>CM059971.1:108408000-109658000 GCA_030490835.1 Annona cherimola
AAAGCTATGTTTAAAGCTTTGAAAGTAGGTTGGAAAAAAATTATATCCATTTTATTGACGCCAATTGTGAAAGAACATATTTAGAAATGTAGGAAAATTAACATTTATTTCAGACGGAAATGAACAGAATAAACATGATGACAAATATGGGCAGCCTGACAGAATATTATTACTATAACAGAAAAAATTTACACTTTTTTACACTGGGTCCTACCAATGGGGGCCTAGAAGTTGCAGCAATTGCACGAGAATGTTTTAACTACGGATCTCTATTTGACATTTTGACCGTCGTAAAATATCTTTATTATCATACTGAAAAGGGGGCCAAATTTTCCCTATTTCGCGCCCGCCTTATCTTTTCAAAACCACATTTCTTTATCTAAAACCAACCAGTAAGCCACGAAAGTCATCGCAAACTGATTTACAGCAATCAAATTTCAAATCCAGAAGAAATATCTATGCAGAACTTCCAGAAATGCTGTCTAGTCTTCGAGAAGACGTCGAAGAAGTGGAAAAGGAGAATTCCATCTCTCTGTAATCCTTCCGAATACCCCACAAGACCTCGCCGCATCTCTTCATCGACGGCCTGGACTCCCTGCTCTGCGCCAGGCACTCCTGTGCCAGCTCCAGAATCTTCTCCACTGCCATGTACGCTCCGGCGCTCTTCCGTAGTTTGGGATCCATTGCTTCAGCTGCCTCTCCTTCCTTCAGTTTCTGCACTGCCTGCACTTATTTCCTTTTCTCGTTAACCAAATATCAAAATAATAATAATGATATAGTCGACTGAGTCATTGGCCCCAGATAAGAACCAATAATCTCAGCAAATCAGGCCAAATGAGTCATTGGGCCTATATCTGCAGAGCAATTATTTCGTGAAGGGCCAAATAAGTCATTGGGCCTATATGGATATCATATAAAGAGTGACATCTTGTATTCCAAGTTCTCACCCATCTTGTTGTTACTCTCTCTTTCAACTCTTTCTTTGGCTCGATTGGGTGCCTTCCTGTCATGAGTTCTGCAAGTAACACCCCAAAGGAGTACACATCACTCTTGTCAGTCAGTTGGAATGTTCTGAGATACTCTGGGTCTAGGTAGCCTGCAGTTCCTTTGACCTGTGTCGACACATGAGTTGCAGTTGGATCATCCTTGCTATACCTGGCAAATCCAAAATCCGATACTTTGCCTCGCAGCTTGTCTGTTATCAGAATGTTGGAAGATTTTATGTCTCGGTGGATGATTGGATGATCTGTCCATGAAAAAACACTATAGATTTCATGTCACTTGGAAAAGCTCTTCGCAGAACTACCTTTCACAGCAGGACTAACAACTATGGCAGATCAATCGCACATACAACAAACCTAACATCTATAGCCATTGATCATGAATTATACTTTCATGATGCCCATCACTCCAGCCAAGAAGTTGTTTCCATATATTAGTAGCTCCTGATTTAGTTTTGGTTTCTACTTTCCTCGGATTGCTGTAAATCCAACTCTAGCCACAATTTAAACTTATCTGCATTTCATGTTATAAATAAATAAATGAACAAATAAAGCTGTCTGCATGTATAGGTTGCTACTTTTTTAACTTAAGCCAAGAAGTTGTGTAAATATACACAGATTCTTTTAGTTTCCATGCTCCCACTCAACAGATGCAATTGTCTTTTTCTGGTAGTATGTTAAGAGATTAAACCATTTTTCTGTACTCTTCACAGTTTAAGGAAGCTCAGAGGTTCAATCTCTAAATCCTTGACATGATTCTTATACTGCCAACAGTTTTCATTGGTAAATTTGAACAACCAGAAATAGAAAACAACATTCATTCCATACATGCCATGGCTGAAAGATAGTTGCTGTCATGGATTTGAAAATTCTCTCTTCAAGATTCAAGACTATGTCAATGGCTTCAAACAATACCTAGCTGTCTCAAAAAACATTAGCAATTTTTCATCTTTTGACGGAAAGAAGACAGAGAACCAGAAGTAGGACATCAAGAAGTGAAATTAGAGAGAATATAACCTGTGTACATGTGTAGATAGGTAACTGCATGTGCCACATCAATGGCAATATCCAATCGATGCGAAAGTTCCAGAACATCTCCTCTCACACCTGCATTGCATACAAATTGCATACTCACATTTTTCTTGAACCAAATCAAAGATCAAAATAAATCTAAGAATCTTCACATATTATCAACTTATCATATAAAATTTGACCTTTAGAAAATTTGAAATTGCCACTATCACAGAATAACTAAACTGCTCAGTTTGGGGCTGCCTAGAATGTGCTCATCTAAACTGAAAAGTAATTCTGGACTTTGATTGGACAGATTATCTCTTTTCTGATGTGATTAGTCAATATATTGGCGTAAACTGATCATGACATCTATGTTATGGTTGCTATGACTCATACGCATTGGACTCATTTTTAAGGAACAGAAGCTGATCATGCCTTTCGTACTGTCAATGATTGAAAAAAGTGCAAGGGCCTGATAATCTCTTTAGAAAGTTTCATCCTATGATGTTATAGTTGTCAGTGGGTATTTTTTTGCAATTTTCCTGTAGCGCTTTGCTAAATTCTGTTATCCGGCTTTCTTTGTAATTTTTTTTTCACATGTTGTTTTGGACAACTTGCAGTTTGTCAGTTGGATTGCTTGCTACGTTTATTTTTATTTTATTTTATTTTATTTAACCTAGCTATTCAGTATATTCTCTTTGCCAAGCAGATTTCAATCATTTTCTGCTAACAGTTAAGAGTGCATTATTTCAGTTTAACTTATTGTTTCTCCTTTTTTTCACTTTATTTTGGTGATTAAATGTTAGCCTTTTGACCTACCGTCCAGATGCTCCCGAAGAGTTCCGTTGCTGATGTATTCAACTATTATTATCCTCTCATCATCTTGATCCAGGTATCCAAGAAACCTGACCAAATTTAAATGCTCCACTTTTGACAGGGTTTGGATTTCATTCATGAACTCCATTGATGCTTCTTGCACATTCTGCCAAGATGGGTCCAGAGTTAGTTCAGAAATCAAAAGGTAAATGGATTGTTAAACCCTGATATAAAATTCTAAGTGGCAACCGATAGTTCTAAAATTCATTCATTTTTTTTTTTTTGGGATTACAATAAACTCAAAATGTGGACTTGACCTTAGGCAACTCTCTCTCTCTCTCTCTCTCTCTCTCATTCGAGTGGGAAAAAAGAAAGAACATGCGAATGACTTCTCTATTTTCTGGCTCAGAAAAGAACAAAATAAATAGAAAATGTCAGAATAGTAGAATCCTTATGTGTGTGCTTTAACTCATGTTTATCCACATGCACTTCAGTCTTACAACATATATTGAAGTAAAGTGCTTAAAAGACACCACAACTGCAGAAGAAATGAACACTGCATGCATTGTTGATGTCATATTTTATCATTGTTATTCGTGGTTATATCATCAAGGTTGTTTTCGTTCAACATTGTGGTGGTTCACACTATGCCATTTAGCATCAGATTTCAGTTGGGACCCTGTTCACCTTTTTAGCACGCTTCACAGCAACAAGCGTTCCATTTTCGAGAATCCCCTTGTAAACAAAACCAAACCCTCCTTCCCCAATCCTGTTAGCCATGGAAAAATTTCTAGTAGCTTTATAAATCTCTGCAACAGAGAACTGGGGCTCCTCCACCTTAGCATCGTAGGAACTGTATGAACCTGAATGCTTGAATTTCTTGGAACTGTCAATACTGCTGCTGCTTGATTCCTTTGTTGAAACTGATAGACATGCAGAAAACCACTTAATATCCAGATGAGGAAATTATAAGAAAAGCAAGTGAAAAAATGTGAAGAAGATGCCAAAATGGTTTGTAGAACAATGGATTTTCTGAAAAGTGGATCAAAAGCATCAGCCTTCAGAATCCCTAGATGTTGATGGTTCAGACCTCAGGGAGGGCTAGGATGAGATCCCTAGGCACAACTTGAAATTATCATTTCATTGCTGAATTAGTAAGGAGAGGAAATGGACAAACAAAGATGATAATGATTATTTTGCAACAGCATTCAACATGGCCTCTTGCATTAGGGATATATGATGGAGGCAAGGTGTTTTATGTAGGCATCCAAAATTACTTTTGCAAAGCCCGGATGCACCTTGTATATGTGAGATATAGGAGCATGGTTGAAGTGATTGTGCTAAAAATGAGCTACCAGATCACTTGTCTTCCCGAACAACGTCATAGTCTGTTTCCAGAGAAGGAAGCTTGCGGTGATTTGGAGGGTGGTTTAGCAATCTCAGGTAAAATCCCTGTTCAAGCCCCCATAACAATGAGAGTGTGAATTTAGAATCTGAGTTATAATAGATATCTTGGTTGTGAAATTTGACTAGGCCTTTGTATAAGAAACCTGTCTATTGTCAACTCCCCTGTGCATTCTTTGTTTCTAGTTATAAACATTTATCAATCGGTAGCCTAATATTCTTTTCCTCACACATTTTATTCTCAAATCACAATCTCGGAGAAGCTTAGAAAAAGAAAGTACGTACTAGAAACATCTCCTTCCCCGCCATGGGCGGCTGCCTTGGTATGCCGTGAGGTAAAACAGGCGACGAATGAATCTGCGACTTCTCTGAATGCTGCTTTGACATGAGTAGATCTGGGAAGCTTGCTTCTGCCAAACCCTTTTGGGCGCTCAGTGCGAGGAGATGTCTTTGGGAGGTTGAGAGTTGCGGGAAACCCACGTTGGGTGCCGAAGCTCCTCTCTCTTCTGCTCAGGCGGAAGCTCTGGCCACCTGCTGCTTGTGCAGGGGGACCCATTTGGATCATCTGATGGTAGCTTAGGCAATAAAAAGGCTCTTCATCTTTGTGATATGTTTGACAGGCATCGATTAAGACCACAAGCCCAGATTTTCATGGATGAAAATAACAAAAGAAAACATACACCTATTGATGTTGGTTGAGACTTGAGAAGGACATATGAGCCATGTTGGGGAATGTTTCTCGATGAACGACATAGTCAATCAAATCATTCTTACGTCATTTCCCTTTACAGTGCGGGTTGGCTAAACTCTCGTGTGAGCCTCACGAGTTCAACTTGCCCGGGTTGAGCCCGAAGTCGGCTGTCGAACTCGACTTCTAATGGTAATGGTGTTAGAATTCGTTTTTTTACGATCCGAGTTTGAAGAACCGAACTCGATGAATTCGATTTATAAATGTAATAGGGTTAGGGTTCAAGTGAACCCAAGCCCAATTTTATTTTATATTTATTATAAAATATATTTTATATATAATATTTAAATAATATTTCTTTATATTTTTTGTATTTTTTGTTATTTATATTTATATCTAAATACATGTTTGATATATTGTAATTATATTATAAATAAAGTATATTATTTTTATTTTTATTTATTTTTTATTTCTATAATCTTCTTCATTTATCTTTTTTTTATGTTAAATTTTTTCTAAATATATTCTTTATAGATGAATGATCCTATTAGCTTGGGTCAAGCAAATGCCTTACTTTAACCCACTTTAAAAAACTCATTTACAATAATTTCTGTATTTTTCTTAATACACTTATTTATTTATTTGTATTTAACGTAAAAAATAAGTTTTACAATTTTTGGATATGTGTATATATTTTTTAAAATTTTTAAAGATAAGGGTATTTTAAATATATATAGACACAAATATTAAAAATCTCAAAAATATATATACACATATTTAAAAATGGTAAAACTTAATTTATATGTTAAATACACTTATATAAACAAGTATATAAAGAGAAAAAAAGTTGTCGTAAATGAGTTTTTTGAAGTGGGCTAAGCGGGACATTTGCTTAGCCTTAGCTAACAGTATCACTTTTCTTCTTTATATTGTTATATTTTTTAAAAATATGTGCTTTTGCTATATATTGTTATGTTTACTTATATGATTTGTTATTATTATACATTCATATAAAATTTTAATCCAATTACTCTTAAATAAAATATAAATTTATCAACCTAAATTCCAACCGGAACCTGATTTTCAAAAATAGGTTTAGAGTTTAGGTTTTACAAGTAGGGCTCGGGTTAGTGTTGATGTTTTATAAATAGGGTTAAGGTAAACCCAAGTTTTATGAGCCTGAGTTGCGCCCTTAGAGCCTCAACAACTTAGACTTCAAGGTGTCGTACAAGGGCGGGAAATAGCGGATGCGCTGGGGAAGGGATAAACTTTTTGTACGAAAAATTTGTAACGTAAAAATTATTAAATTGATAAAAAAAATAATGTGATATAATATGAATAATAATGAAAAATAAAGAAAATAAAGTTAAAATAAATATATTAGTTGTATGGATAGTTATGTAAAAATGATTGAAAAATAAAATAATTATATTGAAATATGTAAATAAATAATTAAAAAATAATATAATTATAAAAAGCAAAAAATCTTAAATTTGACATTTTTCTTCATCAGTAGACACACCCTATAACAATCTCACCTACTGCCAACAATGCGCGTACTGCTATTGGATATAGGGGACGGGGGTGAGAGAAGGTACAGACGAATGATCCTGTTAGCCCGGGCTAAGTAAATGTCCCACTTAGCCCACCTCAAAAATCCTATTTAAAATAACTTTTTTTGCTTTTTTCTTCATACACGTGTTTATCTAAGTGTATTTAATATATAAATCAAGTTTTACCATTTTTGGATATGTATATATATTTTTTTAGATTTTTAAAAATAAGGGTATTTTAAATACATATATATACATAGATGTTTAAAAATCTCAAAAAAATAGATAAATATATTCAAAAATGGTAAAACTTAGTATATATGTTAAATACACTTAGATAAACAGGTGCATGAAGAAAAAAGTAAAAAAAAAAGTTGTCGTAAATAATTTTTTAGGTGGGCTAAGTGAGACATTTACTTAGCCCGAGCTAACAGGATCACTCCTCAAAGGTACATGGTGTCACATGGGGCGCTTGCTTTAGTGCACCGTGTTCCGATATGCATCCAGAAAAGACTAGCAAGATGTCTGCATTTAACGCCAACGAGGACAGAAGGAGAACATTTTATGACTCCTTTTTTCATATTTTTCAAATGAGATTTTTACAAATATGTGTACAAAATTTAACTAATATTATATTCATATTCATAAGTTTGCTAATATTACAAATATATCCAAAAAGTTTGTATGAAATTGTAAACGTGTCTTTTCCGTTAAGATGTCATTAAAATTTTCTATAGAATAATAATAATGCTTTTTAAGCTAAGTGATACACTTATAATTTTTCAAATATTGTAGATATATTTGCTTTTTCATTATTATATATATTTTTTTACATATAGTATTATATTTTTTGCTAATTTGTTTATAATATCTGCAAAAATTGTAAGTGTATCATTTGAATTAAAAAGATATTATTATCGTTTTATAAAAAATTTTAAAGTCGTTTTAATAAAAGGAATATGTTTGTAATTTCATACAAGCTTTGTACACATATTGGTAATATCGACAAATTTAGAGACACATATGCAATATTGGTTAAATGTTATAGGCATATTTGCAAAATAAGAATGATCCTATTAGCCCGGGGCTAAGGAAATGTCTTGCTTAGCCCATCTCAAAAAACTTATTTACAACAATTTTTTTTTAAAAAAATTTCTTCATACACTTGTTTATCTAAATGTATTTAACATATAAACCAAGTTTTATCATTTTTGGATATGTATATATATATATATATTTTATATTTTTAAAGATAAGAGTATTTTAAATGCATATAGATATTTAAAAACCTCAAAAAAATATATAAACATATTCCAAAATGGTAAAACTTGGTTTATATGTTAAATACACTTAGATAAACAAGTGTAAGAAAAAAAATTTATTGTAGATGGGGTTTTGGATGTGGGTTAGGCGGAACATTTGTTTAGTTTGGGCTAATAGAATCACTTTTTTTTGCAAAAATCTCATTTTTAAATTAGAACGCAATCATAACTGGAATTCACCTGCCTATGTATTTTTTAAAAAAATTAATATTTTATGGGCCTATTTAGATAAGCTTAGATAATTTTTTTTGAAAATTTTTAGACATGTATATATTAGGTTTTATATTTTTCAAAATAAAAAGGAAAATTTCTTGGGACGGCACATGAGATTTTTATTTTTTTTGGTTTTGAAAAATAAAAAAATCCAATACATAAATGTTCAAAATTTTTAAAAGAATTTATCTAAAAGCTTATCCATATGGAGCTAATAAAAGAATAAAAAAAATTTTTTGAAAAGAATTCCAGTGATGATAGCACGGCTGCCCAATGCGGTTGACTATACGTAATCAGCCCTCTTAAAATTTATTTGATATTTTAAGTTTATGCAAACCTCTTTTCTATCATTTTAAATATTATTGTCTAAACTTCCGTGTAATTTTTTTTTTTTGTCTTTGCTTCATTTTATTTCTAATCATTATGTCCCATCACATTCTATCATTTATTTTCTATTTTTTCTTTACCTTTTCATATTTTTTAAAAACCACTTTAGCATTTTAAAATACTTTTACGAACACTAAAAATCCCAAAAGGTGCATATGCATCTGCAAATCCCCCCAATAGAATAATATTTAAAATTGAATTCAAAATCACAATTTCTTGCAATAGGCATTATCACTCAAATTTTCAATTCCAGTCATCGGCCCATTTTTTATTGGGGGGGCTTAGATTGACCCAAGTCAACCTGACTTGATTACACCCCTCTCAGCAAAGCAAATAAACAAATTTGCGATGTTCGAAGGAAAAAAAAAAAAAAAAAAATTCAAAATAAGACCACCGTTTTGCTGTTCTGCATGCTCGGCTCTGTTTAAACCAAGGCATCGTGGGTAGATCCATCTGAATGGGGCTTTGCTCTGCTACTTTGCATTATTCTCTCTCTGTTTTTTTTTTTTTTTGTTTAGAAAAATAAAATTCCACAAATTTCTGTTCCAACAAATCTTTATAGGCTATAGCAGTTCAAAGAAACATTTACAGAACACAGACATATACAAAAAATACGTTGTCACTTGATTTCATCTAGTTCCTCTACCCTGCAGCAAGAACATTGCCAGCTCATACATGCCTCTAATTGGGGTTTCTAGTCTAGTTTTGACTTCCCCAATATCAATGACAAATGACATCCTGCTGTCAACAGCCGCTGGGAATTCACTTATCATCAGACGCACACTTCGTCACCCCCCAGCACCCTGTGCATACCATCTTGGTTTGCTCATCCGAACTATTGACGCGAACCTCAGACCATTTCCATGAACTAATTTCTTTGATTTTAGATCATTCAGATATAGATAATTCTCTAGGCGTCTTGTCCATGAATGGGACACCTGAACACAGCTTGGAATGCTGCAGCTGAACCATGATCTGCGAGCACAGAACTGTCCGACTGCTGATGTGCAGGATTCTAAAATTGTTCTAATTTGCAGAGCTATTTTCACATAGAAAAAGGTCTTTATCTCGCTGATTACGAAGTAAACAAAATTCAATTAAAAAAAAACAAAGGAATCTGCTAGAAGACTCGCTCCGCAGTGGCATATAAATTCCAGAAGATGGTTGTGATGAAGTAGAGGACTGCTGTGACTGTTAGGAAGGCCTGGAAAGAGCCCAGCCATTGCACAAAGTAACCAGTTCCAATGGTGCTGACTATGGCTGCCCCTGTGCCAAGTGCGTTTGTAATACCTGTGTGATCACACGAGAGATAACTGGTGTCACGGTCTTTCTTGGTTTTATAATTCTGTATAAAAAGAAGAAATTTTTTTGAGCCTATGAAAATCTATGACTAGAACCATTCAACCATGATTCAAAATATCCATTACAACTCAGTCAAAACAGTATAGTCAAAAAGAGGAGTCAGCAAACTGGTTTCAAAGCCAGACAAGCGTCGTCGAACCATAAGTTCTATGCAGCTAAATTTCTTGGTCCAATGTAGGGAATATAAAAACGTATGATTAGAAAAATTCAACATGCTTTAAAAATATCCTCCAACTCGGTCAAAACAGAATTAGTCAACATGAGATGCGTCATCTAACTGTTATAATTAAGATTCGAGTTTGGGCGAGTCATACAGGCTTCACTCCAAGGTGGGTGCTCATTGAAACTGCTAGAAAGTATTTTCAGTCCGAGAGTTCCACTAAGAATGGGCACCTTAATTTGTCAAAAACAATCCTAGGCATTTAATCCTTTTACATTATTAGGATTATACCCATTGTAAGGGTTTGGCCATATCTTATAGATAGAAAGCCGGAAGAATATGGTCTGGCACTTTGTCATGCACTTGGCAACTTTCTTGAAAATCAACTTTTCACAAGGAGAACAGAAAGATCGGTTAAGAGGACAGAGAATATACCATGAAGAAAACCTGCATATTGAGGTGCTATGTCCTGCAAAACAACCACCAACAAATTGTGACTATCAGACACATTGATTACATGGTTTGAAACTCTGGAAATGTGAAGCTTAAGCCTTATTGCATTAGTTGTGAACATTGCAAACAAGTTTACATGCGTGATTAATCATATAGAAGGTCACTATTCACAGAAAAAATGGTTCATGAAACAAATAAGAAATGAGAGCTTACTTGCATGTTGAGAAGGAATCCAGCTTGGCTGAAAGAACTCAAGCTCAGAGCTGCAGTCAAGCACATAGCTGCCGCAGAAGGGGTCTTCGCAAAATTTAAGCACAACAATGAAAGCCCGGGTCCAATGAAGCCAATTGACTGCCACATGAATATGATGAATTGTATTAGACATTTTCTTCTTCTTCTTCTTTTGTTTTTGGGTCTCTTCTTCTATCTCTTGAACATAACATACTTAAAGCCAGAAGAGATTTATCACTGCAAGGTATGTCTTGCAACTGCCAGAAGGCATGCCCCATCTTAAAAAGGATGTGGCAATTTTAGTTGAATATGCAGCATTAGCTATTCATAAGCAATCAGTGAACAGGCCCCTCCTACGAATTTCAACATACCTGCATAATCTTCCTGACAACAGTTACAGAGTAACCCAACTTGATCAAGAGATCCGATGCAGAACCTGCAATATATCCTGAGATAGCCATCATTCCCCATGGGATGGCACTGAACCATGCTGCTTGTTTCAAGTTCACATCAAATACCTGCATTTTTATTTTGTATTTAGAATACTAGAATTTCAAAAATCCATTTGCAGAAGTACTTAGAAGCTGTGAAATTATGTATGGTAAATTTGGACCAAAATTTAGTGGTAGACCAGTGACCATCAATGCCAAGAGTTAACCATTAATACAGCAGGACAGATTCAATCAGTTAACAAAAGCGTTTTGGGAATTGAAGTTCATTTCTTTTGCAATTGCAGCTTGTGCCAGAAGCTCCTCTTGTTAGTGAATATTCTAATAGTTTACACAGTTCATTGTTCAGGGGCAGCTTGTGTGCATGATTACAACCCAAGAAAAGTTTGCAAACATGCACAATTTTTTTTTTTTTATTATTGATGTTTATACAACATGACAACTGATATTACAATCAAGTACATTCACAACCCTCATAAAATAGAGGGAAATTTCCATAAATACCCCTATACCGGAGGGATCTATAAAAACCCCACACACAAGGGGAAATCCGTAAAACTATACCTAATTCACACACATGGAAGCGCAACTCCAACCTGCCATCTGCCCATTGCGGGCCAGACAGGTTACCACAACACCTCATCGTGGGAAACATGCACGAATTTAGTTTCAGTTGATGAACCACTTACAGTTTTGAAGTATACTGGCATCCAGGACAAAAGGACAAAATACCCCTGCAAGAAAGAGACAAATTGGTTCTAGTCATAATGGAACTAAACAAAAACTGCCTGAACATAAGCTCAGATTAGTTGTTCCAAATTTCTGACAATTTTTTTTTTTCAAATCTTATCATCATCATTACTTCCGTAATAGTATGCATTGGTTTACAATAGGAACACAGGCATGATATTGGTCATAAAAAAGATGCTCATTATCAGCCGGCGGTGTTGACCAGATTAAGTTCTACCATCTGATTCCTGTAAGAGCATGTGCCCTCAATAACCATTTCATTAGATGCTCATAATGGAGAAATTGCTGTGGCATTCAGTTATCTGGAGAAACATACCCAATTGTTGGTAATGTTGGCAGCAACAATTGCCCATGTTGGCAACTTGGAGAAAAGCATGCGGATTGAGGGAAGTTCGCCATTGCTTGTTGGTGCGTTTGCTTTTCCTGCTTGAATTAGCTGTAGCTCTTCCTGGCTGATAAAAGGACAATCTTGAGGATCATTAGTAATCCCAAGTGCCCAAATTGATAGCCATAGGAATCCAAGGCTTGAGAATAGAGCGAAAGGGCCCGAAGTCCCGACTCTTGACATTATGATAGGGGTTGCAAGTAAGCTTATAACATTTCCGAGATGAAACCCAGCCATTGAGATTCCAACTGCACTTGCACGTTCATCACTTGGAAACCACCTATTAAAAATCAAGACGTTGAAAAAGAATAAAAAAAGATTAGGTGTGTGGA
This sequence comes from Annona cherimola, assembly GCA_030490835.1. Lineage (NCBI taxonomy): Eukaryota > Viridiplantae > Streptophyta > Magnoliopsida > Magnoliales > Annonaceae > Annona > Annona cherimola. The sequence continues at coordinate 108,420,521 of CM059971.1, forward strand.
AAAATCAAATTGTGGGAGTGATTCAGGGATTTTTATTGGTGTTGAAGGTGTGTTTGAAAAAATGTGGAAATGAGGAATGAAAAGCATGGAGATTGCAAAAAATAAATTGATGCAATCTGTACCCACTTTGCTTCACAACATTACCTCGTCATCATGCATATTTTTTATTTGTTATCCTTTATTCATTTTATAGTTAACATTCTCTCTCCTTGGGTTGGTGTCTTCCAAATCTCCATTTTTATTTCCACCAATAATTTCAGTTATCCAAAAAACATCACTTGTAGACAATTCACGGTGGTCAAGATTGCTGATATGAGAAAGGGAGGATATCCTTTTTACTCATTTTTCCTCATCCTAGCAATTGACATGACAAATTTACTTAATGTCACATGCTCTAATAAATGCGTGTTCAAGATGAGTGAAAGGGAAAATGACAAGATGAGATTTATCACTCTTAAATTTTTTTTTCTATTTTTAATACAAAATAATCTTATTTTGTTAATTCCAATATTACTATTTCCCATTCTCAATATAATTTCGTATGTCCTAATACACGATAATACTTTTTCATTCAATCTATTCATCTCATCATCATCTAAACAGCCCCTTAACTCCACTTTTTTTTAATTATTATGTATCAATTAAATTATTTCTCTAATTTTTCATTCAACAGTTATGCTTATTTTATTTATTTCAAACCATTACCCTTTATCACACCGTCTTTTATTCTCTTGCATTTAGTTCCCCCCGCGCAAGAAATTAAATCGCAGTAAGGAAAATCATCTGCCTTAAATGGGATCATCTGAAAATCTTACTGTTATGTGCATTAGAGAAAACAAGGTTATGTCGGCACCGTGGCCTGACTCACCTAGACAATAGAGTGTTCATGGAAGGCAATGCTACACCTTCGGCTAATCCAAAGAGAGCACGGAATGCTAGAAGCATGGCCGTTGAATGATCTGCAGCCCATGGTGTGAGGAATGTTGCGATCGACCATATGCCGACCCCCCATGCCATGACCCTCTTCCCACCATATTTGTCAGCCAAGGCTCCTCCCATCACAGATGAGAATATATACCCCCATAGGAACGAAGACTGCACATATATATAATTCAAAACATGAGAACGGCTAAAAGAGATTATTTGATCAAACACAGGTACATATGCAAATGAAACCAAACCCTCTACTTCTCTGAATTTTTAGCACCGCCCAAAATTTTGATGGAAACAGAGGGTTAATTCCATACATGACCACAATTTTATACGTATATTTACCGATATGACCACGTGCTTATGAAAATGGCATAGATAATCATATATTTTACCCTTAATTTCAAATATGACAACATGGTAAAGTTCGATTAGATAACTTTGATAAAAAAAAATTTTGAAAATGACAAAAATTGCTTTCTTCTAAAAGTAGTAGTGTATGCGCATAAGAGTAGTTGAGTTTGCTTTTATTTTGTATTTTTTATATTATTTTGTTGAATTTGCTTCATTATCAAATATAAAAAGGTAAATCTTTTTTACTTTCACTAAAGGTAATTTCTCTGACTTTACATCACCATTAACGCTAGTACCACTAGAGTTGTCATATTTGAAATAAAAAGTAAAATTTACGGCCATGTATGTCATTTTAAATGTAGATGTGTAAATATGCATATATTTTTATGACTATAAGTGAAATTAACCGGAAGAGATTATCAAAAACCGATACATTGGCATGTAATTGATTGGGCAAACTTGACTTATGGTCATACAACAAGCCCAAGTCCCAACAATTTAATAAGTTTAGAGCATGACGAACCCAAATTCTACAGGTAACACGCATGGTCGTGAGGGTAGGCAGTAGGGGTGGGAATTGGGGCGGGCTGACCCGTGACCTGGCCGGGTAAAACCAATATATTTTTGACCTGGTACATGGATGAGTCAGAATTTTTGACCCGAATTCAAAAATAGCATCTGGGTGGTTGACCATGTCCTGATCCGAAGAGTCCGACCTGCCCCGCATATACTAATTTATTAAAAATTATAAACCTATGTTTAAATATTATTATTATTTTCTTTCAAAATTCTCACTTTTTTATATTTAACTCTATCAACAATAGAAGAATCAATTTATTCAAAAGTAATAGAAGAATCAATTTATTTAAAAGTAATATAAGAATTAATAAAAAGAATTTGTACATAAATAACCCTTATGTGTAATTGTATATTAACCTATTTTAATAAACTCATACTATATTTTCAAATGTTTTGTTTTCTTAATTATATGTTTTTTAATAATTAGTGAAATATTGAAGCATATAATATTTAAATTTAGTATAGATGTATACTTATGTTTGATAGGTATAAAAATTCTTAAAATTATCTTATTTGACCCGACCCGCTATCCCGAAACCGGTCCGATACCAACCCGAAGTTTGTCCCGGAACCTATAAAAAAAAAAGCGATGGTCAAACCGACATTGTCTCGACCCCGTATAAAAAAGGGTCAAACTCAATTTTTAAAAAGTAGTATCAGAGTTGGGCAAACCTTGACCCGATACCCCTAGTAGGCAGTATTTTGTGCGTGAAGATGCCTATCGGGCTGGCAAACACGACCCCTAAGTCAAGATCAGGCCAAATAAAAAAGGTACGAGCCCGACTTCTATATAGCCGGATGTATTAATTCACTTTAGTACTCCTGTCTAGTTTAAATACTATTTTGATGATTTTATTAAATTCAATCATTCCATTGTATTTTGCACTATTTATTTTATTTAAATGTCAAAAATGATCTTAATTCATAATTTTCATCATTTTCAAAATTAACAATTACTTAAGAGTGAGTTTAAATACATGAAAAATGATTTGTTTATTATAAGGACTCACGAGATCATAATTTAATATCTAAAACATTTACAAGATTCATCATACTTAGATTAATGATTTTATAGAATTTTATAATATTAAAATTTTTTTTTCGATAACTTTGATATGTTGATTCAAGTGATTTTCTAAATTCGTATACAATTTTATACATTTTTAGAAGATGTAACATATACATACATCCAATTGATATGATTTTTGGTGGTTAAATAAAATAAATAATTTTATATAAATTGAATGGATTGGATTTAACAAAATCATCAACACAGAACTTAAACTAGATGAGAATACCGAAATTAATTGGTACATCTGAATATACAAAAGTCAAACTCTTTAAAGCGCGGGTAGGTCATAAGGGAGACTTGAGAGTCATAACTACCATGGCACAACACAAGCGTGCGCAGGCAATATAGTCTAGGGGCGTTAACGGATTGAGTTGGACGGAGTTGGAGTCTAATCCTAATTCTAACATATTTAAAATATCTCAACTCTAATTCGTTTATTAACTCGTTTAAAAAACTTCAACCCCAACTCGTTTAATAAATGGGTTAGGAGGTTGTTAACGGATTTTACAACAGATAATCTAAAAGTCTAAACTCTAGTAGATAACAATCTCTCAAAGAGAGGCGAGAGAGTGTTTTCGGTGTAAGAAAAATAAAAATAATGCAGTAATAGGAAAATGAAATTAGGGCATTAGGGGAAAATAAAAATTAAGTTACGAGAGGAATACTTAGCAAGAAAATAATCAAATTGCTTACATTTATATATAAAACTTTAATAAGTTAAATAAGTTAAATGGGTTGAACGAGTTATATGGGTTAAACAGGTTAAGAGGTTATAAAATCCAAACTCTAATCGGTTTATTTAATTAAATGGTTGAACGAGTTAACATATCATAACTCATTTATTGAAAAAGTTCAACCTAAATGTATTTATGGACGGGTTCGAAGAGAAAGTTGGACTATGTATATTAACACTCCAAAATTATAGTCCTCGTGATTCGTGATGGAGAATGGTCGTTTCTTCTCTCTCGCGTGCTCAGGCACATGCCAATAGTTCATACGCCGGAGAACAACAACGGGAAAGGGTTGGTGGAGGTTGTCAACCCATCGCAGTGACAACGACATACGCGGCTACGCGCATGATTGGATACCAAAGAGGACCGATAACGCCAAAGGCAAACAGAAACCTACAACCGTACCCAAGATTCCAAAGATCAAACGTGAAATTCATGAAAATTGCTTTTTAAAAATTTTAAAAAAATACTCACTTCAAAAAAAAAAAAAAATTTAATGCTGATGCAAAACACTGCCAGAAACAACAACCGCAGGAGAAAAATCAATAAAACGAATTTGTAATGACTCAAGCAACAGTCATAGTCAACAACGGCAGGCTTCAGAGTAACAAGAACAATGAAATGCCACCAAAGAGAAAGTTGAATTTGTAGTATCTGTATTTATTACATGCGAATTAAAATATACGTCCATGTATAATTATTTGATGTAATATTTAATTTTATTTTTTACTATCTTCGTCTTAATAACTTCTTTCTTCATTTTATCTTTATCTAATTTAGGCTGATAATACTTTCAATTTACTATATTTTTTTATTTGGAAAGTAATTCATGAAACTTAAGTGCACTTTGGTGCAAAACTTTTTTTCAATTTTTTAAATTTTTTTAGAAAATTATTAATCCAAATATATTTAACGTATATATTAAATTCAACCTTTTTAAAGATCTGTAAAAAAAAAATTTATTTTTAAAAATAAAAAGTTTTAATCATTTTTAAAATACCTCTATTTTTAAAAATAAAAAAAATATGTTACATTTAAAAAAATGATACAGCTTACCTCATGAATTATAGATTAAGAATTTTATAAAATTTTGTTTGAAAAAATAAGTTTTGACCCGATGCACTTAAGTTTCAATACGCTAATCACTAATGTTTTTGTTCCAGTGCGCTGAATCGAGCGCACAGGACACAAAATAAAATTGACAACCCAGGCAGCCAGAAGGGCCAGAACATCAACGCCACGTGATGAATAGCACAACAAGACTGTTGAAGGTGTGGAACAGTAGGCAGATGGGCATGGGTGCAGTAGTAAAAATACAGAGCCCAGATAATAATCAATTGAGATGAGGAAATGTTAATCAGCATCGAAACAAAGATGAAAATGTACCAAAAGCACAACACAGCTGGGTGCAAATTTCAATCTCAGAGGAGTGTGAGCTGTTATTCGAAAAAACAACCAAATTCTACGGAGAAGATTTTCTCTCTCACCTGCACGATTCCCAAGAAAGAGCTGCTCCAGCCATGCTTAGCTGCGAGAGGAACAACGGCGACCGACATCACCACCCTGTCTGCATTGCACAAGCACATGGCGACGGCCATTAGGCTCACCACCTTCAGCCTCTCCGGCAATCCCAGCCCTTCATCTCTCTCTCTCACAAGTCCCCTCTCAATGCCCTCCGCCCTGCAAGAGATCACCCCAAAGGTCCACCCCCTTTTGCTCCTCCTCGCCTTCTCCCTGTTTCCGCCAATGCCCTGCACTGCACTTCTCTGCTTCGCCTCCCCTGATTTTATTGGCGCCGTTTCGAACACTCCAAGTTCACTAAGATTTGACCGTTTCGGATCTATCCGGACACAAAATCTCGGCTGAGTCTTCCTGCTACCGATAGAAGAACGTTGGAAAATCCTGGACTTGATCGGCGATGCCAGCGCCATCGGCAGGATGTGGGGGAGTTGGATCTTGCTGGAAAATGAAAAATTTGTACAAGTCGAAGCAGGTAGGTAGGTAGGTAGGGTGGCAAAAATAGGTAAATTGCGTGATTATCGAAGGGCTTTCTCCACCTTTAAAGTGGTGTTTTCAAGCTAGTTTTTTTTTGGGGGCCATTTCTGCGGCTCGGAATTGCTGGGAGCCGCGAAATGGCGATTTGAAAGGAAAGGCAGAAAGAAGGGAAAGGTGGTTTGAATTGCCGGGGAGGTTGGCAGCAAGAGCGAAATTCAGGTGGAGGGGGACTCTTCTCTTTTTAAAGCCAGTGTTCGCCATCGCGGCGGCAGGCGGCAGGCGAGGTTTAGTACTCGCATGTTGCCGCCAAACGTGAGACGTGGCTAGGCACAGACTCACATGGTAGCCGCCAGCTACCCCGAAATGCGTAAATGACAGCTCGAATCTGGCGCCTGTTCCTTATTTCGGACCCCACGACTCCAACTGGTGACCGAGGATGACGAGGTCATTTTATTCCCGTACTCTTGACGACCCGATGGATATTCATGCAAAATTTGGTCCAACAACAACGCAACCTATCGACTTGCAGTGCTCCAGAGGCTCATGGGATTCCCATGCGTTCTAATTAGTCTTGATCAACGTGGTGACTTGATTAATCGAAAATACAAACGGATATGCGAAAACAACAACTTGGGTGCGCATCCGCGGACCAAGTGTCGTAGTCTGCGTAAGAAGTGGTGGCTCTACCCGCGCCTGTCTCGCTGCATTCCCCAAGCCCCAAGGTGTATGTGTATCCAAGGAATGGCAAAGTGAATGAGAAAGTAGAACATTGCTTTTCCTATCCATGTCGGCGAAACGTAGCGAGCTTTCAGCGGCGTGAGGCTAATCCGAGAACGTGTGATCCTAACCCGAAAGGAATCCTACGGATTTTTTAAATCAATAGGGTCATTGAAAGAATTTAAGCATCATTTATTTATAAAATTCAAAATTAGTTAAATACCATGAGCGGTCGGTTAACAGAAAAATGTAGGAATTCGCTGTTGAATAAAAAAATTTAAAAACACTTCAGCTTTGATCAATTTAAAATCATTTAGTTACCGTATCCATTTCTAACATGAATTATATAGTCAATGTGAGTGACGGACGGCAGGAGCAACACGTTGTGATAACCCGAGTTGAGATAAACTAAATTAGGGGAGACAATTTACAAACAGTTGGCGTAGTCGTAACACGGGGCTGACTGCGTGCATGTGGCTCAGTGCATCCAGGTGCGTTTCACACATTTTTTAATTTTTTGAAATTTTTTTTATACAATTGTTAATCTAAGTGTATCATAAATAATAAAAATGTCATCGATTTTAAAAAATTAAAAATAAATATTTAAAAATCTCCAAAAATGGTAATAATTTATACACGTGGATTAACAATTGTATAAAAAAAAATTCAAAAGCATGCAAAAAATGAGTTTGTGCACTTGATGCACCAAAGTTAAGTGTGCCCCAGTGCACTGCATCATGACTCGTGGTAACACACGTGGGGTTGTGAGCTGTTATTTCGAGATCAAGTCCTGTGAGATCTATGTCTCCATTTATAATCATATAAAAATTTCGAACAAACAATGAATTTTATGTGTGAGTAAAAGGATTGTGGATTCGTGACTTTTCTTAAAAGCTATACAAAAATATGATTTCATTGATGAAGAAAAATGAGGATAATAGTGTCCTTAGGCAATGCTTAGGGAATGATTTAAAATTTCACAGGTAAACACGTAGATGTGAGTTGAGTTGGATAAGATATTTATGAGTACAAGACTTTAGGAATATCTCGTCCTATGATAAGTGGGATGGGGCTATAATTTTTTTCTCAAATATATAAAAGAAAGACTAGTAGGTATGTATTAAATAAATGAAACAATCATATAATTTTTTTCTCAAATCTATAAAAGAAAGACTAGTAGGTATGTATTAAATAAATGAAGCATGATTGTATACACCATGATGCATTTTAAACTAAAATACAACATTAATTTATTTTATCTTTTCTTCATAAATATATTTTATTAATTGTATTTAATTCATACATCAAGTTTTGTCATTTTATAATAATTTTACATGTTTATTTTTTATTGTTAAAAATCATCAATTTCAAGGGCATTTAAGTTATTTTGCACTCCTTAAAAAACTTAATTTTAAAAAAATAAAAAATGAATATATAAAAGTATTGTAAAATGACAAAACTTTGTATATAAACTTAATACACTTAGAAAAATATATTTATGAAGAAAAGATAAAAAATAACGAATTATAAAAATAAATAAATGTTGTATTTTAGTCTAAAATATATCGTAATGTACACATATATTAAACATTTTTACGTGCAATAAACATATCATAAAATTTGGAAAAAATCAGTAGTCATTTTTCATTCTCAAAAGATGATAAAAGACATATAAAGTTCCAATGAAAATAGTTTTTGTAACATGATAAAATAAATAACTTTAAACAAACAAATAGTCCAGATTTATAAGAGAAAAAGTTTTAAATAAAAAAGCTGCTGCATGGACATCTCCATGCATCCGGGTCTACCGAATCATTGCACCTATTTTATTATTATTTTTTTCGTCGCCGAGCTTATTCAGCCTCCTCAATACAACGGATTAGCTCTCTGATTCTCTTTCATGCTTAGAAAACCAAAATCACAGCGTTCCTCGCGCGACTTGTGAAATGAAGAGCTCGGATCTACTGCACGTGGTAACGCGCGGCCTTGAGCTGCGGGGGTATTCGGCAAACACAAAATAAAACAAAAAAACAAAAAAAAAACTCTTTGAACAAAACATTTCAATATTAAACTGTTCAATCTCTACAAGCTTCCTATTTTTTAAATTATTTTTTATATATTTTTGTAAAATTCTTACACTTTTTAATTATTTAAACACAACTACTTATTTAACTAATATAATTATTTTAACTTTATGTTATTTACTCTTTGTCATTACCTATATCATTTCACATTATTTTCTACTAATTGAAAATTTTATATAGTAGAAACTTTTCAATAAAAATTTTACCACTTCTGAAACATGCATGTAGTTTATAGGATTGGGAGACGACCCCATTAAGGGCTTTTCTTCATTGTAGCCGGGTGCAGGTTGCACCCATTATGTTTCATTATTTTTATTTTCTAATCTAAGCAGTAAATTATGCTTAGACATATCTGTTTAGCTCAAATGTAAATTTTTTTATCAATTGAATATTTTTAAAACCTACGATATCAAAAAATAATAAAGAACTTTATGTATTTTAAGTTTTTAACTTGCACTGGATTATATAAATGTCCTTGGAAGATAATGTAACTAATGGGTTAGATCTACCCAATATGGTGCAGATTGCGAAGCTCAGCCCCGCAGGATAAGAGCCCAATTTTAAAAGTCGTGTACCGGGGACGCGGATTTTCAGAAACCTATAATAAGTGAATTCATCGGTAATGCAGAGTCTGCACTCAAAATAAATCTTTCATCCGAAGAAAGGAAAAGACATCGGGAAGGTTCGCAGCTAGACGGCCGAAACTAGTTAGGAAAAATCTGATGGCTATGATGCAACGAACAGATCGGGATCATAAGGTGGAGGAGGACAAGTGGGCAACCACAGCTACTAATCTCTGGACGGCCGAACAGCAAGTATCATACGCAGGCGACATCATCAATGAACAGTTGGACGCCGCGTTATTAACTCTGTTCTAGTCAACAACTTGACACGCAGACCGTCACGCCGTCGGGTCGACGAAAGTGTTGGAGGCAGACGTTTGAACGCACGAGCTTTCGCAAGAACGGGCTTTTTGACCGTCCAATTTCACCGACCACCCCAAAAAAAAGCTTCTGCGTGGTCCACAACTGTTCTCTCTCCGTTACAAACAAAAACGGACGTGTTTCACAAGAACTTCTCATCATGCTGGGATCGGATTGGGAATAGTTGTTAGATTTGATTTTGCTTGGGGAAATTGCAAGAACAACAAGCGTGTGCAACTTTTGGTTTTTGGTGTAGTCTGCTTTTGTTTGATTCCTCATAGTTGTGAGATTTAAAGTAAATTTACTAATAATAAGTTTCATTGCTTGGATTCGCTAATTATGAAATTATTAACTATTTGGATTACTTGGCAAGTGTTCTTAATTTAGTGGGGAAATAAATGCCTTCCCAGATCCCACCTACGTGGTGATCAAGACCATATCCGGCGATGTAATTAGTGGCACTGGTTTCAGATAATTGTCAGTGGCGTGAAAGAAGAAGAGAACGCTGCCAACAACAATTTTAACAGGCCTGTGGGATGTTGTGGTTGAATTACAGTCACAGTTTCTGATACGTCATGAGTGGGGTTCGCGGCACGCAAATCCAGGCTACCCCTTTTGCAATTTCCAAACGGGATGGATGGATGGATGGCTAAGCTGTCATTTTTTTATCTGAAGGAAATATAAGTTTTCCATGCAAAAAAGTATATCTATTATACACATCATCATGTATTTTAGGTTAAAATATAATATTTATTTATTTTTGCAATTAATTACATTTTTAATTTTTTCATAAATATATTCTCTTAAATGTATTCTATCTATGTACTAAGTTTTGTCATTTTACAATAATTTTACATATTTATTTTTCTTTTTTAAAAATTAAATTTTTTTAAAAGGTAAAATGACTTGAAATTGATGAGTTTTTAAAAACAAAAAATAAATATGTACAAGTATTCTAAAATGGCAAAACTTGGTATATATATCGAATATACTTAAGAAAATATGTTTATGGAAAAAATCGAATAAAAGTAAAATAAAATAAAATAAATAAATTTTGTATTTTTTCTTAAAATACATCATGGTATTATAATCAGGGTCCTTGAAAAAAGAAAGAAGATATGGATAATAACAATTAAAATAAATTATTTTTAATTAAATGTCAAATCGTAGTAAATTGGCGAAAATATCAATGAGCTAATCAAGAGGCAATATTCACTTGAAATCAGTTTAACATCATTTACACCATTCTAGGAGATTATTTCATCCATTTTCTTTATTATTATTATTATTATTATTTATTTAATAATATTGTTCAAAGTCATCTTAATCATAAATTTACGTGGGATATACGCAAAAGAAGGCTTTTAAAGGATTCATGTTTAGCCAAAAACCATGATTATTTTCTGTGTATCTATGTAAACCATAATTTTTTTGTGGCTTATCTATGCATTTTTCATTTAAACGAATATATCGTTAATTAAATACAATATTTTGAATACCGTAAATGGATTAGATCTCTTGAAATGGTGAAAATGTAGCCTGCTTGAATTGGCTCAATATTTGCTTAATATTCAAGAGTCTTTAAGTGAACATGGCCTTTAATTAATTGTGAATATATTTTAACAAGAAGAAGATGCATATCAATTAAAAATTATATTATTAGAATAGAAAAGCATATTTCAAGACAACAAAGACATAAGGTGTTGGATTATGGACACACATATATAATAATTATATAATGTTATCATAAAAAGTGACCCAATTTTTAAAGTGATCTTATAAGACTTTTGGGCCTAAATCATTTAATAGAGTATGAGTCTCCGATGCATAAAAATCATATTGTCTAATTTCAAATTTTTATTTTTATAATAGACTAAATTAGAAATAAGAAAAATAAGTTTTTTTATACAAACAGTTGTGGCCACCGAGTTACGCATGAAACTTTCTTTTCTAACATCTCATCATTAGAAAAAAGAAAGCAGTCTTATTCAAAAAAAACCCTAGAACACGCATCTGAAAGACCCAAAGCCTCAAGATTTAAGAACAATTATTTATATAGATTCAAGTATGCTTCTGCCTATGATTTATTTTTCTTGATGATTTAACATGGAGGATTCTGGGGTGATTATAGTTTTAATCAATAAGGTTTCCCACATAAAGTAGTAAATGATACAATTAATGTATGAGTAATATCACATCGGCCATGTGAACAAATAATGAATATGTAGATTTTAATGAAAATTAAATACTAATTGCAATTTAAAATATTTATGAGTAGCTAAGCTTGATTTGATAAATACCTGGCAAGTACCATGAACAGTACTTGCGGCCTCCCAGAATTTTGGGTTGTCCTTAATTCCCCACTACAGTAACTAATGGTGGATGAAGGAGTTCTGTCAATGATTGGTGGAATTATTTTTCATTGTTACATCTTAATATCACACTTTTCAAGATCACTATTTTTTACAACACAATCGATTATCTTAATTAATTTATCGATTTTTTGTTGATATGGATGGATAAAACCCATACGGGTAATAGTATGAGAGAGAGCTTTTACAGGAGAGACAATAACTCAGCCATACCCAAAGTCGAAGTTGAGACTCCTGGCATCTAAGAACAAGCATAAGCATCAGCTGTGCTGTGCGCTTGGGCTAATTGATCGGTAAAATTCAGTACACAATCAAGATCAAATCTCGATCAATTAATGACTAAAAATAATTGATGACAAAACATTAGAGCGTAGCTGATCATTAAAAGACGGAAATTCCTATTTTGTTTCCTTTCCCGCCCTTATCATTGATAGTCGAGCCCGAACTTTTGATGAGAGTAGGCAATTTGCCGATCTTAAATTTTCAAGGAGAATTTTTTAATTTTAAAAATTCTTCCGACACAGTGTCCACCCCTAATCCCACCCCGAAATCTGTAAAATTTCCTCTTAAATCGTGCATGTTGGAGGGCACATGTATATATAATTTTTAAATGAAATACTCGAGTGATACCCGGACTATCCAAGATGATTTCACAGTGTAAAATATGCATAATCATATGTAAATTAGAATTATACTTAAATTTATTCATTAATGCATTAAAATTCCACAAATAAATAGTATTTTTGTCAATTTAGATATTGAATATACACTTTTTAAATTGATATATAAATCAAATAACTTTATCACCTTTTGTATATTTTCAAGATGGAGTCCTGTACATCTATGATTTGAATGAAACTTAATCCCTATGTTAGATAAATAATTCTAAATGAATTAGGTGGGTTGAATTTTAAATTAAGATAGGTCTAAAATGTACGTCACCTATGAGTCCCGGCAACATTGAATATATCCTTTTACTTTTTGTCCATCAGATTGCCATGGGTTATAGGTCCACCGGCAGCCCAAGGTATCTACCAACCGAATCATTTAAGGATGTGTTTGTTTTTCACAAAAACTTTTCCATCCAAAATTTTTTATTTTCTATAATTGTCATATTTTTCAATTATTTCTTCACTTTTTTTTATGCAGCTACTCTATTTTTCAATTTTTTCTATATATCTATCTAAACATCTAACCTATTTATTTTATTTTTATTTTTTCTATTTCTCATCATTATTTTTATCATATCATATCATTTTCAGCAATTTTAAAACCTTTTCTATTAAAAATTTGCCATCGAGATTTTATCAATTTCCAAACACAGCCTAAATCATAATTACCATTTTCCCGTTTCTAGTGGTAGTTGTGGACTTGTAGGTTTGTAACACGTATCTAGCTAGCTTAGACAGCGTGACTACGAAAATTGAGATGGATGGGTAGAAGAAGAATGGGCAGGGAGAGCGAACGAACGGTGGCAATTTTGTTCCAGTTACACGTCCATGATATCTAAATTTGCAAAATTCTATCCATTTTTCTCCCAAGACAGAGATGGGATAAAGATGAAATAAAATTTTCTATTATCAAAAAATAAATTTCTCATTTCTAAAGAATAACAATCTACTCTTTTCATTTAAAATACAACTTTTTTCCCGTCCCTAACCCACATTAACATTGTTTCATACCATCTCATCTCATTCTATTCCTCATGAATGGTGTACCTTGTCACATGGATTAACTCTACAAATATGTAACATCAAAGAAATAAAATGATTTAATGCTAATGTCAATTTTAAAGTTATATTTTTAACATCTAAACAAATTAAAATATTATTATTATGTGAATAAATAATTTTATAAAATATTACTACATTCTAATATATTGTGACCGATATAAGTATTTTTTATAATATATAGTTTAAGCAAATGTGGACATGCACATATTTGATTTGGATGAAATTTAACTTTTACTAAATAAAGAGTAATTTTTCAAGTATACTCGCTTAGTTTGATTATAATTACTAATATATCTACATAGTTTCAGAAATCACAAATAATTTCTACGTAGTTTAACCATAATTGTAAAAGATGTCAATATTACATCGTTAAAACGTGGGTATATTTGCAAAAGCTAAATATACACACTTAATTTTTGAAATTATAAATATATCCATTTTGTGACAGTATAATAAAGGCGTCATAATAGCATAAATATATTGTAATTATGGTCAAACTATATAAGAATTATTTATAATTTTTAAAACTATATGATCATATTTGCAAGTATAGTCAAATTAAGTGAATATATTTGCAAATTAATATTAAATAAATGATGCTAAATGTAATGGGTTTTGATCTTATACACCCAGGTGCACTTAGTTTCGATACACCCAAGTGCAAATACTGATTTTTTAAAAAAAAAAATTGAAAATTTTTTACACAATTATTAATCCAAATATATTTAACATACGTATCAATTTTTATCATTTTTGTAGATTTTTAGATATTTATTTTTAAAAATTAGTAGCATTTTTAGTAATTTTAAATTGATACAAATATCTAAAAATCTCCAAAAATGATAAAAATTGACACAAATGTTAAATACACTTAGATTAATAATTTTATAAAAAAATTTCAAAAAAAATTAAAAAAATGAATTAAATACACCCTGGTGCACCCAAACATAAGACTCAAATATAACAGACAAAATGAATTTACCATCCGTCAGAATGAGAAAAATGTACGAGATTATATAAAGCCGCGCCAAAACAGATTACCCTACAGTTCCTATTAAATCGACATATCGAGTATCGACAGCGATCGATCGGGCCGGAAAAAATAGTTTTTTGATAAGGAATTAATCGATCATACATTGATCACCTCACGTGTATCTCGTGGGCAGTTCCAACGCTTGATACGCCGCATTACAAGAGTACATTATTTTTGTCTTCATCTATACATTTCATTCTTTTAAACTGATGATAAATATAATAAATTAATTTTGATCAGTTTGAATCTTAAATTCATGTTTAGCAACTATTTTTCACTAATTAAACTGAGATTAGATGAAAATCTAAATGGGGTTATTCAAACTTACAAATCAAGGTCAAATTTAATTGAATACATTCGACTAATTAGTTTGTTTCATTGTAACCTGAAAATATGCTGCTTGAGCCTCAAAAGAAAATCATGTTTATTAGTTTGTGGAACCGATACTAAGTAATTCGATGTACTCAAATGTAAAAACTTTTTTCTTAAATTTTTTGAAATTTTTTTCATAAATTTGTTAACATAAGTGTATTGAACATGTATATTAAGTTCTAATATTTTTGAACATACTTATATTTTCTTTTATTTTTAAAAATAAGAGGATTATAGTCATTTTTAAATGATTAAATATTTCTATTTTTAAAAACCAAAAATTATATATATCTCCAAAAATGATAAAATTTATTTTATAGATTAAATACACCTAGATTAAAAATTTTATACAAAAATTTTTAAAATTAGTTTGCACCCAAGTACATTCAAATTTCATTGCAATCGGGTGCATTAAACCACTTCCTCACAAATATACATGTTGATTGTTGACAACTTGCACCAAAGCCGTTTGAACTTCTGAAGGTCTTAATCGAATCGAGATTACGCAGTTTCAGTTCTTGAATTTTTTCATTTATTAGATTTTAATATTTCATAATTTATTAGAAAACTTTAAACATAATTAAAGGCCTGTAATAACAGAAGGTTTTTGAAATTTGAAAAGAAATCTAGCCCATCACCATCGTTATCATTCTGCTTCTTCCTAACTTGAAAAGATACTGTAGACGGTTTAACTGATTGGATGCAGCCGGGTGGAAAAATCCATTTTTTATATTTTTTTTGAAACTTTTTTATACAATTGTTAAACTAAGTGTATTTAACATGAATATCAATTTTTACTATTTTTGGAGATTTTTAGATTTTTAGATTTTTTTCGGATTTTTAAAAACCAGTGGCATTTTAGTAATTTAAAATTACTAAAATGTCATTGCTTTTTAAAAAATTCGAAAAAAAATATTTAAAAATCTCCAAAATTTGTAAAAATCAATACACATGTTAAATACACTTAGATTAACAGTTGTGTAAAAAAAAATTCAAAAGAAAAAAGTTTTTCACCCAAGTGTATTGAAATTTCAATGTACTCAAGTGTATTGAAGTTTCAATGCGCAGTCACTGTTTATATATATATGTGTGTGTTTAAAATATGATCCTATGCTCTGGGAGCACTGAGCCTCAATACTCTATAATGCATATATCTATTTATTTTAATTTTTTTGAAATTTTTTTTACACATGCTAATCTAAGTATATTGAACATATGTACCAATTTTTACCATTTTTGGATATTTTTATATATTTTTTGGTCACCCTACCGGTGATTATATTCATTATCAATTATTTAAGCAATATAGGAAAATTCATTCCTACCAAAATTTTATGTGGCCACACCTTTAAAAAAAAGTATAAAAGTATGTTTAATTTCTAAAATCACTTAAAATTTTGAAATAAATATTACAGTGTTGTTAAATTGTATATGAGCATTATTTTAGGTGAGACAAACACTTTAGAAGGTTTAGATGTGTAATTTATATAATTTGTAGGAGAGTTTTAACGGACGATAGGGTTAAGAGTCACTTTCGAATGATTTTTATTTTTTAAGTACCATGAATAGTTGATTAGGATTTTTTTTATTTCCCAGCTTCACGCGTAATATTGAAACTGATGAATAAGGTAAACTTTATATAATTATGAAGATGGGGAACTTACAGTGAGTAATGTACCAATTCTGTTTAGTAACTAGTAGTGCTTTTCTTTTAAAAAAAAGTACTATTTTTATTTAGGGTGCGTATGGATAATTATAAAATTTGTGAACATTTTTTGTTCAAAAGTCTTATCACTTTCCAAACACACTCTTATTATATAATTTTGTAAAAAGTCTTGAACAAATAATGTCTTTATATTCATGCATGTTACTGTCTTATATTTTTATTCTTTTCTTTTCTTTGTTTATCCTTTCCGTTCTTTTCTTGTGAAGAAAATTTGGGTTTCCCCTTTCAAGATTTCTAACTTGGAAAGGGATTCCAGGGTCAAACACCATGTGCGGACTGAATTTAGAGGAAGGTTAAAGGAAAGGCAGGGAAGAATCAAGAAACGATACTAACGGGCACAGTCAACAAACGATCTTGCTTGAGAAGAAGTGGATATGGTTTGGTGGGTTGGAAAGTTGGAAAGTGCTATCCGCAAATTAATTGAAGGCTAAGCCACCCCACCTAACCTAAAATCCATCATCATCTATTAATTCTACATCAATCAACAACATCCACCCCAACACCATCGAATTTGCTAATTCACCTATTCTTTCTCCAATCGCGCGCCTCATCTGCAAATCAATCAACCACCACGCACCCGCACGCTGTTAGTTAGTGCCGTGCCAATCGACGAGTCCAAGGAGTTGGAGGCTGTCGATGATGGATGGAAACTGGAAAGACGATGGATCTAAAACAACGGAGATTTTTTTTTTTCCCTTCATAATATTATTTTTTCTACGGTTGGTTGGTTGGTCCGCAATGAGTCGTGAGTGAATAGACATGCTCTTAGTGGCAGCCGTAAATTATTTTTTTCTCGGTGGCTGTTGGTAATACACGTCAGTGGCCCCACATTTCTTGCTCCGTGGGAGTGCCTTTGAATGCTGTGGAGGTGCGAAGAGGGAGGGCGTGTGGAAGTAGGGGTGAAACTTGGATAGTATACTACGAAGTTTGAAATGGGTAGGGTAGGTTATTATTTTCTTACCCATAGGGTAAGATAAGTTCCAAATGTAAAAATACCTGTCTAAATTAGAATTTGGTAGTTTCCAAGGTCCAGACATCGAAAACCAACTCGAATTAGTGATACATATTCAATATATCTATTATATATTTAAAGATATAAAATATATCTTTTATAAATATAAAAACTTGTTTACTTTATGTATCGTTTAGTATATTTAATCAATGCATTTATAATGAAATTATTATCATATTGATTATAAGTATTAAGTACAATTTATAAAAGAATTATAATATTTAAGTATAGCATAAAAAATTATTTTAAAAATCAATTTGGAACCGAAATTGAAACCAACCCAATTTTTAAAAAATAGAGTAAGGTAAACCTCAGACTGACCTGGCCAAAAATAAGATAAAGTAGAAATTTTAAAAATAAGGACTCGACCCAAATTACACTCCAATGTGGGAGCATGAGACGAGAGAACCACCACCTTGCAATTCTACTAAATTAATGGTGGCCATGGGCGGTGGCAATCAACTCACCCACACCTGTTCAAATCCCCCGTCATTGTAAGGGTTCTTATATATGTTTCCCTATGGTATGAGAGTTCCGCCATTATGAGAGCTTGTTGCCTCCATACATAATTGATGAAAGCTTGTTGTCTTCTTTGAGCTTGTTTGTAATTTCTTAAAATGAGTTGTAATATACACTCAATTCAAAAAAAAAAAGAAAAAAGAGTAATGGTGATTATTCTTCTAGGGCAAGTCTTAGTGGCCAAAAGTACTGACGATTCATACCATCCAGCAGTTAGGCCCTTGTTGGCTCCGCTTTTCAGCGCAGCTTATGCGGTTGCGGTGCCGAGTGCTAAAATAAATTCTGGGAAGCCAAAAAGCAGAATTTATCCGCCTCCCAAAACGAAGCCTTAGTTGTTGATGTCCTAATGAAACACTGACAAACAGACTAGAATATGAGGTAGGGAAGCGTGGGAAACTGGTGCATGAGGAAATTGCTACGATCAAACTAATAACAGGTTGCGGCAGCCCCCTCGCTCGAATCTCCAATGCAACAAAGAAAGCTCGTGTAGACCAAGCAATGTCGGATATCCCTGCTTGCTTGCGGTACTAGATGACCCATCTCCAAAAGGCAAGCGAAGCTGGGCAGCATCTACCCAAAGTCCAAACGTGGCAGTTGACGCCGAAAATGTATCCTATAAGAAAATGGAGAGATGACTTGGAAGGATGAGATCAAAGCTCCTCCAGTTCAATAAAATAAATCATACGCCATTAGACCAGCTCATACTACGACCCCACACCCTGCTCTGACTTGGCCCCGCAGGCAGCAGCTATCCATTTCCCCGTTTTGAATTGCAACGACGCCAAACTCACCGACAGGTGGCCAGTTGATCCTCGGACTCAGAAGTTATGACTGCCTGCTGAATACAGAGACTCCGAATTGTTGCAAGCTGAAACTAGGAGAATCAGCATCCAAGTTACGAATAACGGCTCCCTGGAATTTTCTGGAACTGAATACTATGAGATGTTATATAGCATTAAACCAGCCACTGGATGAACGTTTCCAACTCCGAACAACATGAACACAATCAAGGCTACGCAATTGCTGTATGCTCTTGAACTCATATTAGTCCTCACTTATCAACACCATTTACAATTTTTTCTTTTTTTTAAAAAAAAAAAAAAAGTGCATGGTCTACCGATCAGTTCCCTCAAAAAAAACTTGTTCACCAGTGGCAAAGGTGTTCCAAAAGAGGGCACTAATGAAATACATGGTTGTTGTGAGCATCAAAAATCCATGAAACGAGCCCATCAACTCCGCGAAAAAACCTGCCCCGATGGTTCCCACAATGGCAAACAATGTCCCAGCCGTATTTGACATTCCTATCAAGAACCAGAAAGAACAGCACTCTTATCATCGACATAATTGCAATTAAGATGAGAAGACAATTTTAAAAAATGCAGTCAATGAACCTCACCATGTATAACACCAGCATACTGGGGGGCAATCTCCTGAAAATAATGATTAAAGACAAGGACAAAGGAAGTTAAGAAAACAAACTAAACTAAAGGAAAATAAGAAAGAAAATGAATTAAGTCACTACTTCAATGTGTCAAATCCTAAAGCTTGCTGACCTGGAGATTCACAAGGAAACCAGCATTACTGAATGAGCTCAAGCCAACAGCTACTGTCAGCCAAGCAGAAGCAACAGATGGACTTTTAGCTGCATTTAGACCAAGAAGCGCAAGCCCAGGACCAACAAATCCAATAGACTGCAGACAAAGATACAGTGAAGGCTAGGATTATTTTAGAGTCAAATAAACACACTAAAAAGGAATTGATCATGTAACAAATAAAAGAGCAATGAAGAAAACTAAACAGGACTATGATCTTGTTTGCAGTAACCAAAATCGCCATTGCTGTCCCATCCCAACTAATTTGGAGAATGAACAAAATTAAACAGAAGTATCATCTTACCATCAGCATCATAATCATCTGGCAGTCTTATCATGTATTCAGTTGTTGCCAATACATCTATTTTCTTAACACAATCACCGTTCTCCCAGAAGCCTCTAAAGCACGAAGTGCTTCAACTTGCAAGATCCAGTGTGTATATCAAAGACAACCTAGTCTTAGTACAGAATATTTAAGAAAGCATGCTCATCTCACGAATGAAAAATAAATTGCTAATCTTACGAATGAAAAATAAACTGCTAATCTCACGAATGAAAAATAAACTTTGGCCAGTCTGACATACAGGACAACCAGGAGAAGCATGCAGTCCGAGGAGCCATTTGTCTGCATAGTTACATTTTAAGCCATTTGCTGCCCCTGCATTTCTTTGACACATTCAACGTTTTGACATTGGAGATCCAAAAATTCCTACCCTCTGGGATTTATAATTTAAACCAGAGAAAGTTTGCAGATTGCTGACAGGAAAGACTGACACATTCAACGTTTTAAGCCATTTGCTGCCAGCTTCAACCAAGACAGACGTGCTGGGAGCCTTTTTTCCAAAATCCTCCAAGTCCAATTCATAATGTGGATAGAACAGCCATGCTTGGAAGTTTCTTTCTTTCCAAAAGAATAATTTTTCCCTTGCATACCAAAGTTTTACTTAAATTTACCAAATACATCCTAACTCCTAAGGAACTGGTTGTTGCTCCTAATCCCAAGTAATGATCGGATGCCAAAAATTAATTTTTCCCCAGAAGCAATTTGTTTAGGTGCAACAAAAATATCTCATCAGGGAGTAATTATTAAACAATAGTACGCCTTCCTATCTTTTACTCACATCCAAATAAGGTAAATATAGTTAAGTCTTTTCTTTTCCACATTTTCAACCAACATTTTCTTTTTCACAGTTAACCTTTCTGTAGTCACTGTGTTATTTATGCATTTTTCTATTTTGTCCTTACCCATTATTGCACAGAAATCACTTCCATTTTTACTGACATCATGTATTTCTAAATATAATATTGCATTAAATCTATTCAGAGGAACCTGAATGGTGAAGCTTCCTGCATCAGATGTTCCAGGTTCAACATTCCAAAACAAAGGTTTGCTTTTAAGTTCAATTTTTACTAATTCTCACATCCCTGCATCACATTTTTCAGTTTCTACTTTCCAAACAAGGATTCTCTTTCTCAGACAATTGCTGTTTATAGCAAATTGAAATTATGAATTTATAATGTTGCTACTTATTACATTTCATGCAAATTCAATATGATCTTTCTCACTATTGTTCAGCTATACTATAAGATAATCCACATGGATTTTAAATAATATCTTTCAAAATTCATGGCAGCCTTAGTAGGAGTTTATTACATAAAAAAATCCTTTACATATGACAAAATGATCGACAGCCAGTGTGCCACATATTTGATGAAGGAATGAACAATAAACCACTTCATGTATCATATGTTCACATAACAGAGCAAAGATCTGGATCACTTTGCCACAAATCCATAGTATCTTGATATGCATCCCATCATTTTATAAATAAGTGTCTTTAATCTCTTTTACATTTTTTATTCTGTCAAAGCATTGATCCACATCTTTATCATCTCATACATGATAATCAACAAGATTCCTCCCCACCAACCCCTCCCCCCCCCCCCCCCCCCAAAAAAAACCACCACCCCAATTTTTACAATAGGATAGTAATACACAAGTTTTAAATACTACGCAAACACAAAGTACGCATATATGCACACAATACATCTCAAATAGAAATGTAAAATGCAAAATGATGTGCTCTTTTACCGCTAACTAGCAACTACCTCAGAAAGATAAAGACAAGGACGAATTATGCCGACAGTATTGTTGTGGCTCTCAACCTCATGAAATACCAAAAATGGATGTGATGTAATAATTAGTGTGTAGCTCAGGTACGTTAAGCTATATTTTCCTTTCCTTTTCACTAAACTCAGAGGAACCAGATCCAACCTGCACAATTTTGCGTGTGAAGGTAACACTCGATCCCCTCCGGATCAACATGTCTGATAAAACGCCAGCAGCATATCCTAAAGCTGCCATCATAACCCAGGGAATTGCACTGAACCATGCTGCTTGTCTGAGGTCCACACGGTACACCTGTTCCAGATAAGTTTATAACTTCAATTGCTGGACTGCTTAAGCAACCAAAATGATATAAAAAAAAAAAACTAAAAATTCTACATATGCCCTTAAACTTTACCATGTTGAAGTAAATGGGCATCCACGAAAGAAAAACAAAGAATCCCTGCAGACAGCAAAATCCAGATTTTCCATCAATCTCCAAGTTGAAGAAAGATAACAAAAAAGGAGGAAAAAAGGAAATTAAGCACTAGACAGCTTAACTTCAGGGTTTGAGCAAGGAGAAGCAATTGGACATTACCCAGCTGTGCATTCCATTTGCAGAGATTAGAGCCCATGTAGGCATCTTAGAGAGTAGATGCCTGAAGGGAGGGATGATTCTGGTTTTCCTTCCTTTCTTGCTTGAGGGTGGCCCTGATGGTTTCTGTCTCCCATCTAGAATATAATCCAACTCAAATTTTGATATTTGAGGATGGCAGTCAGGTGCACTGGATGTTGCAGAGACCCACACTAAAACCCAAAGAAATCCACATAGGCCAAATATGACAAATGGTCCAAATACTCCAGCTTGTGCCATGATGATAGGGGAAAGAAGTAGTCCAATTGCATTGCCGAGATTGAATCCAGCCATAGCAATCGCAACTGCTCTGGATCGTTCTGTTTTAGGAAACCATCTATAAGAAAACCCAGTTCAAAACAGATTCAATTCTTAGTCTGGCAACCATGCAGGAGTTGCAAAACGTTTAAAAAGCACTATGATTACAACAATATAACTCATTTAAACTTTTTAATATGCAATAGAGTCCTATGATGGGAAATTTCAGATGGTATGGTACCTAGAGATCATGTTGTTCATGCAAGGAAGTGCAACACCCTCGGCAACACCAAGCAGAGCTCTTGTGGCAAGTAGAGCCCATAAAGAGTTTTCCGCAGCCCATGGTGTGAGAAAAGTAGCCAGCGACCAGAGTGCCACACCACAAGACATGACTAGCTTACCACCATAATAATCCACCAGGACACCTCCAACTATTGGAGAGATTAGATATCCCCAAAGGAATGATGACTGCGATTAGTAGCTACAAAAGAATCAGGGAAGAATAAATGGCAATAAGGGAAGAAACATAGTTCTATTGAATCACGTCTGCAAATAAATCAAAGAACAAAGAGTCTACAACAATCTCTGAAGGACAAGTAAATGAATTCATTCATTCGTCCATTCTATAACTAATGAACTATAAATACTAAAAAATAGTAAATATTGCAAACTAGATGAACCATATATCATATAGCGCTAGACAGAATAAACAAAGCATGAAGAATAATGATTCTTAAAAGAAGTTGGTTAGAGGCAATTCTCCACAAAGAGGGAGGGGGGGGTGGGGGTGAAAAAAGAAACAAGACAATTCATTATCGCAATTTTCACATGCTGCAAGTGTATGTGGAATTCGTACACTTGCAATTTCTTTCCTGTTGATGACAAATATCTGATCAGGGAAATATGTAGACTGATGTCATGGAAGGAGAATAAAGTCAGATATAAGGAAAATCAGACAGTCAAGTGTTCAATTATTGTCATGGGCTTGATGAAAATCATGACAACATGCAGACAAACTGAAGATGTTGCACATCGTTGGTAACAAGTGGCTGCACTGAAATTGAATAAAAATACTGTATGCAACTAATTAAGCCACAAATTTTGGCTTTCTTCAGCTATTAAACACCTGTTCTCAGTTCATGCACCTCCATCCAGCAAGTATGACTGCCTATGTCATTGGGCATGCCTTTGCTTCTAAGAAGGGGCGGCAGATGCTATAATGCATGACAGAAGGAAACAATATGATGGTATCAAAGGGTAGAAAGCTGCTCCTTGCAAATCTTTTGCATGCAAAAATTCCAATAGCATCGTTAGCGACTAATATTCTTAGCCCCCAAAGATGACGCAAAAGCCAACCCTACAAGAGTGCGATTCACGCTTCGAAAAATGCCTACTCCATCCCCAAAGATGGCGCAGAAGCCAACCCTATACAAGTGCGATTACCTGAACAACACCGGCAAACGACTTACTCCATCCGTGGGCGATCGAAAACGGAACAATCACCACGGACATCACAGCCCGATCCGCAGTGCACAGCGCCAGCGCCAGCCCAAGCATCGAAACGACCTTCACCCTCTCCGAGGTGATGAACTCGAAGAAATCCGACCGCCGCGACCTGACGCCCCCATCCTCGGGGGAGAAAGAGGAGTCGAGAGGAAATGATCGGAAGGCCCTTTGAGAAAGCCTAGAAGAGCGCGAGAGCCGGAAATCGGATGCCGGCATCGGAATCTGGCGACTGCCGGCATGCCATGGAGGAGGAGGATGGTGAGATTCCGAACAACTTGGGCGAGAAAGTTGGGACAAAACTCTCAGCGACGGAGCAATGGCAATCTTGGGGTGGACTTTGCCTCCTTTAGGGCTTGGAGGAATGGAGTGAGGAAGAGTAAGAGGAAGATGGAGAGACATGATCCAGGAGGCTGGAAGAAAAAGGACGAGAGCTTGAGCATGGAAAGCGAAAGAAAGAGCAGGCACGCGGAAAGTGGAGCAGCAGCTTTGTGAGTATGTATGCGGATTAGGGTGCAGGGGCTCATGAAACTCGGGTTCGTCTCAACCCTAACCCTAACCTTATTTATAAAACTTTAACTCTAACCTTAACCCTAACTTTAATTCTAACCCTAACCCTATTTGTAAACCTCAACCCTAACCCTATTTTTGAAATTCGGGCTCGGGTTAAGTTTCGGGTTGACATTCTCTTATTAATGTCTTTGTTACTCATCTTATATATATATATATGTAGTTTTTATCACAAATCTATTGTATAAAAAGTTTAAAAAATAATTTATTATATGAAAGCAAGAAAATTAAATACCACTTAAGAGTAAAAAGAAGTAAACCTGTTTTGAGCCTTCTCTTTGCATCAAGTAGAATAATAGCTATATTTTCGAGAATGTAGAAGTACAACTGTTTTCCATTCTGCAATTTAACACCAATATCACAATTATATATATCAATATTACCATCCAATTGTAAGATAAACCTTATCATACCAATTGCACTAAAATAAAATCATCTAAAGACGACAAAATATCAAGTTGAATAAGATTATATTAATTCGAGCATCCAACTTCAAATCACAACATACAAGTTAACTCCAAGTCTATAACACAAGTTTTAAGTTCGAATAACCGTATTACAACAAACATTACAACACAATAGAAATAAACATTTTTATCTTCCATGTGAATTTTAATAGTACTACTCGTTTCAGAGTAACAACAAATTAATTCAAAAATCAAAATACTGACCAATGCGTATCAAGTTATCGACAACTAACATAAACACAAACAAAAGAAATAATTCTTTGGAATTGCAAAAATATTTGAAATGCAAGCATTCAAGCTATAGAAATACCTGTTCAAAAAAACGCAAAACAAGCGCATCTTTTTCAGCATTAAAGCAGCACATGTTTCTAAACTACCATTTACACAGTTTGGAACATGCATATATGTTTACATCAACTATGCATTGCATGCTTTATTAATTAAATTATTATACATACACAACTCCATTTTATATGACAATCCATGGATAAGCCTAGATTAATGTACTCTACTTGGTGAATGGAGTAGATTATAAAAAATATATTTACAAATTGGTAGAAAAATTAAAAATTGAATGAATTGCATTAGTTAATTTCGTATTGTTATATCTTAACTAATTCTAATTATTTTAACATGAAAATTGAGATAAACAACTAATTTAATATGTTTTAAAATATCAACAGGTTAGATTATAAAGAATGACTTTAGAAAAAAAAATTCAACAACCTTTAACTATATGTGACATGAACCAATTAACCTCTAGTAGGAATTAATTAGTAACGGCTGGGCAGACATGTAGACACACACACACAACCACAAGCCATAGTAGACGGTATAAATAACGTTACCATAATAACCGCCACAATCACAAGCCAAGGAGAAGAGATATACATAGACAGTATAAAATAACAAGTAGCAGCATACAAGAAGAAAAAAAACAGCAAAGGAGAGGGAGAACCACAATCACAAGCCAAGGAGAAAAGGTATAGATAGACGGTACAAGTAACAGGCAGCAGCTTATAAGAAGAAAAAAACAGCAAAGGAGAGGGAGAGCATCTCACATTTTGCAGGGACGCCAGACGTGGGATGCAGAGACCGCCGGAAGGCAGTGGGCAGGGATAGGTGGACGACAGGGAGGCAGGGACGGGCAGTTAGGGGCGGACGGGCAAGGACAGAACGCCAAGACGCAGCTTGCCTCAGGCAGGGACGCAGGCAGGACTGCGGACAGGCAGGGATGGCTAAACGCCGGCAGGGTTGGCAGGGACAACTGAACGCCGGGACGCAGCCGGCAGCCGCTAGCAGAGACGCCGGGAAGCAGCTGGCCGCAGGCAGTCGGCACACAGGGATGCTGGGAAGCAGCAGGGACGTAGGCAGGGATGCGAATGGCAGTCGGCAGGGAGAAAGCGGCCGCCGGCAGAGACTGGAATCGCGATTTGCTTGGCCGGGAACGAGAAGAACTTAGGAAAGGGAGAGCGGGAACCAAGAGGCGAAAACTCGAAAATGGAAATGCTGCTGCTGGCGCCTGCAGGCCTGCTGATGTGCCATATGTTATAATAAAATATTTATTTTACATAAACTGAATCTCGGGTTCGGGTTTATAGGAACCCGAACTGTTATACTTCGGTCCGGGTTCGGGCTAACAAACGATGAGTTTCAGCACTGGTTAATTTCGGGTTCGGTGGGCCGGGTTCCAAGTTGCACCCCTAATGCGGATAAACGCTGTTAGTGGGTCGATGAGTCGTCAAATGGCCCTGAAATGTAGAGAAATGATCACATATGCCACTCCCCTGTCGAAAACCCGCGGGAAAAAGGTTAGGGCGTACGGGCGGGCTCTAGGCCTGATACTCTGGCCGGCTGTGGCACTTGATAAGCAGCCACTCGGAATGAGCACATGGCACGGGTAATGAAATTTGTAAGGGACTTTCTATGTGCTGAATACAACACGAATATTTTTTTCATATTTGTCCTAATACGGACATTTGTGTTTGTTTCATCAGAAGACAGAATTTTCCCTCCGGAAAAACTACTTTACTGTTGTTAGTCATTTTCCTGTAAGATATGGTTGGCGAGACTATAATTCCATGCCACCGGCATGGCCATGTAGTCGTTGAACAGAAAAAACAATTAGGGTTTGCTCGGCATTTTTAAAATTTCTTAAGGGTGTGTTTGAAAAATAATAAAACTTTTGATGAAGTGTGTGTTTGTTTTCCTAACTCTTCAACTAGAACTTTTCCATCTAAAACTTTTCCATCTAAAACTTTTCATACTCCCCAACTATCATATTGTTTAATTATTTATTCATATTTTTTTGTACAAATTATCATACTTTTTAATCATTTATACGCAACTGTTCATACGAACTTATCTATTTTAACTTTATTTTTTTTATCCTTCATTATTATCGATATTATACTACATCATTTTTTCTCATTTCAAAAACTCTTTCTCCAAAAGTTTTATCACTTTCCAAACATATTTAACAATTTTTTAGTATAAAAATTTTTGAAATTGAAGAAAATAATATTATATGATAGAGATAACGATGATGATTAAAATGAATAAAGTTTAAATATATAGGTTTAGATGTATATATAGTTGCGTTGAAATAATTGAGAACTAAAGTGGTTGTATATTAAAAAATGAATAAATCATTAGAAAATATGATAACTGTGAAGAATAAAAAGATTTCTACGGAAAAGTTTTAGTTTAAAAGGCTTTTGAGGTAAAAAAAAAAATCCCTAAGCTAAAACTTTTCACTACTCATAACTATTTTATTTTTTAATATTTTTAACATATTCTTATACAACAACTATGCTTTCCAATTATTTCTCCAAAATCACTTATACAACTAGTTTATTTATTTTAACTTTATTATTTTTATTTCACATCACTACCCTTATTATATTATATTACTTCTTTTATTTAAAAAAATTGACATAAAATATTTTTCATTCAAAATTGTAAAAAAGTTTTACTAAGGGTTTGTTTATTTATATTGACAAAATTTTAAACTAAAACTTTTCTCTATACAACTTTTTATTTTTTATAACTAACATATTTTTTTAATTATTTATTTATATTTTCGATTTTTAGTATAAAAAAATTTTAATTATGAGAGAATGATGTGATATAATGTGGGTAATGATAATGAGTAAAAATAATAAATTTAAAATAAATAAGTTAGTTTTATGGACAGTTGTATATAAATGATCAAAAGATAATACAGTTGTATAAGAAGATGTGAAAAATGATTAAAAATAAGTTCGTTATAGAAAATGAAAAGTTTTTGTTTGACGAATGTGTAGGAAACCATAAAAATTTTCAATCTAAAATTTTCACCTTATACAATTATTATATTTTTAATCATTTTTCATATTTTTTTATACAACTACTTTACTTTTCAATCATTTTTATACAATAGTCTATACAATTAATCTATTTATTTTAACTTTATTCTCTTTAATTTTAATCATTACTCCTATCAGATCATATCATTTTCTACCACTTCAACAATTTTTAAATTAAAAATTTTCATCAAAAATTTATTCACTTCCTAAACACATCGTGAAATAAAAATACCTTAAATATCAACTATAACCTTTAAAATCCTCGTTTTTCAATTCCACACAGCACTTTTCCAAGATGTCGCAATAACCCCTTGTAATAGTTTAATAAAACATTACAAAAAGCAAAATTCGTCAAGAAAATATTAAATTTTAGGAGCATATTTGCAAATGACTTAATGTAAGCTCGAGAGAAGGACAATGCCGGAATTTTTTTTATTTTACTCTTGGCTAGAGCAGGACTTCCCGTGGGAAGAGATCTAATCGGGTTGACTTTTGAGAGTAATGGATTGCTTGGTATATATATATATATATATAGGGAACCGATCCTATGCAGTCCGACTGCACCGTAATTATGGTGCAGTCCGATGTAAAATGGACCCCACACATATTAAATTGTAATGAAACTTTATACACTCATTTATCCATATATAAATCATACTTTAGACGGTTTAGATGTTGAAAAAACCACTTTAAACTTGATATTTACATTAAACTATTTTATTACGTTGATTTTGCACCATTTTAAGATGGAGACTACACACATGTTGGATTTGGATGAAAATTGGTATGGTAATAAAGTGAACAATTCTAAATACAATGGGTGGGGTGGATTTATAGGAAATGATCAGGTGGGGCCCACAATGCATGGACTGCACGGTGCAGTCGCATGCACTGGATCATTTCCCATATATATATATATATATGATTAAAGGCGGGTGTGGTCAAAAAAATATCAACTAAAATTTTTTAATAAGAAACTACTATCATATTTTTAATTTGTTTTTCACCTAGGCTTATATAAACAACTCTACTTTTTAATCACTTTCACATGACTACCCATATAATTAACATATTTATTTTAACTTTATTATCTTTACACGTTATAATTGCTTCTATCATATCATAACATTTTTTAATCAATTTTACAACTTTTATACCAAAAACTTTTCATAAAAAAGTTTTATCTTCAATCACACAAATAAAAAAGTTTTCATTAAGTTTGCTTGGCTATGTGATGGCCGCTGATTGGTAGATACATTCCCACCGACGCAATATCCAATTACCAAGTTCAAATCTCTTGAAACAAGATTAGAAATAACTTGTTGACCTTAGATAAAAAAATTTGATGTAAATTTTTATAAAATAAAATCAAACGATATAATATAGTAGGAATAATGATAAAAATTAAATAGAATAAAATTAAAATAAACAAGTCAGTTGTACAGGTAGTTTGGTAAAAATGATTGAGGAGTAGAGTAATTGTATAAAAAAATACAAATAAATAATAAAAAATAAAATGATTGTGAAGAGCAAAATATTTAAATTAAAAATTATTGATTTGAAAATTTGTATATTTAAAAAAACACGTCCCTATCTGGGTTGGTTGGGAGCCTAAGATCACTGTGCCTAGTTAAAAAGAATTTTCCAAAAAAAAAAAGCTAAAAACTAATGTTATAAAAAGTAAAAACCGGATCGGATCGACCGGTTCGATTGATTCAACCGGGAACGGTCACCTGGCCGGTCTGTTCATCCCGATTACCGGGTGGAAGAAATAAAACCGGTTTAACCAGACCGGTTTCCGGCATCTTACTCGCCCGATCCAACCGATCTGGTCACCTCACATATAAAACTCTTCCCTCCTCAAATTTCCGTTCCCATGACCAAAAGCCCCAAATCGTCCCGCTCTTTCTTTTGTTTTTGTCCCCTTCCGGCAACAATTCTGCTGCCATTTGCTTTCGATTTTCGACCATTGGAATTGCCATTTCCCTTTTTGAACGACAACTCGTCTTACCTCTTTGATTGATTTTTTCAATGTCGGTGCCCGACAATGAAGCTACATTGCCACTCGGTAGAGTTCCCATTCGATGTCCCGAGCTGTCCAGCGTGTCTTCTTCTTCAATAGCACTCGACACGCAAATGGCAGAAGAAGCAGCAGTGACATCTGCTTCTTTGGTGCCTCTAATCATCGAATCGTTGTTGGCGATGGTCAATCGCATACTCACTTTCCTCACGCCTCTTGCTTCCGAACTGCCCGGCCCCAAATCCGTAATCCAATCGTATATACATTTCTCTGGATTGCAAGCATCACTGCATCCTGCTTGAATTTGGACATTGCATCCGCTACCCACGACCTTTTCCACAATGTTTGTCTTACCTCTATAGCTCCAGTGCCCGACGAAGTTCCAGTGGAATTGTTGTGATGACTTGAACTGGGTAGGTCTGTATCTCCCTCTAATGAATGAAGCTTGATTCTTTTTTCAATTTCGTTGTTCTGCATTTGTGTTGTTGTCAAGTGGGGTCTCAAGGGTTTTCGTGGGTATTTTCATTTGATGTTAGATCTCAAAGAAACTGTTTTAACTCTGTTTTGGATACATTGTTGGAAGACCCCACGAAAATGATTGGAAATATATTGCAATTTGCAGCTATTAAAGCTAATTTTCATTTTTCAATGGAAACATATTGTAATTTGCAACTATTACTGGAAACTTGATTAATCCTTATGAAATTAATTCTAATATGTGTAAATTAATTTTTGTAAGTTTGAAAAGCATTATCTTGTCAACTCATTGCTACCACGGGTTCAAAGATCAATTAAAGCAATAATAGAATATTTGTAAATACAAGATCAACAATATGGTAAGTACACCATTTTCTCACTTCCAGAATTATGATTATAATTCCATTATTGCATTGTTTTTTATATATGAAATGTAAAGTTTTATCCTATCAATTCATATACATCTTACATAAATTATTAATACATATGTTCAATATGATTTTCAAAAACAGTTAAACTGATTGAATCGGAACCAATCTCTTGACCAGTTCGGTTTCAACAGCATGGCTAAAAACTCGGAGGAGGATTACGACAGCAGGCAAACTATTCCAGGCGAACAGTAGTGTGCCCACACTACTGCCGCATCACTCCCTTACTGCCCTCCTTGCATCGTGAAATGTGCAGCCCTCTAACGCGCCCACTGTTCCTAAAAGCCCAAGCACGTTCATTGGATATTCGGGAATGTGAGAGTATACCAGGGTTATATTATGTGAACGAGACTAGCAGTTTCAACTTTCAAGCAGTTGTGATACATTAAAAATAAGAAAAATAAGGTAGTTATCTATTAAAAATTTAAAATTATTTTAAAAATAATAAAAGGTTTTTTGGGTCCAGGATTTTAGTTTAGTTTAGTTTTTTTTTTTTTTCAAAAAAAGTTATACAATTACTGACAGCAATCTCCCACTTCAAACATGGATGATGCTTGGCAATCAGCAGAAATAGGGGAGGGCCGAGAATAGCAAAAAAAGTACAACCATTCCCACCCCCAATGCCTAATATATTATACAAACAATTCTATTTTTCTAATTTTATCCTTACTTTTCAATCATTTTTTTCCAACTATCATATTTATTTCAACCTTACCCTTTATTATTTCATATCGATTATACAATTTTCAAAATATTTTATTTTCCGCTCTCCACCCCCATCACGATTCCACAAAAGATCAACTTTCCAACCCTACAATAGAATGCGATTTGCACCTTGATTTTCATGACCTTACGCATCCCACAAAACGCGGATTATATAACTAGACACACTGTTGCAATGAAACAATGTGCTCCTTCTTATGCCTCCACATCACTACTTAACTCTCTCCCTATCTCATGAATTATGCTAGCTCGTGTGCGTGTCTCCTCCATTGTGTGCCTACTGTTGCGTTGTAAGTTTGTAACAGGGCTCGCACTGGCCTAATCCATATCCCATTGCACATGTGTGAACAGTTGGTGCCCGTTAATCTGAGTCCTCAATCATAGGGTGCATTTGGTTGGGCTACAAAATGTCAACCTAAACTTTTTAATAAAAAACTTTCTACTCTCCACAACTATCATATTTTTTAATATTTTTTTTTATACAAACTACCTTATCTTTCAATCATTTCCGTACAACTAACATATTTATTTTAACTTTACTATCTATACACATCATCATTACTCCGATTATATCACATCATTTTCTATTAATTTAACAACTTTTAACTCAAAAGATTTTCATCAAAAAATTTTACCTCCAACCAAACTGCCCATAATAATAAGTAATGGCAGAATCGTCACCACCAAAATCATAAACCATAAGTAAAATATAAAAATAAAAGAGTTATGATTTGTTACGTTCAGGCTAATAGGCGTCCATTTGCATCTGGGCCCTAGCCGTTCGTTGGAGATTTTACATCTACTCCCTGTGACACACGTCCCTTTAGAATTTTTTTTTTCTAAATGATAGTTGCCCCATTCCATACAGCCCATCCTCTCTCCATTCTGCCCAATTCTGTCTCCTCTCTCACCCTTCCTCATTTCACTCCAATTGGGCACATGTCTACTTTCCTCTCTCTTCTCCAACGACGGGACACCCTCTCTCATTTTGCTCCCCTTCCTCTGCTTTTTCCATGGCCCACACAACCTCCACCATGTCGCCAAATCTGTGAAACAGCTTGTCGCAGGCTCTCACCTTCCATCCTTAAATAGTAGTGTTGTTGCAGACCACTACCATGCCACACACCGGCGACTTCCTTCTTCAAAATCCGAAGAAAAGGCAGCTATGGAAGGAGGACATTGAGAGAGACGATGGCCGCAGAAGTGAAGCCCAACAAAGATTTGATTTGGAACGTCAAGACCAGTAATCTCAGCTTCACTTACTCTTGAATCGACAGCCATCCGCCGCTCGGATTTGTGCCTCTCATCCAAGACTTCTCTCTCTCTCAATGTAGGAGCCAATGCCACAAGTATGAGTAAGAAAAAAATTCAAGCTAAAATGTTGGATTGGTTTAACAGTTTTTTATCAAGCAAAATTTTTGGGGTTTCAGGGAAGACGACGATGGTGGAGCCTAGGATGGTGAGGGTGATGAGGAAGTCGGCTTTCCATAACATTGCATTGACGGTTTTGGTGATCTTTCCAATTTAGGAGGAGAGGAATGTGTGTTGGGTTGTTGAAATTTTCATGGATGGAGGTGGAAAGGCTGAAACTACGATTTCTAGTTAATGAAATTTCAATGCTACTTGGAAGCGGAAAATTACTTGCGTGGGTAATAAGCGGGCAATGCTGTACACATTGTCTGTAATTGACTATGCGAGGTGTTTTGGGAGCATTGAGATGCTTGAATGAACTTTTTTTTTTTCTTTTTTTCTTTTACGGTGACAATGTCATCCAGAGAGATCGAGAGAGGGATTGGAAGGAACATGTTGTTTCACCGATTTCATGACATGGCGGAGGCTGCGCTGTGTGTGGAACAAGCAGGGGAGAGGGCGTCCCGTCGCCAAAAAGAGGGAGATGGAAAAGGAGGGATGTGCGGGTGAAAGAGATGGATTTGGGTAGAATGAAGAGAAGAAGGGTAGAGTGGAACAAAGGCAGCTGGCATTTTGAATTTTTTTTTTTTCCCCTCCTAAATGGTTATGCATTGCAGGGAGTAGATCAAAAAATCGCCATTGAATGACTCTTAGCCATTCTGCCGGATCCAATGGCGCATAGTGCTTAGACACAAATGGACATCCATTAGCCCAGACGCAGAAAATCATAGCTCAAAATAAAAAGAGCAAATTGATTACAAGTCACAAACCACCAAGAGCTAAAATGACACTGATTTTTAAAAATCTAAAAAAAAATCTAAAAGTCTCCAAAAATAGTAAAAATTAATACATATGTTAAATAAACCTAGATTAACCATTGTGTAAAAAAAATTTCAAAAAAAAACAAAAAAAATAGGTGTAGTACACCCGGGTGCATTGAGGCTGAATGCACCCGGGTGCATAGGATTGCGTTCCCTCATCCCTATCCCTATACCATTACACCATCCCAGAGAGCCACTTAATAGTATAGAGACACTCGGACACCATCTATCCACAGGTTTTTCAATTAATACCTCAACTTTGGGAACTGTGCATGAAGTTCCATATTTACAGTAAATTGTTTCAAGTTTCAGAGATTTTGTGTTCACGGTCCTTCCTGGTAAGTAAAACTCCAAAAATGTTAAATTGAGTAAAATGACCAAAATACCCTTTTAATATCATAAGATTCATAACTACATCCCTTAAACTATATATTTTTCAAACTACTCTAAATATTTTTCCTACAAGAAACCCAATGACATATTAAGAATCCTAGCCAACCTGTAAAAGGTGCAATTTTTTCAAACTTGAGGCGGCAATATAAATAAAAATAAATAAATAAATAAACTCTTCAAGCAACAGATCGAGCAGTAGTGAATATCACCGCTAAATTTGTGGGTTTGGATGGTAATATTTTATCCTGCTAAATTATGCTCTACCCAAATTTTGACAAGATGGACACATGACTGCTCGCTAGAGCAACATTTCAAGGAATTATCAAGATGAACTGAAATTTTCAGTCACATTTCTCGCAAAGAAACCGTTGGTGGAGAACACCGAGCTAGCTGACATGTTCCCTCCTCGTGTTGAAGAGTGGAAACTGATTGTCATACATAGGCCACAAACGCGATCATAAAACCCAACGGGTTTCTTTACATGAACAATCACCTCTCTCTGCTTCTATATTTATTTGTCTAATTCCAACCTTCTATTGCTTGGTGCAGAATACAAAACCAGTGCTCGTATTATACATGTCTTGAGTAAAATCATCACTCGCACAGAGAATCAAGACAATTAAATTTTACTAGCAAGTTTACCGAATAATGAATGTCGACCTTCTGCAACCAGCTTGTGTGTTTGTTTGTTCCTTAATGTGACCCTTGTTCCAGAATAGCCCCCTCTATGTCCCAAGACACTTGCAATAATCTCCAGTTCATCCTGCCAATTGTTTTGAGAGGGGAATTAGACTGCTTCACCAATGTTACCAAGTATGCAAAAATTTAGCAAGCAATTTACAAACAGGTAGATGCCCATCCACCGTTTTCCACTTGATAGCAGGTTAAGCGTTTCTACCAATTGGACCACACCAGCCACTCCAGGTTCTAATTTGGTACATTGTTCCCCTTGGGAAATGACGAATGCAAGTGAAGAGCAAGATACTTGCTTTGCAAACATGACCTGTCCAATACTCGAATGCATGCCCCTTCACTTCAATGAAGCAAGCATCCAAAATCCTAATGCACCCAATGTGGACATTTCCGGTGTCAGATCCTCTTTATATAAATCAGCTATATCCTTACTCTCATGACAAGACTTACTGAGGATTTTGTATGCCACATGAAGATAAAATATATCAGTTGATTTTCCATAAAAGAAAGAAAAATATCAAAATCCATGTTTTTTATGGTTTTTTCTATGTCGTTGAAC
Organism: Annona cherimola; assembly: GCA_030490835.1. Classification (NCBI taxonomy): domain Eukaryota; kingdom Viridiplantae; phylum Streptophyta; class Magnoliopsida; order Magnoliales; family Annonaceae; genus Annona; species Annona cherimola. Next base: position 108,456,675 of record CM059971.1, read on the forward strand.
TGCAGCAATATAATCCAATTGCAATTGCATTGAAACCTAATTTCCAAAACAGAAGGAAAAAAATAAAAGAATAGAAGCCACAGTGAAAGCATATGCTGCAATCAGACCTAGTATCAGTGTTGAGAAGTGCATCTCAATTTAGTTGGTTTTTATAATAGATATATGAAGACTCATGGTAGGTGGGCATTGGATTCCATCACAGGAAATAACCTCTTTGCAATAAAGCAGGGGCTGCCATGCTCACGCTAGAGCATGCATTTGCACTTGTATAACATACATGATACAAGTTTGGCCATGACAAGTAATAGATGTAAGAATTCAGGTGAGATAAACAGTCATCCATGCTCACATTCACAGTAGCTGTCGAGATGTATGAAATTGTCATTTCAATGGAAACCTTCTGCGACAGGCCATTGGTGTAGATTGCAGCCGCTCCAACATCATCAATAAGGTTTGCAATTGCACCTGCTGAAAGATTTCCAGTGTGATCCTGCAAAAACAAACTTCATTGAACAAAATACAAGGCATTTTTTATAAATATGAAAAAATAGCATGATACTGTGGTTGATGACAATACAACAAAATTCTAATCCGTTAGATTAGAATTTGGAATTTTGGTACTATGAATTATGAAATCAGTGAAATGAAGAGAATGTTATGCCGCGTAGCTATGAGCCCTAACGTCTTTTTTGCCATCAGAAGAAGAACAATGAAGTTAATTAAATCAAGAGATCTACTGTAGCAACTTAAAATTCAGTACAAGAGGGCAGCATCCTTCGTGAAGAATTTCTAGCTCGCATATTGTTCTTGCTGTTTTTCTGTATTTAGACACTTTAGTCATTTGGTGGGTGGATGATCCAAAAGTCCAAAATTCCGTTCTAATTCTCTCAATTTCCCGTTGCCCGATGAAGAGCTGGCAATTTGATGCCTAAGGTGGGTGTGGAATTCCTGGAGACAATGACATCCAAACATTGAGCAGAAACTAATCATTTGCAAAGGCTTGAATTTCGCTTGAAACAATTTTAATTCCATATAAGTTCGTGCATTCAAAGAAACCACAACAGATGGACAGAGAATGATGGAAAATTCAAATCAAGCACCCCCGTGAAAAACCCAATTCCAAAACAAGAAAACTCAAACGAATTTTTCAGCCCCCCAAAATCATAAGACTAAAACCAAGCTTTGTTTTCCATGGAGAGAGAGAGAGGGGGGTGGGATAGTGGATTACAGTGAGGCGGGGAGGGACTTTGAACGTGCAGGCGACGAAGCCGGGGCTGGCTTTGTCGATTCGGATGCCCCTCAGGAAGAAACCTTCGTAGTAGCTGGGCTCGATTCTCGCACGATGATGCGGGACGATAAGTCCAGATACGGTATCGGACTCTTCTTTCTTCGGCGTCAGGAACTCCTTCGCCTTCTCCATTGCCGGTCCAGACACGATTTCGCAAATGCCATCTCTAAAACTTTGAGATTTTTGCATTTTGGTCCCTCTAAATTTACGAATTTACTTTTTCATCCCTTTGTCCTCTCATATTTGAGATTTTTGCTTTTTGGTTCCCCCAAGGATTTACTTTTTGATCACTCCAAATTTTTAAGGCTTTTTTTTAAATATACCTATTATGTTTAACCCTAATTTCGAACATACTCATAACGTTTCTAAAATTCTAAATGTACTAACTACGTAATCTAAAAAAACATCCGGAAGTTAATATTGTTAGGTAATATGCAAAATTATTGACATGCCCATTAAATTTATGTTGAAATTGAAAAATTGAATGTCTAGCTCACCGATATTCTAATTGCATTTGAGCTTTAAATTTAGAGAGTCCCAATTTTATTTTTTATTATTTTATAATAAGGGTATTTTGGGTATTTAAAAATGTTAACTAATGGCTTTTAATTGAGCAGACATTTTGGGAATTAAATGCAAACATAATAGATATATTTGGAATTTTGAAAAAATAACAAGTATATTTGAAAGTAATGCCGATGGTAGTAAGTATATTTGGAAAAACTTTTTTCAGGTGTCATGCTAAGTTTAAGATTGTTGTTTGTGTTGAGAACCCCTGGAATCAATTTATTGAAATCATATTAGGTAGTGCAACAAATATTATTAGAGGGCAACAATACTCTTGAAACACATCATGACATATATTTACAATAAAAAAAATTTGTTTCGTTCCAAGCTAAGAAGATTTCTTCCCCTCTCAGAGGAATTAATTAAGTATTCCATTTCAATATGAAAATGTTGTAGGTCTTTTAAAGTTTCTATTATATGTGGATGGGGATATAAATGCCAAAGATTTCTTATCATTTAGTAAATTCTTAAACACCTTTGAAGATTTGGCAAGTAGTTTATATAATTATTTTGAAACAAGAAAATTTTGAGAAATAAAAACTCAAATACTCTCCTAAACGGTACTTACTCCCTAAGGTTAGGTATTGTGACTGAGTAACATTTCAATGCGTCATGGTGCAAAACTTCATTTTTTAATTTGTTATAAGATTTCAACCTAGTTGTATTTAACTTACATATTAAGTTTTATTTTTCGGATATATATAAATATATTTTTTATTTTTTAAAAATAATGGTATTTTAGTCACTTAAAAAATGGCTAAAGTACCCTTATTTTTAAAAAATAAAAAATATAAATACACATATTTTAAAAAGGTAAATTTTGGGTTATAGAATAAATACAATTAGACAAACAATCTTATGAATTTTTTATAAAAATATGTTAAAAAATAGAATTTTGCACCGTGGTGCATTGAAACATTCATTAGTGTGAATAAGCCACAATCACGGATCTTTAATTATTTATTGGCTCAGGAACAAGAAATTACAGTGAATGACACGAAGGAAGATGAGAATCCAAAAATGTCAGCTCAATAGTTAATATCTCTGTGCTATCCTATTCTCTACAACTATGAACCAACGTCAAACCAATCTCCCCCTTTTCCTCTCATTGTCTGGCTATCTATAATGCAAGCTCACAGCCACTTTAATCACGGTACTCACAAATGCAAAGCACCCGGCGGATGCAACTCATCCTCGCCATCCCTTACTAAACCTTGTCTTTAGGCTATGGGTCTCACAACCTCCTGGCAAATTGATCCTTTGAGGTACAATTTAGGCTTATGAAACTCATTATTCACCTTAAGTTGATTTTAATCTTATTTATAAAATTTAAACTTAAAATCTAACCCTATTTATAAAATTTAAATCTTAAACTTCAAATCTAATCCCATGTATAAAATTTAAATTCTAAACGTATTTGTAAAAATGAGGTTCAAACTGAATTTTGAATTAGAATTCAGGTTAACAAATTTTCATTTAATTTACGAGTATAAATTTTCATATACGTAAGCAAAAATAATAATATATAATGTGACTACATTTTTTAAAATATAGTAATATACAGTATATTCTCAAAAGAAATTTAATCTTTCAAGCAAAGATAAATAAAGGAAATTAAAAAATTAAAAAATAAATAAAGTAAAAAATATAATTTATCTATAATATAATTGCAATATCAAAAACATATATTCAAATATAAATGCAAATAATATAAAATATATAAATAAAAAATATTGTTTAATTATTATTACAAAATATATTTTATATTAAATGCGAAAAAATGGGGTTAGGCAATGGGTTCAAGTATGGTTAAACTCTAATCCTATTCTTTGGGTCAGAGTTCTAAGAAGGATTAACCACAAACGTGGATCGTTTTGGGTTCAGTGGGCAATGGGCATGGGTCGCCCTCAAGGGGCCCAAGTTTCATGCCTAAAAATCCCGACGCTCCAAGTCATGGGCCTGTCCTCCCCTGGGATCGACCATAGGCGTTTAAAATCGTTAAATATTGTTGTTTTTATTTTTTAGATATGCAATATATTTCGTGGAATTGAGATTCGTTCTCTTGTTTGTAGAGTACAGTACTTTTCCAAGATGTTGCAATAACCCCTTAAAATATTTTAATAAAAAAAAAATCCAAAAGAACGAGCAAAATACTTAAATCTAGGGATATATCTGCAAGTGACTTTTTGAAGGGCGTGCCTGTGAGAAGGTAGGAAAACTTTTCATTTTGGCATGAGTAGACGGGAATTAGATGCGATTTTTTATTCTCATTTGTTTTCATTTCCATAAAAAATTTATCCCTCTCTCAGTAGTCAGTACATAACAATATTGTTTTTTAATACGATTTTTTATTTCTCATATAATTTTTAACCTCTCACTGTTTTGCAAGAAAACGGTGGTCCTCACAACCTTCGTTTTTCTCATTCTTATGGTGTTTTTTGGACGCTATAAAATTTTTAAACGAATAAAAGAAAATAATGTAATATGACGGAGATGATGATAAGAAGGAAAAAGAATAATATTAAAATAGATAAGTTAATTATATAAATAAGCATGCAAAAATAATTGAAAAATAGAAAAATTGTATAAAAAAACATATATAAATTATTAAAAGATAGGATAGCTATGTAGAATAAAAAAAATTAACCATAGCCAGTGAATTATGATTGTAGACCATGATTCAGCCACGCCGGCGCCAACTGTACCAACTGTTCGCCCAATGTGCAACACGACACCGACGGTGGGATGGAAAATCAAGGGGCAAGGGGACATCGCAGCTCACAACCTAAAATTTTCACACACTTACCTAGTACATCACTCGCGTAGTATCTAAAAATAATAATAATAAGAGAGACATTGTCTGTCATACCAACGAGTGCGATTGGTTTAGCCTGATTTTAGCCTTGTATTGAAAATCAAGGAGTGTGTTCTGCAACTTCTTTGCGAGGAGCAGTGACTCTCTTTTTTCTTTTTTCTTTTTTTTTAAAAATGAATTGTAGTAAGGTGCAATGACTAGGTTTGGAAACTTTCCTACAAAAGCAGTTTCCCAACTTTTTAATCCGCTTTTATTTTTGAATGAGTGTAATCAAGATTCGCTCTCCCTTTTTTCTGTTATCAGAAGGAGCCGAGATTAGTAGCCATTAGAGTAGAAAACAAGTGTATATGTCGGAAACCCAGGACGAGGCTGAAAGAAACCCGTCTTGATTCACATCCATGCTTTGCTTTGGGCCTGATCTGTGCGCGACAATGGATAGGACCCATGAAACAGTTTGGCCTGCCCTTAAAATATGTCTTACGGCCCAGGCAGTTCCAACATTTTTTTTGATAAAAGAAAATTACTCTATCCCGACCCCCTCACAATTTGGAAAGGGTTCGGAGCAGAGTCATCTCCACTAAACATAGCCAAAAAATTGTCTTTACAAATTTTGTCAATGATATCTTGAGAAAGATTTCCCCACCAAGTCACATGATCATAAGAAGAATTACAAACCAGATTTGCTAGGGAATGTGCCACCATATTTCCTTGTCTAAGGACATGATGGACAGAGAAGTGAGGGTTTGCATGGAGAATATTTCGGACGTCAGAAATAACATAACCCACCGGAGATGATATCAGGTCATTGTTGGACAGATAGGTGCACAGAAGTAATGAATCAGATTCGATCTGAACATGTCCAAGTTTAAGGTGAAGGGCCCACTTAGCTCCCAAAAGGAAAGCGGTAGCTTCCATAAGAAGCGCCTCCTCTGTGCCCATCCGTCTCCATCCCATTGCTGCGACAAAATACCCGTGAGAATCCCTAATGACAGCATGCGTCAACATTCATCTTGAATAACGTCCGAGTCCTGCAAGCAGCGTGCGTCAACATTCATCTTGAATACACCATCCGGAGGTTTTGATGCCAAGGTAACGTAGAATGTGATCTAGTGCTCCTGGGTGCATATACTTATTTTATTTTATTTTAAATTTTTTTTACACAAATGTTAATCTAAGTGTATTTAACATGTTTATCAATTTTTACATTGTTGGGAGATTTTTAGATATTTTTCGGATTTTTAAAAAATGAGAGGCATTTTATAATTTAAAATTACTAAAATGCCACTGATTTTTAAAAATCCGAAAAAATATCTAAAAAATCCAAAAATGATAAAAATTGATACATGTTAAATACACTTAGATTAACAGTTTCATGAAAAAATTACTCGGGAGCACTAGATTGCTTTTTCAGGTAATGTTATGTTTATTCATAGGTATTTTAAATATAATAAATAGTTTAAATTTGAAAAATAATATATCAAAATAAGAAAATGAATGGCGTGCATTAGATCATCACTCTTGATGTAAAAGAGTTGTAAAAAAAGAAAAATTTGTCATTCGGGTAAAAGGAAATCGAGAAGTAATCCTGTTAGCTCGGGTAAAACAAATGTTTGCTTAGCCCACTTCGAAAAATTATTTATAATATATTTTTATTTTTTTCTTCATACACTTGTTTACCTAAGTGTATTTAACATATAAACCAAAATTTATCATTTTTGGATATGTATATGTATTTTTTTGAGATTTTTAAATATAAGGTATTTTAAATCTATTAAAAATTTCAAAAAATATATACACATATCCAAAAAAGGTAAAACTTAGTCTATATATTAAACACTCTTAGATTAACAAGTGTACAAAGAAAAAATAAAATTTTTTTGATTAACTCGAGCTAACAGGATTATTTTCAAACTCCGATTTTCATTTTAGGATTAGACATGTGAATAAATATACATCTATTATAATATTTCTATTTTTATCACTATATGTTTTTCTTATAATGTCTAGTAACTTTCTTTTATGCAAAGATTTCCTTGAAAATTTTTTAGAAAAGAAATACTGAATCCCCCACGCATTTCTTTGCAGCTGCTTTAGAACGGTGACTATGATTAATTCAACGGTCCAATGAGGCGCGTGGGAATGATAAGGTCCATATTGAAAAAATGTTCTCACGAGAAAGAAATCTCGTATGGGAAACTCTGCGCCTGATTTCGTTGAGAATTGAGATAGACAATAGATTATTTATTATCCATCATTCACTTTGTGGTCAAAATTAGACGGGTTTGGATGACTAATTCTGGATTGAAAATGAGTGTGGAATATTGTCCCAGTCGGAAGAAATGATTATGTTTGGAGAGGTTTGTCAAACTGTCCTGTGGAGACCAAGGCTCCCTATCTTATCATACGGGCCACCGCACTTTTTATGAATTTTTTTTGTAAAATTTGGTAGGATGAGATAAAATGATGTGATATACTAGGGGTAATGATTAAGAGTAAAAATTAAAAATTAAAATAGATAAGTCAAATGGATAAGTAGTTGTGTAAAAATGATTGAAAAGTAAAACAGTTATATATAAAAAAAATAAAAATAAAATAATTATGAAAAGTAAAAAGTTTTATGTGCTAACAAATACCCTCATAATAGTAACAACATCTTCCAAATCATAATTCAACTAAAGGTCATTACTTAGAACAGGTTGAGCTCAAATATAGCCTTCAAAACTAAGATATTTCCAATGTTTGAATTCACCCTTTCATGACTAAACAAAATCTATTGTGAATATAGTTAGGATTAATTTTTTTTTATATTACTTTAAAATGTTAAATTTTCATATAAAAATATGTAATTATATCTTTAAAAAATAGAGTTAAATTGTGTATTATTGTTATTATTATTGTTCACATGATTTGTTTTTATTATATATGCATATAAAATTTTAAATTTGTCATTCTTAAATTAATAGAAAATTTGTTAACTCAATGTGTTTTTAGATATATCTTGTTTAGCTCAGTTGGTGGCCACAGCAGTAATAGGGCATTTGCGGAGCTGTGGTCGGGGGTTCGAATCCCACGTTGGGATTTCGGCCCGGAAAATATTGTGGGAGTTGTGGTCTTCCTTTGGCTTGGTGGAAGCTGTGTTTTCCTAATTCTTTGGTGGAACTGTGTCTCCAAATTTCTTTGAGGGAGTTATGTATCTCCGTATTTGTAAGAATGTCTCAGAATTTCAATGTAATATGTATTGAGATGTATGTAAATATAATCATAAAAAAAAAGATATATCTTGTTTAGATGTGCCGAAAAACTTCTAAATTAAAACTTTTCGCTATCTATAATTATTATATTTTGTAATCATTTTTCACATCTTGCTATACGATTATCTTACTTTTCAATCATTTACATATAAATACTCGTATAACTAACCTATAATTTTAACTTTATTTTTTTTACTCATTATTAATTTTATCATATAATATTATCTCATTTCAAAATTTTGTACACAAAAATTTTTCATCTAGAAATTTTATAAATTTTTAGACATACGCCCAAATTCTAATTCAAACTCCTTTTTTATCGCAACCAAGGATATCTTTAAGTTGGGAATTCGAATTTGGAACCTGGAATATATGCCAAATACCCGGCTATTCAAATGTTGACTAATTTTAATTTTCGCTGATAGGATTAAGCTTTAGGTTTTATAAATATAATTAAAATTAAGATTAAAATTTAAGTATTATAAATAAAGTTAAAATTAGGATTAAGTTTATTATGAGTTTCGTGAAACCGAATTTCACCCTCTACCTTACACGTGGATTTACCGAATGTTTGTGTTAGATCTTGCCCTGTACTAAAACAGTAAGGCCAATAATAATTTTTTTTTTTTTAAAAAAGGACCAGTCAGGCTCGGGCCAACCAAAAGGTCATTACTCTGAAAAAAAAGCTTAAAAAAATCAGACCTAATAGTACTGTGGCCGGACCTCTTTGTCTGATTGGGTTCGCAGGTCATGCCCCGGCATTAATTGGAGCCCAGATTTTTAGACATTCGCGTGTTTGTCAAACCTAATGTCCGGACAAAACATGCAAATTCCAGTGGCTTTTTCATTTTTATTTTTCGTACCTTCTACTTGATTGATGGGCCAACACGCATGGAGATGGTCCTAAAAGTCAAAGAAAACCATTGATGGCAGTTCCAATATTTTATCAGAGACAGCAGCATGACATTTGGGGGGGTTGGATTATGGCTTATATTCCATGGACCCATTTTGCTCTCTACCAAATTCCAATTTTCTGCGCTATCTAAGATGGTGAAAACGTCAAAGAGAGAGATGCACATGCAAAGTCATTACATGTGAACTTCCGCATGCATTGATATTATTATATATCCTTTTTCTCTAATGCATTGTCATGAACATGCAAGGGTAAATATTTTTGTTTATATATGTATATATAGTTTTGAAAAATCAGCTGGTTCAATTTCTTGCACATCTTCCACCCATGATGGGGCTCTCAATTTGAAGCGTGTAGATTCATGCGAATGGATGCTTCTTGGACTTGGGATGTTGACATTGTGGCGTGGCCAATGATTATCTCTCAATAATGAAGTTTTTTAGTTGTTGGACCACCGGCAATAATATAATGATTGAATGAGAATGGGCTCTGATGTAATATCATGGTCCACCACTGAACGGTCCAGATTCATCCTTGTTTCGCAGCCATGCTTCGGTGACAGCCAGTTGGTGGGAGAACTTTTTGATCGGGCTTATGAGACTTGAGCTGATCCCATCTTCTACTTTCCAGGCCCAATAACAGGGGGCTACGAGCTTTTGATGGATCTCTAGCCCAGCTTATTTAACTTCGTCGAGATAATCAATTTTCATAAGATAATGTTCTAGTTAGATTTTTACCTTTTAGTCATGTATATTAGGATAGTGGTGAGAAGATTGAGAATATATATGTATATAAGAGGAGAATATTTAAATTACCCGACGAGGTCGGTAGAAAAAGAGATATAACTTGCGAAAAAAAATAAAATGGATAGTGAAAAAAAAATGGATAAATTTTTTTAATGACATCATAATAGGGTACTTAAAATAGAAATTTTAAGTAAAGGTTGTGAAAAAGATGTTCCACATCTGGAGCCACTTTTTTCAGATTGGGTCAGATTCGATGCGGCAACTTGTTTGTGAGCACAATAGAGGTGCCTCTAACATTTTTTTAATTTTTTTTTTTTTTTGTGAAAGTCTTACTTAGATTTTTTTTTTTTTGAGAAATTTGAGAACTTTTAAATTTTGTTTGGCATTTTATTTTAATTTTAAGAATAAAAATACTCGACAAATTAAATTTTTTTACAAATTTCATAGGAACAAGTTAAGACCCGTCGTGCATTTCTTATAAAAAAAAAATAAAAAAAAAAGAAAAAAGAAAGAGAGGCTACATAGGATCTGGACCCCAACTTTATTATTATTTTTATTTATATTTTTTCAAGCTCTTACGATGAATCAAAATTACCGCCGGAACGGGACAGCGCGCAACCTAAAGCCGCGGGTTGGGGCCGACGTTTCGGGCATGGTGTACTTGCTGCTTCTTGTTGGCGGTGGCCTGGTGCTGAAGGCGGATGGCCTTAGCCAATAACAAAAGATGGTTTAGAACTGGTCAACTAGCCCTGGCCCTACATGTCTCACCTGATTTCAGCTACCAATTCTTTTGGACGTCATCTATCAAGAATTCCATAATCAAACAGTGAAAAGATCATTCAATTAATGATGTTTTAGACCAACATTATCCTTTAATTAATTATTGCATGACTCTGCTGTTGCCGGTAGCTATCTGATACTCGGGACCCAAGAATACAGGTCACTCATCCATGTGCTCCAATTTTCAGCTATGAGGTCGAATTTGACGGTGGAGACGCACGGCCACCAAATCTCTGGCGTGAAGTTCTCTACCTTGCGTTGTCCTTGCTTTCCAGGCACAAGTCATCAGGGGCACTTTCCTTTGTCACTAAAATTGTAGAAAAAGGCAAGAACACTCTTTTCTTTTCCACTCAAATATCCTTCGAAAACACAGCTGCTGAATCTGCATTGGACTGATGATTCCCATGCAATCTATGCCACCTTTTGTAATACAATCCCTTAGATTATGTCCATCTTTTAAATTCCAAAGCTTGCCTTTGGATGCCAGCTGTAAAGTCTTGCTGACTGCACCATCGGCTGCATGATTTTAGGAAATCCAGGCCGTTTATCACATGATCAACCCAATATTTGTTTGTAGACTTTGAAACTATCCCGGTAAAGTCACGTAATTAAGTCGATTTTGTTATATTATTTATTTAAAAAAAAAAAAACTGTGTTTTAGGGTGCTAGATATGATGCTCGTGCACAACGAGTGGGGCCCACTTGATTATGTCCCCAATATATAGTGCGTGCACATGCTACAATTCTTTAAATTAATAGGCTAACAAATCTTGTATAGCCAATTCCATATCTTCTATACATTTTTTCTTTCAAAAGCTCACCACCAACCTCATTCAAACAAGAGATTTCTGCGAAGGTTTGCCACCGTTTTGAAATTTTGGAATGGCTTGATTACCCTCCTCGCCACTTGGATCTTTATAATGACTAACTCACCACAATCACCATCTTTTAGATACCGATGACACCGCATCTTAATTTCAGATCACACTAGCTACTTATTGTCCAAGAAAAGAGATTAACATACCATTATTCTTGATGTTTACTGGTTGGCCTCAGAAGCATTATAATTTTTTGAGCGGTGGTGAACCATGCCAACCTTAAAATGCTTTGAACTGAATCCCCATGAGCATCCATGCCAAGGATTAATCTGGGTTAATGCTTTTGCTTTGACAGGGATGTTCCCAAGACAGTGTGATACGTAAGAATTCTGCACATGGCCGGCGTGCGCATGGGTTCCTAAGGTTTTTTTTATTTTTATTTTTAAAAAAATGTTTATGGATTCCTAAGATTCGTTTAAACAACTAATGGGTGTTTCTATAGGCCATCTCTTGCTACTCAGTCCGGAGTAGCCCAATTAGAGTTGCTAACCAAGAAGCTCTTTCACTGAATTACAAGAATAATTCTTCGATGCAATTGACTGCATGGAGAAATATTTCTTTAATTTTTGCGCATGGTTCGTAAGATTCAGGCCGCTTATCATACTTTTCTTTATATATATATATATATAGAGCTGTTCCGTTGCAGTGATGCTGCACCGGAACAGCGGTACAGTGGGCCCAAAATGGGCCCCACATGATCATGAAATCATGATCTACTCCACCCATTGTATTTGGAATAATGTATTCTATTATCACACCAATTTTCATCCCAATCAGATATGTATATGGGCCCCATCTGAAAATGGTACAAATCTAACGTAATAAAATAGTTTGATGTAAATAACAACTTTAAAGTATCTGATTGGGATGAAAATTGGTATGGTAATAGAATACATTATTCTAAATACAATGGGTGGAGTAGATCATGATTTCATGATCATGTGGGGGCCATTTTGGGCCCATTGCACCGCTGTTCCGGTGCAGTGACGCTGCACGGGAACAGAATCCATATATATATATAAAGTATGAAAAATGAATAATTTACGAATATACCCACTTATGGTGTGTTTGGTTGGAGGTAAAACTTTTGATGAAAAGTTTTAGAGGTAGAAGTTGTCAAATTGATAGAAAATGATGTGATATAATAGGGGTAATGATGAGGAGTAAAGAGAATAAAGTTAAAATAGATAAGTTAGTTGTATGGGTAGTTGTGTAGAAATGATTGAAAAGTAGGGTAGTTTGCATAGAAAAATGTGAAAAAATAATTAAAAAATAGAGTTGTTATGAAGAGTGAAAAGTTTTGTGTTGAAAAGTTTTAATTGACAAGTTTTGGCCCCAAACAAACACACACTTAGTTTAATCAAAATTGCAAATATAGTTATATAGTTTCAAAAATTGCAAACAATGCTTATATAGTTTAACCATAATTGCAAATAATCCTTAGCCGTGATGATGTCGTTACTATATTATCATGACATGTGGTAATTTGTAATTATGATTAAACTATGTGACAGTTATTTGTAAAAATTAAATATACCACGTAATTTCTGAAATTATAAATATACTTATATAGTTTACATATTTTGTAAATATATCCACACCATGACAATTTCATAATGATATGGTGGTTATTTGCAATTATGGTTAAATTTTGCAGAGATTATTATAATTTTTAAAACTATGTAGGTATATTTGTAAATTTTCGTGTTAGAAAGAAAATTGTCAACTTTATTCAAATAACCTGTTTAGATCAAAATATGTTCTTTATACTTTTTACTACATAGAAAATAAAGAACAAAATAACTAAAATTAATTATACTGCAAATTAACCCAAATTAATTATACTGATAATCGGTCGTTTTGCTAAAATAATTAAGGAGGGCGAAACTTGAATAGTCAAAATAAAAAATGAAGTATACGTTCCTTCAGCATCTTGTAGGGCCTATGGCACGCGACTCATGCAAAGAACAGTTAAAAAAAAATTCAATAATTTCCCAAAACGACAATGCCCCACCTCTAGCTCTTGGAAATTTTAGCTAAAGAGAGCGAAAGTTCCCAATTAGTGCGTGCGCCACTTGGCCTGCAATATTATTTTGTGACGGTCGATCCAGAAATAGTGGGAGAGTATTTAAAACCATGCAGCAACAGCAATCAAGCAAGCAATTGCATCGAAAACGACGATCCGGCGTCGACAAATGAAAGGAAGCATGCAACTCGCTGCTGTTCCTCCATTCCTCTTTAAAGAGCCTAATGATGGCCGGCTGGGATTCTTTCGGTTTCTGCACGAATGTCAGCATCCACCATTCCCTGGCCTTTCCTTATGCTGCCTACAAGCTGCTTGCTTCTTAGTGGAAGTTTCTGCTTGTAAAGGACTGGAAATAACAAAACAAAAATCCAAAATAATAATGATAATAAGAAATCTGTATGGGTGATCATCGACAGGACGTGTGAAATTCTTCCCTCGTACAGTAGTACTGGACTGCAATTTGCATGGCGTGCCAATGCCCTCTCTATCCAAAGTGCATGTGAGGGGCACGTGTGGGGCCCACTTGGTCGTCCATCCCCTTTACCGCACGCTCTGTTGTTTACTCACACGTGCCGGGGTTGGGACCCTGTACGTGTGCAGGTCCTGGAGTGGGGAGGAGCGAGAGCCGAGAAGATGCTTGCAGCTGCTGTCCTGGTCCACGACGAAAGGCTTGAAATGGAGACAAAACCGGAAGCTGGAGCTACAGAGACTGAGCAGCGAATCTGCAGGGAGCACTAAAAAACTAGCTAAAAACGCCAGTTAGCAGCTCTCATTCTTTTATGTGCAGCGTAGTGCATGCTCCAAACGTCCACGCTTGCGGTAGGTTCGCCCAGGTCAGTTACTGAGTAGTTTATGCATCCAAGCATGCATCAGCTTATATGCGCAGGACTGCAGCAGTGTCGACTTTATCTGTACCTTCCATATTTTTCAAAGTCTGAGGAATTCCCCTTTCCGTTCCAAGTTGGTCCTTTAAAACAGATATAATACAATATATATATATATATATCTTAAAATTATAATTTCACTTTAGATGTTATTTAGAATCCTGTAATCAACATAATAACAATAAATGTCTAAATAAAGTGCTCCGTATTTATCTATAAGTGATTTCATGTAACCACGTACTTTTTAAGATATTGATGAATGGTGGAAAATTCAATTCATATTCATTATATTTAACTTATTTATTTAGGTTTGAGACTAAGTTTCATTTAAATTAAATATATATGCATGAGTTAAATTTGCTCAAAGATAGATGTATTCATATGTAATTTACAAATTCATTCGTTTATTTATTAGAATATAGGATTTTTTTCAAATATGTGTATTGCATTTGACCTTAATTTCAAATATATCTAGTATGTTTCTAAAATTTTAATAGGCATTTTGAATGTAACAGACATATTTGAAATTTTGAAAACGTAATAGGTATATTTGGAATTAGAGTCACAACTAGTTTATATAGCTGTAAAAAGCACTAGAATGAAATAATATTCTATAGAATTATTTATTCACATAGCAGTGATATTTTAGATGATTTAGATGTTAAAAATAAACCATATTATGTAGAAGAGAAGTTTCATAGAAAGTAAGCCTAAAAATAAATTAATTAATAATTTTTTATATTCTAGAATATATATTATATTTTTAAAATTATAATATATTTTATAAGAGATATTGATAACGGGAGCTTGTTCCGAGTAACCTCATTTCGGAATCCACCTTATCCGATTCTAGTTGTACTCGTTTTTTTATAATTTGAGACTGGCCTTCCAGTACCGGTGAAAAGATAGAAATACTGCGTTCCCGATTTTCAGACACGGCAATCATAGAAGCCATAGCCAGGTTGCGCGCACCCCGGCCTACCGCGCAATGTAGATAAAAATGTACAGCTTCGCTAACAATTTTTTTTTATGGTTTATATTTACATACATCTCAACACATATTACATCGTAGTTCAGAGACATTCTTACAAACAAGGAGATACATAACTCCTTCAAAGAAATCTGGAGACACAGCTCCACTAAAGAATTAGGAAGAACAGCTTCCATCCAGCCCAAGGGAGACAACAGCTCCCATCCCACCACAAAGGGAGACCACAACTCCCATACCATGTTTCCGGGCCGAAATCCCAACGTGGGATTCGAACCCACGACCTGCGGCTAAGGGGTCCAACGCCCCTGCCACCTGCGCTAGCCGCAGGTGACTTCGCTAACAACTTTTGAGGTAGGCTTCCTTGCAGAAATCAGAAACGGTGTGGCAAAAGCCAATAATTGAAGGCACCAAATTATCTACGAGATATATGGAATGAGCCAATTAATAATCATTTAAATATGTTTAGATGAAATTGCACTTCGTTCTTTGCGGGCACACTTTGAAAGTTCCTTTGATTTTCACAATTTATGGAATTTACACGCTTTGAAAATTCCTTTGGTTTTCACAATTTATGGAATTTATACCCCGTAATTTCTGATTTTACAAATAACCACTTATTGAAGCAGTTTATTTGTAAAATTACCCCCAAAAATGGCATTTTCGCGAGTGGTCCTTTTGCCTAGCTGGACCTCCAGGAAAATAGCTGGCCGGGAAGCCTAGACTCATGCGGTCGGTTGGCCCCACGCGCCGCTTAAAATGTCAAAAAATGCAAAAGATGCAAAGTATCAACCCTTTGATATATTTAGGTAGCGTAGCCCCTTGGTAATCATGTACACGGCTGGATCTGAAGAGTGGTGACTTTGATAAATACCTAAAGTAGAGTTTGATAAAGAAGGTAAAGTTGGACCCGTATGATTTGGAATATATTCTCTCTGAGTCCAAAAAATTGGAGCAATTGACTACTAGGCTTTGCCCGGCTAGTCATGGACAACGCTTACCTTGGTGTGTTGGTGTGTTTGAACTCTCATGAGTATTGTTTTTGACTATTCATTGTTGAAGTGGAGCTTCTTATCTTCTCTCCCCCGTGAATAGATGAGAGCTTATTGTCTTTTAAATTAAACTATAAAAGCTTGTTGTCTAATGTGAACTTAATTCTAATATAAAGATGAGACGTAGGATTATATACAACCAATAAAAAAAGCAATTAGTACATTGGTAAGGTGTTCAAAATTTGTGAATCTCATCCAATAACCATAAATTACTATAAGCATATTTATAGTTGATTAGGTAATTTAGTTACGATGTTATTTGATTCCCCTATTTTGAATAATTCAAGAGATTAATATGAGAGGATAATGAGGCAATTTTTTCAATTTATAATATAATTTTCATTTTCGAATACGAATTTTCACCTATCCAATCCCGCTTTTCTCTTTTTCAATACAGCATAACCCCTCTTCATCTCATTTATTTATCCAGTTATAACTCTTTCCAGTCCTGCTCAATTTCTCTATTGCATACATCCGCTGAATTTATAATCAAGATCTGAGGGAAATTGATAGGATACTTCAAATGCCATTGATCTATCCACAAATTTGACAATAAAAAATGAAAATAAAGTGAAATTGATCATGTTAGCAGATCTCATTATACTTGAATTACTGTCCATCATCTACCCATTATTCTACTCAATCTAGACCCTCTTTAGACGGGCATCTATTAAGAGACTTATGACAGGTGACACCATAAATTCGTGAGAACAAGATCCTAAATCACTACTTCCTATATAAAAATGAACTTACTCGGAATGAAACCGCTGGCTTCTCATTTGGAATTGAGCACGAGTACAATTTTTCCGCCCAATAATAAAAAAACTGAAAAAATTGCTTCCAATAAATGCAAATATTAATTATGCTCTACCACCATCTTAATTTGTTTATTCTTTGTGTGGGTATGTTTGGCATGGAAAATGAGAGGATTGTAATAGGAAAGTGCAGGAACCTATCTACTTAATTGCTCATTATTATTTATATTTCAAATCATTTCTTCGTAATCTATTTGTCTGACACTGTCGATCGCCTGTTATATATATTTTAATTATTCCACCCTCTTATTTCACTATTACATTCTCCTCTGAATAGAGATTATATACATCATGGCTGTCCTACTGATTAATGACAGTGCCGCAAGGTTTGTTTGGTGTATTTTGCAATGGCAATCCGCGTGGCATATATAAATAAACACCAGTCATGTCATACTGTTTTCCGAAAATGGGCCACTTACGGGAGATTGGAACTTTACACACACAGATATATATATATATATATATATATTAAGGCTTCATCCACCTTATGAAATTTGGTAAGTTCTTAATTTATTTTTATTTCGATTTATATCAAATAAACACAAAAATTACCAGTTTTCGCGGAATTAAAGAGTCCGCATGCGTATTAAATTTTTTTGAAATAAATTAAACATTTTTCGGATCATGGGATCAGCATCGGCCCTGTAAATAAACGGCAGCAAGGCTTGCAACGCAACGCATTCCCCGCCACGAGATCTATCAAGTAGGGAAAGACGGGCGGGGTCGATAGAGAAAGAGAGACAGAGAAAAACAAAAGCTAAAAAAAAAAAAAAACAATAGAAAAGGGGTCAGGGGCTCAGGGCTGGGCTACTGGCCTTGGAAGAGACATTCCAACAGCTTCGGGATTCGCACGCATGTAAGACACGCGGCTATCGAGCCATCCATCCATCCATCCATCCATCCCGCTCTTAGGTCGCTATCCGTCCGTCGGACGGTCGCGCCCCGGTCCGGTTCCATCCAGAATTCGGCTCTTCCCATGGGAGACATCAGCTGCCATGCATAGGACCAAGGGGGTCCTACACACAGTGCCCAACAGCGACGATTGCATGCGTACGTGTCAGCCACGGTTTAACTTATTTGGCGATAAAGCGGTAGCTGCTGCCGATGATGCTTCGATTCTTTTCTACTTGTCTACATGATATCACTGCATAATTACATTCAATAATTCATGTTTTTTCATTTAATAGTTGTGTATTTTAATGAGTACAACCGCGGTGCATCCCCTCCTGCCAATTCAATTCGTATTAAACTTTGGCTCCATTTTGGTGATTCATGTTATCTATCAATTTGAAGAACACCGCTTAGTTTAGGCACATTTTGATGTTTCATGTTATCTTTTTAACATTATTAAAATATAAAAGAAATATCAATCGGAGTTATATGCAAGTTGTATTTTCTAAAAATGTAAAAAGATGTGAATTGAGAAAAATAATTTGAATATACGTATTAAAGTTTTAGAATATTACAAAATCATGTAGAATCATTATCGTAGATAAAATGACTATTTTAGGTGGTTTAGATTTTAAATTGAAATATCATGAGTTCTTGTCATAAATAGATAAATTTTAATGACTTATAAAATCATCGTGAGTTATTTTTTCAATTCGAGGATGATGTCAGTCGTGGATTGAAATGATTTTTATGATCTTAAACAAATGCATAATGATGAAAGTAATAGACGGATTGGATCTGAAAAAATTGTAAAAATGGGCCCATACTAAACTATCCCACCGATTCACTTTAATGGCATAGAAGCTGGACTCTGTTTTAATTATGTTTTATAAAAAAATAATCCACACATGAACCCGATTCAGGACGATGATGATGATGCATGCTTATTAAAAAAATCTATTTTATTAGTATCATCTGTGATAGCGTAGTGACGGCAACATACATTTCAATGCATATTTTGATAATTGCGACAATAGATAAGGAGAGGTGGTAACAATAGACAGTGAACCTGATGATTATAGAAACATAATATGTGAACGCAAACATAGAACTATATATTAAAAATGCTTTCGGACGGATTATGGAAAACAACACACGAATGCTCAAATTCAACTTCTTTGCCACAACACGCTGATTTATTGCAAGTGGCTCTTCGCACTTTGTGCTAGAGGTGCGTCCTTTTTTTTTTTAATGGAAACCAAAACTGTCTTCATTCGCCTTTTATTCAAATAACTATTTATATTCTAACTAAAATCAATAACGCTATCAACTAGTCATTATCAAGTTACATATTATGGCGGACCCTCGTAGAATCAACTTCCATTTAGAAATTGATTTTGGTACTAGTTCCGAAACCAATCTATTCTCTACTCTCTCTTTTTTCTTTTCTTTTTTTCTTTTTTTTTTGAGAACTATTCTCCCTTTTTCAATAAGCGAACAGAACATTTATGCCTATTTTCTTATTTGTTCTCTAACTTTAAAACCTAGCTCTACATATAGGAAGATGATAAACTTAGGCTAGTTTTAAAAATATATTTTTAGTTTTTTTTTTTCAGTTTTTTCTTTATAAACTTGTTAGAATTAGTGTATTGAATCTATAAATCAAGTTTTATAATTTTTAAATATTTTTAAACATAATAGCATTATCGTAATTTTCATAATTTTTAAGGCAATTCCTCTCCTGGATTTCCTAACATTTGACTAATTAATTAAATTAATTGAATATATATACGCACGCACTGAATCTTAGACATAGTAGCATTGTCTTAGTTTTCATATGTTTTAAGGCGATCCTCGGGAGCTGATCAGGTGCACCCGGGAGCATTGAGCCTCAATGCTCCCGGGTGCATAAACCTATTTTTTAAATTTTTTTAAATTTTTTTCATAACTGGTTAATCTAAGTGTATTTAATATGTATATCAATTTTTACCAATTTTGAAGATTTTTAGATATTTATTTTGTATTTTTAAAAATCAAAAATAAATATCTAAAAATCTCCAAAAATGGTAAAAATTGATATACATGTTAAATACAATTAGATTGACATTTGTGTAAAAAAATTTTGAAAAAAAATTAAAAAATAGGTGTATGCTCCCGGGAGCATTGAAACTCAATACTCTCGGGTGCACCTGATTAGCTCCCGGCGATCCTCTCCTGGATTTTCTAACAATTTGACTAATTGATTAAATTAATTGAATATATATACGCACAAACTGAATCCAAACTCCACTTGAATTTTAAAAGTTCGGATCGATTTACTTTGAACTCGCATATGTAATCTTTTTAAATAAGGTTGATTGGATTTCAAGGGCTGTGATGACATGCACCCCCTGGTTACTTTTGTGTTTTTTAATTTATTTTACTCTTTCATCTTTGTGTTGGCTTATATATGTAATTCATATATCTAAATTACTATTTTTGATTCTTGTATCTTGTTTTTAATATATTTTTACCATTTTTGAGGAAGAAGCGAGATGAATGGAAATCTTTGATCTCCGAAATATTTAAAAAAATACCAGAATTTTAAAAAATAAAATTTAATATATAAATTAAATACACATAGGTTTGCATAAAAATGAAACAACAAAAATATAAAATATATATGCTTATTATTTTTTATTGGTATATATACACACTATGACATTTGATATTACAATCAAGCACATTCAATTCTCATGCAATGGAGAAATTTTTTTTATAAATACTCTCACATCAAGAGAGAATCTGTAAAATCACCTCCACCCAGGGGGAACAGTAAAATACCCCGCAACAGCATAGGGACTTGAAACCCAACTATCAAACTTTCGTGCCACTGGTTGTACCAGGCTGCATGATGGCTATAATTTTGTTACTTAGTCTAAGTGATTAGGACTTACCACCCAAGTCGTGGCTAAGTGATTTTTGACATCTTTATGTACATAGTTAAGATTCTAATTTAGAGTTACAACCGGAGCAATAATTTCCATCCACATGAAAAATATAAAGATTTAATTGATATAATTTGTGCTAGATTTATCTGGTAGAAGCCAACGAGATTTCGATACCAAAGGAATCGAAGGACTTACCTGCAAACTATGGTTAAGAAATGATAAATCTACATATTACCTGCATGTTTAGGCTTATATTATATGGCTGACACTGGCAGTGTATGCACCGTGTTAGATATTATTGGCCAAGTGACATAATGTGAATGAGATGAGATTTCACCTTTATTGGACAACTATTTTCAATTTTTAATGTAACTTTTTACATTTCAGATACCACTTTTCCATTTCCATTCTTCGTCATTGTATTATTATCGCATTTAATTTTTAACACAATTTTTCATTTTCCAATATACTTTTTTGCATTTGAAATATTATTTTCACTTTCAATAGACATTATTTTATTACTATCTCATTTTTTGTTCCATTCAAGCATATTTTGAAACAACCATTTTTTATTCCATTCAAGCCCTTTGAATATTTTGAAACAGCTCCTAAATGGCTAACCTAGTTGATTTTATATTTTGTCGTGCAGGAGTGTGATTCGAAGTCTAATAAGAACGTAATCTCATTAATGTAATGATAAAAATACCTAAGGGGAGCCAATTGGGCATTGTTCTGCTGGTAAACGCCTCTGCTGCCAACACACAGGCGCGCATTCGAATGGCAATAGGTAGGTATCCATGTTCCTTTAGTGTAGCTATGTGTCTTCTGATTTTGTAGGTAGAGCTTTATCTTCAGATTTCTTAAGTGTGTGCCGGTTGTCTTCATCTATAAGAATATTTCAAGGTTTGAGTGGACAATTTGCGTTTTAAACACTTTAACTTTGTGTGTTTATATTTTAAATTCTAAGGTTTGCGTGTTAACATTTTAAATCCTGTGAAGTTTGATTCTCTGTATTTTAGACTCTAGACCTAATGATGTTAAAAATCATCATTAAAATTTTATAAAATATTTAAAATGTCCTTTGCATTTTAAATCATGTAAAACTTGATTTAAACTCTCTACCATCGTGGTGCTCATAATATAAAAAACAATGTTAAAATCTTAATTTGTATATTAGCATTTTAAATCATGTAAAATTTGGTTTAAAACATAAATGATATTTTAGATATTTTACAAGATTTTAACGATAATTTTTGACGCCGTTAGGTTCGAGAGTTTAAAATTCAAAAAGCACCGAGGGTATTTTAGATTTTTATAAGATTTTAAAGATGATTTTTAACACTTT
The DNA here is from genome assembly GCA_030490835.1 of Annona cherimola. Classification (NCBI taxonomy): domain Eukaryota; kingdom Viridiplantae; phylum Streptophyta; class Magnoliopsida; order Magnoliales; family Annonaceae; genus Annona; species Annona cherimola. The sequence continues at coordinate 108,478,844 of CM059971.1, forward strand.
TAGAGCCGAGATTTTAAAATCCAAAAAACTAGACTTTACAGGATTTAAAATGCTAAAATGCAGACTTAAAAATATAAATATGCAAAGTTAAAAGGTTTAAAACTCAAATTCTCTTGTCCGGATTGTAATAGATATTGAGATTAATATACCATATGTATAAAAAAAAACGTAAAGGGAAAGGAAAAAAAAAGTTATTGCCGCTCGATATTGATTTTGTTTTATCTTTCCATAGATCTAGACCGTTCATCGTCCATGCGCCACTTGATGGGCGAATATTCTTACCGGTGGCCTGCCCAGATGAATAGACGAACGGTTCCTCTACCATACTTCACACGTGTAAACGAGAAACGGGGAAGTGAGGTGCATGCACAGCACTTTTGCCTTTGTATTCTAGGTTGGCAGTTGTGCACGACAGGTATTCTGAGCTGGGGCGAGCCACGTCACATACGTTCATGACGTCAACTGCCGGTAAATGCTGCATGCCTCGGTACGGTAGAGCCGCACATTGCTTGGATGCATAATTCCAGGCCCCAGCTTCGACTACGCGTTGCTGTTCGATAGTTACCGAGGATTGTTCCTTTCCTGCATACTCACAATGCACCTATGCTTCTTCCGTTAAAACCTTTAGATTAAATTACACAGCAAATTTTATTTATTTTAATGCGTTTAATGATATGTCGGTCATATAATTCCCTGAAAAGGATATCGAACGGCTCGAATGATTTTTTTCCATTTAAATGAACGTTTTGGATTGGTCTGATCATGGGAACACGAAACAACAGCAGTTTCCATTCTCACGGGCGTCTCGCGGGGTTGCTCTTAAATTTCATGCGGTGCCTTCAAGTCTTCAACCTACACGCATGTCATCCCATGCTAGCGAGAAGATCCACCACTTCGTGGGGGAATGTGGGTCACGTGTGAGATAAGAATCGAACGGATTATGTCTAGTGTTCGTGCGGGATGGCTGCACGTGAGATTATGTATCATTCTTGTAAGAGTTGCAAAGTCGACCCCTTCGCAAGTCATTCTTTTAACCCTCGCAAGTCATCGCTACGGTAGTTACCAATACCACCGCGCTGCGCTTACCAGACTCGGTAGCGGAGGGGCAGGGTTATCATTAAGATGGCGCCCACCAACAATTCCGAGAGAGAGAGAGAGAGAGAACCTGATACTCTGACAAGGCGTGACGGTTGATACTCAGGGCTACAAGCAGCATAATAAACTAACCGGTCCAAATTATTGGAACATACTTGATGGGCTCGTTTATTGTTCGGGTGCATCTAGCTTCCGTTTTGTTTCTCTGTCAACTTTTGCCATATATCCTGTTTTTCGTTCGTTTTGTTTCTAGTCGATCTTTTTACTTTTTCTTTTTTTGCCTTTGTTCCAAGGCATTGTTGCTTCCTTCCCCCTGGTTCTTCCGCCGAAGATTAGAAGAAAACGGGAGTGAAAGCAGCGGTTTTTAGCCAATCTTACTCTCCTCAAGATTGGGTTATACAAAATATTTCTCTGAAGGAATAAATTTTTTTCATATAAGAAAAAATTAAAAAATGGAAAAAAGAATACAATGGGGAAAAGAAAATCCCTTTGGGAAGGAAGGACATCTTGAAAAATTAGAAATGTATGTGAACTGAAAATATAAAGGCGAAATTATACAGATAATAACACGTTTGTACTAATATAATACATAATACTCGTACCATTATATAAAACCGCCATACCTATGATACATAAATAGTTATTTGATAATACTTTTGTGAAACTCCTCTTTCTTAAAATTTTCTTCATTTTCAATATCTAAGTGATTGATGAAAAATTCACTCTATCTATTATATTTAATATCATTTATATCATTATTGAAACTTTTTCGTTTATGTACTATTACTATACAAGAGTCCCATCTACAGACATATAAAATTAACATAATAAAATAATTTAATGTGAAATATTAATTTTAAGTAATATTTTCAACATTTAAACCATCTCAAATATCACTCTATATAGATAAATGATTCTATAAAATATTATTATATTTTAATATATCCGTGAATGGATCTAAGTATTTTTTCTAATTTACACATGAACATAACTATTTTTGAGCAAATGTCATGTATTAAATTTGGATGAAACTTGATGTCTCAGCTAAATAATTGATGTTAAATATAATGAATAAATTAAATTTTCTATTAATCATTAATGCCTCAAAAAAATAAGGGATTCCATGAAATTATATGAAACTCGATTCATAAAAGCATTCCTATTATTTATTTATACCTCTGTCCAATGGATTATATATATACGGGCTCGCTTTTATGTAACCAAATTACATAGAAGTAGTTCCACATAACCCTATCCATTTTCGAGATTTTGATGTTGATGGAATATCCAATTTCTTCATTATATTTAACATCATTTGTTTGGTTAGGAGACTAAGTTTCATCTAAATCCAGTATATGTATTGGCCGCTTTTGCTAAAAAATAAGTACATTCATGTGTAAATTAAGAAAAATGCTTACATCCATTCACACACACACATATATTAGAATATAGTAATACTTTATATAATCATTTATTCACATATTTATGATATTTTAGATGGTTTAGAGATTGAAAATACTGCTTAAATTGATATTTAATATTAAATTATTTTATTACATTGATTTTATACTTTATAAATGAGGGTTGTATACGGTGATACTAGATAAATGAAAGAGTTTGTATGATAATACAAATGATGTTAAATCAATAGATGGAATGAATTTTCAACAAACCATCTAGATGGTAAAAATGGAGAAGATTATATAGAAAAGGGATTTCATGTAAGTGCTCCTCTTATATAAAATATGTATAACTTAACATATCCAAAAAAGCTAGTTGGTTCAGCTGATACTCACAAATATCGTACCCAAGCGCATCCCTTTGTGGCTTTGTCATTCCACAATGACGCGGAACCATTGGATGACAAAGGGTGTCAGCAGTCTGAAAATTTGGGCAAGATAAAAAAGAAGTGCTAGAGTAGCTCATTGTTTTGTTATTATATGTTGTTATTATTTGCAAGAGGTCATCATATTTCAACTCCCCATTCGGCGTATCAATGACCTTGCGCAACAGTTTTGAATGCGATCATTCGGTGGCCTATACACCGAAGCATGGATAATGAATTTCGTGGTTAGCTGGTTGCCATTCCAAGCGATTTTCTTTTGCGGGGTCCACTTTCTGAAGGGTTCAGATGCTCTGATTCTCTGAACAACTGGCGCGAGCATTATGGCAAGCATGGATTACGAATTTCGTGGTTAACAAACTCGCACGAACAACTAAAATTTTTTTTTTTAAAAAAAAAACTCGCACGCACATCATGGCAAGCAAGTGTGCAACTTCTGCCCGGCACTAAATTTGACGAAAATAAATCTAGAGATTTTTACAAATATGCCTCTAAAGTTTGATTTATATTGCATATGCATCCTTAAGTTTGCCAAAATTACAAATATGCCCACAAGGTTTACATAAATTTGCAAGTATGTTCCTTCTATTACGTCACTATTAGATTTTTATGTAAAATGATGATAATATCCTCTAAGCCAAGTATTACACTTGCAATTTTTAAAAATATTGTAAGCATATTTTGTAAAATAATCTGAAATAATAATATAAGTAAAAATATATAAAATAATGAAAAATCAAATATGTGTATAATAGTTGAAAATATTGCAAGAGTATTAATTGGTTTAAAGGGCATTTTCGTCATTTATAAAAAAAATTAACAGCTTTTGAATAGAAGGCATACACTTGCAAATTTACACAAATCTTGTCGACGTATTTATAATTTCAGCAAATTTAAGAATACGGATGCCATATTAGTCAAACTTTTTAGGCATACTTGCAAAAATCTCATAAATCTTTATGCACGGTGTTTGGGAAAGATTGTATGGGTGTCATGACATTTCCAAATTTGCATCCATACCATAGTGTTGGCTTGAAATTGCAAGTATATTACACAACGTTTTAAAAGAAAAATGCTCATGCAAATAAAAAAATAAAATAGAAGAAAATCTTTTTAAAGTACAAAAACTATTTAATGTGAGGAGTATTTTTTAACATATAATGTTTATATATTTTAAAGGTATTTTTTTTTCTTTTTATAATTTCGTTTGTTTATAATGCTACCTTCATCATTTTCAAATCCTAAGAATACATCTGCAATTTCAGGCAAACCTTACAAGCATTGATACAAATTTCACAAAAATCGTGACATGTACTCCGTTTCAACCAAGCCTAATAGGAACATATGTAGAAACTCCAATAAATAAAAAAAAGAAACCAAAACCCAAAAATCCCATTGAAGCAAAACTGAGTCCAGCATGATTTCTCCCGTATATATTTCATATAAAATATATTATATAGATAATACCTAAATAATATTTTCTCATATTTATATATTTTATACTATCAATACGTATGTTTGAATGTACATTTGTCATGTTCGAATTATATTACAGGTACATTATATTATTTTTATTTTTATTTATGATATTTACTTTTACATTTATTAATTTTACTTCTTCATCCTATTTTGAAAAGTTGAATTTTTCAAAAGTAAGTTATACATTGATATATTTTTTAAAAATTTAGTTAAATCATGTCTTTTTATTTTTGTTTGAATAATTTTTTGTTTTTATATATTCATATAAAATTTTAAACTTGACATTCTTCACTTGAAACAAAAAATTATCAGCCCAAATTTCAATACAAAAAAAATTATAATTTATATTTTGCACATAGAGTTAAAATTAATTATAAGAGCAGAAGCTATTAAAAGCTTGGGTGGGATAATGATGAGATACGAATTTGAGATGACAGTATAATGAGAATATATAAAGGTGTATTGGAATTTGCATAAAGATGTGTAAGGAAATGGAAGATTCTAATGAGATAAGAATTTGGGACGTAAGTGTGTTGAAAATGAGTAAAAGTATATTAAATGAAGTAAATATGTATTGAAATTAAATAAAAATATATTGGGAAATGAAAAATTCCATTAAAGACTGTTTCAAATGTTACAAGATTTTTGAATAGAGTCTGTATTTAAGATGAAAATGTAATAAAATATATTTGGAATGGAAAAATTGTATTAGAAATATAAAAATTTGTATTGAAAATTTAAAAACTATCTTCAGAATTGAAAATTTTTCTTAAGAATGAAGATACAAAGGTGGTGTTTGGTAATACATATACCTTTTCAAATTAAAAATTTTTAAATTAAAAATTTTCACTACTTACAACTATGATATTTTTAAACAAATTTATTCACCTATTCCTATATAAGTATTTTATTGTTCAATTATTTATATACAACTACTTATATATAACTTATCTATTTTAATTTTATTATTTTTACTCTTCACTGTTACTCCCGTTACTCCCTGTCATATCACACCCTTTCTTACAAATCAAAATTTTTTTCATCAATGCATAAAAAAAAATTGTCATTAAAAGTTTTATCATTTCTCAAAAGCGCCCAAAATTAATTCAAGAATTTTACGTAGCTTGAAACAGGCCCAGATTCATCCCATTGTATGCATTCTAGCTATGAACATGATCAATACGGGGAATGGGAGAGCTTGAAACAGGCCCTGATTCATCCATTCTATACATTCTGGCTATGAACATGATCAATACGTGAGATGGGAGGGCTTAGTGAAAAGCGAGTTGCACGCCCGCCCGCGTCCCGCGTTAAAACCGAGGAATGATTGTTTCCATCTTTTGGTTTACTGTTTCGAAGAGTCACTTTTGCTCACCATCCAAGCCGTTCAAAAGGTGGGCCTCATCACAAACATCAAACATCTCCGTTCGCCAGCCAGGAATCGATGCACCGGCAGCAATCTGCCTGACCCCGTTTAAGTGCCCCACCTTTCAACGGCTGCGATGGCCCACAACGACGTGATGTGTAGGAATATCAGGACTTTTGTACGTTGTACGCGCCCATTCCTAAAAAAAGCAATACCACACATCCTACTCGCGAGTGTACCGGGGATCTGGCGGGGCCAAAAGGCACGATCAGTCGATCATGCCGGGTGGGCTTCAATAAACAAACGTCCCCATCTGCACGTGCAGCAGCAGATCGCTCCGGCACGTACGTGAATTGTACTCGCGCGCGTGTTGCACCTACTACCTTCTTCGCGTATCCCGAAGAACAGAGGAAAAAAGGGAGAAAAGAAAAAAGAAAAAGAGCGAAAGCAAAGCAGCTGCAGCTGCAGCAGCATATGTAGTAGTGGGGCGAGTGATTGCCTTTAGCTTTTCCGCTTTTTACAGCAATCTTTGAATCGAAATCAGACGACAAACAAGACAGCGTCTCTCTCGCTAGCAACGTTTTCGTTTCTCTCTCACATACCTTTCTCCTCTCTCTCTTTCCTCCCTCCAGCAGCAGCGAAAACAGACGCGCCATTCCTACTCTCTCCACCTGTGACTCTTTCTCATTCGTTCTTCCATTTAGATTAGAGGAGCAACAGGCTAGACGGTCTCTACCATGCTAGTGCCGCTGTCTACGCGACGCGGGGTGCGCATTGTCGTCCTTGCCCACCTCCTTCTGTTATGACTCTCGAGCACCTCCCACCCCGTCCTCGGCCCTCCACCTCCTGCCCTATCCACCCCGACCAGCCCGTCACCGGCTTCTGCGCCTCCTGCCTCCGCGACCGCCTCACGCAGCTCGCACCTCCCCTACCCGATCGCAAGTCCTCTTCAGCTCTCAAGTCCATCTTCTCCCGCCCCAGAAGCAAGCCCACTTCCAGCCCCCTCCTCCGCCGCAGCAAATCCTTCTCGGGAGTTAAAGACCCCGACGTCATATCCGTAGCTTTCGAGCCCCAGCGCAGGTCGTGCGACGTCCGCGCGCAGAGCACGCTCTCCACTCTTTTCCACCACGACCACGATGGTGGCAGGTTCGTAAATTCGCGTTTGGAGCAGGGCGAAGAAGAAGGAGAAGGAGATAGCGGAGGGAGCGAGATAAGAGCTGAAGAAACCGTTGAGTTTCAAGATCAGGTGGCCACGGCCGCGATGAAGGACCAGATAGATTTCGACGGCCACACGAAGAATCCGACGCCGGATAAGGCTCCTTCCGCTATAGGTGGGGGCTTCCGGCACGCCGCAGCGGCGTTAGGAAAGAAGCTGCAGAAATGGCGGGGGAAGAAGAAGGGCGGGGGGCATGGTAGCGAGCAGTCAGAGGTGGCTGCGGCGGCGAGGGATGAGAAGCCACAAAGGGCCAGAGATACGCAGTCGGAGGTGGCGGATTACGGGTTCGGCCGGCGGTCCTGTGACATGGGCCCGCGATTCTCGCTCGACGCCGGCCGGGTGTCGTTGGACGACCCGCGGTGCTCGTTCGACGGTCCGAGGGCGTCGTGGGATGGGTACCTGATGGGGAGAGTCGGTCTACCGCGTATGACTCCGGCAATGGGTTCCGTCGTGGAAGACGGCCCAGTGATGATCGGGCGGTCCGACGACAAGATCCTGGCGGAGATGAATTCGATCGACGAGGACCCGGATGTGCCGGGCGGAACCGTGCAGACGAGGGAATATTACGCCAACTCCCCATCGTGGCAGCGGCGCAGGAGGAGCTTCGAACGGTCCGGTTCCCTCCGGAAGCCTGGGTCGGTGGCGTCGAGGACCGATGAGACGAGGTCGGTTTCCAGCGTGAAGCTGTCGCCACCCCGCACGGATTACTTCCACCGCAACAAAATCGCCGATTCGAAGGACTTGAACCTGCATTCGGGCTCCCTTCGCGACGATTGCTCGGAGATATTCGAATCAGCTTCCAGGGATGCCGCAGCCATCGACGCCGGCGGGAAAGGGACGAAGAAGTCCCGCAGATGGGGCAAGGGATGGAATATCTGGGGTTTGATCAAGCCGCGGGGCAGCAGCGCCATGAAAGACGAGGACGTGGATTACGATGACGGAAGGTCACAATGCAGAGGTAATGTGGTTGAGCGGTCGCGATCGGAGTCGTGGCGGAGGGATGCGAATGCGGAGCAGAAGATGGGTTTGGATCGTAAGGTGTTCCGCAGCAATAGCAGCGTGAGTTGGAGGAGTTCTAGCAAGGTCGGGTTCGAGAGTTGTTCTTCTTCGAAGGTTTCGGAAGGAAAGAAAAGGAGAGATGAGCCGACGCTGGAGAGAAATAGGAGTGCCAGGTATTCGCCCAGCAAATTCGACAATGGCTTGTTGCGTTTCTACCTGGCGCCCTTGAGCAGCAGTAGGAGGAGCGCTGGGTCCGAGAAGGCCGGATCCAAGAACTCGAATCTGTTTGCTAGGAGCGTTCTCCGCATGTATTGACATGCCGCTCTGCCTGTCTTCTCCGTCACATCAGGTTGGCTTTCTTCGTTCACTCATTGCGTTTGTCATGCTCTGTTTTTTCAGACTGGGATTTGGATGTTTCTTTCGTCGAAATAGTACTACATTACATTCCCATTAGCCCTTCATTACTGCATTCTAGGCTAAGAAATAAATGCAATTTACCCATATGCCCCTGCCTTGGAAATTCACCTACAAAGCATCTTATTAGCTCATTCGTAAATATATATATATATATATATTTATAAATATTTTGTAGTCGTTGATAAATGGACGGTAAGAATTTTATATTGTCCAGTTCGTTGATTCCATGTTACCGATGGATACGTGATTTGAGAATATATTAATTTTGGGTTAGTATTCTATAAATAAAGGTATTGCCTGCCCAACTAGACAAGAGATTATAATAGTCAATGGATATCAAATTGGGCTTCATGGCTGTGTCAATTCTAGAGGAATTAAAGTTGTCGAGAAAGTAGACAAGTTTCTTCTCTGTTTTTAGTTTCTGAGTACTTTTGTTTTTTCATCATCTCTTTCCTGTGTTTGATACGTATTCCCATTCATACAGAAAAAGAAAATAGTAAGTTTTTTAGATGGCCCGGGTACTTCCGCTGTTAGTATTGTCCCACATTGGATTACCATGATGACTAAACTAAACCTCTGTAAATTTGGAAGTGTCTTTCCTATACAATATTTTTACTCGTTGTTGCACATGTTAGGATCATGTATTCTACAGGTGACATTATGCCCCAATGAAGCTGACCCTAACAGCTTTTGCATGAGTGCAGGAGAATTACAGTTCGTTTACTTAACATGCTCTCAAGAATCGGATATTGGGTCATTGGTGTTGAAACATTTGTCAGAGCAGTATCTTAAAGCAGTTCTTCTACAAACTGTGTTAGTCTAGTTCCTTGCTTTACACCTGCTGCCAACTTCACGCGGATGCAGTGGAGTTCTCTCTCTCATACCTCAATTGTCTGGTGCATGGGTGCTGTCTATCTGAAGCGGGGATGGGACGACCCAGATGCTCGATGGAAAGGATACTGCAGTATGCCGAATGCTTGCGTGATGCAGTCCTATGGGCCTGTGCTGTTGATAGTTTAATACTGATGCTGGAAGCATGGACAACTGTCCAACTACCTGAAGGGTTCTTAAATGGTAACAACCACAAACCTGTCCAAGAACATGCAAATGATGAAAATCCTGGCATGAAGCATATATCTCAACGTTGAGATGTAGAGATTCTCCAAACAACCAATACTTTATTTTCACTGGACGGATAGAAGAGTGGAAGCACAGAAAAGCAATAAGAGTGCTTTCGAGCATCTTTAGGGGAGTTCTTTCATCAGCGGGGGGATATGGGGCCAATGGTTGAGAAAAAAATATGTACAGTTTAGGCAGTTGTCTAGCCCGGAATTGAACAGCATTTATGTGGGGGAAGTTGAGAAATTGATTGTAATAATTCAAACAGGCATCAAAACCATGAAGACATACTGGTGGATTGGCAGTAATTTGAATGAAATTTGTTTCCTTTCCTGTCGTAATTTCTTTTTTGTGCCATCTTGTCCTCTTCGAAGTGGCAGCTTGCTGGACATACTAGTCTAGAATTTTAGATCGAGGAAAACAAATTTGATTTTGTACGGTTTCTTTTGTAGAAATGTGTGATTTGCACCTTGAAAGCACCTGGCTGAGGACCTGAGATGGTACCCGAGGATAAATCCTCCGATAATGGTGGAGAATTCCGGATGCATTTTTCTCTCCCCCACTTTTTTTTTTTAAATTAATTTTTATCTTACAACCCGAGAAACTGGAAGTCTTGGAACGGGGGGGGGGGGGGGGGGGGGGGGGGGGGTGTGGGTGGTGTGCAATTTGGGCCGGGTCGAGCCTTGATTTTTAACAGTGTTAAAATTTGTTTTTTTGCAACCTGAGTCTGAAGAATGGGTACCTAATTCATATTTCTAATTTTTTTGCAACCTGAGTCCGAAGAATCGGAACCTAATTCATATTTCTAATTTATAAATATGATAGGATTAGGGTCGAAGTGAATTAAAACTGAATTTTTATTTTATATTTATTATAAAATATATTGTATATATAATGTCTCAATAATATTTCTTTATGTATATTTTACATTGTTTGTATTTATATTTCAATACATGTTTGGTATATTGTAATTATTTATAAATAAAGTAAATTATTTTCATTTATATTTATCTTTTATTTTTATAATTTATCTTTACATACATTGATTTTCTTCATTTATCTTGTTTTTTATGTTAAATTTTTCTAGAAATATTTTTTATATAGCTATATTTTTTAAAAGTCTATACTTTGACTATATATTATCATGTTTACTTGTATAATTTGTTGTTACTATAGATGTGTTTGGTTAGAGATAAAACTTTTTAATGAAAAGTTGTCAGGGTAAAAGTTGTGAAATTGATAGAAAATGATGTGATATGATATGAGTAATGATGAGACGTAAAGATAATAAAGTTAAAATAGATAGATTAGTTGTATAGATAGTAGTGCGGAAAGGATTAAAACGTAGGATTGTTTGTATAGAAAAATGTGAAAAAATAATTAAAAAATAGGATAGTTATGAAGAATGAAAAGTTTTAGATTGAAAAGTTTTGATTGAAATTTTTTGTGTCAAACCAAACACACCTTATACATTAATATGAAATCTTAAACCTACCACTCTTAAATAAAATGTAAATTTATCAACTTAAATTCTAACATGAAACTCAACTTAACTTGATTTTTCAAAAATAAGATTAGAGCTTAAATTTACAAATAGGGTTAGAATTATAGTTAATATTTTATAAATAAAATTAGAGTTAGGGTTGAAGTGAACTCGAGTTTGATGACTATAAATTGCACCCCAAGTCTGAACGGGTGTTGCTTCGAGTAGAAATCACCTCGTACAATGGCTCGGCAAGAAGAGCAATTCGCATGTAAAAGAAGGGATGAGCTGACATAATTAAAGGAGATAAGAAAAGAAGACATCCTCTGAACCAAAATGCTATTCTCTCTTATCTTATTATCAGATGGATGCTATTGTCTCTCATTTAAAAGCTTGCTGGGATTACCCGTGTTTAATTTTATCCGTTTATTCACATAAAAAAAATCCACTTTTTGGATTTTCAAATTACTAAAATTTTAATTTCATCTTTTCGTATATATATATATATATTTTAAACTCCCATCTCAAAATCCTTTTCCAGTCGATTCATTATCCGACGGGAAAATTTTAAAGAAGCACAACCCGGTTTCTTTCACTCAATGTGGTTTGTAAAGGATTAATCCCTTAATACGATCTTTATTTTTGTTTTTTCCACTGCGGGTCCTAATTTTTCCGATAAAATTTACATAACTGGCATTTTAACGGATTGTCAATCCTCATTACAGACCATTTAAGAATTCTGAACATGGAAACCCATCATTCCTGTTTTCCACATGCAAAGATCATCATTCCATCCGCCCTATTAAAATTTGAAAAGAAATTCCTCCATCTTTACAAACATTCCCAAGAAAAGAAAAGAAAGAAAATAATTGCTCCAATATGCCTAGTCAGAACACAAATGCATCTCTATACATTCCATCATCCACGAGCAGCTCCCACAGATTTCTTGTAAGTATACCACCTTGCAATCCACAGATAGACAAAGAAATTCACGAGGCTGAGAATAGCCAGAAGCCAATAGAAGTAGTCCAGGTGACCCCGATTCAGATTATCAGCTATCCAACCTGGGTTCCCATTTCTTTTTGTAATATGGGTCACAATCGTCACAAGCAGCGAGCTCAAATAATTCCCCAGCGCCACGGTTGTGAGTGAGAGAGCAGAGCACACACTCCGCATTGCATCAGGTGCTTGATCATAGAAGAATTCCAGTTGCCCAATGAAGGTGAAGATCTCAGCAGCACCCACAATGAAGTACTGAGGAATCTGCCAGAAAATTGACAATGGAAGCTGCTTGCTGTCGTAGTAGTTGTTTCTCTTCACCATGCCAAGCCTCACCAGCTCTAGGATTCCAGCGGCGATCATGGAGAAAATTGAGATGACAAGACCAATCCCCATGCGCTGCAGCTGGGTGAACCCACGCTCACGGCCGGTGTACCTTCTCACCACCGGGACAATGACCAAGTCATAGAATGGTACCCAGCATATGACGGCGATGGTATCGAAGATGGACAGAGAAGCTGAAGGGATCTCAAAGTGGGGGCCCATATGGGGATCCATTGTGTTGCCCTGCAGCACGAACATCGTGCTCATCTGCCCATAGACCGTTGAAAAGATTATGCCAGTAGCCCATATGGGGAGCAGCCGCACGATAGACTTCAGCTCCTCAACTTGGGTCACAGTGCACAGCCGCCATGCATTATGAGGCCCTTTGGTATCCTCGATATTTGTCACCACTGCTGCCCTGTCAAAAAACCTGTGCCCATTCAAGTCAGTAAAAACAATATTTTGCCAAATTGGTCTGCTAAAAATTCACATTCAGAAAAAAAAAAATGATAATGTTCAAAATCATTTGACCAAACAGAACTACTGGAATCAGAGATTGACCAAAAATCCTATCCTAATCCCTAGTAGGAAATTTCAACTCAAAATGAAAATCAAGATGGTGAAACATGGTGAAAGCGCATTCACAAAATGGTGAATTGGACTGTACATATACTAAGAGTAGCACGAGCCCATACGCGTGTGATCCTTCTAGCAACAAATAACAAAATAAAGTAAGATAGTTCAGCTCAATGGAATTCCAAAATGAATAATAAAAGCTGAAACTGAACAACATGTAAATTCCCATAAACAGAAAATGAGTAATTCAGATGGATTAGCCAGACTAGCCAGACTGCAATTTCTGCACAGGAGATGTATAAAACACATACTAAACGTGTGCAGAAGCGAACTTAAAATTTGCAAGCAGCAAAGAATATGTGGCACATACTTGAACTGTTTTGTGTGGTCAAGCTTGCGGCTTCCACGAATAACGGACTCCTCCTCTTCATTCTCATAAAGGAGGGACTTGTCTTCAGGAACTTTCTCATTAAAATTCCTAAATGAAACCACAATGACCTGAAAAATCCTTGTCAAAGGGCTACCGCCAGGCTTCTGAAAGCGATACAACCGGCTCCCACAGAAGAAACTCATAATTGCAATTGCCATTGCAACTGCTGGTATTCCAAACCCCCATCCCCACCCCACATTCATCTGAATCCAGACCAATACAGAGGAAGCAATAAGAGCACCAATATTAATTGAGAAATAGAACCAATTGAAAAAAGAGCTCTTCTTTTTCCTCTCAGATTCATCCGTCTCATCGAACTGATCAGCCCCAAAGGATGAAACACAAGGTTTTATTCCACCAGTGCCAAGTGCAATGAGGTAAAGCGCTATAAAGAACGCTGCAACTTGTCCACCAGTTGGGTGACAAACACTGTTGGTGCAAGATGGCTTTAGCCCATGGACTGATGCTGACAAAGTTAGCAGTGACATTCCCTGCAATCACGATGGAAAACTATCAGCATTAAAAGCCTTCAAATGTAGAGATTTCAATTCAGCTACAACTTCATGGTATGAGTTTCGTTACTAGCATAATCTATACAAGCTTCCCCAGAAGTTTGTCAATCTGTGATCCAAGTGCCAGAAATAATTTTTTAAACCTTAATCTGTAGATTAAGGTCTGATCCAAATTTAGCTGCAAAAGGGAATGACTGAGAATGACAAAGAGATTCTCGGGCAAGGTAAACAAATTGAAGTATTGAATAGGGCACGCACACAGAGACACTTGGTCACCACTTCTAATGCCCCGCATGGTCAAAACTAAAGAGCACAAAATCAACTGCTGGATGCAAATTTGAGACAGTATATTACGAAAAAATAGATGGTTGAGAAATATGCAATCGTCCAAAATCTTCCAAAATAGGCATCTGCCAAGAAGGCTCCAAGCAATGTAACTATGTAGCATGTCCCCGACCAGTTTGTTACATTGTTTGCTGCTGCTGCATTGCCCTGGTTGAGGCGAAGCTGCAGATAGTTCACCAGGTTGGTGCTCATCCCATAATATGCCAATCTCTCACAGCATTCGTTCCCTGTGGCAGAACAGAACATGATTGAACTGCATAATGACAGAATGAGAAGAAAAAAATGAAAGCATTCAACATCAATAAACTCAAGTAGACAAGTACCAAGTATGAACGGGCAAGCCTTCCAATCCCCTGTTTCCTTCCTGTTGGCAGGCTTGTTGTGAATATCAACGGTCCCATCCTTTGTATAAATATCTTCTTCAGCCATGGGTTTCAAATAACCAGAGCCTGCTTTGAGAATATATGAACATAAATTGAAGCTATCACATAAAAAAAGGAATGGAGATGCAGAATAGAAAATGAGGGCATTCATGGTAAAAGGCATAAATGGTAGCTCCAATTACATTTTGAACATTATTTCGCTTTTGGTATGTGAGTCCAACTATAACAAGAATCACTACCAAAAACAGTTTAGCTTATAAGTATCAAGTTTTAAGAGGGCATATGTAAGTCACCCACAGGTGGCATGCTAGAGCCAAATGAACAGCATTTTTGTTGAACAAAATGTCATGAAATTTTAAGTTAATCAGTACATAATATGCTGGAAATTTCATGATATTTGTTGAAATTTAGTGCAGCCAACTGCATCTAAAAGAACCAAGTCAAAAATTGTAATTACAATTTCATCCACTCTATGGATAATTGCAAATTTGAGAAATATCATGGCTTAAGTTATCCTGTTACTGGAAAAGAATTTCATGCACTCCCAAAAGGAAAAGAAAATTTCAGTAGCAGGTTATTACATGAAATGTAGAGAAGAAACCTAAGCATCTCTCAATAGAATTAGAGGATGAAATCATGCTTCGAAAACTTACAATATTCAAAGTAGTTAAATAAACAAATGATCCGCAACTGCTATAGAGAAGATGAATTGAAAGAAAAGAATAATATGGATTCTCCACCTTGTTAAAAGAAAAATAACTGACCAAACAAATAGCCCATATGCATTCTAAGAGACTCAACACCAAGCCAATCGGTCTGAAATAAAAAGTTCCGACTGGATGCAGTTTAAACATATTTCTTAATGTGATTGCATATATAAGTTAACCTCTAGAGATTCTACGAAAGTTCCAACAGTAAAAGTAGGTAGAACCAAAAGGAAACGGGTAAAACCTAAAATCCAACAATTTTACTAAACCGTGTTCTGGTGCTGGACTCGCATAGAGATTACATTTTAAGCAGTGTTCTGGTGTCAGACTCAAAGAGATTCCAGCGGTTATGTCCCCTGTTTTGTTACCTCGTCATTCGAATCCTATGTCACGCTGGCAATTCCTCAATTTTCTACTGGAACAAAGATGACTGGCGCTTTTCCATCCAAAAGAAAAATAATCATAAAAAGATGACTGGCGCTTCACTAGATTACAAACGTTACCATAATCCAATCTTCCATTATTTAGGGTTTGGCATATAAGTAGGAATTGTTCAGCCACCCGATTCAAATAATGATATTTGGATTATATTGATAAAGCGGCGGATTCCTCCTCCGATCTGAAATGGGGTGTGGAAGTCAGAGGAGAAAAGGCAGAACATGATGACCTCACACGATTTGGTCCTGCAAGGGTGACTGCCATGCTCTGCAAATTCAGGCAAGGTATTCACAGGGGGCATAAAACAACACCATGGACAACAACCACTAGAACCACTAGTGGATGAAAAGTGAAGTTTCAAGAGCACCTCGGCGAAGCCATTGAAGTGGATAGATTCCTTACACAAGCGAGCAAACACAAATCTAATATAAATAAAAATATAAATCCAATCAATCTCCAACAATAAATAAAGATAAAATAATAATAATAATAATATCAAAACTCAAGAAAGCTAGAGACTAAAATCCGGTGATAAAAAGAAAGGGAAACAAGAGCACAGATTCTTCATGAAAATAGTGCAAGGCAGAGGCCATAAGAGAGTGAAGCTACCCATTCCAATTTCAGATAAGATCAAAACCAACCACACAGAAGCTTCAAAAGTAGACAGAAAACAGAAAAGAGTAATACCCTTCTCAGAAAATTTCCAAGAATAAAATCAAAACCCAACAAAGCCAGCGATTAAAACGCAGTGATGAAAAGAGAAGGAAACACATGAACGGATTCTTCATAAAAATGGTGCAAGGCAGAGTCCACAACAGAGTGAAGCTATTTCTTCCGAAACGATAAAAATGAAACCCATCTACGCGAACCTTAATGCCCTGTATTCCAATTACAGATAAGGTCAAAAGACTCAATACCAACAACACAAAAACTTCAAAAGCAGAGAGAAAACAGAATAGCGTAATACCCTTCTCAGAAAATCGTCCAACCATTTATCTGAATCAAACCCATCAACCAACCATCAGAAAAGTCTAATTCTACATTTAAATAATCAATACCCAACATCCAGTCACGATTAAAAAAATGACAGAGTTGAAGAAGATTAAAGAAAATAGAGTCCCACCTTCTGCTCTTTCATCAGATTCTGAGTGGGATGAAAAAGTGGATCTCCAAGCAACGTGTTTTGAAGTATCTACCACATACGGATATGCGAAGCGCTGGAAGTCTTGCTTAGCCCAACGCGCGAGTACAATGAGCTGCTAAATGCTATTGAGAGGTCGGAAACATATGATCCCAACCGTCAATAGCTATTTTTGGTGCTCTGCTTTCCAATCGAGGAGCTGGTGAGCTTTCTTCAGATCAACGCGGAGAGATGGATGAGAACCGTTGATTCTCTTAAACGCGCGTGAGATGCCCATTTCTTATCCTAGCCGTTCATATCAATTTCTCGGTACGATGGAATGACATCGCATGGTTAACGGTATTTTTCCTATTTTGGTGATTAATGTAAAATTCACTTCATTTACCTAACATCAAAGTTGTGCCTGTGACACATTTTGCTTCAAAATATATTTACATAAATTATGAACATACTTAAATATATTTACTATGATAATTTTTATAATCGTTTACATGGTAATAATATTTTAAGCAGTTTACATATTGAAAATATAAATTTAAAATTAATATTTAGTATTGAATTACATTTGTCGATGGCGCTACGCATAATGATACAAAATAAATTATGAGATCTATACGATAATATGATATGAAATATGACCCTCGAAGTTGATCTAGCATCATCTATGAGGAAATCAGGTTGCATTGAAGCCGAATTCTACTCGGTTGTTCTATTATTTTCGGGAGAGAATTGATCATGTTTAGTAGCACCTCACTTAGTTTATTTTAAAAAATTTATTTACAATATTTTTTTGCTTTTTCTATACATTTATTTATCTAAGTGTATTTAACATATAAATCGAGTTTTATTATTTTTGAATATGTGTATATATTTTTTCAAATTTTATTTTAAATATATATATATATGTTTAAAAATCTCAAAAAATATATATACGTATCAAAAAATGATAAAACTTAATTTATATGTTAAATATAATAAGCGTACAAAGAAAAAATAAAAAAAGTAATTTAAATAATTTTTAAAAATAAACTAAATAAAACATTTACTTAGTGTTGACTAATATGATCATTCATCTCCACGAGGAGGCTGCATGCAGAACTGTAGATGAGAAGCAGTTGGACTAGCGCGAGTGTGCTCCCGACTGCACGTGACGTTTCTTGCCTTTTGGACCCTCGAGCGCAAAGTTCCACAGATTCAACACCGCCTTCTCGTTTCTGACCTAGCCTGTAATAGATTGCTCATCCGAACCGTCGATTTTTCAGATGCGAAATCCTCTTAGAGAAAATGGCACTTTTTGGTGGAAAGGTGGTATTCGAATATAATTATAGCCGTTCGTTTGGGTCGATATCATGGGCTCAACGGGGATGTGGATCCTAATAAGGAATCTTCCACCAGCTGGTTGTAAACTTGTAATGTATCTTGGCGGAATTGCTGGTTAGATGCAAGTATCTACAGCTGGTCGTAGGTGTTGCTCTCTTAGAATCGTTTGACTGTCGACTTCCGCTGGCGATGCCGAGGATTCCACGAAACCCCCAGCAACAACTTTTGTACGACGCCGGAGCATCGTTTATACATATACAAACTCTATCAATAATTACGTGTTGACTACATGAAGTGGATGTTGATTCTGTAATTATTTTTTGAATTCACATGATGGCGGCGTGTATATGATATGATATATCTTTTTTTTATGAAAATTCATATAACGTGACAATTAATATTATAATCAAGCCACACGCTGGAGGAATTATAAGACCCTACAACTCAGTGGGGTCTGTTGTAAATTATTCCTCACAAAGCCTCACAAAGACGCCTTTCACGCTCGGAGATTTACTACAAGGTTACAAACTCTGTGGCTATGATATATATATTTTTTGAGTGTGCTCGTTTGGAGGATAATAGAGGGGAAGTGAATATGGTACACAAGTTAACATCCAACAACATATTTTTTAATTTTCGACATTACATATCAATCATTTTTCGCACTGTTTTGATCATTTTCTTCTCTAAACAAATACATCCTTTGTGGTGGCCATGCATATGTGGTTTTGAAGGTAATAGGTCCATAGGGAAGAAGCCTGAAGGATGGAGAGTAGCTTGAATGGGATGAGGATGAAATCAATATAAGATGGAAATTTGGGACGGAAGTGTAGTGAAAATGAAAAAAAGTGTATTTAGATATTGGAAACGGAAGAAAGTGTATTGAAATTGAGAAATTTTTTATTAAAAATAAAAATATATTATTATCTTTTAAGAATGCAAAAAGCATTTTCAAAAAATAGAAGATTTCATTCTAGGCTTATCTTATCTTAGCTATGAACAATCCTACTAAAGCCATTATAGCCCACAAAAGCTAATGAAAATTGAACATGATGAACGGTTCAGTTGCTGAAAATTGAAAGGAAAGAAAGAGGCGTGAATAGAACAGCTTATTTTTAGGTAATCTACTTAATGGGAATTATTAGGTGAAATAATTTCCTGCTTGTCTTACTATCAATGTTTCAATGCATCAGGATATATCTCGAAATATTCCTTTATATTAAAACAGTATCTAATCATGCTGATTTTTTATACTTATTAAATAACTATATTCGATGACTTGGGTATACAAGTATACAATAGTATAGTGTATGAAAATAAAAATATTTAAAATAATTAAAATATCGTATTAGTCTCAATATGTGTGAATATATGACTAAAAAATTCTCCCGTAACAGAACATCCGTCGGAAAATGTTTGGATGATAAAATTAAATAAACGGAAATTATAAAACACGTTTATGTTAAATGCTTTTGAATTCAAAATATTTTAAGATTATCGTGCTATCCTTTCATGTAGGCATTCCAAAATTAGGGGATGTTTAGTAATGTTGATTTTAGTGGGACTGTGGAATAGAGTACGAAATAAAAGTGGGAATATTTTGAAAAATATGTGATTAATATGAAATAATAGAAATAAAGGTGGAATAAATATGGTAGTTGAAAAGAAAAATGATTAGAATGTAGAGGTAAAATTGAAAAATAAAATTATTAAATAATGTGGCCACGACGTTGTGGTGTCATGGTTAGCATCACTGCCTTATTTCAAGTAGGTCATGCTTGGGGTTCCACAAGTGGCTGTGTGGTGTGGTTTATCTTCTCGAAGTGTGGAGATATTTGTTCATGTCTTCACAGAATGTGGAGGTATTTGTAAAAAAAAAATAAAAAAATCTCTCAACGAAGTAAGGTTGTAAATGTGCTTGATTGTAATATTAAGTTATCAGAGTATAAATATACTAATAAAAAATTTATTAAATAATGTGTAGGAAAATGGGGAGGATGGGTTTGTAGCAATACGTCAATTAGGATATCAACACATCCTTAGAAGGAAAACAACGAAATAGAAATGAAGCCCATCATATCCTAACCAAACGCTGAGTTTCAGCGTTCCAAAATTCTTTAAAATCATCAAATGGGAATGAATCCGTGCGTTTTAAAGTCAATTTTTTAAATTCATGTATATACATATATTAAGTTATATAATATTATAAATCAATACATGTATAGTCTTGGTAAAACATAGAAAGCAAATAATACTCTTATCACTGGGGAAAAATTAATACTTCCACGGATGGAGGGACAAAGGTCAAATACTTGACTAAAGGGACGTAGTTCATGGGGCCTGACTTAATATGAGAGCATGCACTTGGGGATTTGGGGAAAGAAACAAAGCAGCTTTCCCGGAGCACCGGCGTTCACATCTTGGGCAGCAAAAGGGAAAATCAAACGCAAGCTAGCGTTGAATAAAAATACTTTCAAGCCCCGGGGAAGCCAACCGTTTTGATCCGTTGTTACCGAATGCCGGCGGTTGCCGATCTACAACTCGGGGCAGGATATTCATAGTTTATTCATTGGTATTCTAAAATAAAGATAAATTTTTATTTTTATACTCATAAAATAAGATAAGTTTTAAGTAAAAAATATTCTATCAAATTAAGATAGAATAAGTTCCAAAGTGTAGGCATCAATAATCGACTCGAATTACTAATATATGTTATATATATATTTTATGAAATATCTTTTATATTAAAAATATAAATATATTCTTTAAATATATAGAAACTTATTTAATTTATCTATCATTTATAGCTTTAACAAATGTATTTTGAAAATTATATAATTATCATCTTGATTATAGTTTTTAAGTAAGATTTATAATAAAATTATAATTTTCAAATATAATATAATACTATTTTAAAAAATTAATTTGAAATTGAAATCAAAATTGACCTAAACTTATAAAATAAGGTAAGATAAATATAGAACTATTTGACTTAAAATATGTTAAAGTAAGAGTTTTTGAAAATAGTGTAATGATATAATCGCTCTCAAATTGGAACTACTCAACCCAAATTGCACCGTTGAGAGTGGGATTGAAACTTATGTGGGAGTAATCTGTAAAGGATGTATGATCTCAAGCCACCACGAGATTTTTGATGGATGTTCGCCGAAGCCAGATTCAATCCGACCCGTAGAAACCCGAAACCAAAATTGGGTTCACACCAACCCGGTATCAAAACCCGACCCGGTCCGAACCTGGTGTAATTTATATAATTTTTTCATAAATTATACATGTTTTTTTTGTAATATTAATATATAGGTGGCCAGTGTATCAGTAGATCGTGTGACTTGAGGTAACTTAATTTTTAGGATGATTTTTTTATGATTATTATCTTCTTATTGTTAACAGTTGCATGCATTTTTTTTGTCTAGGTTAATGCATATTATTTTCAAAAATATAAATCGAGGAGGAAGAACTTGACATTAGTTGTTTTGGAAACTTTGGAAACATGAACTCATTTGAATTTTGAATTTGTTTAAAAGTGGATGTAAACTTATTTAAACTTGAGATTTGTTTGTATTGTCATTTTAAATTTGGATTGCACTTAAATTAGATTGGAATGTTGAACCATTATGCTTAGTGTATTTAGATTTAGTTGCTTTGAATAACTGTTATGTAGATTATGTTTGAATTTGAGTTGACATGATAAATCTATTTCATATTATACTTTCTGTTAGTATGAGAAATCTGTTAGTTTGAATTTCAGATTGTAGTATAAATTTGATTCATATTTTAAGTTTATTGGTATGACAAGTGGTCAATTTCTATTTTAGCAATTTGTATGATAAATATTCAGTTTGAATTCAATTTCAGCAATTTATATGATAATGTTTAGTTTTAACTACAATAGTTGGTATGATATGTTCATTTTCTATTTGCTACACTTGAGTCATTTCCATTAGCTATTAAATAGAAATAACAAACTAGTCATAAAACTAACTAATTTGTCATTTATTTGTGTCTATAGGATGCTGAAAAATTACTTGCAGAGTTCATTCAAAGAATATTGTAGAATTCAGCATGATGTTGCAGAATTCTTTGAAAGGATGTTGTAGAATTCAGCGTGAGACTTGACTTCATAAACATATGTATGTATATTCCAATAATTTTGTTTTAGATTACAATTAAATTTGAAAAAAAAACAGTTTATTGGTAACCCGAATTCTAACCCAAAACCAATGCAAACCCGGTCCGAATCCGGATTAAATTCTTAGGATTAGGGTTTGTGTTTACTCAAATCCGGTTGACTTAGGGTTTGGGTTCATTCCAACCCGGTATAACCCGACCCGAGTTGCACCCCTAATCATGATACAAGTCGGTTGGCAGGCATATGCATGACAAATTCTATTGGCCACAAATTGCAAATGCCAGCTAGCAGACACAATAGATTTGATAGAAATTACTTAAATACCACTGATTTTTAAAAATTAAAAATAAATATCTAAAATACTTCAAAAATGGTAAAAATTTATACACATATTAAATACACTTATATTAACAGTTTTATAAAAAAAATTCAAAAAAATAAAAAAATGGGTGTATGCGCCCGGCATACGATCGGCTTCCGCTGTTAATGGGTTCTTCGCCGCTAATAAATTCCAATGATGCCTTCTGTTAGTAACCTGTCAACATCGTTCGTCTGCTGTCTTCTTCGCGCCTGTATGAATTTGTTGATGCCATCTTACAAGCCGATTGTCGGTAAATAATGAATATTTTATGAGTATTTTTTGCACTAATTTAATTATTTGATATTTGTGAGAAATTCAATTTAAAATATGTTTTTGTAATATTTAGGAATTAATTAATTTCAATTTATTTGAATGATTTTATGATATTTTGGCTTGAAATTAAAATTATTCATTTGTTAGAATAGAAATAAATTGGCATGATATTTTTTTGAGAATATTTGTTAGCTTATTAAAATAATGTAAACAAAATTTTTATATTCATGCTTTAAATTACGGATCTATTTGTTTTAACATAAAATTTTTTAATTCAAAACTTTTTACTTTGCATGACTACTTTATTTTAATTTTTTTATATCTTTCCATATAACTATTCTATTTTTAATCATTTATACATAATTATTTGTACAACTAATTTATCTATTTTAACTTTATTTTTTTATTTTCATTATTATTTCTATCATATCACATTATTTTCTCTAATTTCAAAATTCTTATACCATTCCAAAATTTTATCACTTTTCAAACACATCATACATTGGTGATTATTTTTATGTGCAAGAATGGCTATCCAATCCCATCATGGCCACCTGTCCATCATCAATAAATCAGAAGCAAGCTAAAATTCAGGGCGTCCATCTCCGCCATCCATCAGGAAGCAGCGGCCCACTAGTAATTAAATCAGAGGCAATTCTTGCTGATTATATATGCAACGGTCCACCAAAAATTCGGCGGTCCAAATAAGTACAAAGCATGCATCGAATTTAGTCCAATTAATTCATGGACGATGTCATAATAATAAAAAAGAAAATTCATGGACGATGTCCAAGCATGCGAACACCGGTCATGATCCACTAGAAATCAACCCATCTGAACCGTCAATTCCCCATCAATTCAAGGCAGCACATCATGGTCCGCTGCCATCCCCATCCATCCAACCGTCTAGCATGATTAAATGAAAAATTCCAGCTGCCATGACAACCATCATCTGATGGCACCCTTTCCATCATTATTAATTCAATAATTAGCAAGTAAATCTTCGAGGGAACGATACTTTTATACTACTTGTATAACGCGTGCACTTGTAGAAATATCTACATCACTAGTCACTAGTGAGAAGCCCATCTATTTGCCTTTCAAGCACCCTCGACTCTTCTGGTCCACAAATCAATATAACACTGATCGAATGATCATCCACATTTGATAATCCCTAATCCAATTCATATTTCAATCAACGCTGCACAGTCAGAGATCTGCCCGGCTCCACAAATGATCGCAAAAACCACCTCACCAATTGCCGCTGGATTGGGGAGAGAAGGCTATTGGACAGATAATGATGGGTTTCACTATTGATTCTAATGGATTTCATCAGGTTTAAGAAGCGAACATTGATAAGTGTTGATTGTCCAATTTTATGGATGTTGATGATGGTGGCGCAGGATTGACAGCGAACATGGGAGACAAAAGGAGAACTTCGGTGAGGAAGATGGTGAAAATCGAAATCCAAAACCTGATTCCATGAACTTGAATTGAGGTGTTGTTGCCGTCTTCTTCAACTTTGGCCTAAAAATCCAACTTGATCGAGGACCACCGCTACAGGTTTGAAACAGTAGCTATGGCTTCGATAAAGGATAGGTTTCCTTACTAGTGCTAGTTTCTAGGGAGAAGGCGTAGATGCAGCAATTAGACATGGCAGAGAGGAGACATAAAATTTTGCTTCGGGCAACCAGATGGATGACTTAGATCTTGATAAAGGGCTGAAATTAGCTAGATAGCAACAAGCAAAATAAAACTGGTTGAGAAGGAAACCCATCTTTCGCAGAAAAGCAGAGATTTACAAAAGAAATGGGTGGGCTACTTTTGATGGAGAAACGGAATTAAGGTCAATTCGATGTGCAAAACTCTGTTATTGAGAAGCACAAAAGGGGAAAAAAAAAAAAAAAAAAAAGAAGATTTAGTAAAGATGCAACGGGCATTGGCAGAGGCCCACAGATGAGCGGCCATCTCACGTCTCTCTCCTTAACGGCAGCGATAAACACCCACGCAATGGTAGCAACTCACGAGATTAGGATGGAGAAGAAGAACGGTGGGGATGAGTAATTTAGGTATTTTAAAATAGTAAAAATTAAAAATCATAAAATGAAATATTGGTAACGGAGGGTAACGTCTTACACTGGAAAGAAATTTTGATAAAAATTCACGAGTATAGGAGAATTTTTTTAAAAATTGTGAATATACGAGAAACTAGAGTAAAAAATCAAGGATATATTTAAAAATTACTCTAAATACTATCAGAGAAAATATTCCGTAAAAACATCAAAGAAAATGGACAAAAGTGATCCATAAAATTGTGCAAATGAGGCTTACTTTAGTTGGTTCAACGTTTGCTTAAATGTAAACCAATTTTGTAAATACGGCAAGCTTAGTTGGTTTATATCCAAGCGTACATGCCTATGGTCTAGGGTTTGATTCCTGTGAGAAGTGCTCTCTCTTAATGTAATAAAAAATTATAAACCGATTTAGAGTAAATACTGCACCAAATATTATACTATATAAAACATGTATAAAACATATACCATATTATCACTAAACTTATTTAAAGACTAAAGGTATATAGAAATGACCATCACGAGCATAGCACGATTGGTGAAAGTATTGACTTGAGTTTAAGCGGTAAAAGTTTCAATCCCTATCGAGATTCATATGTCTTCCACTTAAGGAGCATTGGTCTCATTCCCTTATGAAAAAGACGCGCCTAACTACTGCATAAAGCCATAAAATAAGACTGTTATGTTTTAATGCTGGGACTTCGGAAATGGTGAGGTAAATCCCTGACCACTGAGGCATCATTATCAATTTGACTTGGAAGCCATTAGAACCTAGAAATACTTATCCCTACTACTATTTTGATAATTACTTCAAGTCATTGATTATCTTAAATGATTTTAAGAGGCAATGATTGTTAGAATACAACTTCGGTGACGTTAACAGTACATATGAGCATTATATAAGCAAATCTGTATTAATTAAAGATGTGAGCGTGGACAATGTTCTAAAAGCTACCTATCAAATGTCTCTTTCACTTTCTTTGCGTCAGCCCGTCTCTTGATGTTGCTGTGACGAAAGAAACGAAGAAAAGAAGATTTCCCATATTTATTTTTATGCCAACTTCGCTTTTTGCCATGAACAGATTAAAGGTTCGCACGAACTGAGAAAGTAGGGGAAAAATTCCGAGTAAAAGTTTGGAAAGAGGAATACAGCAGTGATATAATATGATAAAGATAATGATTATCAGTAAACATAACAAAAATAAACTAGAAAAGATAACTGTATATAAGAATGTGAAAAAATAATTAAAATATTGAGTTAATAATAATAAATAAAGTAATTAGGAAATTAATATTTCAAATCATATAAAAACTATGTAGAAAAGAGTGGAAACGTTTTCTTTTTGCTCCTGTCTAAATGGACCTTAAATTATCAAATTGTTTTGCTGTTAGGTTTCATTTGATGTGAGTTAAAAGAAACTCGTCCTCTTTTATGCATTTTTTTTTATAGACGATTTAACATCTTAACCAGCTGTTGATAATACTTTTTATTATTAACTTCATATTTCCATTATTTTTTATGGGACCTAATCTAGTGCACTCAGGTGCATTGGGCTTTCCATGCACCGAAGTGTAAAATTTATTTCTAAATTTTTTTTTTGTAAGGGCTCTAATACAGTGTACCCAGGTGTTTTAATATATTTTTTATTTTTTAAATTTTTTTATGCAATTATTAATCTAAGTGTATTTAACATGTGTATCAATTTCTTACTATTTTTAGAGTATTTTAGATATTTATTTTTTATTTTCGAAAATTAGTGGCATTTTAGGTAATTTAAATTAACAGTCATATAAAAAATTCTTTAAAAAATAAAAAATGAGATAAATGCACTCCGATGTACTTAGGCTAAGTGCACCCTGGTGCATTTAGCCTCATCCCTTTTTGTAAAACTATTAATTACATCTACAAAATGGTAAAACTTATTATATAAATTAAATATATTTAGATTAAAAATTTTAAAATAAAGTTTACATATAAGTGCATGGAAGGCTAAGTACACCCAGATGCGGTGGATCAAAACTACTTTTTTCACATTATTTCATATAACTATTATATTGGTTTTATTTGTATTTTCTTTACTTCTAGTTATTATACTCACTATAATACATTCCTAGAAAAGTTAAAATTTTTTCACTCTCCATAATTATTTTATTTTTTAATCATTTTTTCACATTTTACTATACGTCTGTACTACTTTTCAATTATTTTTATCGTACCACCTAACAATTAAATTATCTATTTTAACTTTATTTTCTTTGCTTCTTATCATTACCTCGTCACATCATATTATTTTCTTTTATTTCAATAATTTTTAACACAAAAATTTTTTATTTAAAAATTTTATTACTTTTCAAGTACACAATTTTTTTTTCGCACTCTTTCCCCTCGTCCGAAAGGAACCTTAATAAGCTTTTTATCCATTCCCCCAACCCGTCGCCTTCTTGTATGTATACCACCTTGCGATGAAGAGGTAGATACCGAAATTTACCAAGCTGAGCGAAACCAAAAGCCAGTAGAAGTAATCCAGGTGGCCACGGTTGAGGTCGTCTTGAATCCACCCAAGCTTACCGCCCTTGCAGGTCAAGCTCGTAACGACTGTAACAAGGAGGGTGCTGAGATAGTTACCTAGGGAGACTGTTGTGAGCGACAGAGCAGAGCATAAGCTGCGCATGGCATCAGGTGCTTGATCATAGAAGAATTCCATTTGCCCCACGAATGTAAACACCTCGGCAGCCCCCATGATGAAATACTGTGGAACTTGCCAGAAGATGGACACAGGCAACTCCTCCACGTGGTAGTACCTCTGCCTCCTCACCATGCGTAGCCTCACCAACTCCAGCACCCCAGCAGCCAGCATAGAGAAGATGGAGATGACAAGTCCAATGCCGATTCGCTGGAGCTGCGTGAAGCCCCGGTCGTTGCCGGTGTAGCGCCGGGCAAAGGGGACCATGAGGCGGTCGTAGATGGGAACCCAAAAGATGACTGCGAGGGTGTCGAAGATCGAGAGGGATGCTGCGGGGATCTTGAAGGTGGGGCCGAGATGGGGATTGAGGGTGTTGCCCTGCAGGACGAACATGGTGGTCATCTGGCTGTAGACCGTGGCGAAAAGGATGCCGGTAGCCCATATTGGAAGCAGCCGGACTATGGCCTTGAGCTCTTCAACTTGGGTCACAGGGCACAGCCTCCAAGGATTAACAATTCCTTTGGGACGATCATCTTTCTCACTCACCAGTACTGCTGCCTTGTCAAAGAACCTGCAGCTTTCAGTTGTGATTATTGGCAGATTAAGAAAAGAGCATAATTATAAGTCCTTGATAATGAAGGACAACAATCAAGCTTACCTGAACTGTTTGGTATGATCGAGCTTTCGGCTTCCCTGAATGGTGGATTCCTCATCCTCATTCTCATAGAGAAGAGACTTGTCAGCAGGCACTTCCACTTCGAATTTCCGAAGAGAAGCAACAAATACCTGCAAAATCCGCGTTATAGGGCTACCACCAGGCTTCTGGTGTCGGTACAAACGCGTTCCAGAGAAGAAACTCATGACTGCAATGGCCATGGCCACGGCCGGAATACCAAAACCCCATCCCCAGCCCACATTCATCTGTACCCAGACCAGCACAGACGAAGCCACAAGCGCACCGATATTAATGGACAAATAGAACCAATTAAAGAAAGAGCTCTTCCTCTTCGTCTCGGACGCGTCTGTTCCGTCGAACTGGTCTGCTCCGAAAGCGGATACGCAGGGCTTAATTCCACCTGTTCCAAGTGCAATGAGGTAAAGCGCCATGAAGAACACCGCAGTTTGTGCCTTGGTTGGGTGGCAGTCACCATCTGCACGCAAATGGCCATGGCAAGATGGTCTCAGCCCACTCACAGTAGCAGACAGCGTTAGCAATGTCATCCCCTGCAGTCCGGCACGCAGAGCATTCGTAGTTAAGGTCCAAACCAAGCAATATCAGTCCTCCCGAGCACTAAAAACATGGGAATATCTCGTCTGATTCTTACCAAAAAATAGATGATCGAGAAAGAGGCGATTGTCCAATATCTTCCTAAGTAGGCATCTGCTAGGAAAGCCCCAAGCAATGGTGTGACATAACATGTTCCTGACCAATTTGTGACATGGTTGGCAGCCGTGGTGCTGCTCTGGTTCAGACGAATCTTCAGATAATTCACCAAATTAGTGCCCATTCCATAGTATGCCAACCTCTCACACAGTTCATTCCCTGATAGGAAAGAGAAGGGCAGCAGCATAACGCTTCATTAGCTTAAAATAAAATAAAAAAGCCATAATGCATTCAGAAAAAGGGTGGTTGCTAGTGTTGAGTGAACCATACCAAGAATATAAGGGCAAGCCTTCCAGTTTCCTGTTTTCTTGCTGGCTGAAGGTTCTTTTGTGCAGATATTCTCATCACCTCTGCCCATTGTTGCATGCAATGACGATTGATTAGTCTGTCCTTTCTAGTTTGCTCGTATCTGCCTGCAATTTCACCTCCACAAATTAAAGCATATGGGAAACCAATCAAACGTGTGCAATGAAAGGAAGAAAATTAGTACGTTGAGCTACTAATGATTCTTGATCAAACAATTCATCCTGAATGATGAAAAGTCTCATTATGTATTTTATAAATCAGAGGTAACACTCTCTTCAAACAATTCAGCTCTGATAAAAGCTTATAGCTTTTGGATAAAAATCGTGTGGTTACCATTTGGACTCCACAGTAAAAAATAAGTAAAAGCAGAGTTGCTTACCTTATTCCTCACGTATACCTCTTCAGCTTGTGTTTAGCTGTTTAGCTTCTTTCTTCTTCCTTCTTCCTCTTAAAGTTCAAGGAAGCAGCACTTAAAAGAAAGAAAAGGAGAAGGAAAGAAAACCGATTTGTTATTTTGGCAGAGAGTGAACCTTCTGTCCTTCCACTGCTACTCGACCACACCTCGATTTATACGCAGTTCGCCAAACGATTGATTCTACGTGACCGCATGGGCCTCCATACGCACCCAAAATGATGTGCAAGTGGATTAATAGAGTGCCAGAGTGGTAGACACTATCGAAGCGTGTTTCATGATCAATGAAAATGCTTGGTTTCAAGCTATCCGCTTTAAATATGCGAGAAAGGCCCACGAAGGATGCGAGCAATGCCAACTTCTCGTCCGGATTCGGCAATGGACGCGGCAACTGAGGAAAATAGTCAGAGCTGCTCCGCCGCACCGCTGCATGTTCCAATAACGCCATAACAGGAAACCAAACACTGTTCAGCAATTCATTTTACACGAAAAATCTTCTTGGTCATATCTTTTTGGCATGTTCCATGAAGAACATTGAACTGTAAGATTTTCTTACCATATCGACAATTGAAAGTTTTTAAAGCTAATCACGATAGTTTTATTTAATATAATAACGGAAATAGATTTTCGCGGATGAGTTTTTTTTTTTTAAAAAAAAAATTATAAAAACCCAAAAATGCTAATTTTTTTAATAAAAAAATATATGAATTTGAGTTTACCAAGGGCAGAAGCTGTGACATTGACTCCTGACTCCCGGAGACCAGACGTGCTACCATTTATGCTTCTATGCCTGCGGCTCGTGGCACACATACATAGAAATGCAGTTACTCCGCCAGAGACGGTGAATGGCTGGCAGTCTGGCAGTGGCAGGGACAGACCCTCAAGTTGGAGAAGATTCATTCTCCGAGGCTTGTTTGATTGATCCGGACAGTGCAAATCTCGTTGTGAAGTATCCTAAGCTGGGGTTGCCATTTGCTGCCGCTCGCTGCAAACTCTTTTTATTTTTTATTTTTTATTTTTTATGAACTATTAATATATATAAATTTTATAATTCTTGTAGATATCTATATATATATTTTTAGAATTTTAAGCACACTCTTTATTTATTTTTAACCTTATAAAATGCTTAAAATACTTCTCTATTTGAAATTTTAAAAAGCGATAATTTATCTTATATCCATAATATTTTTCCATATTTCTTAATATATCTACAAGATTTTAAAAATTCTTTTTATATTTATAACATTTCACCATAAATTTTTGTTATATTCATGTAATCAAAACAACAGTTAAATTCCTTACTAAAAAGATAATTTTACTGGTTAAAACTTTTTCTAATTGAAATAATTTAGTCCTAATATGATATTTGAATCACTTAATGTCATAAATAAAAAATTAAGTCATAGTAGAGTTGAATTGTTTCAATTAATGAATTATGGAGGGGCATACTTGTCTTTTCAATATGTAGTTGTTTTTTGATTGCATGAATATGATATGAATTTAGAATGAAACGTTATGAGTATAAAATTTTTTAAAAATTATTGCAAACATAATAGAAATTATGAGCAAATATTATGAACATAAGAGAAATTTTTTTCTTCTAAAAAATTAAGAGCTTAATATATGAATTAACCACACTTGGAATAATAATTTTATAAAAACAAAAAAAAATATGATTTGTGACCACTCGCACAAATGATGAGCACCTCCCAGATCCATACCAACTGGATTATTCGATCCATTAAAGTTGCGCAATGAAACGCGACAAATAATTTTCGGGGCATAGATTATGATTCATTTATTATGATTCATCATATTTTTACTTGGAGAAGCGAAGGGATAAGAACTGGATCTAGTGAACGGGCACTGGACGGCCCAAATTCACGAAATAAGGTAAGTGGATCTAGTGGACGGGCACTGGTCGTTTTCTTGAATGCCTGTATGCTTTGGAGTTTCGCTTCTGCAGTCAATTGGGGAAATTTTTTTTTTTTTTTTTTTTCCCCAAAAGACGTCTAGTAGGAAAGATTTTAAGTAGGAATAACTCGAAGAAGAATTTAATAAAAATTTGGTTTGGATCAAGGACTTAGCCCACATATAAATTTATCATGCATATTCATATTAGCACCACATCTCAAAGGCTAATTTGCTAGCGACTTCAAGTGCATACGGTGAAACTAGAGTAAAAAAAAGTAACGCGATAAACTCCACCGTTGCCACTACGATTGGTGTATCTTGTTTATCAGTCTCTTGCAAGATTGATGCACGACTTCTTCGTTGCATTCTGTTTTCATTATGTGTACCACCAACTTCCAATGTCCAAACGTGCACCAAATGAAACTCATCATCCATCTTCTGCCTCTCGTCAACCACCAAGAAATAGATCCGATGCTGAGAAATTTCAGTAAACAAAAACGCAATTCCAAACTGAAATCCACATTTCAACATCCAAACAACTTGCAACATGCACAAACAAGCATCTGAAAAGCTTTGAAACATTAAAAAACAAAAAAAAATACGACATATAAATACTCCGTCCTGCTGCCATTTTTTGCATATGATCAAACACGGAAGTTTGTGATATTTGCACGCTAACCATGGACGGCGCCGGTGGGCCTCTTATACTTGTACCACCGGGAAATGGCAAGGTAGCAGAAGAAATTGAGGACGCTGAGTATCGCAAGAAGAAAGTAGAAGTAGTCGAGGTGGCCGTAGTTGAGGTTCTTGGGCAGCCACCCGGGCTTCCCATTCCTGGTCGTCACGTCTGTGACGATGGTGACGAGCAGAGTGCTGAGGTAGTTCCCAAGCGCAACCGTCGTGAGCGACAGAGCCGAGCACAAACTTCTCATCGCGTCGGGGGCCTGCGCATAGAAGAACTCCAGCTGACCAATGAAAGTGAAAACCTCGGCTGCACCCACGATGAAATACTGCGGAATTTGCCAGAATATCGACATGGGCGTGTGCTTCCGTTCGTAGTAGTCGTGTCTCCTGACGATCCCCAACCTCATCACCTCCACAATCGCTGCAGCCACCATGGAGAAGGTAGAGATAAACAGGCCAATGCCCATCCGTTGGAGCTCCGTGAAGCCGCGGTCAATGCCGGTGTACCGGCGGGCGAACGGCACGATGATCCGGTCGTAGACGGGAACCCAAAAGATGACCGCAAGGGTGTCGAAGATGGAGAGGCAGGCGGAGGGGATCTCGAAGTGTGGGCCCATGCTGGGGTCCATCTTCTTGCCTTGGAGGACGAACATGGTGCTCATCTGGCTGTAGACTGTAGAGAACATGATGCCCGTCGCCCATATCGGGAGCAATCGGATGATGGATTTGAGTTCCTCAACTTGGGTTACGGTGCAAAGCCTCCATGGATCCACCTTCTCTTTGATGTTGTCCGTCTCCACCACAACTGCCGCCTTGTCGAGAAACCTATTCCATTTCCGTGATGTTCTTAGCTCATTAATTTCAAGATATTATGTTGGCCGAAACAGAGCAGTTCTGCTTTCACGCATGTTCTTACCTGAATTGCTTTGTGTGTTCGAGCTTCCGGCTTCCTTGGATAAGAGATTCTTCGTCCATGTTCTCATACAAAAGAGAATCATCAGCGGGGAGCTTCACCCGATGCTTCTTGCCTGCTGCAGCAAGCACCTGAGCAATCCGCGTTAACGGGCTCCCTCCGGGCTTCTGGTGCCGATACAGTCTCGTCCCAGAAAAGAAGCTGACGATCGCGATCGCCATCGCCACCGTTGGAACTCCAAAGCCCCAATTCCATCCCACATTCGTCTGAATCCAAACCAGCACGGACCCAGCAATGAGGGCGCCAACGTTGATGGAGAGATAGAACCAGTTGAAGAAAGAGCTCTTCCGCTTCTTCTCCGACGGGTCCGTTTCGTCGAACTGATCAGCCCCAAACGAAGAGACGCATGGTTTGATTCCGCCAGTTCCCAGCGCAATGAGGTAGATCGCAACATTTAACACAACGAGTTCGTGAGTCTTTGGATAGCAGACATGGTCATGGCAATATGGTTTTAGTCCCTTGACTGATGCAGACACCGTCAACAGGGCCATCCCCTGCATTCAAAGAAGAAGAAGAAGAAGAAGAAGAAGGAATTGCGATTATCAAATGACTGTTGGAGTAATCCTACGCGTAATTCTGGAATTTTCATGAAACTAATCGACTTATTACCGCAACATAGATGGTTGAGAAAGAAGCGATTGTCCAGTATCTTCCCAAGTAGGAATCGGCTACAAAGGCTCCTATCAACGGAGTGATGTAGCATGTTCCGGCCCAGTTCGTGACGTTGTTGGAGGCCGTGCTGGTTCCTTGGTTGAAATTATCCTCCAAATAACTCACCAAATTGGAGTTTACACCGTAATACGCTAATCTTTCGCAGAATTCATTTCCTATAAAAACAAGTAATAATAATCTTGTTATAGAATTGATCGAACATCTGGACATTCGGACTTAGATGTTAGACTTATATGGAATCTGGGCAGTGTTTGGATGGAATGCACAGTCAATCTAATTTCAAACCGAATGGAATGTGTAACTTCATAATCCTGTGATGGCAAAGCCGGGAATTTTGGGTTAAAATCGTACCAAGGATAAAGGGGCAGGCCTTCCAGTTCCCCGTCTCCTTCTTGATTACAGGCCTGTTATGGAGATCCACCGTCCCATCTTTTGTGTAGATATCAGTGACTTCCTTTCCCAGCGGCCCATCTTTGCTGTGGTTGCCATCTACTTCCATCAGGTCCTTTCAGTAGAGCAATGCCGTGTTGATTGCAAAAGGTGATTCACCTGAAATAAGTGCCGGCTTTTTTTGGGGAAAAAAGCTAGTAAAAACTTGGAAAGAAGTAAATTATAATAAGCACCTTCAAGAGATTAGAAAAGCTTGCAAAAGCCCGGGTTTCTGACTGTTCTCAGCTACTTGTGGATTTCAGAATTCAAGCCAAAGCTGAGAGCAGAGAGGGGCTAGGCATATTGTGCGGATGGAAAAAATTGGAATGAGAGGGATAGGTGGATGGAGAAATTAAGAAGGTGGAAATTTGTCGTGAGCCTGTAGGGGGCAAAAAAAAACTCGCTGATTTTGTACGTGTTCGACACATGAAAACCACAGAAATATACAATGTGATTAAGGCCGTGGCTTATAAAATGCTTCGTATAAATATTTTAATGAGCGTAAGCGTAACGTTGGTATCTACTTGTCCACGCATGTACGTGCTGGCTGTCTGGCTGGCAGGGTTCCATCCTCGAAGCCTTTAGACCGCATGCAAATTGCAACTACAATTCAGCAACTGGTTAGCTTCCAATGTTCTACTTTTTTTTTTTTTTTTTTGATGAACCCAATGTTCTACTTTTAGTTTGTTCGGTAATAATAAAAAAATTAAGTCAAACTTTTCCACTTTTCATAATTATTATATTTTTTCACATCTTTTCATACAACTACTCTACCTTTTAATCACTTTTATATAAATACGTGAACAACTATTCTATTTCTTTTAACTTTAATTTTTTTAACTTCTCATTATTATTCATATAATATTATATTATTTTCTTTCAATTTAAAAACTTTTATACTAAAAAATTTTCATCTAAAAAATTATATCACTTTTCAAACACACCCTTTAAGAGAAAGATAATGTAGTACATCCGTACATAGTTATTTCTATGTCTTTCTAGAGCAATATGGTATTTAAACCATTTTTAATGGCTATGCATGTTGGAGTGCAGCATGCTGTAAATGTACCTCACCTTTGATGATGAATCAAAATGCGACTCTCTTACAATTATTTTTTAATCTAGAAAACAAAGTTTCATTCAAATTAGATAACGACACTGGCCTCATCTGAAAAATATAAAAAATCAATGTCATAAATAATTTGATTTATTTATAAATACTAGAGTTGTACATTAACATTCAAACCATTTAAAATATCATTCTTACGTTAAATCCAACCGGACTTTTCCAAAACTCTTGATTGGTGTGTGGATTATATGGAGCAATATCGCAGGGCTGCCCCTCTCACTCTTGGGGGAGCAACCGATAGGGTTCTGATTCCTAGATGGCTCACACATCCGGATGATTTTTTCAAAATGAATGTAGATGCTCGATGTACTCGCCGGTCCTCGTCGATGGATTTTGCAGCGGTTATCAGGGATGCGGGTGGCTCCTTTGTTGGGGCTAAGGGTTGGAAACAACGGGGTTTGATGGAACCTTTACTTATGGAAGCTTATGCCTGTCTTTGCGGTGTAAAATGGGGTCTCCAGCTAAACCTGACGAAACTCCAGATTGAAACGGATTCCCTTCTACTTGTCCATTTCCTTTCTTCGGAGGGCTCCATCTATTCCCCGACAGGTTTGGTGATTGATGAACTCAAGGCTATTATCCAATCTTCCAATTTCATAACGGTGCATCATGTTCTCAGGCAAGGAAATGCTGTAGCCCGTGCATTAATTGATTTTGTGTCTATTTCTGGTATGGATCAATAGGTATGGTGGGACAATCCCCCTCATGTAATACATGGAAAAATCTGTACAGATATTTTTTTGGCAATGAATTGCTCGGATCATCTTATCCATTCTCCCTTCCATGTTGGAGGGGGAGAGCGAATAAGGTTTTCCTTTTCCATCAAAAAAAAAAAAAAATTACAAAGTAGTATGACATTTTAGGCACCTATTAATGAATTTAAGTATTTTTTTATAATTTACCCATGATTGTAACTCACACGATAAAAAATTATTAAGCGTTTGTCATTTGTAGAATAGTGGAAACAGAATGAAATAGAACAGATAAGATAGAAATAAACTGAGAATAACCTAAAAGTAGCTATGATAGTCAGATGGAAAGCGATTGACATACAAGGATAAAGATGAAAAATAATAAGATATTTGGGTAATTAGTTGAGCTTACTTTTCCATTTCCCTTGAATGACATTCAATTTTCAATATATCAAGTACTTCCTAAACAAAATGAGTTGAATTTTAATTCTATCATCAAAGTGGAGTCTATTTACGGCTTACAGCAACCAAATTATTATATATCAAAACTTTTCAACATGAATGAAGACTTTTCACTCTAGTCATGGAAGCCAAGATCTCGCTTACTAACAGAATTATGTTAACACACTTGACTATGTCAGTGTTGACTAATACACCTAGGTAGGCTTTAGCAGATCTCATTTTTTACCATCCTAAAATTTTAATTACTAATCATTTTTTTTGAAAATCAAGTCAAATTATGAACTAGTTTTGGATTTTTTCAGTTCAACTAGCGCAAAAAACAAGTGAATTGTGACATGACCGGTTCATTATTCAATAATCTGGTTGCCCAGTTCCGTCCGGTTCTTAAAACAACAATATTAATTATATTTTCTAAGAAAAATTATTTAAAATTCTATTTTGTGGACAAGATTATACATTATCTGGCCGATTGTCCGGAGTCAAATGTCTGATTTATCAGCAGGGGCGGCCACAGACAATGGCTAGTTTGTTTGTTATTTTTTTTTCTCTCATTCATTTGTCCGTTAGCAACGCCTTGCCTTGACGTCAACGCTGGTCGCAATCTAAGTAGTATCAATCCTCGGGGACTCATATCAGCCAGGGCCTATTTTCTCACAAAACTGGCTCCTCATGGTTTGTTTGCAAACCCAAATTATTATTATTTCTTAAAATACTGTCGATCTATTATCAAAGCATTCAAAGTGCTGGAATATACGTAAGACAACTTTTCAGTGGATCTACAATTATACGTATACATATATTTTTTATGTATTTCAAAACTGAACAGTTTTTAGGGGTGAGATTGACTTGAATACCTAAAACCGGTAGATCTCTGAAAATCAGAAAAATATAAGCATATTAACAGTTGTAAAAAAGTGTTT
Organism: Annona cherimola; assembly: GCA_030490835.1. Taxonomy (NCBI): domain Eukaryota; kingdom Viridiplantae; phylum Streptophyta; class Magnoliopsida; order Magnoliales; family Annonaceae; genus Annona; species Annona cherimola. The sequence goes on from CM059971.1 coordinate 108,516,550, forward strand.
TGTTAATTGAGGGTGTGTTTGGATAAAATAAAATAAAATTTAAAACCAGAACTTTTTAATGTAATTTTTTTTGAAAAATTCCTTTGTGCCTATAACGTTCGTCCATAATTCCTTTTTAAATTTATAATATTTTATACATTTCTTTTTTGCTCATAACATAATAGGAATTATGTTTAAAAATTGGGGGTATAAAAGAAATTCTCTCAAAACTTTTTACTCTCCATAATTATCTTATTTTTAATTAATTATTTATAATTTTCATACTTTTTAATTATTTTTACACAATTTCCCATACAACTAACATATATATTTTAACTTTATTTTTTTATTCCTTATCATTACCATATCATATCACTTCCAAAAGCAAAAAAACTGATAAATATTGTCATAAAAGAACTAAAAAATAAAAATATATAACAGTCCAGGATAGCAGTTGAATTTGTTAGGCCTGACTGACACAATCATTATCCGATGTATATACTCCTCGCGTTGTGTGAAATTGTCACATACCTCTCTGGCTTTAAAATTGTAAATACATCTCTAGTTCTCTACTTATGAAAATTATTTGCAAAATGGCCTCTCCTTCTCAACACCCGTTCCCGTCCTTACGTCTTTTTTCACCACCAGGCAACTTTTCTTCTTCTTCTTCTTCTTCTTTTTTTTTCCCCCTTTTTAAGGTGCCTGATTTAAAAACTATTTTACATCATCTGGAGTGTTGCCGAGGAGGATTACATCCTGACCTTTTAACTAGTTGACAGGGTCGAATTGAGTTCACATTTATTGAAGAGAGCTTGTCTCATATTTGTATTAGGAGTGTGTTCTTTTGCTATTGGGTATAAAAAAAAATTTAGGGAGAATTTTTTTATACTCCAACATTTGCATATAATTCATATTATACCCATAATGTTTCATAAATTTTTCTTATACTCGTAACATTTCACCATAAATTCATATTATACTTACACTGTTAACACAATCATTATTTACATCATTGAAAAGATGAATTTGTCCCTCTAAAATTTTTCTAATTAAAATGATTCAATATTAATATAACTCTTTGAATCATTTAATGTCACATATTAATGATTTACTATCATCAATTAAGTCATATTAAGGTTGAATTGTCTCAATTGAAAATTTTACAGAGGGTGTGTTTGGTAATAAGCAAAAGTTGTCAAGTTAAAACTTTTCGATCTAAAACTTTTCACTCTCCACAACTATCCTATTTTTTAATTATTTCTTCACATTTTCTATACAATTATCCTACTTTTCAATCATTTTTACACAACTACCAACACAACTAACCTATTTATTTCAACTTTATCCTATTTATTCTCCATCATTACCCCTATCAATCACATCATTTGACAACTTCTACTCTCTACAACTTTTTCATCAAAAGTTTTATTCATTTCCAAACACACCCATAGATAAAATCATCTTTTTAATAGAGTAGATAATAGTTGCGTTGGCGGCATGAGCACGATAGAAATTTAGAATGAAATGTTATCATTACAAAAGAAATTTATAAAATATTATGAGTATAAAAAAATTATAAGCAAATGTTATAGGCACAAAATGAATTTTTCCAAAAAATTATTGAATAAGATAGAAAAATGTAGTTTGAATAAATTGTAAATATAACAATACAAAAACATCTTACCATATCCAATCAAAGGATGTGTAAAAACCGCAAAATGGAAAAAAACAGTTTTTTTTTTTCCGGTTTAACTGGTCAGATGCATGGTCGGATAAACGTGGGCGGCAGTATTCCCAGACCAGAGTACATGAGAAAAACCTTATCTTATACATCTTCACCATTTGAAATCGAATACCCTGGATGAAGATAATGCCCTGCAGAATGGAAAAGATAGGCTTGTTCCCGTGTAGGTAATCAATGAGGATGAAAGAATCACTCTCCATTACAAGCTCCTTTAGTTCTGCCAAAAAGAATTGCACTAGCCTTATTCTTGCATCAACATTAATCTTAATCTCCCCACTATCTAGTTTCCTCCATCTCGCCTCCAAATTCCGATGCAGATAGCTAGTCCTGATTAGTTTCTGCGCTTTTTTCTGTTCGTCCCAAAACTTCATATGCACTTGAAATATTCGGTAGTTTACCCTCCTCTCTCAAGAGATTCCTTAGGTGCTCCAACAAGCTAAAATGAACAGACCCATCTTCTGCACATCCTTCTGCTCTATCATGATGCAGATTAATTCGGCCAATGATAGATTCACCCCCCTTCTTCCCCTGCTCAAATCGAACGCTTCAATATATTGCAGGAGGTGTACTCCAAAGACGGAGTAATCAGGCTATCGCCTCTACCTAACAGTAAAACTCAGTTTTTTTACGAACTGAACCAAGGTGGACGGTCTGACTGATTGAACCATGAACTGCCAACCATCCGGTTCAGTCACTCTACAGTTTCTTATATCTGCCTAGAATCGGTTAAACCGTTGGTTTGGACCGTGGAAAAGGGTGCAACCGTAGTTCGGTCCAAAGGGTAATGCAACAAAAACAAAACGAGCATAGAGTTTTTGAATCCGAACCATTCACCTTTACCTATGCGTTGGTCTCCTTTTTCATTGCTCTTTTACGGTATCTTTCACTGATGTATGTACGTAAAAAAAAAAAAAAAAAAACACTAATGTATGAACAACTAATTGTAAGCCGATCATTATCCAGCTTATTTTATTTTAAAAATGACCATAAAGATTGAATTCTAATGTTTAATCTATGAAATAAATTTCTTTAAATTATATTTTATTTTATATGTTTCATTTATGCTTTAGAATAAATCATAAATCTAATATATTATAATTATTTTATATTATGCATGGTTCAAAATGGTTTGAATCAACGGTTGAGGTGATTGGAGTTAAATCGGACATAAGATTCAGTCATTCTACTCGCATTAGTTGTTTGGCCATTCAAGTGGTGAAGTTTTGCTGCGCTTTTTTTTTTTTTCAAAATTTCCAGAAGATAATAAATTTTTATCTATTCTCATGGGAGACAAAACTTTTCATAACTCCAACAAAATATGAAAAGATATAAACACCTGCGCGCCCGAACGCCGCATGATGCCGATAAAAATCAAACGCCTGCCAACTTCAGAACACAGCGTTTGCGTTACTTACCACCATATAGAAGTTTTGCTGCACATTTGTGACGGAGGGAAATCGGTAAATATTCCAATTTTGTGCAAAATGAGATAAATTATATTTCTGGTCGCGCAAACGATGGTTTTTTAAGAAAACGCAATAGCCTTCTTGACTATGTACGTGCTGAGGAGATTTCTTATATTTTAATTTTAATGTTACATTATTTTCCTGTAAATAAATAAAAAATGAACATTTTACTAAATATTAGACATTCGTCCTAGCTTGAGTTCCGAACTTTCATTAATTTGGAAACCAAGTTCCATCTCAATCAAGAATGTCAGTAAGTCCCAAAGAATAAAAGTTAAAAAAATTGAATTTATCTTAATTTCAAAGTCATTCATTGAACATCTAAACCATCTAAATTATTTTTAAGTGTAGCTAGATAAATTATTTTGTAAATTATTATAACAATCCAATGCATCTAGGAATGGGTCTAAAAGTTTTTTCATACTTTTCATCTATGAATGGCTCTAAGATTTTTAAAAAATAATAATAATTTGCACTCGATTATCTAAATCTATAACCAGGTCTGTCTCGCGTACCCAAAACTCATATTGTAATGATTTTTTGTACCATGATAATTCAAACGATATCAGACAAACAATACGACCAATTGAAATCCCATTTCATCGTGAAGGTGGGGCTCAAATGAATCCATGGAGAACCGATTTCAAAGAATTGGGACTCGCTATCCTTTATTGATTCAAATGAAATTGCCTCTTAATTGGGTTGAATTCTTTAGTTTCAGACCTTGAGGTGGTTGGGCTCATGAAGGCCTGGGCTTTTGTCTATCAACAGGAATGACCAACTCCTTACACTTATCCTAATGGGTAGAAACGAACCGAGCCCCACCAACTTTAGAAAGCTTCTTTCGATACGCCAGAACAGAACAGCCAACACAAATCAATTTTTCCTGGTTTCTGATGATTTTGATTCGAATGAAAGAGGCCTTTATCCCGGATTCGAAGAAAATTCGGCCACCCAATTTAAATGAAAGTTCCATGATTAAGGTCGTCATCTAGCTCTCAATGCCGTTTCCCTGAAAATGGACAACACGACATGGGTGGAGGAAAACTTGAGAAGACAGCAATATTTTTCATTTTCGTACGTAGCTTATTCAAGGGTCATGCTCTGGTGGGAATCATTTAATTAGCTGCATAATCCGCCTTGTTTTATCACAACGAGTAGAGAAATGAAATGAATTTCGTGGCTTGAACGTACCTTCTAATCACGCAACCGCCAAAGGATTTCGATTTCAGGTGAAAGGGAGGTTGAGAGTGAGAGAAGGAGAGCTCCCGCGTCCAATTTGATAAATAAAAAATCCTAATTTTTGGTTAACAAGGTTAATCATGTGGTAATTAGGAAACGAGAAAAGTTTCCTAGATAGAAAATATTGGGGCCTCTCGTCTTCCCTATTTGATCGATTTTAAATCATGGCCTTAATTTAATTTGAAGTTTCGCCAAGTTGTTTAATCATGATAAATCGATCTTTATCTATAAATAATAAACGGATTTCACATTTATTGTTAGGATTAATTAGTAATAATATTTTTTCTTATAAGCATTCCGCAATATGGTGTCTAATTAATGGATGATATATTATTGCTATTAAAAAGTTCCACTTCAATGTAGCTAGTCGAATTAATTATGTCCCATTTTTGTTCCCACAGGTATAATTTTGTTATAGGGAATTATGTTAAACAAAATAAAAAGATTGAATTTTAATTTAATCATCAAAATGCTATGAATGTAGAGAAGCGAAACACATTAGGAAGAGATTAATAAACACCAAAACTATCTAATAACCATATAGTTAATTTTTAGCGTTTCACTGAGGTATGCAGATTAATGTTCTTTTGGTTGTACCATGAATTTAATGAAAATTTTCAATGCTAGGTGGAGGTAAGGGTCTTGTTTTCATGATTAAATGGCAAGCAGGGCCTATACGTTTTCAGAACGTCAAACCATCAGTAGAATCTTGATCTTCAAGAAAATTTAGCCTAATATTAAATAAATTTCCAACATGACCAAACCTAAAGGTCTGATTTTGACACTTCACATCATCCATGTGACATGGGATAAGGTGGCATGAGCCTATAAGTTGGGGCACTGATATGGTGCACTTAGTCGTTGCACCCTGGTGTGAAAATTATTTATTATTTATTTGTATTTTTATAAAATTGTTAATCTTAGTGCGTTTAATATGTATATCAAATTTTTCCATTTTTGGATATTTGTAGATATTTTTTTGAATTTTTAAAAATTACTAGCTTTTTCGTAATTTATGAATTATGAAAATATCACTGATTTTAAAAAAAATTAAACAAATATCTACAAATATTCAAAAATGGTAAAATTAATATTCATGTTTAATGCACTTAAATTAACAGTTTTATAAAAAAAATTCAAAAAAATATAAAAAATGGATTAAATACACCGAGTGCATTTAGTCATTCCGACATAAGTTGGGGGCCTCTACTTAAGATAGGTCATGCCTCTATACATTCATTGCAAATTACATAAAAGATAAATCAAAAGCTTTTGGAACATCTCATTCTTTTAATCAAATTTTTTTCCTTTGCCTTCTTTTTTTCTCTTACAAAGAATACAAGAATTTAATGCAATTACTAGAATGAAATTTATTAATAAGTTGAGATTTAGTTTGCGGTTCTGTTGAAGTTGATATGTACATGGAAAAGTCTATTGTAAATGAGTTCCACATGATTATAAAGTTAACATCTATTCTACCTATCATATTTAAAATTGTTTACTTTAATATCATGCTAATTTTTATCTAAATCAAGAATGTATGTGGGCATTATCTTAAAATGTACAAAATCAACGTAATGAAATAGTTTGATATAAATATTAGTTTTAAAATTATATTTTCAACATTTAAACTTTCAAAACGTATTTTTTTACATAGATAAATGATTGTATAAATGATTGTTACATTTTAATAGATATAGGACCTATTTTGCAGTAGATTGCACAGTAATTATGGTACGGTCCGTTTGCATAGAATAGGTTATCTCTATATGTGTATATATATATGTATATATTGTTATTTGCCTTGGACAATTAGTTACTTGACAAAGTTATATTCACGAGCTAGGTAATATAACTACTGTCTCTACTCAATATTTTGAAGGATGGACCTCTCACTCATACTATTTTATTTGCATTTACCTTAGTCATTTAAGCATCCAAGCAATAACTAATGAAGCTAATAAATGAAAATAATTTAAAGCATCTCTAAAGTCCAAAATAATAAAGACATCTACTAGCAACAATTCAATACTTACCATGGAGACTCTATGCTTATGCTTTTTTAATTTTAAAATATATTTTTTAATTTAAATCATTTATCATGTGTTTAACCCATCTTATTTTATCATGCATGCTATCAAAAATAATTTTCATTAAAAACTTATACATGTTAAGAATAACATCTTTTGAAAATGGATATACAACGAGTAATTTTTAAAAAATATATAGTACAGTATATGAAATTTATAATATATGTAATGTTGTGAATCACAACTAAATATAATACACGAGTATAAATATGATAACTGGTTTAAATTTTAAAAAATTAAGGGTATGGATAGAGCCTCACTGTAAGTATTTAACCATTACCATAATTAAAACCTCTCAATATATGGCAGCTGTTTTATGAAAAATGACTTTATGCTAGACATTCCCTGGCTAGAACTGCATGCGAAGTGGCAATTGATTATGGTAGGCAGGCAGTCGTCTTTAAATGTTGTGGCCGACATTTCCGATTTCCATCCTTAGAACTCTAGGTTGCCTGAGCCTCCAAGGGGGCTGTTTCAAACCAGCTGCGCGTCCAATCAGAGTTGATCTTTCCTGGTTTTAGACCACTGTGGTTCGAATGAATGTCTCAAAGCTACCCTCATTTGGAAGTGGGGGAAAAAATTTAAAAAAAATCAGCAGGGCAGGGCCCCATGACACTTCCAGGAATATGTGTCTACTACCTCTCTCTCAAAAATTGGTAACAAGACACTGACCGGTGAAGAACTTGGGAGTGAAGACACTGGCAAAAAAATTCATTTCTCCGGCGGCCTGATGCCATCTTAGCTTTCGGGGAGTAGTCCCTCGAAGAAGGACTGCCTGTACATTTTTCCCAGGGAAGGCACCCACCCACCCCACCCCACTATTGCATTTCAAAACTCCTTTTGTGCATTCGGTCCTCTAGAACAATACAACTCACATTGGCTTCATTCCAAAGCAAACAAACACCATCACCCATCTCCTCTGTTGTCTACGTAGACACGTTTGAAGGCGACCAAAGAGTTGGATGTTTTAGGACGCCGACTCATCTAATGCCGCTCTTGAACATGGTTGGTTAGCTCTTACCCACTCCTAAACTTAGCTTTCACACAACATACCTCTCTCCTAACCCCTGTCTACATGAAAGGCATGGCGCAACCACATGTCACCCAGCTATCTCCAGGCCACGACCAAGTGTCACATGATTTGAATGCGGCATGCATCATGTGCATTGTGGGGGGGCACAACACAGCCAATAGAAATTATAACTTGCTTGGACCACTGACTATTGCCATGCAAGTTATGGTATAGTTGCACGACTTAAATGTATTTATGTTTTATACAATCATTTGTTTATATATAAATTATGTTTTATAGACAGTTTATATTTTAAAAAATAACTTTAAAATTATTATTTATATTAAACTATTTTATTATATTGATATTGTATCATTTTTAGAGAAGATTTATATACATATTTAATTTGTATAAAAACTAGTATCCTAATAAAATAAATAATTTTAATATAATGGATACAGTATATTATAATTTTATAATTATGTGAAGTTTATTTTGAATACACTGCATCAAAACTCAAATATATACATATATATATATATATAATATCAAATTTGGATTTTCATTAGTAAGGGGGCTCTGAATTTTGACACTGAAGTAGAGCCTAATCAACTAAGTGATCCTAACCACTCCATCATTAGGCCAGCTGCAAAACCGTCTGTGGGAGAAACAGGAATTAGTTGGTAGCTACAGCCGATATCGGGAAGTGAGCGTAATGGGTAATTAGGACGGCATAAGTTGTGATTAGGAGTGTAATTGTTCAGCAATAATCCTTTGGTTGCTGGATGCAATATAACTCTGACTTCGACCTTTCTTCCGCCAATTATGGCGGGTGGGTTCCATCTTTTTCCGTCAGGGCCAACTTCCTTCGGCTATTACTGTTACTATCAGCGAATCAATAAACAAATCCAACTTGATTTGATTTCCATTTAGTAGATTTGGATTTGGAAACTAGCTGTAAATATCAGATGTAATATATGTGATTTACATTCGCATCTCTAAAGATAGAAAATCTCATACTTTCTTTTCTATTATTTATGTTATGCTTATTGATTCAGGTTTATGGAATTGCTGGACGTACGCATTCTAAATTGTACGAAATGCGCCGATCGCAAATAAATTATGTATAAGGTGCCTGAGGTTTAAGTTCTGTGAAAAAACTTCAACATTTGTCGATTAAAGGTGCGTTTTAATGAGAATGATTTAAAACAAACTTTTTTTTTTTCATTTTCACAAAGAAATATCCAACGCATTTATCGTATTCTTCCATATATGTTTAATTATGATGATAAAAATTAAATATTTGAAAACTTTTACCTACACCTTCATCTTAAATATTTAGAACAAAAGTTGGAATATTATTAAGAAACAAGTAAATATAAATTAAACTTTGCTAATTAAACCAAAACAAATGCACCCTCGATGCATTAAATAACTTTCTATCTATTATAAAACTAACTTATCGCCTTCTCTATTTTATTTTTATTCTCTTTTCTTTTAATTATTACTCTTTATTATATCACATTATTTTTTATTTTCAATTTTTTTTCACTTTTTACCTCGTACATGCCCTCAGCAACAAAATTTTTGTTGTAGAATATGTCAAAGTTAGACTGTCACATACATTTTATCTCGTTGAATAAAAATCTACATTTTCGTTGCCATGTTGCCTTGCTTTCGCTGGCAACAAAAATGGCAACCGTACCGTTTCCAAATGGAAATAGGAAGCGGAAGCGGTAACAAATTTGATTTACCTTTCGAAAATGAAATTTCTTTTAGTGCCTCAAATGTGCTTACAAGTTATTTTAAAAAATGACTTAATTATCAGAGATTGTTGCAAGCTAAACCAATTAATATTCTTACATTTTGATGAGATTCATTTTTAAAAATGAGCGATAATTAAGCACTAAAAGAAATTACATTAACATAACAATAGAAAGAAAACTCGGCAGCACGCACGTGGAAGACTGTATATTGTCACGTCATTTTTACCGTACTATCTATGCGTCACCTGAAAAGGCTCATGTGTACCTCTTCATACGCGTGCATGCATGCATGCATGTCCATGGGCAACTTCTTCATAAGCATGCATGCATGCATGCATGTCCATGTGTTTTGTTACAATCGCATGCATAGAACATTCCACCAGATCTTTGTCCAACCCATCGATGCGGGTGATGCTTCAATGCTCAATTCACACCTAGAATTTTTCCTTTTTATTTTATTGTTTTAAAAAATTTTGCAAAGGGACGTGCGCTTAAGCAAGATCTTTTCTCATATAAAAAATATATATTTGGTTTTTTTAATACTTTTAAATTTCAAAAAAAAAATTTACATTTTTCATGTGCAAGCACCTAAAAATGCAAGATTTTTTATTTTTAAAATTAAAAATAAATAAATAAAAATATATAAATTTTAGCAATACAAATATCTTACTTGATCTTGCGTATCTATATAAACAAATAAAAAAATTATGTGTGGATTGAACTTCAATGTATTCGCAAGCATTAAATGATTACTCAAACACATATACTACATGAGATATACTTGAGTATGGCCGGCCTGCTTAAAATGCTCCCACGTTGATGATAAATTTTGGATATAACCTTTAAAATTATTTGTTTTATAATGTATACAAATTTCATTTTGAATTTATATCTTTGGTAAGTCATATTTGCATAAAAAATACATATACTCATGCGTCAATAATGACAAATTAATGCACGACAATACAATGATATTTTACAAAGATCATTTATTTATATAGAAATGATGCCTTAAATAATTTAGGTGTTTAACATTTAAATAAAAGGACCCATACACATATCTAATATAAATGCAAAATTATAATATACTAAATAAATGATTCGAAATATAAGGAATGAGTTGGATTTTTATTTGAACCCTAAAAGTGAGGCTAATTTTAAGCCGGCAAGACACCAGCTAAGGTGCCCCTGCTGCACCCTAGTATATCATAATATACATAAGTTCAAAAGGTCTGACAAGGCCATTAACAAGTAATTAATGTCGTGGAGCCAGAAGTGACAATTAATTAATTCAATAAAACAGATTAGATTTGATTATGAATGCGCATCCTCTCGAGAGAATTTTCGAAGCAATAATATTCTTCCCACGGACGAGCAGCCAAACCAGGACCAATATCTTGCATTAATGCAGGAGTTCTTGAATATCAGTTGGAACAGGGAAAGGGTAACCAAAAAAAAAAAAAAATCTTCTTCTTACCTACTTTTTATATAACGAAAATTTTAAATATCATACTTTATTATTATTATTATTATTATTATTATTATTTTTCATTATTTTTTCTTCGAATTGTTGCCCTCGTATCCCTCCCCTACCTTTTCAAAAAATTTCCACTTTTTTACCTCTATACAGATGGATCCTTAATTAGAATTTCATGGATCCTTAGACTTCTAAATTAAATTATAAAAATTTCTCACCAAGTGGGCAACGGCATGCTTCTTTAATATTCAAGTACGGTTGACAATCTACAACTACTCATGGAATAAATGGTCAATGAGGTTCGATCTTCCGTAACTGGTTGGACAAATGGGGAGTTATCAATGGGTTCTTTTCGTATTTAAATTTTTTAATATAAAAAATTTACAACATTAATATTTACAATATCATAAGTCAGGCATGGGTACTCATGGTTACCACTTGTATGGGATGCTTTTCTTACCAATTTTCTGTCTTCGTAACCATGCATTCTCAATTACCGAGGGTACTACATACGCATGTGCTTTGCATGCCATTGCCAGTTTGCCACCTCCACCGTTCCCTGATCACCTTTAATAATTAAAGTCCCATGTGCTATCTGGAGTTGTATTCTTTTCTTTGGGTTCCTATTTTCGTTTACTTTCCCTTTGACATGTATATCCTTAACGTACCACTATTTTTCTTTAATTTGTTTTATTTCTAGAGAGCATGTTTGTTTAAACTAAAAAGTTTTAATTAAAGTTTTTAAACTAAGACTTTTAACTCTCCATAATTATCCTTTTTTTGATTATTTTTTATTTTTTATACAACTACTTTACTTTTCAATTATTTCTACACAACTACCCACACAACTAATATATCTATTTTAACTTTAATCCCAATCATCATCATTATCCATATTTTATCACACCATTTTTTACCAATTCAAAAAAATTTTACCTTGTGTAAAAAAACTTTTATACCAAAAATTTTTTATCTAAAAATTTTATTACTTTCTAAATACACCACTAATCTATTTAAGTCTCTCTAATTTCATAGCACACATGGATGGTAATGGATGTCTTGCTACTAGGTGTTTCTCCTTAAGGGATCTATGCAATTGACTTCATTCCTTACATGTTTACAATAATCCAAATTGAATTAAATAAGACAAGATTTGGATGAAGAATAATTGTTATATATTTTGAAATAAAAACTTATATAGAATAGAAAAAGTAGTACCAAAACTAAAAAATAATTCTTATATGTTTAAAAATGAGACATTATATTGGAAATAATTTCGAAAATAATTTTTTTACTTTTTTACTTTGATTTAGAGATGTAATTTGAGCAGGGTACTTGTAGGTTGATCCATTTGATACCTTAAAATAGATTGGGTAGATTTATCTTTATACCATAAAAATTCTTACATATTAAAAAAGAGACATTATATTGGAAACAATTTAGCAAATAAATTTTTTCAATATTTTTTTTACTTAGATCTAGAGTTGTAATTTGAGTAGGGTGTTCGTGGGTTGATCCATTGAGTACTCTAAAATAGATACAGTAAGTTTCTATCTTTATACTATAAAAATTCTTATATACTGAAAATTGAGATATTATATTGGAAATAATTTAGCAAACAAATTTTTTCACTATTTTTTTACTTAGATTTGGAGATGTAATTTGAGTAGGGTACTTATAGTTTGATTTATTGGGTACCCTAAAATAGATAGGGGAAATTTCTATCTTTATACTATAAAAATTCTTATATATTTGAAAAACGAGACATTATATTGGAAACAATTTAGCAAAAAAAAAATTTTCATTGTCTTTTTTTCACTTAGATTTAGAGATGTTGTTTAAGCAGGGTACTCGTGGGTTATTTCATTGGGTACTCTAAAATAGATAGGGTAAATTTCTATCTTTATACCCATATAATAGGGTAGATTTTAAGTAAAAAATATCTAGTTTAATTAGGGTAAGATAGGATATGTTTGAGTTCCAATGTCTTGATATTTGAAACCGACCCAAATTACTAATATATATTCAATCTATTTTATAAAATATCTTTTATGTTAAAAGAAAAAAAAAAGACATAAACATATTTCTTAGATATATTGAAACTTGTTTAATTTATCTATGATTTAGCAGATTTAATAAATGTGGTTCAAAATTTATATTATTATCATCTTAATTAAAGGTTTTTATGTAAGATTTATAATATAATGTAAAAATTATTTTAAAATACAAATTTGGAACTAATTTCGAAACTAATATGACATTTAAAAAATCGGATAATGTAGATATAGAACTAACATGACCCAAAACAGGATAGTATAAGAACGATCCCAAATCAGACCTAACCCGCCTAAATTGCACCCATACTTAGATTTGTCACCTTAACGAGCCATGAAGCTATAGTCTTTTGTCATACAATGTGCCCGAAGTATCACTTGGCTTGTTTCATAGTTATGAGATGTTTTTCATGCCTCATGTGATGCAAACTCATTTCAACATGTGTTTAGTTTTTCATCTTATATGTATTTGGTTCATATGAACTTACAACCCTTTTTATGTTAAAAACAGATGGTTTGCTCTCAAATTTGGTAAGAGTATGATGATTTTTTGGACTTTCTTTTATTTTCCTGTATGAGATCTATCTTTTAAAAAGTTTAGAAAAAACTTATGTGAATGTACTGGGTTTTAGGGTTTTTTTTTTTTTTTACAAAAAGAAAAAAAAAATCTCTATCTTGTAACATCTTCACTGTCTATGATGACATTTTCATCCCTTGTTTTTTTTTTTTCGTTTACGTTGAAGAATTTTTAGAATCATTCTTTTAACGAATCATTTGATTGAAGAATTTTTCATGTAAATTTGTACTTAATTATTTTTTCAGATTTTTGTATTGCTTTGTTGTTTTGTAATATTATTCTTGTCTTGTTGCTTCTTGACCACTATTGTGGGATTTATCAGGCTCATCTATTTTTGGGTACATCCAGAATCGCACAGATCGTTTGAAAGGGTTCTCTGCAAGCTATATATGGCAATAATTGATCAACAATTTGAACTCGAAAAATAGGGGAAATAAAATAACCTGGCTATTTTATCTGTTGCAAACTAACGACCACATTGGTTTCATCTTCAACCCACGTATAATGTCCCACATTAATTCATTAGTAGCATTCAGTTTCCACACGTCTATTATGTGCAGCAAACTAAGGGGTCCGATCTTGTTAGCCCCCGACTGGTTGATATATCTTTTTAATTTTCGACTTTTAAGAAAATGTGAACTTAAGTGTATTTAATTTATGTAACAATTTTAAATTTTTTTTGATATGTATATATTTTCTAAATTTCGGCTTTTAACAAATTTTCATTTGACAATTCTTAAATATCACAAAAATGTTTATTTTTTAAATTCGAAAAATATATATACATATTTAATATTTAGCCAGTAAATTAAATACATTTAAACTCTTAGTTTCGTGAAAAAACTAACACCTATGCGATCCGGTGCGAACAAGATCATTGCATGAAAACTAGGATATATGTTCGAAACACAGAATCTGAAACATTCTAGAAAACAAACGGCATATTCAATGCCAGCGTCCTAACCTGAGAAGGACATTAGGACCATCGTTGACGCTGGTTACCAACTAACGCCGTTTTCTATTTGGGTTTTGTTGAGCCAAATACAGAGATTGGAGTAATTAACATGGGGTTAGGAATGGCGTAATGAGAGAAAGCTAGATGAGCTTTATGTAATATGCAAGAAAGGTATGCAATTGGAAAAATGAAATACAATTGGAAGAATGTCGTGCATATGGTTGTCCACAATACCCTTGTTTCTTAAGAATCCAAACTTCACCTAACGAGTAAAAACGACATGGCAGCAAAATGTCGCATCTCTTTAAATGGGTGGGGTGGCGGGTCAGACATGGACACCAAGAAACAGAGGAATTAGAAATAGCGAGCGAGTTCATGCTTGAAGAGTGTAACAGCATTTGAGAGAGAAAAACGGAGAGAGTTCGAGTTAGAGAGAGAGAGAGATGGAATCTTGGGTCCGAATTCTGCTGTTGGTGGCTTGCCTTCTTCTTCCTACTGCCGTAGAGTGCAGAGTTCGACACTACAAGTTCAATGTAAGTACTTGTGTTCATGCCGTCTCCTTTTGACACGGTGAACCATCAAAATGTGGGCAGGTGGGGAGGAAAAACGGCACCAGGAGGGGTACATTGCACCTTTGGGGCCGTCCATCACATGTTGCAAGGGATTCTTTAAAAAATATGGAAACCGGGTGTGACAGTACTCTGCCATTTTCCCTTTGGGTGCGCGTGCATGATGCCTATGTTTCATGCATCGATTCATGGAACGCTTTGCAGCTTTATACATTGGTAAAAAGGTTCAATTTTCTTTTTATTTTTGGGTGTGTTTGGCAATTCCATTCTTCTAGAATTTAAAAGTGGAACTTCCTGTGGCGTTCTAGCGTGCACCTTCCTACCACGATGGCCTCTTGCACCACAACAAATTTTTATTTTAATTGTAGCTAAATTTTAGTGGCATATAACATATATTTAACTATATTAGATGAATTTTAACTCCAATTAATTATTTAGCTACAAATATTTGATTGTTTTTAAGTGATAATACTAAATGTACTTTTAAATGGAGTCAAGAATAATATTTAATGTAACTATCAAAATTGTACTGTTAGTGATAACAAAACTTTAGTTGCAATTAATATTATACCAAGTGCAGCTAAACTAAAATTTAGTTATAGAAAGGTGATCCCACACAATGAATTTTGTTGCAGTGCTGGGACACCAACCATTAATTTGGGATCAGTTCGAGCTCAGTTATCATTCTATTGCTAGTTTTAATAAGTGCTCATACTTTTCTTCTTTTTAAAGAAATTATATTTGTCTCTCTATCTTCTTTTAAAATTTATGATTTTTACTCCTAATAATTTGCAAAAAATACTACTAGTCATGAACTTTATTCGCAAAAGGCATTTCTATTTCCGGATTTTTGATAATAAAATGTTTGATTTGGTTAAAGTTTGGTTCATTGACCATCAAGATCATATTCATTGCCAAAAAATGCAGGTTGTGACGAAGAACAAAACTAGACTTTGCCATACCAAGCCCATCGTCACCGTCAATGGTCAGTTCCCCGGGCCCACTCTATATGCAAGAGAGGGTGATACCGTGATCGTGAAGGTTAAAAACCACGTCAGCCACAATATGACCATTCATTGGTAAGTAAGCATCCATGGGGATGTATTTGAACACATCTGCACATGGCCCACCTTCTGGCGGAGTATCTAAATCAAGACCAGAGGCTCATCTCAATGTTCCAACAATGCATGATAGCTACTTGCCTTGTGACTTACATAACAAGGTTGGTATGGAATATTGACGTTAGTCAGCCTTGGCAGGGTACTGAAGGGGGACATCACTCACTTCCACTGTTCAACCCCCATTTTGGCCCACCTATCAAGTGGCCCCCTAAATCCACGACCCACGAATATTGAACGATTAAAAAATGAAACCATGTCGTGGCGTTTGTTCTTGTAGGCACGGAGTGAGGCAGCTGAGGACAGGCTGGGCAGATGGGCCAGCATACGTCACGCAATGCCCGATTCAGACGGGCCAGAGCTACGTCTATAACTTCACGATCACAGGCCAAAGAGGCACGCTTCTGTGGCATGCTCACATCAACTGGCTACGGGCAACCGTGCATGGCGCCGTCGTCATCCTTCCCAAGCTCGGTGTTCCATACCCGTTTCCCAAACCCGACAAGGAAGAAGTCATAATCTTGGGTGAGTGTGATTCTTGTTTGCGGTGGACGATTCAATAAGCAATGCACGGATGGAATTTTTGACTTTGGTTTTCTCTTCTGTATTCCATTTGCAATCGCAGGAGAATGGTGGAATTCCGACACCGAAGCGGTGATCAACCAAGCCATGCAGGTCGGCATAGCGCCCAACGTGTCCGACGCCCATCTCATCAATGGCCATCCCGGGCCACTTCCAAACTGCTCCGCGCCAGGTTACAAGCTGCAAGTAGAAGCCGGCAAGACATACCTGCTGCGCATCATCAATGCTGCCCTCAATGAAGAGCTGTTTTTCAAGGTGGCAGGCCACAAGCTAACCGTCGTGGAGGTGGACGCTGTCTACGTCAAGCCATTCAAGACCGAAACCATACTCGTCGCCCCTGGCCAGACCACCAACGTCCTCCTCACGGCCGACAAAATCTCGGGCAAGTACCTCGCCACTGCTTCCGTCTTCTTGGACACCGCCATCGTCGCCGTCGACAACAACTCAGCAACGGCCGTCGTTCAGTACTCAGGCACCCTCTCCACCACCTCAACCGTCCTCACTATCCCACCTTCCAGGCTCGCAACCCCTGTAGCAAACAACTTCACCTCCGCTCTCCGCAGCCTCAACTCGCAGGCCTTCCCAGCGAATGTCCCCCAGACCGTCGACCACTCCCTCTTCTTCACCGTCGGCATGGGCGTCAACCCCTGCTCCACCTGCAACAACGGCAGCCGGGTCGTCGCTGATATCAACAACGTCACCTTCGTGCTGCCCACCACCGCCATCCTCCAAGCCCACTACTTCAACATAAGCGGCGTGTTCACCACGGATTTTCCAGGCAATCCGCCAACCGTGTTCAATTACTCCGGGACGTTGCAGAACATGTCGACGACGACCGGGACCAAAGTCTACAGGCTCAAGTACAACGACACAGTGCAGGTTGTGCTGCAGGACACGGGTCTAATTGCTCCCGAGAACCACCCCATCCACTTGCATGGCTTCAACTTCTTCGTGATTGGAAGAGGGTTGGGCAATTTCAATGCGACAACCGATCCCGCTAACTTCAATCTAGTCGACCCTGTTGAAAGGAACACGATGGGAGTCCCCTCAGGCGGATGGGTAGCTATCAGATTCAAAGCTGATAATCCAGGTAAAGCTTCGACTAATTAAAGGCTTCGTTTTCTCTGCATGCATGTTTAGCGAGTAAAATGCTTTCTTCCAGGTATAGACATGCTTTTGTGTTGTGTGGTTGTAGGTGTCTGGTTCTTGCACTGTCATTTGGAAGTGCACACGACATGGGGCCTGAAAATGGTGTTCTTGGTGGACAATGGAAATGGGCCCAATGAATCCATCATTCCACCCCCAAGTGACCTTCCCGCTTGCTAGGCATCCAACGCGCCTAAAGCATGTAATGCGAGAAAGGTGTAGATTGACAAGGAGCATGAAGATGAGGAGGCAGAGAGAGTAACTGATCTCGTCATTCCATGTTTCCTGCGGCGGAGTAAAAACTGAGGTTGGATGATGGATGGACGGGATCAAAATAAAAAAATCGTTCAAGTTTTGCAGCTTCATTACTGTTTTTTCCTTACCTCATCTTAAAGAATACGTGGTGTGCTTTTCGTGTATTTACTGATGAAATCAAGCTTCAAAACATCTTTGTAATAATTATATTGTAATGATTTCTCACTATACTTTGATTGGAACCTTGGGTTGGAACAATTAATTGGAACAAGCAGATGCATTATGTTGGGATTGATCATATATAAGAGCAGCCATCCTGTAAGCTCGGATGAAACTCTGATGCGTTCAGATTGTTGAAAAGGTAGCACGAAGAAAATAGAGGGTATAATATAATTTGCGTGTGTGTATATATAATGATCTTGTACACCACGTTCTTACTCAACTACGTAACAACCTAGTATATTTTATATATTTTTTATTTTTTCCATTTGATGTGGGTCTATGTACATTCACTTGATATACCAAAATTTACAAAATTTGATTTTTTGTATATATATATTTTTTTATAACATTTCAAATACTAAAAAATTGTACCCATCTCACATTCCCATATATCTAAAAATGGTAAAAATTTTATTTTAAAATTTTTTAAATATATATAATAATAAAAAAATCAGTAAATTTTAGTATATAAACGAAATACACATAAAACCCTCATAAAATAAAAAGAATATAAAATTAACAACCGAATGCATCGGATCATTATTCTATATATGAGTAATAACTATATAAAAGCGAGTTGTTACTTAGCTTGAATTTTGTATTTGAAAATTATTTTTAAAATTTAAACCATTTATGATATTCTTCTACATACCTATATTTATATTTATATGGTGTCAAAATTTACTTTGATTACAAACTTTTATCTAATCTTAGATAATATTAAATATTTATACATATAAGGTTTATATCCACTTTCAAATAATATTACATATTTATACATATAAGTTTTAATGTGCGAAGTGCGAATTGTTACAATCGGCGTACATAATAAGAGTTGGAACAAGATCATAGTCCAAATATCATTGCATGCAAGTTGCAGAAATTCCATATGCTGTTGCAAAAAGTAAACAGTACGCCTTTGGAAAGGATGTGCCTTTGCGTGATTGAAATGACTAGACCTTTTAACAGTTTGTGAAGAGAGACTCGTGCTTAGGGGAGACAGGGTCACAGGAATCGGCCAATCAACCCCCCAACTTCATTTCAATTTGTGTTCGCTGGCTACAGCTGGAAATTCTGTTTGGGATATTATGAAGGCAGGTAACATTTTCCACTTAATTTTCATAAAAGTACAAAACGTTTGGTTTAGGTCGATTTTGTGAAATCTAAGCCATTCATCTTGTTTTAAATAATATGTTATAAGGTATAAAAAATCATTTCATATATATATATATACACATTCATCAATTTTGATTTAAAATGATTTTAATTTTATAATATATGATGATGGAATTTTTCATTTCCTAATTAAATATGATACGTTAAACATGTTAGGTAGTTTAGATTTTACAAAATGCCTTAGTGGTCCAATGCCAAAAGTTTCCACTGAATCACTGCATATTATCCAATATCAATTGCACCTGTGTATAATAAAGTTCGAACAATTTTCAATTAACTATGATAAAACTATTTATTTCCCACCCCACCCACGTTATCAAACGTACAGATTAATTTCTCGAATTTGACGGATTACATCGTCACACAGCGTCGTACATATGGGTTTGGGATGAATTCGGGGATGGGCTTGGGTTTTCTCCAACAGACCATGCGTATACGCAGTGTGTCCGCATGTCTCTTGTTGATTTGGGCTCCTTCACCGGTTCTATGAGTGAGTTCCAAGCTTCTAAATTCTATTGCAAGAGAGTATTTTGAGTGAATTATAAGCTTCTAAATTCTATTGCAAGAGAGTCTTTTGAGTGATTTATCTTAATTTATGACCCTCACATTTTTTTTTGATGACCCTGACGTTTTAAATTGCGGTCCTTTTCAATCTCCTAGCTAAATAAGCTTTAGGTTTTCATCATACATATTTAAAATTAATATTTGACATTAAACCATTTTTCCAATTAATTTTACATATTTGTAAATGGAGCCCAGCGTATTAGGCAAATTACAAAATTTTCTTGAATAAATAAATAAGGCTTAATATAACAGATGAAGTAAAACTCTCATTAATTATCAAGATGGACTAAAATAGATGGAATCAGATTGAAGCGAGTTTCATAAAAGTAGAATTGTATTATATAACCGATAATGATGCGTAAATCCGGTTATTACTTAGCTACGTAATATACATTTGAATTTATGAAAATTTAAACCAAGCAATTATTTCACTAAATCTTGTTATCCATTTTTTTTATGAGGGGGTGTTCAATAGGGATTAAGGATTAGAGAAGGCAGGTGAGAAACCAGCTCATTTATGGATTTGTCCGATTGTGTAGCGCACAGATGAGGCGACTCAAGTTCACAGGGCTTTAAAGGCCATATCCGAAAGGGCACATGGTTTCCACCGGTTTCGTCCATTTGCTAAAGCTTTAAATCGCCTTATCTGCCATTATATCTACCTTTATTTCCCCTCTGGGAAGTAGTCAAGGAGGTGTCGCTGTGGAAAACAAACGTGGACGCTCCTTTCCACCTTGGTATTTTGGACCCATGAATAATATTATGATAATTCTGGCCTTTGTTATAAAGTATGCCTTCAGTGGCCATAAAAGGAGAAAGCAAAGGAAACATGAATTTTAACTATTCCTGACTATTTAGTAATTTATTTTGTTGGTTTTTGTTTTATTTTTATTCATTTTAATTATCATTGGCATCAAATCCGTATAATATATTATTTACTTTTTTATTTCTTATTCTTCATTCCTTTTCCACCTAACTAAAGAAACCTTCTCAGTCCAATTGAAATCATGTCCAATTCCTCCATATTTTTGGACACGGCAAAATCAAGCCATATAATATAAACTTAAATCTTCAAAAGAATATTATGTGTCGAATTTATATCATCTGAAAGTCACCCAACAAACAGCATGTTGGAATCGTACAAGCAATACGAAAGATTCTACCTACTTCTTCAAGCTCAAAAATTCCTTGAACATAAAACTAGAAGTCTTAGTGTACAATCAATAGCGAAAAATTAAAGCAGAATAACACAGCAGCTAGAGCAAATATTTTTGGTGCGTCTTTATGTATGTGATTGTAATTTTAAAATAATCAATTAACTTGCTTTTCGAATTAGTTTAATGACTAACCAATATAATTATGAGTTACTGAGTAGCTGAGTAAATAGTCATCTCAAGACCCAAAGTCGCCCAACATACCTTGCGACTGGTTGCATGTCGATGCCTATCCCAATTACCCAAGCAGTATATGACGACAAGAGCAAAAAGAGAGAGCCGGACAGCGTGTCTCGATCCCTTTAAATCCCATGGTTTGCATTTTCACACATCTGCATGCACTCAAAAAAGCTTCCCATCTTAACAATCATTAATTAAATTCGCCCACCAAGCGATGCTCTAGAAGTTTAATTCACTTTTCAAATGGACCATCCATGGAAGCAAACAGAAAATTAAATAGCTATACTTTTTTATTCTCGACCATTAACGTATTTTGTTTTTATTTATATTAAGACTGATATTGCACAGAAAAATTAAAAATTTGATATTATATGTTATTTTCTTTGAACTTTTTAATCATTTTAACTTTTAATAATTTTACTTTTTTACATCACTATTTACTATTTAGATGCCAAGTAATTTACATGAGCGTACGTAGAATAATATAAGTGCGAAATTCAGGATTCAAATACTAAAATAATAACATGATTATCTTTCCTTTGACATGTAACTTGGGTGTATAGTCGTCTAAACTCTAAAGTGGGTGACATGACCAAAATAAATAAATAACTTTACTTTTTTACGGCTGACACGTATTTTTTTGGCCTGTGAAAAAAAATCATTTATTCTAAAGTGGCTGGCATGCGTGCGAACCTGAGGCGCGTGCATGCATCCGCCAATGTTCGTGCCCCAGCTGGGAGCGGGGAGCCGCGCGTCCTTTTGACACGCGGAAGAGATTCTTTCCATAAATGGAAGCTTCGCCCCACCGCCAGCGCGAGAGGCTTCACTGAAAACTCTCCACTAGACTCATGGTGGTAATTCCTCCAAAAAAATATTATTTTTGTTGTTTTCAAAAAATCGAATCATATACTAGGTTTAAATTTTAATTTTAAAATCCAGTCTTTTCCAACCCATAGGGGTCTAAGGCAGGGGGACCCGCTGTCTCCTTATCTTTTCCTCCTATATGTGGAGGGTTTGTCTGTGCTTATTTCAAATGCGGTTGCCAGAGGCGCACTCCATGGAATCAGGATTAACTCGCGAGGGCCACAATTTACTCACCTTCTGTTCGCGGATGATGCTTTATTATTCATCAGGGCTGACGACCATAATATCAGGACACTAATGGATATCCTTTCTCAATACTCTTCCTCTTCGGGTCGGATGGTAAATGTGGACAAGACTTCGATCTTTTTCAGCACAAATATGAATAGCTATGAACGGGGGGAGATGACTAATCTGTTTGGTGCCTCCGGTCAGGAATTCCACCAATACTTGGGCCTCCCCGCTTGGCTTGAAAGATCCAAGATATGAATGTTTAAGGGCATCAAAGAGCGTATTTGGCGCAGAATTCAAGGGTGGCAAGGTTGTCTCCTGTCTTGGGGCGGAAAGAGGTTCTAATCAAGGCTGTTGCTCAAGCAATTCCGTCATATACCATGAGCATTTTTTTGCTTCCTAGCTCCTTTTGTCGGGCCATTAATGGAATGCTAAGCAAATTTTGGTGGGGCGAGAAGGGGGATAACAGGAAGATGTGCTGGGTCGCTTGGAAGGATATGTGCAAACCCAAGAGGGCGGGTGGAATGGGGTTCAGGGATATCATTACTTTCAACTACGCCCTTCTTGCTAAGCAGGTATGGAGATTATCATCAGGTACCACTTCGTTGTGTCAAGAGGTGCTGAAGGCCAGATACTTTCCAAACTCGGATATCTGGAATTGTAAGGTTACGCCCTCGGATTCTTATACGTGGAGGAGCATCCTCAAGGCGCGTGATGCCGTCCAATCTGGATGCAAATGGAGAGTTGGTGATGGCAGGAGGATTCGTTTCTTTAATGATGTCTGGCTCAAATCAGTGGCAATCAAGGCGGGCCCTCTCCCGCACTCCATTCCTGAGGAGGCTCGTGTCTGTGAGTTCATCAATGGGGACACAAAATCCTGGATCAAGGACAAGGTTGTGGCTGCTGTAGGTGAGGCTGGTTGGCAGGAAATTAGCCTTATCCCCCTTCCGCGGGGTGATGAAAACGATTGTATCTTCTGGGCCTACGAACCAAATGGCCAATTCTTGGTCAAGTCCGCCCACAGGCTGCTTACTCCGAGTATGGATAACCCGAGCCTCTCTTCCTATTTTCGGGCCATTTGGAGGACAAACCTCCCCAGCAAGGTGATGATTTTTGGATGGCGGCTGTTAAAGAATGCTCTCCCAACCCTGCAGAACTTATCCATAAGGGGTGTTGTGGTGGATGCTACTTGCGTGTTTTGCAAGAGGGAGGTAGAGAATTCCAACCACTTGTTTTTGGGTTGCACTAATATTGCGAGGTTTGGTCGTATTGCAGCTAGATTGTGCTCTCCTGTACCCTCAGTTATTGAAACGTTAAGTACATTATCCCATATAAACAAATCGCATGATCTGGCTTTCTTTATTTTGTTCTGTTGGCGGGTCTGGTTTTTCAGAAACAAGTTTAGACAAGAGGGTGCACAACCGGCTTTCGATAATATTCTGGCATGGTGCCGTGAGTATTACGAACAACTTCGGAGGGCCAAACTCCTTGGTCAGGCATGTGTTCTGGACTCCCCATTGGTGGCCAGATGGACTAAACCGCCCGAAGGGGCTCTTAAATTGAACGTTGATGCGCGAGGCCTGGAAGACAGGGGTGTTACGGGTCTTGCGGCTGTTATCAGGGATTCCAGTGGTTGCTTCATTGCTGCTAAGGGGTGGAGATGGTCGGGTATAATGGAACCGCTCCTCATGGAAGCTCACGCTTTTCTAATGGGAACCAAGTGGGCGCTTCAGCTAAGGTTAAGTCAGGTCCTGATTGAATCCGATTCTCTTATACTTTGCAACTATCTATCCAGTGAAGGCACGATATCCTCTCCGGTGGGTCATGTTATCTCTGAAATCAGGTCTATTCTTGCTGTAAATGACCACATCTCTATTCACCATGTTCTAAGGCAGGGACACGAGGTTGCCCATTCGTTAGCCGAGGTGGTTTCCTTTTCTGATGTGAATCACCTATTCTGGTGGGGAAACCCCCCTCAAGAAGTTTTAGGGAAACTTTGTACAAACAATTTTTTGGCAATGAATTGCGTGGATTACTCTCACCCGAACCCTTTTCAAAGGGAAAGGGTGTCGGGATAAAGTAATTCTTTTATCAAAAAAAATTTTAATTTTAACCGTTGATAATGAAAATTATAAAAATCAGATTATATTAACTAATAGAATGGAATTGAAGAATTTCAACGGTAGATGAAATTTTAAATACACATGATATAATTTATATAATGTGAAAAACGCTACATACTTATCTTAACTAGATAAGTCCAAAAAAAATTTGTGTTACTGAAATTATACAATGTCATATTTATGAGATAAAAATATATGTTTCATAAATTTTACTTATTTAATATCATTTAAGCATCTGATTTGTGTGAATTGTATTATTAACAGCCAAAATAAAACTTTAAATTAAATGCCTGATTTGATTTTTGAAAATCAACTAAAAGAATATAATTTTTTGAGAGAGTTCCTACAAGTTCCCACTGACGAGATCCACGGTCTGGACGAATGATCTTTATTCCCACCCGCCCGAACAAAGGATGGAGATGGGACGGCTTCCGCGCAACACGCACCATGGATCTGCACGTGCGAATCTCCAGGAACGTCAAACGGATGTCGAGTCGGAGTCGTCGACCACCAAGGAAGCTTCCCCCACAAAGAACCCTCATCAGCAGCCTGTCACTGGGCCTCACTGCTGCGGCTGGAGCCTGGTTTTCGATTACTGGACCATTGGGACAATTCTGTGCGATAAATAATAATAAATTCATAGTTTCCAAAATTTCAAATTCCAAATTTAACATCTAAAGCTAAATAGCAACTAGAAATAGACGTACGCAATGTTGACGAAGCTACGAGGTAATAATCAAGTTAAGATTCAATCTAAATAAAAATAATAATAATAATAATATAATTGATGCAATTTTTTTATACTTAAATTTTAAGTTAAATGTTTTTGAACCACTATCATATAATAATATAAACGGGAATGCTTTTCTATAGAAAACATTCTATTTTGAATATTTTTTTATGGTTGTTGAAGAACTCACCTACTGGATTTAGCATTATTCATTGTGTCTTGAAAATCATTTTATTATTTAATATTATTATGCATAGACCTCATCATTGAATCAACATAAAAACTAATAAAAATAATAAAATGATTTAATTTAAATATTAATTTTAAAATTTTATTTTCAACATTTAAACTATCAAAAGTATCATTTCTATGTGGATAAATTATTATATAAAATTTCATTATATTCTAATATATATGTGTGTGTAAAGTATTTTTCCTAATTTACACGTGAATATATATATATTTAGCAAGTGTAACTGACATATATATTTGATTCGGATAGAACTTAGTTTTCTAGTCAAACAAATGATGTAAATAAATTAATAAATTGGATTTTTCACCAAATATTAAAATTTTAAATTTTGAAATGATTATATATAACCTCTTAACCCGGGCCCGCAATATAAATTTATACTACCAAATCAAACTTGTTGCTTGAGAATAAAATCAATATATAATTACTTATGCAGGTAATATGTTTGGGTTCAAAGCCTACTAGCTCCACGCCTGCAAGGTTATTCGCGTTGGAATGGCAGTCTCCCCGTTGGATGTCCTGTCACACCAAAATAAAAGGTCATTCCCTACTATTAAGCTAAAATTGGGGTTATCCACAAACAACTATGGTATGCCGGTTAATTTTTTTAATAGAAATTTCATTTCTTATTTTTAATTTTTTAATAAAAAGGTGTTATCATGTAGATAATACCTATCAAAAAAATAAAAAGCTGGATCCTACCATATCGGCTAACATGTGAAAAAATTATTTTTTAACTTATATATTTTATTTTCAAAATAAAAAAGTCATAAAAGACATGCTTAGGCACATGTATCTGTCCTTTTTTTTTATTTTGAATAATAAAAAATATAAAATCAAAATTTTCATGTGGTAACAAATAAGAAATAAATTTTTTAGTTGGCCGTAATTCATTTTTAATAAAATATTAAATCTTCATCAAACAACATAAGGAAAAAATCCTTCAATCGGCATGGATGAGCCGCAATTCGTTTAAATTGCCATTAGTTGTTTATGCACGCGATGGAATTTTTTTTGGCTATTTATTAATATTGTTTATCTACTTAATTTAGATTTTCCTACTATTGAAATTCTTTAACGCTTCCAAACACAATTACTGTGTTTTGGCTTGAAATTTTTGAATTTTTATTCATAAACGATTCGTTTTTTAAATTTGAATGTGTAATTTGAATAGGTTTTTGAATGAGTAATTTGAATATTCTGCGGTTACCCATTTCCTGTACAACAACGAAAAAGATTTTTAATAGATTCTTGGATATGTCCATATATTGAAAATAGTGTTTGTTGTTAGTGATCAAAACCTGCCTTTTAGAGTTCTAAAGTATTTCTAAAATTTATAGAGATTATTTAAGCAAAATACAATTTATTTTTATTTTTGAAATTTTTTATATATTTATGTAAGCCCAAACATGAATATATCATATATAATTTTTACATTTTTTGATTATTTAATATTTTGTTTTGAATTTTAAAAATAAGTACTTTTACATTATAAAAATATAATAATTATAAATATGAAATATTCATTCTTCGGCTTACATATGAATTTTCAAAAAAATTTAAAAAAAGAGATTAGGCACCAACCACACTTAAGTTAAGTGCACCTCCGTGTATTAGATAATAGTCCTTACTTGAGTGGGTCTTTTCACACAATTCATGTGTTGATGCATATTTAAGGAATTAGAATAAAAATTATGTCGAAAGTATAAATTTAATAGACTTTATACATTTATAAATAAGGGTCATATGCAATAATACTAGATAAATGATAAATTTTTCATGATACTATTAGTTAATATTAAATATAATGGTTGAAATATATTTTACATTCATCACAAAGGTGGAAAAAATATATATGATTATATAGAAAGGGGTTTCATAAGATTACATAGAAGAGGAAAGATAAAGAAATTTACTTACCCATTCCACCAGCCAAAACGGTGTTTAATTAGAGTAATGCGAAATTATCATGAAATAAACCATCCACTAACTAAAGACCTACTATACTGAAACCCGGAAGTCATTACAACTTCAAAACTCTCGAAAATCCAAATGATTTCTGAAAATTTTCCACTGGTAAAACATAAACGGTAATTAATTTGATTCTCCACACTCTAACCACTTCTTATTTAATCGAGAAATTGAAAGGAAGAAGTCAAAACTCAAAAGGTGAACCATCCAAAAGATTCCCCTTGAGCACGAAGGCAAGAAAAGAGGATCGTTTTTAATGCTACTGGACCATTCTATTTTTGGGCCACCTGACCTAAAAGACAATGGGACTAGACTAATTGCACAACTACCACTCATAACCATAAATAGGCTTGCATTAATAGTTGTTTCAGAGCTTGTATAATTCAGCCCTTGGTCATTGAATAAAAAAACCATTTCTTTTCCATAATATATAGTCCACGAATATTTTTAACGCACGTTTTTTATTAAATTAATGAGGTTGCAGCAAGGATATATGGAGGACATTGGTAAACATTACTATTTTAATGGTGTCAGTATTATTTTAATTTCAAATAAAGCCATCTCGTTTCTATAAGGTATATTAGGTTATTGGAAGACAAAGCTGTTTGTTCTTTTTTTGTATACTAAAAAATCAACACAAAGTTGTCGGGAAGGAGCACCAGCTTCGAAACGGCTTTCCTTTTATTAAACCCCTTGAGTGCCTTTATACCAACTAATGTAATTTAATCGCTAAAATCTAAGTCATGCAACATCATAGTGAAATTTTCCTAAGCCGTCCATCACCTTAGGCCCGACATAAAATAATATGCTTGTCAGCTGTTACTTCTTAGTGGGCCACAGTTTTCTTATCTTGTGCCCAACTTGATTAATGGCTTGATTTCGTTTGTATCTTAATGGTAGTCACGAGTGGGCCATACTTTCTTAATAATGCATATAATCATGGATAAACCCGATTATATATGCATTAGGATGTTGTAACACGTTACACAATCATTTATCTATATAATAAATATACTAATTTTAAATGTTTTTGGTGTTAAATTAAAATATTTGGAACTGATATATAAATTAAATACTTTTATTATGTCGATTTCACACTTTGAAAAGATGAAGCTCTTGTACATATTTTGATGTAGATGAATTTTTATTTATTAGTTAACTAAATAATTTTAAAAAATCTGTCGATAGAGTAGAATTATTAAGGTAGGTCTTATTTCATAATAGCGCACCCTAATATTAACTTCAATGCCTTCGTATCATAAATTTCTAATTATCAACAATATTATTTCATAAAAATTTACATATTTAATTTTTTTATGTGTTTACCTCAGGTAGTATATACTTTTTATCCAGAATAAAATATCATCATTATCTATTATTTTGATCATCTTCGTTTTATAGCTGTTACCGTATACGTCTGCGATGCTGTACGTTGAAAATGTTTCCGTTCCTATTCAGCGTTTTCCCCCAAGTACCCCATTGGAAAAAATAATGTAAATTTTTTTCCCAGCTTTTTTTTATGAAATTAATAACTTATTTTTTATTCAATATTTGATGTCATAACACGTAAAAAAATTATATATTTTATTTCCAATCATTAATTTTAACTCTGCATAATTTAAAGCCAATTTTCATTTTTCACGGACCAAATTAAAAAAATAATAATAATAAAATATGTGGCCGCGTGACAGGAATGTGGACCCGACCGAAGAAGACAAATGGGTGCTAAATCCTGGCCGAGCCGGCGGATGAACAGCGCTGAGGACTCGTGTACGCCCAGTCGCCCACCAATGCCAGGACACCATCCAATAATCCGCCAAGACGCCAATCATATACTCCTTTCCTTTTCTTTCAGTCCTTTTTCTTTGTTAAAATTTCTGGTTCCTCTTTCTTGCCAAAATAAGGCTGCGGCCCCCTTTTTTAGTTCAATTTAATATACCCCGTCTGCCAACCAAGAGAAATTATCAATATCTGACACTCTTTCCTCCCGGTTTGAGGCACCTATATTTAGCTCCTGTACCTGTGGTCCACCTGGTAGGTGGCTGTCCACCTAAACCCAAAAAAAACCTCTTCAGTCTTCACCCTATGACAATCCCAGCCGTTTGATTGGAACAGGTTTGGTTTTACCCACAACCCCGCAGCCGCACACCTCAATCTTTTGCCTCTACTATAACTTTTTCACATTTTAATTAGGAACTTTGCTAATTCACTTCGTTTATACTTAAACCGCTTTGATAACCTCTACCCAATTAATGCTATTTACTTATGGCAATGGTTCAACGCCTCCAATTCAATGCAAATGATTGAATTGAAACTTAATGCAAACATTTGGATGACCCCTTTTTTCATTTTTTGGGCGCTGGCACGTGAGCCAAATCACGTAATTTTTTATTTTTACTTTTTTGTTTTTTTGACAAACAAGGCACGTAGTTTTTATATACACAAATTTAAACTTTTTTGAATCTCAAAAAAAGAAAGATTCCTCTTTTCAAAATTTTAAAAATTGTAAAATTGTAAATATGTAAGAATTTCATGCTCGAGTCTACATATTAATGCAAAAGACAAAAAAAGGTCAATGCAAATATTTGCATTTTTGCATTGAACCAGGATTAATGATTCGATACTTACTATAGTCATGTAAGCTCCATGCTTATCTTTGATTTTTAATTGTAAAATATATTGTTTAAGTTCAAACCATTTATCATGTTGATTCAGATGTATTGTTTATGATTTAAAAAGCATACATATTATAATCCTTTATATACGATATTCATATTATCAAATTTTTAAAAAATTTAGTCGTTATATATTCACCCTCAAAAACATTTATCTTTTTTATCACTCAGGTATAATTCAATGGGATTGATATTGTTTGTGTATGAATGTGACACCAAGTTCGAGTTTGAAAGTGTTATTTTTTAACAAGATATAAATTTTTAACGATTTTTTTTAATGTGCTAAAATAATGATTTAAATTTAAAAATATATTGTAAATTACAAACTAGCAATAAGTATATAGACTTCATACTTATAATGAGTAATGAATCATCACCATGTATTTATTGAGCTTTATGAAACTTAATTCAATTTGTAACTACTCGAATTCTCCAAAATTTTAAAGTTTCCTTGAACCTAAATTGTGCATTGTGTTACCAACCGAGCCGTGCTCGGTTGGTCACCAGCTGGCCGTCAGAAGCCTTGGCAGGCGCTGGTGTGGGATCGAATCCCGTTTCGGGATTTCGATCAAATGAGGTGTAGTGGGAGCAGTTGTCTCCCGGTAGGTTGTTGGAAGCTGTGTCTTCCTACTTCTTTAGCGGAGCTGTGTCTCCAGATTTTTTGTGGGAGTTGTGTGTATCCCCAGATTTGTAAGAATGTCTCAGATCTTTAAGTATAATATGTGTTGAGATGTATGTAAAAAATACATATATATATATGTACCAATAAAAAATAAATAAATAAATTGTGCATTGTGTTTAGGGGTGGGAATTTAGGAAAGTTATACTAAGTTGGAGTTTGCCTAACTCTAGCTCTATTTTCTAAAAATCTTATTTGACTCTAGGGTGTGTTCATAAAGTGATAAAACTTTTAAATAAAAAAAATTTAGTATAAAAGTTTTTCAAATAATATAAAACGATGCGATATGATATAGATATCGATGAGGAATAAGATGAATAAAGTTAAAATAGATATATTAGGTATATGGATGGTTTTTCTACTTATCTAGACAGATATGAAAATAATTAAAAAATGATAGTAATGGAGAATAAACAGTTTAAAATTGAGAAGTTTTAGTTTAAAAAGTTTTCAATATAATAAATAGACTGCGATTTAATGCACCCGGGTGCATTAACCCATTTTAACCTATTTTTTTTGAAATTTTTTTTATACAAGTGTTAATCTAAGTGTATTTAACATATACATCAATTTTTACCATTTTTGAAGTATTTTAGATTTTTATTTTTTATTTTTGAATTACTAAAATGCCATTGATTTTCAAAAATAAAAAATAAATATCTAAAATACTCCAAAAATGGTAAAAATTGATATACATGTTAAATACACTTAGATTAACACTTGTATAAAAAAAATTTAAAAAATAAAAAAAAGTTAAAAATGGGTTTAATGCACCCGGGTGCATTAAATCGCGATCCATAATAAACATGCCCTTAATTTTTGTACCAAGTTGTGACAAAATCAACCTAACACTTATCCTTTTTCAATAGATTTGAAGACCAACATCCAATTAGCTTCAAGGTGGTGGGTGGATAAAAAAAATACAAGTCAAGTATAGTAATTTTTAAGAATTTGTACATTTATTGAACATAAAGGCATATCTACCTTAAATTTAAAGTTAAAAGCTTCAATATTTCATGGATTAGTAAAAGTAAAATACTTGTAATTTAGCAAAAACTATTAAACACAAATAATATAACGAATTTATGAAAACAAGTTCGCAAAATATATTTCACTGTAAATTTTATTCACAACTCAAATCAATATTCTAAGTTGACAATTCAAGTCAACTATAATTTTTTTAGTTTTTAAATATTTATTAGCCTAAAAACTCATTTATATCAAACTTATATGTTAATTATTATAAGACATAATTTTAAAAATTAAACTAGAATATAGTTTATCATAAATAATGTGAGAATTTCGAAAGAAAATAGGAATAAATTTTAAAATATTCTTTTAATTTTAATAAATAAATATATGCAATGCAGGTCGATACATGATCAATCCACCTATCTCTAAATTTGGATCAAAATTTATATACCAAGTCATATAAATGTTAGTGTTATTCCATAAAAAAAGGGTTGGATTATAACTTATGAGTGTACCAACCTCAACCTAAGTTCTCACACTTAATATTTAAAACTATTTATTTAGTCTTAGTAGATAGAGAATCTTTTTTCCTTCCTTTTTATAAAAAAAAAAAAACAGTAATTATGCCTAGTTTTTAAACTGCAATTAGGTAAACGCTTTGACATGTTATCGTTATTAAAAAAAAAAATTTAAAGTACTTTGATGCCACGTGTGATACCAGACGGAGAAATTGTTAAGCATGCGTCCATGAGAACGTGGGACCGAATAAAATACATATACAACGCCCGCATGGGTTAATTTATCCTTACGAGACAAAAATCAAACCAATCGAAAACGTAGGCTTTTGCGGATAACACGCACTCTTATTTGACTCTGAAATATCTCCATACAAAAGACCCAGCGCTCTCCACACGGAAGATCAACTCCCCTGACGTAGCCGAAAAATCTCTGCAGTGGATCTCGAACCCACGACCGAACAGCAGCCATGCCATAGCCTGGTTGGTATGGAGGCATAACTTAAAAATAAAGGGTGCAGGCCGCGTAATGCTAACCTTAATCATCTTTTTTTATTAGTATTATATATTATGACAACTAATATTACATGTCAATATTTTTCACAACTATCACACTAAAAGAAAGAAATTTTTTTGTAAATACTTTACCTCGTGTAAATTTTGTAAAATCCCTACATCACGGGAAACTACAAATAACAGACCCATATTAGGCGAGAGTCAAACACTCACAAGTTCCATAGGAACCAATACTGCTACCACCAAGGCACTGCACTGGTGGCCAATCCTCTTGACATTCATCAAACATTTTTTATCCTAATAAAATCCAATAAACTAGCAATGTCATGGTCAAAATTAGAATAATTTAATAATTTCATTACTATTTTATTTTACATTTTCGAAATTTTTAGCTCAAATGTATATAGCAATCAAGTCATTACTATTTTAAAGATCTAGAATGACATAGTGCCTGCTTTCTTGTTTCCCATTGAGGCGATTAAAAAAAGAAACCTCATTGTATACGTTGTAATGTATTTTAAGCTAAAATATAATATTTTTCTATTTTTATAATTAATTATATTTTTTATTTTTTCTTCATAAACATGTTTTCCTAAGTACATTCAATATTTAATATTTTCAAATTAGGAACAGTCGTAGGATTGAATTATGTGTTTGTTTAGGGCAAAAAAGTGTCAACTAAAACTTTTCAATCTAAAACTTTTCACTCTCCATAATTATTCTATTTTTTAATTATTTTTTCACACTTTTCTATACAAACTACCCTACTTTTCAATCATTTCTACACAACTACCTATACAACTAACCTATCTATTTTAACTTTATTCTCTTTACTCCTCATCATTACTCATATTATATCACATCACTTTCTATTGATTTGACAACTTCTACTCCAAAAACTTTTCATCAAAAGTTTTACCTCCAACCAAACACACCCGTATAAAAATTAAGTTTTTAAGAGGCAGAAAATGACATGAAAGCCCCTGAAATTGATGATTTTAAAAAATAAAAAATAAATGCATAAAAGTATTATAAAACAACAAAACTTGATATATGAGTTAAACACATTTAGGAAAACATATTTACGAAAAAATTAAATAAAATAAATTAATGTTGTATTTTAATTTAAAATATATCATGATGTATGCAATCATACTCTTAAAAAAATCGAGGGCAATGAATGCCTCAAATCCCAACCATATCCACAACAAGAAACAGTAATTCAAAGAACAGTAAGAAAATAACTTTAAAAATACTGTTAGTAGTAATTGTCTTTCTTAAGTCTCTTGTACAAAAGCTTCAAGAGAAATACTACTGCTCTTATCATTAAGCCAGTCATTTTGCTTACATACTTCCCATTCACATTTTCGAGTTTCGGGGAAATAACATCTGACATTAAATAATTCTGTTGCTTCCCGTATTTCATGTACCTTGCGCAATAGTTTGTTGGAAAATGACGGTTAATGAACAGCAGTATAAATTGACACAAATTTCAGAAACTCATAAACCCAAAATTAAATAAAATTCGAATTTTTTATTTTATAAAAAGTAAAAGACGTTTCCTATCACTATTATTATTACAAACATTGGATCAATTTATTTTATTTTATTTTTTATTTTTTGTCAAAATTATGAGTGCCTATGAATTTCAAGTAATTTTCACTAATTTTGAGGTAATTTATTAATTTAATAGAAATTTGTGACCTCAGTGTTACTCACAAGCACATATTAAAGGGAAAGTGAGAGGAATCTCATAAGCGAAGGGATGTCTGCCAATTGATTCTCATGGTTTTCTCTCCTATATATTATCTTATAAATAATTTAATTATCCAATAACTTTTTAATTTTATTTTTATATTCTAATCATATTTACAATTATCCTATTTATTCTAACTTTACTCATATAATTTTATATTATTCTCACGCCATTCCAAAATTTACATTGGCACCTAACTACATACAGAAAAACTAACAGAAATACAACTCAGACAAACCGTTCCGCAGGATAAAAATGGGTTGATGTGATGAGAGTGAAGGAAGATATTTTAGTTTTTTTTTTTTAAATTCTCATTTATAATAAAGTATCTTATTATTTAATACACAACAACTTTATAATTCTGTATACTCATTTTTCACGAATTAGATGAGATAAGAAGGTGAAATGAAAAAAAAAAAAGTGTTGTTATGTTGTATGAATAAGAAAAGCTACATGAAAATTAAGAAAAATAGTAAAGAAAACAAAAAAATTTAGATTGTCATGGAAGAGTTTTTCGGTGAATTAAATTGTATCCTACCATCGTCACATCTTCATCCCGTGTAAGTCGTTAACAGGGATATGCAAATGGAACGAACGGAATTCGTTCACACTATCCATAGAAAAAGAACGAAAAAAAACAGGGGTGATAAAATACCGTCTGGCATGAAGAACAACCGACGCGTATTGAGAGTGGAAACCGGCAAGGGTGATGGGGGCAAGAAGGGCATTGTACTTTGGTCATATTTTCCAGGATTAATTTTAAATATACTTACTACTTTTACTCTTAATTTTAAATATATCCACTAAGAGTGTGTTTGAGAATGAATAAAATTTTTGATAAAAAATTGTAGAGATGAGAAGTTGTCAAATAATGTGTTATGATTGGAGTAATGATGAGAAATAAATAGGTTAAAGTTGAAATAGATAGGTTTGTTGTGTAGAAATGATTGAAAAGTAGAGTAATTGTATAGAAAAATGTGAAGAAATAATTAAAAAATAGGATAATTGTCGAGAGTGAAAAGTTTTAAATTGACAACTTTTTGTTGTTACCAAACACATCCCAAGTGTGAAAAAGTTTCAAGTATACCCACTATCAATGATATAAAAACCATACAGTATGTATCAGCGCCAAGGGAAAATGTCATATTTAACCATTAATATTTGGGACTTAGGGTGTGTTTGACAATTAATAAAAAATGTCAAGTTAAAATTTTTAAATCTAAAATTTTTCACTTTCTACAACTATCATATTTTTTAATTATTTTTTCACGCTTTCCTATACAACTATCCTACTTTTAAATCATTTTTACACAACTATTTACATAACTAACTTATCTATTTTAACTTTAACCTCTTTACTGGTCATCATTATCCCTATCATATCAAATCATTTGCCAATTTTTACTCTCTAAAATTTTTCATCAAAAATTTTATTCACTACCGTACACAACCTTAGTTTAAACCTTAAAGGCATTCAATTGTCTGCCACTTCACACTCGCGGCAGTAATGTCAGATTTAACCCTACAATACATTTCACATTGATCAAATTGCAGGGCTATGGTGGCAATCAAGCAGAATCCTGGCTGCTTGGAAAGGGATGAGAGATGGCCACGGTCAGCAATTGTCGAATGCTGCTATTCTCGGCACGAACCAGATGGGTGCCTGATTGCTGGAACAGAGATGCTGGCCGATGCTTGAACTAGGTGGACGGTATTTAGACTGGGTTAAAAATGAACATCTGCCGGAGGAGATGGAAGGTGACAGTGGTCGGCTATGGCAGTTGCGGTTGATTTTGGTGGGTTGGAAGAGAACTGCGCAGTTGGGAAGGGCTGCTTGGATTCAGTGCTTGCTGCCGAATGGAGGTTGTGTTGGACAGTGGAGAAGATAAAAGACAGCTGACCATTTCGAACGGTGCCGCTGTTCGTTTTGGTTTCTATGGATGCATGGGCGACGAGTTGAGGCATGGCTGATTTTTGATTTGGGTTGCCGGATTTTTAAATTGACTTGGTCGGATCTAAACAAAGGGATCAGAGGTGTGGCTAAATTTTGAGAGCTTTTGCAATTGCTGGATTTTCCTGGTTGGTGGAGGAAGGAGCTGGTCAAGCATTGCCGGTTTAGGTTTCCTTGTTTTGGGGAAGATGGAGCGCTACCGCTTCCTGGATTGGGTGAAGATGAGATTTTGTGAGGTCGTTTTTGTGATGCAGTTGGCTGGAATTAAAGCTTGGAGGTAGACGCTCGTTGCTGCCGGTAATGGAGAAGATGGAGGTTCGGTAGTCATAGCCATCACAATTTGGGGGTGGTAGAGTACTGTAACTCGATGCTCCGGCAGTATTTGAATATTCGGTGTAAGCTTCGAAGACAAAGAAGACAATGGTAATGGGTATCTCCATCCCAACCGAAACCCACCGGCATGCCAGCAATGGCCAAAGCTATCGTTAATTGCATTATGCTGGGCCAAAAATCAAGCAACTCTGCCCTTTTCACCCTTCGAATGATTCCACTTCAGCTGCAATGCAGGCTTCTCAATTCGTCGCGGGTTGAAGTTTATTAATCGGAAATAATGGTAGTTTGGTTATTAAAAATTATTTATTCAGCAAAAAGATGCCATCGTTTGATTTTTGGGTATATTTGATATTTATGTCGTCGGCAGTGAGTATATTTAAAATTTTTCATACTTAATAGATATATTTAAAATTAACAGCAAAAATTGTGAATATATTTAAAATTAACCCTATTTTCCAACCAAAGATCTGGAGCAGTAAATGGGGCGCGGACATCGAAGCAATAGCCGCCCAGGCCTGGCTGGGACCAGTCAATGAATCGAATCTGCCGCTGGCTCTGCTGCTATGCCGAGACTCCGAGAGGCAAATTACCTTATTGCCTTCCTCCGTCGTCCTCTGCGCGCACCTGCCCTCTCATCTTTGAAAACAACGAGAATAATATTGTCAATTCCCTCGAGTTTAGTTACACTGTTTTAAACCAGGGTCAAAATCAAGGACACTTGGTTCAACGGAGCCGGGTGTACTTCACCTGTTTTTTTAATTTTTTTTGAAATTCCTTTTATGAAAATGTTAACCAAAGTGTATTTAATATGCGTATAAATTTTTACCATTTTTAGATATTTTTTCGGATTTTTTAAAATCAGTGGCATTTTTAGTATTTTAAAATCAGTGGCATTTCGTGAAACTACACGGGTACATCTGCAATATCATACGCAACTTACCCTTAAAATATTATAAAATTTTCAAAAAATTAAGAATTTGGTTTTTTACAACTAGATGTATTAAAGTTCCATGCACCCGAGTGTATTTAGCTTTGGTAAACATGTGTGTGAAAACTCATTTTTAAAATTTTTTTGAAAATTTTTATATAACTATTAATATAAATATATTTAACATATGTATTAAGTTTTACCCTTTATGTTTTATCAAAAAAAAGTTTTACCCTTTATGCGGTTGAAAAATCATTAATTTTTATAATAATTTTAACTATTTATTTTTATTTTTTAAAAATCATCAATTTCAAAGGGCATTTAAGTCATTTCTCATCCCTTAAAAACTTAATTTTTAAAATGACAAATAAATATATAAAAATATTATAAAATGACAAAACTTGTAAATACACTTAGGAAACATGTTTATGAAGAGAAAATAAAAAAATATAGCATAATATATATAATCATACTCCCTTAACTAAATGACTTATTCTAAATAAAAGTTGGGTAATATTTCAATTCAATTCGCTTTTATAAATAGTATATTATAAAAAATTTATTTAAAATATATGCTAAGAGAAAAAAGCGACATATATCATTTTGTAAACTATCTTTTTAATAAAAACTGATGAAATAATAACTTAAGGATTTTGATACAAGGAGACCAATCTATTTATTTATCACAAGACAAAAGGAGAGACAATACTTCTAAAACAAGTCATAAGAACTTTTATCAATAAAAGTACCTTGAAATTCACTTGACAATAATTAAACTACCCTATCACTTTTGAAATTCAAAAAATATATATCTTTAAAAATGATAAAACTTATATTGAAATTAAATACATTTAAAATAGCAGCTCTATGGAAAACATAAAATAGTTGCTCCTTTGATGCTAGCCTTATAGAATCGTAGCCTCTAATTTAATTGGGCAATGATTCAGTACTCACTATAATATGGAGGTTTCATACTTATCATTAATTTTTTTTATTTTAAAAATATTTTAAAACCAAACCATCAATCATGCTTAATATATCTTTTTTATTATATTATCAAAAATAATTTTTGTTAGAAACTTATATCATGTAAAAAAAAGCATCTTTTAAACTTATACCATGCAAGTCTTAATTTCTTTTCAAAACTGTTATTCAAATGCTTAGTAAGGGTCAAGATTATCCCATTAGATGAAATATGACGAGATCTTAATATTCCCAATTTCTTTTCAATTCTAATATTAAGTTTCTCACTTTTAATTTATAATCTTTTATTTTAGAATGCATAATGATCTTATTTTTTCATTCGTGATATAAATATTTATTTCCCAATATATAGTAACATCTCCTCATCTAATCTACTCGTCCAAATCTTATTCCATTGATGATTCGGATTAAGAACACACATAGATCCGTTGCATAATGCTTGAGTTGAAGATGCAAGCTGCAATGGATGAAATAGACGTGGATTGTGCGCAGGGCAAACCTTGCAGCATTCACTTTCATTTTCCGGATGATGAGGGCGGAACATTTGATTGAGTCCTTTTCTGGGTGGTGTATATATATACGGGTACGTTTCATATACTGTCGCCTGTGAATGGGGTGATTCATGGGTGATCTTAAAATTTTTTAAGATATTTTTATAGATATGTAGATTTTTCACGTTTTTTTTTATAGATATGTAGGTAAAAATCCCTTATGTCTAAAAAATAAAAATAATTTTTATGGTTGCTAGTAAATCTCCAAATTTGTGAGCGTATGGGGTTGCCGCATAACGTATATGCTTTCCTTAAGTTTATCTTATGGCTAATTTCTCACACGGTCACCCTTTTAATTCGGCGGTATATGGCGGTTGTAAAAATTATTTAGTTTACTTTTTATAGATGTGTAGGTCCAAAAATAAGTGAATTTTATTATTTTTTATATAAATATAAGTAAAATTAAGAATAAAATTATCGAATATACGTGGAATTTGGCCAGTGAATAGTTTTTACGGCTGCCGATACATTGCCTTATTCGGAGATCGAGGGTGTGTTTGGTTGGAGGTAAAACTTTTGATGAAAAATTTTAGAGGTAGAAGTTGTCAAATTGATAGAAAATGATGTGATATAATAGGGGTAATGATGAGGAGTAAAGAGAATAAAGTTAAAATAGATACGTTAGTTGTATGGGTAGTTGTGTAGAAATGATTGAAAAGTAGGGTAGTTTGTATAAAAAAATGTGAAAAAATAATTAAAAAATAGAGTAGTTATAAAGAGTGAAAAATTTTGGATTGAAAAGTTTTAATTGACAAGTTTTGACCCCAAACAAACATACCCCGAATGTGATCGTGGCGGTATAAATTTCTTGCTCGAGAGTGACTGAGCGAATGATTGGAGAGAGAGAAAAAATTGATAAATAAATAAATTTTTCAAAAAAAAAAAAATTATAAAACAATGAGCGGAGTCCGATTTCCATTTCCACGGGAGGCTAACAACAAAAATTAACTGTTGATAAACAAAATAATAAGGAATTAGTTTCCAGATGGAAATAACCAATCTTATAAAAATATAATATGCCATGGTATCTAATTTTTTAAAAATCCTGCGAAAGATTAGGAATGTCTGGTGTTCTAATCCTCTATATATCACCTAGCCGGCCTCCAACATGTAATTCTCCGTCCAAGAATAAAATCATCCGGCCCGTCTGTCAGCTCCCCCACCCCCCCAAAACAACCCCAAGAGTAATATCGTGTATATATATGCATTGCTTTTATTAATAAATAAATAAATTATATATGAGTATTTTACACCAATTAGATATTAATTACAATCTTGAGATGTAGATGTTACGACTGGATCAACCATTGGTCCGGTTCGATTTTTTCAAAAAATGGTTATTTATGACCCAGCAGAATTTAAACACTGCTCAAATTTTTTTTCCGGAATAAATATTATTCTTTTTTATTTATTCTTGAACTTTGCTTTATTCACTTTATCCGTGTAATGCGTGCTCGAAATTCCCTGATGGGCAAAACACTCATGCAACACGCATTCAACACAAAAATTAATAAGAACACGCCCCAAACAGCGAGAATTTGAAATTTTAACGTACGCTTGCTTGCTTCATCAAAAAGCCTGCATAATCAATCACGTAATTAGTTTCCAGGAAAAACAAAACACCTCATGCCCATGCGACTGTGAGGCTACAAACCATGCTGAGTGTTCCATGCCTCAGCCACATAAAAATAGTTAAATTAAAAAATAAATATAAAAATGAACTGCACTAACAGCATACATACATTATTATGAAGATGAATGATTGGATAGGATGTCAACAAGCAAAAATGGGGATGGATGGAATGCAAAAGGAAGAGGTATAAGAAAGTTGGAACTATTTGTTGTCATTTCATAAGCATTATTCGCATTTTTTTTTTTTTTTTTATGTAGCAAGTAAATATCTGCATCAGTTGGTGGTTCTAGACCAACCATTCTAAGCTATGTAAAAATAAAAATTAATTATGATACATTCATAAATTTCCTAAGTTTGGATGGCTATTTCCATTCTAAACCTACCGCAACCGTAGAAAAGCCAATCGCATACAGTTTGCTCTTACGCGTCACCGTCTCCTATTCCAACTCTATTCAATAGCCAAACATGCTTTGGTTGTGCACGCATACGTATGTTCGTATTCCGCCAGGATACGTTGCATAAATGTAAAATCGCGTCCATCCAAAACTACTCTTCACGTGATTATTTTGATTGATTAGAAATTATGAAATCACAGACGTAGGAGGGAAACGAACATCGAAATGGAAACGTGATTGGGCCTCGATATAAATGATTAATGGATTTGGATGGTGAGGATCTTGAGATCAAAGACCATTCGAACGGCTAACGTGGTGGAGATGTCTGGCTCTGAGACGAAGAGAAATAATTGTGTTGGAAGATTGAGATAGTCCGGCGGAGTAGGTTGCTAGTTTTTGTAGTTGTTTATTGAGAATTTGAGGAGGAAGCTCTTCGCTCTTTTTTATCCCTCTTGCTCTGTTGCAGGGGCCATAAACTCCACAAACGCCCAATCAAAATTCACCACCTTAAATCGCTGCCTTTTCCATTCTCTCTCTTCGCTCTCTGCTCCGTGTAGATCCCAAGGAGGAGAGAAAAGGTTGGGTTTTAGATTCATTTTTTCGCGACTTGCTGTTCTCAGCTCATACCAGCCTGCCTGCCTGCGTTCCTTCCTGCTGCACCCTATTCTAGCTACATAGAAGCCAGATTCTTTCTTGCCTTTTCAATTTTACTCTTTTTTTTTTTTTTTTTAAAAAAAATACTTTTCTTTTCCGAGGATTCTATCCGTAATTTCAAATCCATATTTTTGTTTGCGAAAAAGCTTGAGCACTTGGGTTCAACCTTTTGGTGTGTATTTTGCTCATATTTGGACTTGGATGAGGTTTTGCAGGGGTTTTTGGTGGTGTTTTAGCTGCAGCGAAAAGATGTTAAGCTTGTAAAAAAGAGGTCAATTCCTTAAACTTTGGGTCCCCCCGCACGTTGTTTCTAGAAATTTCGTTTGCTGCTGGTCGGGTTTTTCTCAATTTATATATATGAGTTATTTGTAGATCTAATAATCTATATCCCACTTGCAAGATCTGCTCTGAATTTCTGTGTTTTTTAGAAAAGTGCAGCTTTCTTAGATTCCTTACTGACTCTGGTGTGAAAAGAGTATTCCGATTCTCTTCTTCTTGATTTGATATCCATTTCTCTTCTCTGAGCCCCTGCATTTCTTTTTTCTTTCTTGTTGTTCCCTCTTCTTTCCTTATCATTCGTTTTCGAAAATTTCAAAATAATTCGTTAGAATTGACGAGTAAAAACAAACTGAAAGTCTTTGTTTCTTTGGATAAAAAGCCCAACTTCTGTACTTTGAAATAAACCTCATTTCATTCTTTTGTGTGGAAATCGAGTTCATATTGACAAAAGATGAAGTGGGGAATGGAACTGCTATCATCTCCTTCTTATCCGCGTAATTCTGGTTGGTTTGTTGGCGGGAGCAAGGGCAGCAAATGGACTCACTACGAAAACAAGCAATTCGAGAATGCTTTAGCACTTCATGATAAGGATACCCCTGATCGATGGCAGAAAGTTGCTTCTATGATCCCTGATAAATCAATTCAAGATGTTATCAGTCATTACAAGGAATTGGAAGCTGACATTTGTGACATAGAAGCCGGCAGAATTGCAGTTCCTGGTTATGGAAGCTCTTCGTTTACATTAGAATGGGGGAATGATCGTGGATTTGATAGTTTGAAGCCTGCATATGCCCTTGGTGGGAAGAGAGGAGTGGGCAGGACTGATCAACAAGAAAGGAAGAAGGGAGTCCCTTGGACAGAAGACGAGCACAGGTAATTCTCCTGTTACTATTTTAGATATTTTCGTATGCCAATCCCTTCATTCACTGCATTTGCATGCTCAATGGAATTGAGTTATAATATGGGCCATTGATTGAACTGAATTGAATGAAGTGATAGAAGATGGAAGCTGGGATGTCCACCAGGCGATGTGGGATTGCATTTAAGGATCCTTTTTCATCTTTGATGAAATTGCGATGCTTCATATTTGTCATATCTTTCATGCCATATTTGGATTTTTACGATTCGTTGCAGTTAAGCATCCAGCGTACCCTTGCTGGTGTATAAAAAGACAATTATAAGTATGTGCTAAACAGAAGGAAAACTGAAGCACCTTGCCATTGATTTTAATTTCCTGTTCATTTCCTGTTGACTGGGGGCACACGACAATCGAAATGCTAAGCAAATGAATTCTACCATACTTGCTTTGCATTTGAAAGAGCACATGACCTTCATCATTTATTATGCAGTGGGCTCTTCAACCACGCAATTCTCATAGCGGGTTAATAATCCATTGTGGTTGTTTTGACACTGATAAAAGCCTATTCGTCTATGCTGATGATGTGAACTCATAATTGTATGCTGCCCAGTGCTGTTGGTGTGGATTGTACTGGTAAATTGCTAGTCCAGAAGATACGTCTACAATATTCAGACCTTAGACCAGCATTACTCTCCCTGTTGAAAGCCTAGCTTTAGCCTTTCATACCCGCTCTTGTGAAGGGAGTGATAAGTGGTCATA
Source organism: Annona cherimola (assembly GCA_030490835.1). Lineage (NCBI taxonomy): Eukaryota > Viridiplantae > Streptophyta > Magnoliopsida > Magnoliales > Annonaceae > Annona > Annona cherimola. Next base: position 108,560,546 of record CM059971.1, read on the forward strand.
GGTGTGCCCTAGGCATAATTATACCTTTCTATTCTCTCCTGTTGAATTTAGAGATTTGCATATTTGGTGTTGGTTCTGGCAAATCTAACAATTACCAGTTTCCCATTGCACAGCCTGATCAGTGATGGTTCAATACTAACATTGGACCTTCAGGGTTCTTCCTGTTGCAAATGATCCTAAAACCAATGTTATTTGTATTGAGGAGAAATTGATAATGTAGAGACACATGTTTAATACTCATCCTGAGAAATTTATTTGGCCAGCTCATTTTGGGGCCTCTGCTGCATCTGAGCTTGTTATTTTGGATAGATTGTCTCAGGCGCAGTTTGGTAATCTCTTGCAGGAAGTTTCTTATTGGTCTTAAAAAATATGGTAAAGGGGACTGGAGAAATATTTCACGAAATCTTGTTGTCTCGAGGACCCCAACACAAGTGGCCAGCCATGCTCAGAAGTATTTCATCAGGCAGGGATCAGGCGGCAAAGATAAAAGAAGATCAAGTATACATGACATTACGACAGTCAATATCACCGAAAGTAGTCCTCCTTCCACACCTCAGTCTTCCTCCCTTTCCATGCAGTCCGGAACCGGCAGTGTGCAGAATACGTCAGATCAGTTTTCCATGTCATTTGTTTCCAGCCAGCCGAATGATGAAGCCTCATTTTTCAATCCGTCAATGCATCAAACACATGGAAATCCAATCATGCCTTCTTACGGACTGCCTTCATATGGAATGAAAATTCAGGCACAGAATTACCAAAGAGGCGGCCTTAGTGAATCTGTTGGGTCCCAGAATCCAGTGTTTCAGCTGCAAACTTCACACCACCACCACCCTCGCGGATGATACATTGATTTGTCTTTTTTAATTTCATGGTCACTGTTGGAGGTCGAAATGTATTGAGTTCTACTTGTGTCTGTGGATTTGTACGGGATCTGATGTGAATATTTTAATTTGACTATAGGTATTTTGTAGTCTTTGCAAATTCCAAAAACATGGTTTGAATTTTAATTTCTTAACCTTCGAAGGACTTCAGGATGTGGGCTTTCATTGGATCAAATCAAAGTCTTCGATGTTCTCTACTTGTCGTGGATTTGATGTCTTCAATGATGTTGTTTAGTTTCTTCAAGTGGGTATGCAATGCCATCAAAAGATATTCAGAGAAGTGGCCGTACTATCGATAATTACTTAGTTATTATTTCATATTTATCAGAGGTAATATTATTTTTAATGAGAATTTTATCAGACAAATAAAATAATAAAAAAAATTTAAATATTAAAAAATTAGCAAACTTCTCTTATGAATGATCATAAATCTAAATATACATTTATCATAAAAGACTATATATTAAAACTAACTTTTATAAACAATATAGACACATAAAAATTATATACGAGGAAACTTTTAAGGAAATTAAAATCTATTTAAGAAAAGATTATCACTTCAGAAAATTTTCCCCCTATACCAGGTCATGAAGAATAATCTCTCTTGGATATGAGTTGCAAAGAAAATTATCTGCCATTCCATGCTATGAACATAGTTCAGAATTTTTGATATTATTATAATTCTTTATGATTATTATTTATTATTTAAATATGAAATAAACAGAAAAAAGTAATGGAATTAATTTCCTAAATATCTATCTAAAATAAAAAATTACACGTGGAGATGTTGTGATGTAAACTATATAATCCCAAATATTAATTTATTCTAATAAAAATAATAAAAATATTTATTTTAAAATAAATCAAAATCGATTTCTCAAAGAAATAAGATAAAAATTATTTAATAGTTAAAGAATACTCGAATAATTCTTTATTTTATTTTATAATGATTAAACACACGTTGACAAATTAAAAATTGAATTAGCATTCTTCTCAAAAATCAAAGTTGAAAAAGATAATATTAGAGATCATATCGTGGATATTATTGTTTTATTAAATACAATATGGACAAATAGGAGATTTTTCTACAATGTCATAGATAATATCGATAAATAAGAAAATATCGTTTTTAAATTCATTTGTTCTATAGGTTACTAACTAAAAAGATAATAATCGGAGATAACATTGATATTGGAAAATGGAAACACTGATTTAGAGCTTTATTAAATCGTCATTACTTGCGTCAACTACGACTGTGGAGTGTGGAACATCAGACGTGGCAAAAAATATGGATCGGGTGCGTTCATGGGTGAGTTCATGAGTCTGCTTGTACATTCCATTGGTTAAAAGTTATATTTTTAAATAAATAAGTTATGATTCATCAATCTACGTCCATTTAATTAAGTGTTTGACAACGCTTAAAACTTATTAAATGAAAACTTTTCACTCTCCACATCTACATTATGTTTAAATTATTTTTTCATTTCTTCTTATACAACTATCATAATTTTCAATCATTTCTACACAACTACTAATATATCTAGTCTATCTATTTTAAGTTTATCCTCTTTACTCTTCACTATTATCCTTGTCATATTATATCATTTTTTTATTTTAAAAACTTTTCATCAATAGTCATGGGTTCAATTTTTGCACCTACCAACCCATTTAGTTATTCGTTAAACTTATTTAACCAGCTAAGCTAGTAAAGGTAATAAATGTTATTCATATCTTAGAACATAATTACTAGATTAGCCAAAATTATTAGACAAATGTTCATACTCAATCATTTATTTTCAAGCTAATCACAAATATTTTTGAGTTGTGAATATATATCTTTTTTAGTTATCAAGTTTATTTTATACCATACTATTAGGTAAGACTTTGAATTAGCTGGCTTATGATATGTTTTCAACACATATAAATAATTCGTTAAGAATCTGGTAATCTGTCTATTAAATAAATTAGAGTTGAGGTTTTTAAATAGTTAATAAATGAATTAGGATTAAAATGTTTTAAATAAGGAGATGTTTGGGAATTAGTGTGGGAAACGTGGGATGGAGAATGGTGGGTGCACAATTCCCAGTGCTCATTAATTCACCAATCAATAATCATATTTTTACCTCTTTACCTCTAACTTTTAATCATTTCTCTTTCTTACTGCACTCAAACTACCATATTTATGTTATATTTACTTCTATTATTTTATATCAATTACATAATTTTCAAAATATTCTATTTTCTACTACTCACCTCACCTCACCATTCCCACAAAATACATCATACCAAACATCCCCTAAGTTAGGATTTGAATTAGGTTATAACTCATCCAACCCGATCCCTAACAACCATGCGAAATGTACATAAAAAATGTTGGAGTAATTCAGAGAAAGAGATGTCATTTAAAAGGATTGTTCCATTGAAGCCTTCCTTTCTTCTATCACAGGGAACAATTTTAAGCTTATGGGCATTTGTAATTAATGTCAGTAAGGATGCTAATTAAAAATGTTGTTATAAAGCTGCAGACACAAACACATCGCTTGTAATGTAATGCAACATCATGTGTTTGCTGCTGAGTTATCCAACTTAGATTGTGGAAGGGGTCGTGTGTTCATTTATAAATGTGAGGAGAAGCTTCACTTCCATGTTTGCCTTTGAAGTTGAGCAGACCCGTAAGCACCTAATTCCGATATCAGAAACTCCACTCAAGAGTTGGATACTCCCACACACAGCTAACAATATTTCTAAATTTAACTAATCAGTGGACACTCCCACACACCTGGGGAGATTAATGCCAGCAACTTTATCTCTTACTCATGCCACCACAAATAATGCAGTTGGTGAGGATTGAACCCAATTGTACAATTAACAAGTGCCAGCCTTGGTTACCATCACACCAAAGGCGAGGTGGCAGAAGATGAATTACATAGATTGTTGATATTTTGTGCGTCTATCAGGTTGTGCAGTAATGGCATGTTGGAAAAAAGAGAAAAGCACTTGTAATCTAATCAAAATAGATATGTTTCACTTTTTGATCATGCAACTGGCACTCTTATTCTCAAACAGCATATCTTTTCCTGTTTACGACTGCATTTTGCAGTCCCCTTGGCATCATCATCTCTTCCTGTTTAGTAGTGTATTCTGCAGCTTCATGGATATCAACTTCCACATTGATTTACATATTCTTCTGACTTGGTGCTCCATCAAAAAGTTGGTTCTTTCGCACTGTTTGGAATTGCACACTAGACCAAGCCTAGGTAGGTGCAGCAGCTTAAACAAAATCACAGACCAAACTGCCTAGGCTCCCCCAACTAGGCTGACTCCTCAAGCACTCCCTTCAAATTATATAAATTCCCGGATTAGCTACTTTTCACTCCATAACGACTTGTGGCATTTCAAGGTTTCTATACCTCCAACATGTCCCATTTGACTCTACTTGACCACCAAAACCTTTGGTAGGGTCTGAGTCTGCATTCCACTCAACCAAGCATCTCATGCTTGGGTCTCTTTCCTTGTATGCTTTTCTATTGAAAGCAACAAGGTGTGCTCTGCTGAAACAGCCGTTAATAAACTAATGCAGAGCATGAGACCCATGTCAGATTACCTTCGTCATTACGTGCAGCTAATCTCGATTATAATTTTTCTGGATCAGCATATCTGTCTGCCCATCCATGACTATTAATTCTCTGACCCTCGTACGACTGGCTGATTGCAGTGCAGGAGGAGGATATATGGTGTAGCCGTGAGGAGGGGCAGGAAGGAGGATCTTGCTTTTGATTAAGGCCGGATCTAGACCCCCTTTTTCTTAATCAAAGAAGCGTGTATTTTAACTTGGACGAATGGGGTTGCAGATTCTCTGCGCAAATGGCCAAAAAATTCAAATATCCTGTGACAGTGGCTTGCTTTTAGACCTTTTTCCCAAGCCATAATCATCTTGCTAATCATGCAGGTTTGTACTGATTACTGAAGATGACAAATGACGACAAAAGCAGCTTGCCTGCCTCTGCCTGCAGGGGAAGTGATCAAAACGGTGGGCGTTGCTGGGGGGACCCGTTATATAGCTGTACATTGCCTTCACATTGGGACAAGGTACGATGATGATTGCATGGTTAAGGGAGTGATTTTTGGGAAACCATGTCGGCTGATGGATGCATATGCATTAGTGGAGTATCTTCCAGATGCTTTTGAATCATTCATTCATTTGGATGGTGGTTGCCTTTTGATGGAGCTGTTTGGGGCCAAATGATGTGTTTGGAGGTGATTCAGTGAACCCCATTTAGCAAGAATATCTGAACTTAATTTTTTAATGTTTTAATTTTTAAATTTTTTTTTTTTCTGTAGTTTAGTTTAGTTTCGCGGAATGGGTTGAAATGGCACATTGGCATTAGGACTAGGATAGTACTTTTTTCTCTTTAATTTCGTACCTGCTGTATTCCATGAATCGAATTGCTTTCGTATGGGGATCCCATTTTTCCAGATCATTTCTGACTAGGATCCTCCACTCGAAGGTTTAACCCCGAACCAAATTACTAGTTTGCTTTAACAGGTCTCCATTGGTACATTTTGGGGTTTTCGAATTGCAGCCCGAAATTCAAGCTAAATTATCCTAATTAAATGAGTTAAGATAATTTTATCATCTTAACTGAGTAGTGACATAAATAATAATATAAAATCATATTTTGTATTAAATTAAAGGGATATATTTGGGTGCATCATGGTGCACCCCGGTTAAGGTGCATTATAGTTAAACGAGGCCCTTTTTTTAAATGATAAAATCAAATTTCACTCTACCCATTACATGTAATATTGTTTACTTGACTTGAATAAAGTTTCACCAAAGTCAAATACGTGCATGGCCTCATTTAAAAAAAAAAAAAAAATCTATTTAGCATAATTGTTTCATCTACATATCAATTTTAGAGTTGTTTATATAACATTTAAATTGTGTCAAACGTTATTTCTATAATATATTACAATATTTAATGCATTTATGAATGGATAAGTGTTTTCCATAATTTATACATAATTATATGTATTTTTAAGCAAATATAGACCACTTATGATCCTGATTAAATTGATTTTTAGTACCACTATCAAATAAATGATTCTAAACCATGTCACTCGTTGGATTTTGATTTCATCACTAATGCATGCCCCATTTCATCATTAGTGCTCCCTAACTAAGGTGCAACACATCGTTTCATATCACTGGATTAAATATATGAAAACGATAATCAAAGAGGCTCATTTTCTGTATTTAAATTCATTTTATCAACAATAAACTTTGATTTTTAATTTAAAATAACTTCTAATTGCATGATCTTATATATTAGCTTGAGACAGGTTCAATAACCAATAAATTGTATGCGTTATTAATGATATCATGCGAATAGCATTTCTTATATTTGTCATTATATTAGCTCATATTATATATTAAAAATTGAAGACATTTGACAAAATAACATATGTGAATTCTGTTTAAAGTAATATAATGTGTTTCCATTGGTTGATTCCAATTATTACTCCGAATTGTTAATCCACTTTTAGTTCGAAGTTTTTATATTTTTAGGTTTTTGAAATGGATTATGTTTTGGATTGAATGGGAAGTTCTATAATTTGAATTAGAGTAAAGCTTAATTCAAAGTCGCAACACATCTTGGATTTAAAATTATTCATAAGTGACTCACAAATAAGAAAAAGAGCTACCACTTTGCCTTTGCTGGTAAGTTTGGAACTCAACAAGAAGATATACATGCCACACGGCTTCTGGTAAATGTAGGAAGAAATAAGGGCCATAGCCATCGTGTATTGATCTTGCAACTGCTGACTCGTAGTTTGAATGTTTGATCGAGGGAATGGCTGAATGCATGAGCCCATGTATCCGATGATGATGGATGATGATCGAGGGAACGGAACCTTGCTGGGGAGGAAAAAAAAAAAGAAAAAAAAGAGAGGCTATGATGCAGATGAATAGATGATGGATGAGCAGGTGGGTGGTCCCGCACGTAAGTTCGTTGCAACTTGCACCAAGCACCAAAAAGCATAAATGACAAAACAGGCCACCTTTTGTTTTCTTTTATAAAAAAAGAGAGTCTGCATCTTTGGAGGGCACTTGGGCCACTTTATTCTGATTTCTATATGCTCTTGATTAGATGTGATGAGGCCGCATGCGTGCATAAATGATAAGCACCTGCAGCCAACTTCTGCACGTGTGGAAGATGAGTTAACGACCTTTTCTCTCTCATTCATTAAATTAACTAAATAAACGAGAAATCATCAAATCAGTCTGCCCCAATTCTGCAGCTTTTTTTGCTTGGAGAGCTGGCTGATGTGCTGCACACGTGTGTTCCCGTGTTAGTGCCTATCTGGGGAGTATGGCGTCCAAGAACTCGCCTCTTAATTGCTTTGCCTTGCATCAGCACGCAAAGCAGCAGCATTAGTGAAAGCAACAGATACAGCTAGTGTGTAATCGAAAAATAAATAAATAAATAAAACAGACACAGCTCATGGCCTTCTGCTGTGGACCAGGGCTTGATGCACCAAAGGGCTTCGCCATTGGCCTTTTCAGGATCTTATGACTCCCATCTCTCCTTCTTAGCTTTCGCTGAAAAGAAAGGGATGATGCATGAAATCTACCAACACCCGCAATATTATTGCTATTAGGCCCACTCATGATCAAATATCTAAGATAGCGCTCTACGCTAGCTAACGTTGCCAGGTTGGGTAGTTTAAACCGACCCCCTTTGTGGGTTTGCATTTGCAGAATACGGTTAAAAGTTAGGGTTCAAGGAAACCTGAACTTGAGAAACCCAACCTAATTTTCCTATTTATATTTGACATAAAATATATTATACACAAAAATCTAAACAATATTTCTTTACATTTATGTATGTTATATTATTTATATTTATGTTTCCATAGATATATCTCACATTGAAATTGTTTTATTTTCATTTATATTATTTGTTTTTATGTTTGTTGGTTTTCTTCCTTTTTATCTTTTTTGGAAAAGATAATTAAAAAAAAAAAAAATCGACGACATTACTACGTTTTTAGATTCAATTGGACTATGCATTATTATTCTGGTTTGACTGTAGATTTTACAAATAGACTTAAAATTGATTGAGGGAAAACAGTTTCATGAACCCAAAGTTGCGGTCTGACCGGGCTGTCCAGAGCTTGGTTTTAAGAATCGTACATCATTGGTGAGTCAATCTGACCCGATTTAGGCTTTCAACCTTCATTTTAGAGCCTGAACAGAGAAACCACCAACCCATCATAGGTGCTCATGAGCGAATTTCAATAGGTTTTCATTTTGAGTACAGGACTGAGCCCAAGATAAAGGAAAACAAGACTTTTAAACGCTATCTAGAACATACATGAGAAATGCTATCCTCGTCTGGTGGATTGCTACATTTCATCTTCTGCCAAGTGTGACCCATGGACGTCGCGTCTATGCAGTAGATTTCTTAATGTTCATTTTCAGCCCAAAGCCAAAGGGAAACAGAGGGTCATAGAATTTGTCTCCATGATTCATAGGCAGCTGATCAACACTCCTAAACCATGTTCTTGGAAGCAAACCTTCGAAATCGTAATCACCAAACACCACATCTGTAACCCCAGCTCCTTCACTCCCTGGCAACCAAGCTGCTACAAAAGCATCCATCTTCTCCAACAGCTCTGGTGCCACCACTAGAGGCCGTCCAGATATCAAAATCGCTAATGTAGGAATTCTACTTGCAATGGAGTCAATCAACTGAGATCCATCAACTGGTATCTCAAGCTTTGCATCATCACCCAACCCTTCTGCATATGCAGGCTCTCCTACAACAACAACCGCATAGGAGAAATCTTGGCCTGCTAAGGTGGATGGTGATGGGTCCTTCTCGAAGATCACTTCAGTTTCCTTTCCTACAGATTCTTTAATAGCTTCCAACACAGTCGTGCCTACGATGAGGAAAAAGATTGCGTTATCTCCCATGCTTAGTAAGTGCATGAAAATCACGCAGTCGCACAATGCCAATACAACTACTTTGGTTCATCATGTTTCAGAAGAAGCAAGCTAGAAATTACTGCAGCTAGTTCATATTAAAGTGAAGTCATGATCTAACAAACTGACATTTTGTGTGCCATCTTGAATGGCTAGACAATAATGTTGCTTACCTCTTGCTTTACATCCCTCTTTTCAGATGTGACATTGCCAATGTTCATGTATATGTGCCCCAAAGAACTATCTAATAAACTGTCAGAATATGCTGTCATGACTACATTTTTTATTCTGTTAAATATGAAGGAATGTGGCCCCAAAAAAAAAAAAAAAAAAAAAAAATGGAAGAAAGACAAATGCGCTCTTCTGGAGCATAGGTGGGTATATGCATGCAGAAGTTATCATGCCTATAAACATTCTTAAGTAGCAAACAGTGACTAAAAATTGATTACAGTACATGATGGCTGTAGCATTTCCTCCAACAATATATAGCAAGAATATACAGGCATCCAGATTGATTGATCTAAACAGAAGAATTAGACAAGTACTTCATACACAGAACAAAGAAATGAGAATCGAAAGCCATTACCTTTTCCAATGCCAAGTCAAATGGGTAAAAGCAGCCTTGCACAAATATAAAAGATGTGTGATTTAGCATTTCATGGAAATACCAGAACAAAATCAGCACCAGAGAGTGTTACAATGAGCATAATTCCTTTCAAGGATAAAACTTTAGGAGAGTATGTAATCAGATTGAACTTTGTGAGTTGAATTGCACTACTTAGCCCAAAATTACTGGATTACACTTTTGTTGATAGAGTAGAATTTAAAGAGCAATTTTAATCCATTAGAGTTGGAGTACAAAGCAGCTCAGTAGCTTCTGTGCATTACAATGCTAGAAAACAACAACAATATTCAGACTTTTCCTCTACAGCATAATTCATTTGCACTGGAATAACATGTCGTCATATACAAAAAAAAAAAAAAAAAGTTTGTTTTCACCATATCAGAAAACATTGCAACAATCATCTTTCAGCTACTCAACCTACCTGTTGTAATTCTGCCGCTGTTTCCATGCCAGAAAATAGTCCATCCTCCACACTGAAACCCAAGATCATCAGCATGGTTTCCTGCAACCAGAATCTTTCGAGCATTTCTGTCTACTGGAAGAAATGGCTTCTCTGGGTCCTTCCCATTCTTTAACAGTACCAAAGACTTACGAACTGCTTCACGTGCAAGGTCCCTGTGTTTCTGGTTAATATGAAAGAAGAATCCAGCAATTAACAAAAGACGGTCCAAATCAGAAATAGGACTTCGGTTGAGCTCTGATTGAGCCTAGCTGGCCTGATCTGAACCCCAAATAGGTGGACTGGGGTTAGAAATTTAGGCAAACCAACTTATTCCATTTAAACTTTTCAATGGAAAAGAAGTCATAATGTTCAGATGTGGCCTGCGGTAATTCAGTTTTCAGTATTTCAGGTTAGACCAGCATCAGGCTTAACGTCAGTTTCGGTTAAGAGGCAATTTGTTCTCTTGGATATGGCTAGACATGGAAGCCTCTATGCTTACACTTGATTTTTAAATTTGTAAATATATTTTTTAAAATCTAAACAATTTATTATGTTTAATGCACCTTGTTTTGTTATATTACCAAAAATAAATTTCATTGAAAACTGATTTCTAAAAAAATAGTATCTTTTGAGAGTGAATATATAACCACTAAATTTTTTGAAAAATGCAGTATAAATATATTATATAAAAGTTTGTGATACATGTAGTTTTTGGAATTATAAATAAACAGACATAGATAAACATGACAAATGGTTCAGATCTTTAAAAAAAAAAAATTTAAAAACCAAGTGCAAGCATAGAGACTTTAATACTTATGTAGGTATTGAATCTGCTCATAGATCAAACCTCAACCCAATCAACTAGTCCAAAGTTGTTTCTTAGGCAGATCTCTTGAGTGGTCATTTAGACATCAAGCAAAGTATGAGAGATGATTCTATTTATCCAAATGCATGGGAATAACCATGCATCTATCCCAAAATTATATTTTTTTCTGAAAATTGTTATTGCAGGTATATTTAATCCATATAATGAGTTTGCCATTTTTGGAGATATGTATATATGTATTTTTGAATTTCTAATATAAGGGTATTTTAGTCATTTTCAAATGATTAAAATAGCTCTATATTTGAAATTCATCAAAAATATATAAAATTTTAAAAAAAGATAAAACTTATTATATGGATCAAACATACCTACAATAACGATTTTAGGGGGAAAAAGCAAAAGAATTTTTTTTGAAATATGTTTTTGGGCCAGATGCATGGGAGCTTACAAAATCATAACACAGTATATTCACTGTTTTCAACATACAAAAATAGATAAGCAATACAGTTCTGGGACTGCAACACCAATCCAATTTATCAGGTAGAAACCCTCTGAGAACGACCTGGTTAGAAAAAGAAAAACCGGGCTGATCAACATCATAAGGCTGTAAAGGCCCTGTCAATTGACTGTATATTTGCAGAGCACCTCCAATGTTATCAGCATCATCCTTGTAGGCCAGCCTGATTTTGGAATCAGCTCATATACACAGTGAGACCACTTAAAAGAGTTTTTGACAGCTCAAGCATGTTGGTGTCACCTTACAAAGGTCCATAATCGGTCCAGCCAACAACCCAGATGCAGAAATCACTGTATTTAGTAACTGCAAAACACAAAATTTCAAATTCGTCCCAGAGTTTTCACAGCATGCCTCCAGTATTTGTAAGAATTTCCTTTCCAGTATCAAAGCAGCAGTTTGCTAGTGTTGCACACAATACAGTGATCTATCTAGGAAAATTAACCAATCTTATCAGGTAACTAACCAACAGATGGATGAACAAAAAGCAGAAGACACAACAAATGCCTGTTATATGGCCAGCATACCTTGCAACCAACAGTATCGACCAAAGATCTGTCACTCAATGGATGTTCAAAAATTCCAGCAGCAAATTTAACCCGCAGGATCCTCTCCACAGCATCGTTAATTCGACTCATGGGTATCTCCCCTGATTCTACTAAAGATGTGAGTTCTTCTATGAATTCTTCATATCTATAAGGCACCATTACCTGTAAAGTTCATGAGATGGAGAAAAGGGCTAGCTTAAAACTTAGAGAGCTCCTTTCATCCAAAAAAAAAAAAAAACTTAGAGAGCTCCATGCATTTGAATTTGGTCTTTACCATGTCGACTCCAGCATTGATTGAACGAGAAATACATTCACGGAAATTTGATCCATGAGGATGGCTAAGCCTGTCAATACCTAACCAGTCACTGACAATGAAACCCTGAAACATAATTATTCATTATCATCATCAGCAGTAGTAGTAGTAGCAGCAGCAGTTTCCCACCCTAGGTAGGTCAGTTGCATGGATCCTGTTGTGTCATTCTTTACAATCATGACTATATTGTCAGTAATTTCTAACGTTTTCATATATTGTTTAATTACTTTTATTCACTTTTTTGGGTCGTCTTTTTGTTCTCTTACTATCTTCTATTTGAAATTAACTCAACTCTCCTAATGGATACCATCGCAAGCCTCCGTTTAACATGCCCAAATCAACTTGGTCTATTTTCCCTCATTTTATCACCTATTAGCTTCAATTTTAAATAATTTTAGATTTATTTCATTTTTAATTTTATTTTTCCTATTTTACCACTCATCCACCTTAACATTTTCATTTCTACTATACTCGTTCCTATATATATGTTGTTCATTAGTTGCCCAACATTTTGTCCCATAGAGAATAGTTAGTCTAGTCGTTGTCTTATAAAATCTTTCTTTTAATTTAATTAAAACTCGATGGCTATATTAAATTCTTAAAGCACTCTTATCATTTTTTCCATTTTTCTTGGATTTATTCATAATGTCTTTCTTGATTTCTCAACCTTCTTGAACTATTAATCCTAGATACCGAAAATAATCAATTCTTAGTACTATTTGGTCTGATATTTTTTTTTTTTTTCTTTTTTCTTTTTTTTTTTTGTTGTTGTTGTTTACATTGGATTATAATGGAGACGACACTCTTGAAGGCACTTGAAGCAAGGATCAACACTAATGCACTCGTATGTCATACCACTTTGCTATGTCCCGGTTGACGGTCCAATATCCTAATTAGTTCCTCATCTAGGTGTTTGTTATTATTAAAATTGCATTTTGTAGATTCAACTTTTGTTCGACTAATTATAAAACTATTAGATCCTAAAACATCTTTCCATTTGTTTAATTTTAAGTTCAGTTATGATTCAATGCTTGCACATTGTACCCATTTGTTTTATTTTTTGCATGGATATATGGGCCCAACAAAATCAGTTCACTGCCTAAATTATATATATGTTTAAAAGGTTTCTAAATTTTAAAAATAAAACAGGGCATTTTTCATGCATTGGTGCATGAAAGTACCCCTTTTTATTTTTGAAATTCAAAAAAATTAAGAAACAAAAAAATACAAGACTCGAGCAATGACCATTGAGCCCACAAATCCATGGAAAATAAAAAATAATAAAAAGGGGGAATAGTAAGTGCAAGTATTGAGTCTCAACGCTTGCACAAGTATATAATTGCAACTCTTTCAAGTTCACTCCTTTTCTTGTTTCGTTTATTAGAACTATATCATCTGCAAATAACATCATCAAGGTACTTATAAGTATCTAGTACGTTCTTCTATGACTGAAATGAAAAAAGGTAAGGATTTAAAGCTTGAGTCTTGATGCAAACTTAAAAATCATTTGTCTCTCCACTCATGATCCTCATATTTGTTATAGTCTCCTCATATGAACCTATAATAATATTGATATATCTATTAGTAATTCTTTTCTTTTTTGGCACCTTTCATATTAATTTTCTTAGAATCGCAACATATTTTTTCTAAATTAATAAGAATCATGTGCAAGTTCTTTTTCATCTCTATACACTTTTAAAATAATTATGGTAAGAAAATGACTTTAGTAGCTGATCTCTCTCACATAAAACCAAATTGATTTTTGAAACCATTTGCCTCTCATCTTAGTCCTTATTTGATCACTCTTTTTCATAGCTTCGTTATCTAACTCATTAATTTTATTCCATGATAACTTGCATAATTTTGAGTATCTTTCTTATTTTTAATTTCTAGTAGATTTTTACATACTTTGAATTACTAAAATAGATTTATATCAATTTTATTACTTTGCCATTTTTAAACTTCTCTTTTTGTCATTTATAATCTTTTGAACATCCTTGTTTCATTACTAAATTTTCCCATGTAAGGATTTACCATTTTTATATACTTCTAGAATACTTTGTTCAACTCTGTCATGCATTCTGTCATTCTATGGGTGTGTTTGGTTGGAGGTAAAACTTTTGATGGAAAGTTTTTGGAGTAGAAGTTGTCAAATCAATAGAAAGTGATGTGATATAATATGAGTAATGATGAGTAGTAAAGAGAATAAAGTTAAAATAGATAGGTTAGTTGTATGGGTAGTTGTGTAAAAATGATTGAAAAGTAGGGTAGTTTGTATAGAAAAATGTGAAAAAATAATTAAAAAATAGAATAATTATGGAGAGTGAAAAGTTTTAGATTGAAAAGTTTTAGTTGACACTTTTTTGCCCAAAACAAACGCACCCTATTCCACATGATTCTGTTTCAACTCTTTCACATCTCATTTTCCTTCTTCTGTCATTTTTCTATTGAAAAGTTCAAAAATTCACGAGTTAAGAAATCTTTTTTTATTTTTCAAGTACCGGCCTGTTTTTTTCTATGTTGTAATCCTGGGCATAGAAACCAAGGGTATTAGCGATAGAAAATACAATTTTCAATTGCTTTCTACACTTTACATTTTCTTGATATGAATCCAATTTAGAGGGACTAAAGTCAAGCTTTGAAAGCAAGTCATGCAATACATCTTAGAATGATAACACTATACAATCAAATACAATTTGGACTGGAGTTCCTTATGGTTCTTTCAACGGAAGACTTTTGCTTTCTCCGATAATTATAAACAACAAGAGAAGAGACATGCAGGCATAATTCATGGACAGCAACGTTTGTACCTGGAAACCAAGCTTATCTTTCAAGATAACTGTAAGGAGAAAACGGTGAGCATGTAATTGGATTTCATTCCAGGAGGAATAAGATGCCATGATTGTGGAAACCCCCTGAGCAATACAGTCCATATAAGGTCGAATGTGAATGCTGTCCAAGTCATCAAATGATGATATTGTATTGCCTTCATTTATCCCTCCATCAGTGCCCCCATCTCCCACAAAATGCTTGGCACAGGAGATAATATTTCTTCTGAAAGCAGAAGAGAGATCAACATTAGATGTGCCAACAAAAAGAAAATTCATCAACGTCTTCAGTCATACAATCACAAAAGATTGGAAAGGTGTGTATCCTGAAGTTAGAAGGGTACTGAATTATTAATTTTTAATTAAACATTGAAGCTATTTTACCCTTGAGATGATGTTTCATAAATTTTCAGTGGCATGAATTACACACAGACCTAGATAAAAATGTACAGAGAATCTTGCCAAAAATTTTCATAGACGGTCCTGGATCATCCAAATACCAAAGATATAGGGAAATAGGATGATTAAAAATTTCAGCCTAAAACCCAGTGTGGAACTTAAATTAAATTACTAGAGCATAACTGGAAAAAAATGAACCACAGAACACAAAAACTCTTATAGTGCTTCCTACGTCACTCTAAAAAATCCTTGATCTTGGGTGCCACTTACCACATGCATGAATATGAACACAATTATAGTTGAGAAGTAACTCAGATACATCAAACTCTCCAGGGAACCAATTGTCTTGATGACCCTTCAGATAATCATTGTTTTCTCCAGCTTTAATTCTAGACATTGGAATTCCATCCGTATGCATGGTGGGATGATTTGGACCACATGATCTGATCTTTTGTGTAAAAGAAAAATGTGTTTATCCATGCAATGATAATATACACATGGTGAATGATACCCTATGGCTAGACGTAGATGGGCATATTTGCATCTAGCTACTTTATTAATCCAATGATATATTTGAATTTAAAAAAAAAAAAACCTTTTTTCTTGTGATCTTGTGGGCCCATCAAAGATATGACATGTATCCAAATTTGGAAATTTTTATATTTGATTTCGTAAGCATCAAACTTTCCTTTTTTCGATTTTCAAAATTCTTAAAATCATATCAAACTAAATCCAAAAATTCCCAAAATTTGGAAACATGGCATATCTCTGAGGGGCTCCCAAGATTACACCCAAAAAAGAAAATCAAATATGGGATGCGAGGAAGTAGCTAGAAGCAAATCAACAAATTTATGTCTAGTCATAGTGCATCATATCCCTATGTAATATTATATATATGTATATTATCCAATGCAACCGACCACATGGATGCAATTGGTTGAAATTTTGTATTTTTTATGTTTTAATATTTTTCTAAAATCCAAGTCATCCATCATATTTTACTCCATTAATATTTGTATAACATGAAAAATCATGTTATTTAGAATTATATATAATTCATAACAAATGTAAATGCATGAGATTGTTTATAATTAATTTTTAAATATCATTAATTATAAAAGTTTTAAATAAATAATTTTAAACACAATGGATGGATTGGATGTGAGAAAAAATATATATAAAAAACCAAGTAGTTGTAAAATACAATTGGTTGTATTGGATCATTTCTCATGTGTGTGTGTATTAAGACAAAAAAGAACTACCACTTAATACCTTCCAGCTACATAGGGGTAGCCACTAGGGTGCCTTTCAGGTGGTTCTCCTTGCAAGCCAGAAACACTGGATGTCATGGTTCGGACAATTTCAGTGTCTTCACTGAAACATTCATAACATCGTCCCCATCTGGGATCCCTTGAAACCTGATGAGTCCATGGTGGACATCAAAATGATTGAAACAGTTTTAAAAAGAAAGTGCTAAGGAATTTTGGGTGTTTGACCACACAGAATGGGGAGCAATCAAACCAAATTACATATCAGTTGATATATATCTGTGTAAGGAGATTAGATGGTTTGTCTCGCAGTTCTAGTTCAAAGACTCCAACATGGAAATAAAAAGTTAAACAACCATCATCTTGAGTCATATGGGGTCAGCACACAAATTCTATCATATCAAAAACACTTACAGCAATGCAGGGAGCAAAGGTCCAATGCATTCCAGTTCCTCTAACTTCCAAGGCAGTTGCAGCACCAATTCTTTTAGCCAACTCTGCATCTCTAAAGAACATCCAGAAAAGTTAATTCAAACTGCTAAAGAAATTCGAATGTGTTACTGATCCAAAGAGTATTAGGAACCATAATGAACATTATTACTTGCTTTAATTATTCAAGGTTATTTGTGCTCTTCCCATTATCTAATCTTATTCTGTTTGACAATTCAAGCAATTTTTTTTTAACATCTTATGTTACATTATCCAAACACATATGGTTACCAGAAATATTTAAGGGCATGTTTGGTTGGAATGGATTTGGATTCCATATTTTGAAAATTTGAATTTCTCTCTCCTAAAGATCTCATCTCCCACAACATAACAACCCTAAACTTATATTTCCTTATCATTATCTATATTTTTCATCTTTCAATACAAGAAGGTATTAACACTTTCTTCCAATCATGCAATTTTGCAGGCATTAATCAATTGCCTTGCTTTCAATCCTATGATATACAATTAAATAGTTGATTGGTGGAATGAATTTGCTTGCAATGAAACTGAATGGAAGGAAAATTGATGTTGCCAATATAGGGATAATGTCAATCATAAAGTGATTTTAACACTGAATAAATATAAGGGTATGTTTAGTAACTCAAAAAACTTTTCAAACTGGAACTTCTCAATCTAAAACTTTTCACTCTCCATAACTAGCCTATTTTTTAATTATTTTTACATATTCTTATATAACTACCGTACTTTTCAATCATTTCTACACAACTATTCATACAATCAACCTTCTATTTTAACTTTATTCTTTTTATTGCTCGTCAGTATCCTTACTACATCATATCATTTTCTTCTATTTCAAAAACTTTTACACCAAAATTTTTCATCCAAAAGTTTTATCACTTCCCAAACACACCCTAAGATGATTTTGCATTATGCGGAACTCAAATCCATTCCATTTCAAATATAAAAAATATATATATATCCATTCCATTTCCACCCATCAACTCCTGAATGGGAATGCTAAGGATTATTTATGCACGTTGTCTTGCAAAGGCTAAAAAAAGAAGTTAAGGATTCGATATCCTTTGATGAATTGAACCAATTACTATTTTTTGAATAAGAATCTAGAGATAATATCATATGTCAAAGAATCTAGAGATAATATCATATGTCAGTGTTTGTTGATGACAAAACTAAGATTTATAAGCAAAAAAGCACAAACTAGAGAAAACAAAGGCATACAACAAAATGAGAATAACCACTTTCAGTTGCAATAACCACTTTCGGATGCAACCAAGATAGATTTGTGGTTTTATGCTTTTCATTCTAGCAGATAGTTGAGTGATTTCTACCACAAACTCTAGACAACATATTTGATAGAGATTTTTGATAAACTTGCCTCGTAGCTCCCAACCCTATGTTGTGAGGGAAAATGGTGGCGCCAGACACATTGTTGTGGCCATGTACAGCATCCGTTCCATAAATTATTGGAATCCCTAGACGTGAACTAAGGGCTGCCTTCTGAAAGCTATCTACCATATCCGCCCAATCTTCGGGAGTGGCATTCTGCATTGGAGCGCTGCCACCGCCATTGAGAACACTTCCTGAACATGAAGAAATTAGACACGTTGTCAGAATATATAGTAAACCACAACTAAAATGTACACAAATAAATTTGTCAGATTAGAAGCTATCAACTAAAACGTTCAGATGGAAAGGAAATTCAAAAGAAGCTGTCCATCTGAATTCAATGAAACTAAATTGGAAATTACTGGAGGAATATGTTTTCGAGCACCTTTGCGTCAGGAACATCTAAATCCAAGAACAAAACGAGATGAAAAATAGACAAAATTAGGTTTCATTACCAAAATCAGAACTTCCCAAGTTAGCCCCAACTTCTAAATGGCCTGTGTATCGTTCAATTTCTATTCCATCTCCTACAGATCCTTCCTTATCAGCTCTTCCATTTCCAACGTTGACATTGGCTAATTAAGCAAAACCAACAAATCTCCCATGACATATTCCCCACTGTCTACCACATTTCGTTATTCTTTCCACGAAGCATAGCAAACCTTCCATCTAAAGTTCAAATTCAAAACTAATACGAAAAATTTGGCAACCATTGAGCTGCGGCAGGAAGAAATGAAAACAGAAGACTTGAAGTGAACTCGACGGCCATGCATTACAGGAATGAAAGGAAACAATGAAAGAGGAACACCTAGAGAGAGAGAGAGATTACCGAGAGCAAGGTCTCTGAGTGCAGAGAGATGAGCGACGGATCTCTCGACTTGAGTCATCTGTGCCGCTTTTTCTTTCAACGTCATGCGCGAGAGAAGGTCTTTCACCCGAGCTTCTATCGCCTGATTTGGATCCTTGTAAATGCACGCCTCCATCTCTGGCTGTCTCCCGCCGTCCGCTCTAGCCCCCTCTCCTTTCATATTCTTCTCCGCAAAAATCTTATACAGTTCGTGGATCAGGGTGTCTCTATTCTCTACTCGAGGAAGTCAACTCGCTGGGCGAGAATAATCTACATTTTTAATAGATTATTACAAATCTCCAACGCAGGTGTAACCGTACGCGCAACCCCATGCAGTGCATCGTATTTCCGACGGTCGGGATGCATACGGGCGTCGTCGGATTGGCACTTCTTTTGTGTGGATTGGCCTGGCCGTCTCGGCCTCCTGTTTTGGCGCCATGATAACATGATAAAACCGTAGAAATGGAATCTGCCCGCTCCAGCGTTTTTGGTACTTGGTAGTTGGTACACGACTACACGTGCACTCATCACGGCAAACGACAGCGGGTGGACCTCCATGTCTCTCTCTCTCTCTCTCTCCTGTGTCGGATAGCGCCCGCTGCAGCCGTCGGACAAAAGATGATGCAGGGATATTCTCCATTATTAGAATTTCTTTTTCGAAATGCGTCTGGTATGAGGGAACAAAATTTTCATGAAAATTTTGTTTAAAATGAGAAAATGATATGATGCGATACAAATAAACGATTATGAGTAAAATAAATAAATAAAAATAATATAGTTGTGTAAAAACATTTTAAAAAATGCTTTCTCATTTTCTACACTTTTTTATATGGTATGACATTTTAACTAATTATTTATTCTACAATATCATTATTTTTTTCGTATCTTTTCATCAAATATATTTTATTTTATTTACTCCTAGTTGTCATATTTATGTTATTATATCACTTTTTCATTTTTCTTTAAAATTTGGGTAATTTGCATATATACTTACATAGTTTCACCGATATTGCAGATATACCTACGTAGTTTCATGAAATGCATATTAACCCCACATAGTTTCATCAAAATTACGTATTACCCCTATGCCGTTAATATCTGCCGTTATATTTTCAAAAATGACGAAAATGCCCTCATATTCATGGGGGTAATATGCAACTTTGGTGAAACTATGCAGGGTGATATGCAATTTGTGAAACTATAGATGATGACATTTTCGTCATTTTTGAAATATTAACGGCAATTAACGGCGTGGGGGTAATACGCAATTTTGGTGAAAGTATGTGAAGGTAATATGCATTTCGTGAAACTATGTGGGTATATCTGCAATTAGTGTCAAACTATGTGGGTATATATGCAAATTACCCTTAAAATTTCCCTTCACCTTCCCGTTATTTTCTCAAACACCCCATTAAAAGTGTAAGCGAAGGTATGGTCTGATGGTATCACAGTGTATGAGTGCTTGAAATCTCAGTATCGAATTTGGAGAGAGCGTTGTCCCCTTGTTACGTAATTAAAAATATACAGCAGTAAAGGTAAAATAGTAAAACTATGGCAGTTAGATAATCAAAAGATCATAACATTTTAAGAAAGTGCATACAAACTACAAAGGGAATGTAATTTTTTAAAAAAACTTCTTACCCAAAAAAAGGCCACTGTCATAGTGAGATGTTTACTTCGATTTTTTTATTTTCGTACAACTTAGCCAAAATAACGAAATCTTTTAAGTTAGCAAAGCTTTTTGCCTTCGTCAAAATCATAAAATAAGCTTATAAATGAAATTTTTATGTTTATCAAATCCAACTAAATAATAATGTCTTCAATTATAATTTTTTCGTCGTGTGATGCGGGTATAAAAAATTGAATGGTCGAAGCATATCCGCATCCCATAACGCCTATGCACGGCAGGCTAGTGGAGAGGACACGTCGTGCCAAAATTGTGGTAATTGGTTTTGTGGGCTGCACCTACTCAAAGAGAATAGTCATGATCTGAAACAGCAATTCTACTCGTAAACAATTGAACGTATTTCTGACCATGGGTGCCATCCGACGGCTAAAAAACAGGTGGTATTCTGTCGTATTGGATCCCAACCCACCCAATCCCCGAAAATCTCTGCAACTGAAACTGTGTTTATATCCTTTGCAGCCAAGGTAAACACCCAATTCACATCTTGCTTGTTTGTAGCTTGTTTAGCCAGGTTTGACAGAAAGGAAAAGGGGGTAAAATAAGTGCCCAAAAAATTATTAGTAACAAAAATTATAAGGAAGAAGCGGATTCCACTTTTTTTATCCAAAAAATTATCCACTTCCTTCTATTTCCAATCATTACCGTCTACCTTTATCTCTGATATCAGCCACCGCGTACACTTGACCGTTGGTTGCTTGCTCGAATGAGCATGCATGGTCTACTGACCTGCATCATAGCATTTCAAGAAAAGCAGCTTTCTTCCCTTGAGGTGGAAACGATTCAACAGAGGAGAGTGCCTCCACAGCCGCAGTCAGATCAAGAAAGACCAACAAGTCATTCTAATTGCGATACACAAGTTGAACGTAACAACAGGGATGAAGTTTTATGGAAAAAGAATCGCAGGTAGAAGAAGACTCCATTCATAAACTCGGCGTGTAAACCTGTACAAACAACACTTCCAGCATTCCCAGAGTCAAGAAAACGACAAAGTTCTGCAGGCAGAAATGCGTGGAAAATTCCTAGTAAAAAAACTAGAATAACAATACAGACACCCAAACATCTCAATCTACAGCTATGACTTCAATCTGGACACTCCGCAACTCCTGGAGTCCATTTCTTTGAGCCAATTCACTTCCAAGTGCTGGAAAACCTACTGCATAAAACAAGCTATTATTCTGGAAAGGATGGAGAAGAATGTAACAGTCTGTCGAGAGTACTCAGGCTATCCTGAGGTAATCCTTGCCCTAACCGTCAACTTCAGACATGGTTTGATGATCCAGACCATCATATGACAATCTCAAATCTTCTATCATCCACCTCTCAATCAGTAACTCTTTACCAAAGTAACAAGATAATGAAGCAGCGATTAGTTCGATCGAAACACAGAGGAAACGGTTGATCTTCCCAATCACAAGGTTGGATTTCAGTCCACTCAGGAAGCCACCAATTATATATCACCGTGTATTAACTTATGAATTACTTCTCCAGTCGGTCAATACCTCAGCATCAGCATGCTCCAGCAAGATTCGTTCCAGTTTCAGATACAAAATCATTACAAGACTGAAGCCTTAGATTGTAAATGATACATGATCCATGGAGAGAGTACCTTTCCAGATCACGTGGCTGATACCACAATTTTCATGAGAGTAAACGTGTTCATGCACCTTCGAAGGACAATGGATGAAGAGGTCTGACAGTGTTCGGGCAATCAGTCCTTTGTCCAGCAAGGGAATAGTATGCAAGCATCTGAGCTGGGTGCTCAAACCCAGGAATTTCCATAGGGATGCCAAACCGATCATATATGACAGTCTTCCTAGGAGGAATGAACTCTATGTTCCAATAGGGACGAGTCATGGCCAAAAGATCACTGCCTGAATCAGAGGCTTTGTAACCTTGCACCCATATATATCTTAGAGAGGTAAGCTGCATGACAGCGAGGGCCAAAGCACGCTCACTAAAGCAACAGCCCCGCATTTCAAGCTTCTGCAAATTCGGGCAACCTTTGGAGAATTCCAGAAGCCCTGAATCAGAATCCCCCACATAACCCAGTAGCATCCATCTGATATTCTCACTGTACTTACCAATATAACCAAGACCAATGTCTGTCAAGCCCCCTTGCCGTAGATAGAGTGCAAATCTCCTAAGCTTGCGGCAGCCCATTAAAAGAGCCCGGACCCCATTGTCAAGAGGCAAATCTGTTACTGTTACTTCCTTGTCAAGCAAGACTAGTCGGAAATCATTGAGGTTTTTGCTATAAGCACCAATAGATTCCAGGGCTGCATTAGTGATATCTGATACATAGACAGCCAAATATTCCAGCTCTGGACAGCCTTGTGCTAGTATAACAAGACCTGTCTGAGAAACCACTCCATGTTCATCCTCCAGACCTAGTTCATCCTCTCCACGCTCTATTCTAAGCCTCCGGAGTTTTTTACAATTTCTAGCAACAACTTCTAGGCCACTGTCTCCAATAACATTCCTTACCTATGCAGATCAAAGCAAATTGCCATGTCTAAGTTGAATTCAGTAAAATATATGAAGAATTATCATCTAATGCTAGATCAAACAGCATGGAATTCTAGCACTTTACTGATGTTATGGCAAATGGTCCATCAAATAAGAAAAATAATCTCATGGAGGTGTACATTCCAAAAATGATCTGCGCCTGAAGAAAAACTGAAAAACCAATTTCGTCTTATTTGAACATGCCCATCCCACAATCACATGAAAAGAATTTGAGCATTTAGCAGGTTGGCTGGTAAAAAAAATAAAAATAAAAATATTCTGCTTAAGATTTTAGAAATAATACATACGATGAAAAATGTATTGCAAAAATTTTAAATCGGTACCCAAAATGGAATTGCATAATGGTTACCTCAAGAACTTCTAAATTGGGGCATCGTTGAATCAGCTGGCAATGATCCTCGGTATCAAGAAATGTATATTGAAGATCCAGCTTCTTGAGTAAAGCTGCACATGGGTACAATATAGGCATTCCATTCTTCCCCATGAAGCTTAGACCTACACGGCATAACTTTGGAGGGAATGACACAATTGAGTACTTGTTGATTTCTCCAATTTCATCACCAAATGAGCCACCACCAAACTCTTCTAAAGCTAATGCTGCACGGAAGAAGCCAACGAGATCCAAGATTTCACAATCACTAATTTTTAAAGAAATTAGAGAGCGACAGTTCTTGGCAATCAGTTCCAGATCTCTGATATTTATGAATTTGAGTTCTGTCATGTAAAAATTCAAAGTCTCCAGGACACTGTTATTGACAGCTAGTTCATGGAGCCAATCACCATCTTTCTCCACAATGCAGCTCTCTTCTAAAAACAACGTCCGTAGGCACCTGTAGCAACACAAGGAAGAAAATTGTAAAAACAACTGAAGCAGTTAACCTTTTTTCCGATCATGCTTGTCCAGAAATAGTAATAGGATATATTATAAAACAGTAATCACCGCTACTGCCTGAAGGGACTGGTACAGAGAATATATAACATTGAAGAGTAAGAAGGCCCATCTGCAGCTAGGAGATAAAGGCATTACTGCCACAAAAATTCAATCGAAGCTGGATATTATACAATCACCATAGTCAGCACAACAACCAGATATTTACGTCGCAATCCCAGTGAAGAAACCTTTGCACTTAGGATATAAGCACAATGCAGCCATTCAAATAGAATCATAATTGATTTGCTCGAAATGAGACTTTACAATTGTTAACACGTCACTTCTAGGGCTTATCCTGGATTGAGCAAAAAACCCTGAAGTGGAACTAAAAGGTCATCGGACCCTTATGAGTGTGAAAACATCAAGCACCTAGGGTTGAAACTCTACTCAAGTAACCACCAAAAAAGGGTGTCTTCATCTCCTTTTCCTCAAAACTCAATTGTCCAAGATTTTTTCATGTGCCCCTAAAATACCTCAGAAGAATAATTATTCTTAACATGACACTACAGCATCCTGGGACAAAATTTTACAATATGAACATGTGATGCTTTGTTTCCAAAACCAGAAGACATGTCAAAATCATCAGCAGTAGAAATCATCAAATCCATAACCAACAACAGGCCATTTAACAACATATAAAGCTTTATCCAGAAGTTAAAGAGTGGTTAAATGATCTACACGTGTACTTGTTTGGTTTCTTGTTGCATATATAGCTTGCACGCATATTAAAAACTGAGGCCGCTTCTTAAATGGCAGACCAAGCAATACATCAATATATTATGGTCTATATCAAGGATCGAGTAAGATAAATGCATCAGATAAATAAATTGACAATCATCTCTGGGAAACTTGCAAGTCTTATGGATCTATGATCAACAAGGATAACAAGAACTTAAACAGCTTGCAAGGAAACATCATTCTTCCAAATGATTCACAAACATCAGCCGTTACAGATGCTACCACTCATTGATGGCTGAGTTAGCCATTACTCAAATTCACATAAGCAGCAAATAAGAAACTGATAGTTCAAAATGATAAATAAGAGATATAAGGATCTCTTCATATAAATGTTAAAGCTCACCGATGACCAAATTGAAAACCTAGCAAACTCACAGAAGCAGGACATAAAACAAAATATGGACTCCCATTTTATGGGTTTTTTTAATAAAATTAAGAGTTAACAAGGGATTTAAATATAAAGTAGGCTGCATGGTATTGGATAATGCGGCTTTCCTGCTTTGGCACATAGACTTCAATATATCCCTTCAGCCAAAAAGCTTCAAGGCGTAAAGCTCTCAAAAAATAGAATCACTTCTCATTTACATTTTATCCTTCCATCTTGATGATATATAAGGGATCTGGATCATATGCGACTAGTCCCATATTGGTTAAGTTGCGACTAATCAATCTCTGCCGCATGTTTTGCGGGCTAAACGAAGACTGTCAGATGTTTCTCATTCAAATCAGCCCTTCTGAGAGGGGTTTTGAAACATTAGATGCAATTTTGTATTGGGTGTTGCAGATGGGGGGGCACTGACATGGAGAGTGCAGCAGAAGGAGACTAAGCTGCTCCCCATCATTTTCCCAGATTGTGCCAGTACCTCTGGCCATCTCCCCCAGACCAATCGAAGCCCCCCCCAAAAAAAAAAAAAAAACCAAAAAACCAAAACACCATCTCTTTACTAATATATTAATATGACTTAATACCAGATTTTCCAGACCTCAACTTTAAAAGCCAGTGCATGATTCCAGCTAAAAAAACAGAGCAGCCCCAAAGTCTTAATCCAGAGCAACAGATACCACATAGCTACATGAAAATGCAGGAAGGAGGTCTACAATGATTAGTGATGGCGGAGACACTATTCAACCATGTTACAAAGGGAAGTTTGCAATGCTCGAAAAATAGTGGAGATTCTGTCCAGTTGTATAAACAAGGAGGACCACCTTGATTTTTCCTATGTTCACTTCAATAAAAAATTTGAAATTCTTCCATAAGTCTAAAAAATCCAAAGCTTGCAACAGAAGACCTCTCGTTGTCAGGGTAAAAGGAGTTGGAGGCCAAAAACAAACTTGGCAGACGGAGTCAATGAAATAGTTTAGGGGCATAGATTTTTGCAGTCGGCGATACAGTGTCAGGGGTAAATGATCAGGAAAGACAACTCAGCCACAAAAGGGGGAAGACAATCACACTTTCCCTCACATGTGCAAACGTTTGGTGTTGGGTTTTTTGGTCATAGATTTTTTTTGTTAAAACCCCTGTGCAATTGAGTTTTTTATTTTTATTTTTAATATCAATAGACCCCTAGCATCCACTGGTTGATGCTTCACCCACACCCGGCCCAAGAGGATCCGATGGCTATGGGCTAAAGTTGTTAGTTAGTTAATCTACAGTTAATCGCATATGATCAGCTCTCGATATATGATGCGGCAGTCACTAGTTTGATGTCCTTGCTCTTAAGCCGAGAAGCTAGACTCACTCCACATGAAAGAATCAAAGATCTGAATGAATGTTGGGAGAAAGTTGGTAGTGAAAATAAAAACCTCAGCTAATAAATCTAGCTAATTACATAGTCCATCTATATCAGCTTGAAGTGCATGAGAGAAAGGAACCTCCAAACCCAAGGTACCATTATCTAATTTTCACTTCTTCAGCAAAACATCAACTGACCTGGTGGAAGGAAATAAATCAACAGTCGAGGTCTCATATTCCAAACTGATTATTGAAGCCTGAATTAACACTATGACCCTTGATGAAGGAGGTTTCCAATTTCGTTCCAGGAGAACAGCGTCAGTTTTAGGACTGAACATGCTCCAGAGAGTGATCAACAGAACTCTTCTCCCCAAAAAGAATGGTATAACAGAACTACTTCATAACACCTTCAATGAAGATCAGACTGATTTTCCTTCATTTTGTTCTGAATGTAACACCATAAAACGAATAACATTTTTTGGCAAAAACTCAGAAGAGAAACTAAGCAAACTTAGATTCTGACCGAAAAGGCTATGTTAATGGAGTGCTGGTTCAATGCACCCGGAAGCATTGAGCCTCAATGCTCCTGGGTGTACTTCACCCTTTTTTTTTTTTTTTTTGAAATTTTTTTTACAGAAATGTTAATGTAAGTGTATTTAATATGTGTATAAATTTTTACCATTTTTGGAGATTTTTAGATTTTTTTGGGGATTTTTTAAAATCAGTGGCATTTTTAATAATTTAAAATTACTAAAATGCCACTGATTTTTAAAAATCCGAAATAAATATCTAAAAATCTTCAAAAATGGTAAAAATTGATATACATGTTAAATACACTCAGATTAACAAGTTCATGAAAAAAAATTTCAAAAAAAAACAAAAAAAAAATAGGTATATGCGTCGGGAGCATTGAGGCTCAATGCTCCCAAGTGCATTGAACCAGCACCCATGTTAATGAGCATGCATTCATTTTGGGTTAATCAACACCTCATCACTGTAGGAAAAGGCGCAGATGAATGGATACTTCATGCATTGTGTGAGCTTGATATACCCTAAAAAGAAAATTTGGCCACTAGGATTTTTAACGCAGAGAACATTCCATATATACAGAAAATGGACCTGGCAGCACGTGGACAAAGGAAATAATAATAGACTGGTGAAAGTTCTAAGAGTGCAACCACTGCAGATCTCAACAAGATGATTACACAGCAATTGAAGCTGGATCCAAGTTCCAAAAAGAGTTGAAAAAGGCAATTTTACAAGGATTACAGTTCCTTTTAAATCGTTAATGACATTTCCATTGAAGAGACAATACACATTATTGCAAGCGTTCATCAATGCAACAATGCAATCAAGCTGCCTTCCTTTGCAAGCATTTAGACCATCTAAAATCCACAATGAGATTACTAATAATGGCCGAGTTTTACCAGGATAGAACACATATAAAGATCAATAAAGTAAATTTTAAAAAAAAATGAACAAGAGGGTTGAAAAAATAAAAAAAAAATGCTGTTGTCAGATGTGAAAAAATCAGAAGAGCTACAGTGGCACACAGTTGGAGAAGCACACCAACAGTCAAATGAAGATCAAAAAGAAGAAAGCACAAAGCAGGGAGGCCACTATCAAAAGATTTGAAATGAAAATATTGGTCTGATCCACTAAATTCCAAATTCGTGCTAGGACTCAAATGAATGTGCTCAATGCACATTTCACAATCATATTATATTTTCTCCATTTAATGAAGCAACATTAATTGACATATAATAAAATTGAGAAAAGATATATCATCCAAGATTCAAAATAATGAAAGCAGTAAAATTAATTGATGTGAAACAATCTCCTTGGAATCAATGGATGAGCTTCTAATAGAAAATTTTGAAACAAGGGATGAGTTGCTAATGGGAAAATGCAATTTGATTTGAAGACTTGAAAACAAGATCAGATAAAGTTGGAAGGAGGGCTTCAATATAAAAATTTTCAAAATTTTGGCTCGCTAGCTGATGAAGTGTGTTCCCTTTAGTTGTAGCACAACAAAATGATAACCAGAGCAGTATGGGTCCATTGGCTGTGACAAAACCATAGTCACAGCTGCAAATACTGAATGATTAGCTATAGAGTTTCAGCTCAGCTCCACAGTTCAGTTGTGGCAAACCAACATGGTTAGTAACACAAGAAGGGAATATATGATTTGTCATTTTACCAGAATAAAGGACAGTGAAGGGATCGAAGGCTTTCTATTGCAAGAGTTCAACAAGATATCAAAGGCTTTCTATTTCAAGAGTTCAACAGACTACGGGATTTTTTAAAAAATGCAAGGATCTTCAGTTCATATAAACATTCAATGAAAACAGTACTCTTCTAGAGCAAGGAAAAATATGAAAATTAAAATCTCATTAGAAATTTGTTATCTATTCTGAAACACCGGATTCCAAATATTGATGCACAAATAGAACCACAAAATACTAGAGAATAAAACCATAGCAAACCTCCGTATCTAACAGATGCATAACAGCCCGAACACAATTCCCCCTTTAGACTCAACAAATTTCATGTATCCCCCTAATTAGGGATTTCCTGTTTGGAAGGATACAAGGGGCTTGAATGGGATGCAGAAATGAGATGAAAATGTAATAACGTGTTTTCGGAATGAAAGAAGTTGCATTTGAAATTGAAAAAGTTGTCTTATGAATGGGAAATCTCATCTCATACACATTCCATTAAAGCATGTGGGATCCTTTGGAACACTTACGGAAACTATTTCACGCACAATCCCTTTATGGCATCCACGGACATGCCTGGCCTTTCCAGAAAGGATTAGTAAGGCTACGGCATCCTTCAAGACAAAGTATCATATACTCCTCCCAAGTTAAACCTTCATGCTGAACTCCTCCAAGCACCTTGGCACATCATATTAGGAAAGCAGGGTCCATCCAAGCCTTCTTTCAAAACAACTACCTGAATATTTTGTCAGCTCATCCCAGACCTAGCAACATGAAAATACCTCCCACTCGTACTGTTGAACTAAGAAACCATTTCTTAATCCATAAAGCCAAACCTATTTAATTCTATCAAATCAACCTGGCAACCGACTGAAACAAAAGCATCAACGCCCAGAAATGCCCGGAAAATGGATCGATAAACCCACGAAATATAAATCCAGTAAGGCATGAATACATGTTGATTGTCAGGTAAATCTCCAATCCAACTACATGGAAACATACAGAAGAAGAAGAAGAAGAAAACAAAAAAAACAAAAATTGTCAAGAGTCGCAATAACCAATCAGAAATCAAACTGAAAAGTGTTCAGTTGAAATCCGCCATTCAAGCAGAGGAATAAACATTTACAGGCAACTACAAATTGGATATAGCGAACAAAATCCAATCGACTGCACTCAAAATATTGCCTCAATCAATAGTGTTTTCATTACTCAAGGTCCATTTCCGTAGTCTTTTAGCTGTTACTATAGTAGACAGATACCCAAAAAGTGCAGAAGAAGATCCATGAAAAACACATAATATCTAACCATTTAACCAAGTGCAGAGTAAAAAGATCGGAAAAACAGTGTCTTTATGCCCAACAGCTAGAAATTAAACCCAAGAAATCAATCCCTTCAAAACAGGCAAAACCAACAAAAATCAGCAACTTTTCCAGACTACGATCAACTAACTAATCAGAAGTTGCCCCGCGACTGAATTTTCTTCACAGTACCTGCAAGACCGAGCAACCTGCAGCAGTCCGCCGGTCGAGAAGCCGGAGCACTTGTCTAGCTTCAGCGCCTGCAGCATATGCCCTCGAGACCGGACGAGGACATTAAGATCCTCATCCTGCACGATCATCCTCCTGAAATGAATCGATTTTAGGCAATTGAAGGCCTCCGATATCTCGTTCACCCACGGCCCGACGTAGCCTCCCCAATCCTCTGGTATAAGATTGAACATCGCCGCCCGCGGCTTCCCCTTCAGCTTCAGCGACTCCAGCCGCGGGAACCGCGTACGCAGCCGCGCCGGCGTCGTCGTGTAGCAGAGTGCAATCGTTATGTGCTTCCGCGTCAGAGCATCGATGTTGTACCACTTCCGGCACACCAGCGATACTGCGTCCCGGTCGCGGGGATCGTCGATGTAGGACATCACGCACTCCAGCGCCACATCCGATATGCCGAAGCTCATCGCCCGGCTGAAGGTCCGATTCTCCATTGCAATCGTCGTTTCGCGGCCGTCCAAAAGCCGATCTGATCGATTAAACCGCCGAATTCCAGTCCTCCGAAAATCTAACGGTCGGATGACCCCTCCATCAGCTCGCTAGCTCCGCCGCGGCGAGCTTCCAGCGTCTACGACGCTAGGGTTTTGGGACGCAAGAAGCCTGCTGCACGGAAGAGAAGGGGACGCAAACAGCCACGGATCTTTCATCGCCAATGAAGAGCTCCAGGCAATTCCGATCTTGATGGAAGAGATTTCAAGAATCACACATTCAGGAGAGGAGGAGGAGGAGGAGGAGGAGGAGGAGGCGGAGGAGGAGCAGCAGCAGGAGGAGGAGGCCAGCAGCAAATCCAGAAGGAACAGAAACCTGAGAGCTGGCCGGCAACGCAAATAGAGGCTTGGATTCCTTGTCCACCACCTCGGTTCCACTTGCACACCACTCGCTATTTTTTTAAAGAAAAAGCATTTCTCTTGTATTCTTATTTTTTTAACCAAACACACTTCGGTTCTCTGTCAGACCGCGGCGGTTGATATGCTCGGGCAGATAGAGCATCTGGACGGTTAAAACTCATGTACCGTATCTGGGTAAAACAGCAAGTTTAACGCTTCCGACCTACTACAAGTTTTAATTCTACTGTCGGGCCCCTGAACGGATGCGTCTCAATTGTCCAGTTCCGAGCTGCGAGCTGCGAGCTGCGACCGACTCGAGTAACTTCCTCTCCGAAATGCTGCTGCCCCAGGACCCCAGTCCTCCATTTTGATAAACCAGCCCATTCGGCGACGTCCGAGGAA
The DNA here is from genome assembly GCA_030490835.1 of Annona cherimola. Taxonomy (NCBI): domain Eukaryota; kingdom Viridiplantae; phylum Streptophyta; class Magnoliopsida; order Magnoliales; family Annonaceae; genus Annona; species Annona cherimola. The sequence goes on from CM059971.1 coordinate 108,592,490, forward strand.
GGAAATGATCCGGTAGAAACTCGTATCAAGTCGGATTTTCTAGGACCACCCCAGTTAACCGGTGGAACAACCGCCGTACGAGGACTCCTCCGTCCAGCAACCGTTTCTCGCCGTACCTCTCTCGGTGGAGGACTAGAGACTGCTTTGTTAGATTTTTTTTTATAATATATATATATAGACGGACGGATATAGTAACTACAAACGAATTTCGGTAATAAAATCTCCGACTAGAAGATTTACATTTACAGATACGTGATTAAATTCATGAAAAGCGTGAGATTAATGAATCTGATTTTCTTTTCCCTACAATTTCTTTGGGTAAAAGACTGCTTTACTGTAACAATTACGTGCAGCCTCTTCCAATCTTTTGTGGTTTTGTTCCTTACATATGTATGCTTGCCTGCGGACGCGATTGCTAGCGTCCGTTCCCCGCTGCATGTGGAAGTTGGCGACAAGCTGGAACACCGAATTAACCATATAATATCCACACCGTCCAAATTCCATTCTGGATACCGTGAAAAGGGAAAACTATCTGATTTTTTATGGTGTATCAGATATCTAATCTAAGACGTTGATTCATTTATGCCAGGCAATCACGGTTGAAAGCATTCGGTCAGTAGTCGGCACAAAATATTATGAAATGGAGGTCCACGTAACTTATAACGAAATACAATCAACAGTGTAGCCCTCCCCTAAAGTGTGCAGTATTTTTTGCTTTTTTTACTTCTAATAGTAAAGTGCAACTTAAGTAAGGTACTTATCGGTTGACTAATCGGATATCTTAAAATGAGTAAAGTATGTTTCTATTTTTATAATTTAAAATTTTTATACTTATAATATATAAAAATTTGTTTAATTTATCATTATTATTTAGTAAATTTAATAAATATATTTCAAAATTTATATTATTATCATTTTAATTATAGGTTTTTAAGCAAGACTTATAATAACATTATAATACAAATATGGCATAAGAACAATTTTAAAAAACTAATTTGGAACCATCAAAACCAACCTAACTTTAAAAACTAGGAGAAGACATGCTTAAAACTAACCCAATTTAAAATACAGTATGGTAGGAATTTTTGAAAATAAACTAAGGTATGATTAACTCTAAACTAAACCTATCCAACCCAAGTTATACTCTAATTATTTTGTCATCTAAGAAGATGACATGATAAAAAAAAATTCTCAATTCATTATTTTACTTTATTAATCCAAATATACAAAAATTCTAATCATTGACAGCACTTGCCTGTGAGGATTGAATAATTTTTTGATTATCAAAATTCAGGATTTAACTTGGTTGGGTAACTTCAGTTCAAGGTGAATCTTTGCCAACAAGTTTTACCAATTTTGAATGTATGTATATATTTTTAAAATTTTAAATATAAGGATATTTTAGCAATTTTAAATGGTTAACATTACTAAAATAGTCACGTTTTTAAAAATATAGAAAAATACACTTCTCTAAGAAATAGTAAAACTTTATTTATATATTAAATTCATAGATAAAAAAGTTTATGAAAATAAGTAAAAAAAATTTAAATAGGGATCATGCCTCCAACTTCAAATATTGAATTCAAAAAGATTCCACACACTAAAATGTCTGCAAATTTAGCCTTGGTTTAGGAAAATATAGAAATTAAAAATAAGAAAACAATGTGCTATGATATGCTGATACTTAAGAATACAGAAAATAAACTTCTAATAGATTGGGTTGTTATATAAAAAGATGTAGAAAACATTCATTGGAATGTAAGATAAAATAGAAAATTAAATTAACAATATTAAAATATGCGTAGTAAGATTGACAAACATTTCATCTTCAAAATATCTAATTGAGAATGGTTCTTTTAGAATATGAAAATAAAAACATAAAATAAGAGGAAAAGAAAAATCAACAAGGACGTATTAGTTTTTTCACTTTTCATACAAACTTAGGCCCAAGCGTATTTAATTAACATCAAAACGATCATTAGCTATCTCCATCGAAAAGATGATTATGGTCCTCCATAATTTCTTGATTGAAATGATTCAACCATGATACAAACTCAATTAATATCAATAAAGCTTTACTTCATAACATTAAGTGATTCAAATATCAAACTAATGCTAAATATTTTCAATCAAAAAAATGAAGGGACAATCATCTTTTATAATAGAATAATTAACAGTTGTTTTGATTGCTATGTTAAAAATTTAAAGTGAAATTTTTTCAGTATGAGACGAACTTATGAAATATTATGGGTATATTAATAAATAAGAGCAAATGTTATGAGTATAAGAAATTTTTTATATATATTTAAAAGCGAAAAACTTATATAAATTGTAAGGACCAGGTATTTTATTTTATTTTCATTATAACCCTTCTCTATTTATGAGATAACTTATGAAGATGCCACTAAGAGTTTATAATATTAATGGATGCATAACATATATGAATATGGTATCTAGGAAACATATAGTACATATATGCATGTATTATGATCTTAGCACACTGAGTATAAATTTAAATGTGTATGATTAGTGTGTCATTGTTAAGCACTATAACTATTTTTCCCTTCGCAGAGTAGGTACGGGGTTCGACCTGACCGGTCAGGTCGCGGGGGTCAAGGGGGCAGCGCCCCCGGAGAAATTTTTAATTATTAAGTGTAGGAGCGGGGAATTAAATTACTAATTGCGACTGGACCCGAGCCCCGACCCGACTCAATGGATTCTATTAACATAAGCGGCCCGCGCTCTAGGGTTTCATTCCCATTTCGCGCCCGACCGCGTTCTCTTCTCCTTCTCTTCTGGTTCTTCGTTCCTCTTCTACTTTCTCTTCCACTCAGTTCGAACCACCCGTGATCGCTTGAGGGGAACTATACCGACTACCTTGAAGGTCATAGATCCGAGTTCAGGAAGCTCCAAGGCTACGAATTTCTGCAGTCCACATCTAGGGTCGTTGTCTTGGGAGGGATCACGGTCAAGGTAAGTAGATGTCGCCCCTTTCTCGATTTAGTGTTGAAATTTTATGTTAAACACGAGGTGAGGCTAGAGGGAATGTATAGCTTCTAACGACTCCATGGTATTAGGCGTAGAGTTCGTAACAGTTAGGGTTCATGGAAAATTTACTTTGAATGCGGATTTCTGTTATGTAAAAGACTTCTTAGCAGATTTTATATTGTTGGAATGTGACGTGAATTGAATTGCCCAATCGAGAGTATGAATTTAAGGTTCTTTCATTTCGCACCTATCATGTGTTTGATAAAATGCTTGTGTGACAGATTTATGTGTTGAATCTGAATTGTGTTTATGTTGTAGGCGTGGTTTGCGGCGTGTTTCATTGTCTGTTATGTATGATGTGTTATCTCAAATAGTTGATTGTAAGGGTTGTTCATGGCCCCTGAATTACATGAGGAGAGGGTTGTTCATGGCCCTTGATGGACATGAGTAGATGATTGGTTGTGTTGGTCAATTTGTGTGTATGGTTATATGTATACGATCTTGGGAGTGGGTATTGGACCCACGTGTATTAGCTTCATCACTGTATGAGTATCCATCATTATGCTTATTTGCACTTTGTGCTAACCATTATCTACTTACTGGGTCTATTTAGACTCATATCATTGTTATTGTGCTTTTAGATCGCAGGTCAGAAGGGGAACTTAAGGATGGGACAAGTTGAAGATCAAACATGAGAGACTCTATCACAATATGTTGATTTCAGTTCTTTTAGATTCGTGCTTTTTTTTTTTGATAATCATATATGTAGGATTCGCTTTGGCAACTATAATGTATTTGGTATTTCAGATTGGATTGTAATCCTTGTTGATGCACATATGCATGACTATTATATCTGTTTGATGTGTAAGGAAAATATTTAATGATTTCCTTCTATATGAATGTTTTTATTATATGAAGATGCAAGTATATAAAATGGATTGAATGTTACAAATGGAAATGTTATGAATATCAGGTCATGTATTCCATATTACCCCTTGTATGTTATGGGGAGATGCTGCCGAATTTTTCTTAGATTATGTAGTACCCCTTGACTAGTTCTTGAGTAATTCTTGGAATGGGGTGTTACATAAATTAAGGATGATAATACTATATATTATGGGCAGTTGCATCATTTTAGTAATCAAGATGAGGAGCCTTGGTGGCTGGATGTGAGGCTTATGACAGCTATAGTGGTAAGGTAATCAGGTAATCTTAACGTTGCAATCGTACATGTCAAATTATCTTATTATAATATTTCCACACGCGGTCCATAAAATGGATAAATCTGTTAGAAATTTAGCATTTAAAATAAGTGCCACTTTCAAAATCACATTCCTCTCTTATTTAGATGATAACTCATGCTGGTTCATTATTGACTAGTCATAAGTTTGATTATTCTCTTCTCATTCAGGTATTTTTTGTTTTCTCATTATTCACTAATATTTATAGTTTTCTCCCGGTGTGGGATATTATTAGAAAAAAAAAATTATTATGTGGGGATTATGAATGTGCTTGAATGCATTATGTTATCGTGATGTATATAAATACACATTAAAAAATCACATCCATCGATTTACCCAACAACCGTTAAAAAATGGGACCCATTTGCCATTTCGGTCGGCTGCCGCAGGTTACGTGAGTGCACAACTGCGTTCCGTGGCGAAGTGGAACCAAAACTGTTTACTTTTGCATTCCGGCCAGCAAAAACGAAAGGAGTGCGATTATCAGGCTAAAGGACTCACATATCTATTCGATCGTTCTCTCTAACAGTAGGGAAATGACAGCTGTATCGCACCGCGTCAGAACTGAAGAGGCTTTTAGCGCACCGAGGAATGCTAACGGCTAGCATTTGCTCACGTGAACAGACATCAGCGCTTCGCAGTTCAAGTGCTTGGAGAAAACATTTTTCAGAAGATCCTGTCCGTTCAATGAATAAATAAAACATGTGTTATAAAAGAAGAACAAAATTTTCATTTCTGCAGATGGGTAAATACCCGCCTTTTACTATTAGGCACAGCGAGTGCGTCGAAATGATGAACGTTATCCGATCTTGATCCAACCATCATTTTCTCATCTATAAAGACGCCCAATCCACGCGCATGCGGCCTGCTGCTCGGATATCCCGGAGGTCTCGATGCTCGGATGGCTTTCCTACCCTCACTGCCCATTTCACCTGCGGCACATGCGGCCGTCACCCTTGCAGGTGGTTTTTGATGTTTGTGGTTGGACTGGGCGCGTAAAATATAGACTTCCTGATCGCTCGAGCAGGACCCCCTCTAATTGAATTGGTTGCGCAGTGCACACCAAGCATATTCTCTAATCTTTACCCATAGAGTACGTTACACTTCTAATTAATTTAATCACGTAGACCATTAGAATAGGATATTTTTCCTGCATCGCGTAATCCTGCGTCGCGTAAGCTTCCAGAACATTCGAGTTCAAGTATCGACATAATTTAATTTATTATATTGCTGCTTTCGAAAAGTGAACAAAAATTTGAATAAAAAATTTTTTGTATAAAAGATTTTGAATTATGAGAAAATAATATGATATGATAAAAATAATGATGAGAAGAAAGAAAATAAAGTTAAAATAAATAAATTAGATGTATGAATAGTTGTGTAGAAATGATTGAAAGATATAAATAAATAATTAAAAATAGAGTAATTATGGAGAGTGAAAAAGTTTTAGATGAAAGAGTTGTTGTTTTAAAAAAAATTCATATTAATAAAAACACCCTAAATATTTTAAACATGACTTACATTTTTAGCTTACATTGTCAATTCAGACCTGATCTAATATTAATATGATCTTGATTTATTTTTCAAATATTACGATTAGAGTTAAGTTCACTTTAACAACATAATATATAGGGTTGGATAAAAAATTTTAAAAAATAAAATTAGATTTGGAATCACCTAAACTCAGTACTTAAGGATCCGTTTGCAACAGTAGCAAATATTGGAAGTGCTATTTGCGTGGCTATAGTTGTTTTTCCATTTCAAATAATGGTAGCTAAAATGAGTTTTCTTATGGAACAGGATAAGAATTTTATAAATGATGTTGGGATTAAGTTGACCGGTCCGCATTGGCTAGCATTTTGCAAAAAATGGATGAGGAATTGAGGGCTAGCACGTGCAATTGTAACCTTGTAGGAGGTGAAATTATGACACATGTATGAACATGACCGACGATCAGACAATGCGTAACTATAAACAATTTTGGACTCTTATTACCGTCCCACTAGGACCCGCTTAGGTTGTATTTGGACGTCATGCACCGACTTCAATGACCGAGGAATTGTGGTGCTAAAACTTTTTATTTTTTGCGGGCAACGTGAAGGCGGAGGTTAAGCTTCAAACTCCAATGAAGATAAACATATTGTTAGTTATGAATGTGCTTGTGAATTGATAAAACTTTTGAATGAATTTTTTTTATATATAAAAGTTGTTAAATTAAAAGAAAATAATGTGATATAATAAAAGTAATGTTGAGGAATAAAGGGAATAAAATTAAAACATACAGGTTAATTGTATGGATAGTTGTATAGAAATAATCGAAAATATGGTAGTTATATAAGAAAATGTGAAAAAATAATTAAAAATAAGATAGTTATGAAAAATAAAAAAAATTTAGCGTGACATTTTTTTAACATTGTCATATACACCCTATATGCTTAGATTTACCCTGAACGAAAATTTTAAAAAATATGAAATTTAATTAAATTAAGTTGTAATACAAGATAATAAAAAAGTTGTAATACAAGAAATTTTAAAAAACTTTTCTTTTTTTTAACCATCCAAACAATATCATTTCAAGGCCTGTTGCTGAATGGACCTTGCAACTTTGGAACTTAATCCCATGCACCCGAGTGCACTTAGGTTTGGTGCACTAAGGTGCATCTCTTTTTAATATTTTTTTTAGAAATTTTTTATATAATTGTTTACTTAAGTGTATTTAACATATGTATCAGTTTTTATCATTTTAAAGATTTTTTGATTTTTTGAATATTTTAAAATTAGTGGCATTTTGATTTTAAAAATCTCAAAAATGTTAAAAATTGATACACACGTTAAATACATTTATATTAGCAGTTCTGTAAAAAAATTTAAAAAATTATATAAATAAGTATTTGCACCCAGGTGCACTGAATCAATTTCCTACATTTCACTGTACATTACGTTGTTATGTGAATTTCGTAGATAGCCCTTTGTTTGGAGACTGTAGTTCAGAGAAGATGTATTAAAAAAACATAATAGGAATGACATCAACAATATAGGCTAGTTTTTTAATAAAATGGTAAAAGTAGTGATTGAAAATAGTGCTATTCTTCATAAAAAACAATATAAGTTGTTTTTTTCCTTCATAAAAAAGTGCTCTTCTTCACATTAGAGATGTAACTACAACTATTATGAGCTACGCAATCCCTACCTAAGCTAATGATTGCAGTACATTTGTCCGTCGATTTTCTAAACAAGATTATTTATATTATTTTTTTATCATGCGACATTTTTTAAAGACTTAATTAATAAATGAGTCTACCTTACTTCGCTCCCACCATAGATATCCTTATGCAAACTAACGAGTCACATCAATTATTTGATCTTCTAAGTGGTAAAGAGACTATTCATATTTATGTAATAGTGAATACACAAAAAAATGGGTAACCTAAATGTAGAAGTCCAAAATGAGCTTTAACACGTATAAGGGATTTATGACGTGATTTCCCAATAGGATTGGAAATTTTAGTGGTTTTGAAAAAAAGTAAGATTGTTGTATAGATAAGAATTCCGGAGAATTTAAGAAGAAGTATAATTGTGGTAGCGATAGATGTCTTGAGTCTTCTTTAGTGTCGACTCTTTTTATAAGTCAACTAAATTATTAGTTGTGATCCCTTGATTTTAGGAGATTTGTTAGGTTGTTATGGAGGTCCGGTTCTTTTGGAAAATAGTGTAATTTGAGAGATGAGGTGAGGACACGTGTAAGGTGGTTTTGACAAAGCCTCTACACTAGTCCCCCTACACCCCCCTTTGTCTCATCTTCCCTTTACTTTTATGCCCTTTGTTAATGTTTTTTTTTTTTTGATTTAAGCGGGGGAGAACAAGTTTCATTTGTATGTGGTCTTTTAAATTTTAAATATTTGAAGTGAGTTGGTCAGTTACATTGTGTGTCATGTTCTGATGGCCAGTCATTATGGCAGTCTCGGGTCGTGTTTTAATAGTTCATTAAGAGTAAGTGGTTACTTATTTTTATGGATAAAAGTTTGTGGTTTTGAGAAGAAAGGGTTCCGTTGGTGCTTTTTCTAGTTCATTGTGCATCCCGTCTCGCCACTCCAATACGTGTTTTTGTATTCACGGAGGGTGAAGGAAAAGGTCCTCATATGGTAAAATCTGATAAGGCTTCTATGCGTATTGACCCACCACAAGCAATAGTGTTGGAGTTTGCAGGGGACGAATCACAAGCTTCACAAATCAAGGTTGCATACTGTCTTCCGGAAAGGTATGTTGTGATTGTTCCGTCTGTAGTTGATAGGGTGCATGAAAATCCAAAGAGTTCCATAGCTATTTTTGAAGATATGTTTAGGGTCGACATTCGGTTGCCAATAGAAGATTTTTCCTGGGAAATTTTGCATGTTTACGATATTTGCCCAACATAATTGACCCATAATGCGTGAAATTGGATATTGGCTTTCGAAATGTTGGGGAAGAAGCATAGTATTTTGATGAACTAGAACGCATTTTCTCGATTTTCTACATAGATGAATCTAGGGTAGAATGGGTTCTGCCACTTCATGCTAGCAGTGGGGGTGATGAAACTAATTGGAAAGGCGTTCTTTGTTTATAGAGGCCAGAAAAGCAGATTTTTCTATGTTCAGATGTCTAAGGAGATTGGGAGGTTCCGGTGGATTGGAATCCTAATCCTTCTGCGGAAGTTGTGCCCATGAATGATGTTGAGACATGGGCAGTGAATAAATTGTCAGGGCTATTAGAAAGGCTAGTCAATATTTTGAGGCAGGAAATGTTAGCGTATGGTGTGATTGTAGAGCCGGGTTAAGATGAAGACATGCAAAAGGTGTCAAAAATTGTTAGGGACCCAAATGTTGGGTCTATAGCAAAAAGAGCAGTTAGATAACCCATATTTAAAAAGGGCAAGATGTATTGAAGCGAGGTACTCGTTGTGGACGAGCAGATAGAGGTGGGGGAAAAAGATTTAGATTCAGTTGAGGTAGGGAATGTTGGAGGGGAAAATTTTGTGCAGGAGAGTATTCCTGAAAAGGAGTTTATTATTATGGAAAAGGCGAATGAAGTGAAGAAGTCCATGACTATGACTAAGACAATCATGCTTGTTCCCACTTAGAAGGTATATTCCTCATCATCGCTTGACTATGAGGGTGTGTGTTCGGAGATACTAAGGGGGCATTTTTGCAATAGGAAGAAAAGAAAAGAAAAGAAGAGGGGAAAATTTTGAAGAGACATTTAAATGTCTAAAGAAAAGACGTGTTGATGGCATAGGCTCCTTTGTGCTAATGGAAACTCATTATCGTGACATGATAAAGAAGTTGAATAAGGCGGAGGAGACTTGCGAGCACAGATGAGCATAAAAAATGCTTTGGTGGAGCAGACAAGGAGAGCGATGTTTGAAGCGGAGGGTTATAGGGAAAAGTTAGTAAAAATCATGGTAGATTATGAGAGAAAATTACATGCTGCCAATGCCGAAAATAAAAAGCAAAGGGAGCGTTATGATGTATTCAATGATCAGCTCGCAAGCTTGAGAAAGGTAATTTATCGTTGGAGGTACAAGCTAAGCTTAAACAAGAAGAGAAGGAGAGGTTGAAGGTGGCTTTGTCTACTCAAAGAGAAGATTTGGAGCTGGCTTTGTTGGCGCGAAAAGAGGAGCTTGAGTACAAGAGATAGACTTTCAGAAAAGGTGTTATAGAAAAGATTTTTAATATCCGTATTGGCTATGATATTTCTGAAAGTGAAGAAGAAGAGGAAGACACAGGATCTAAGGACTCCTAATGTGTTTTTTTGTAGGCAATGGGTCCTTGAGTGGAAATGTTTTATTATAGGTACATGATTTGTCTAACTCAGTGTGATTTTATTGTTTGGATAAGTTTGCATGAGGATTCTATGTCCCTTTGTTTTGGGTTATGAAAACCTTTGAATTTGATGAGGTGATACAACCTCTTTGTTTGGGTTATGAGACCATTTTGGTTTGATGTGGTTGTTGTTGCCTTTGTTATTTTGGGTCTTTAAGCCCTTTTTAATTTGATGGGTTATTGCAACCCTTTTGAAGGTGTCATTAGATTGTTTTGTTTTGATGGGACTGTTGCAGGCCATTTGCAGGGGTCAGTGGACCCTTTCATCTAATGAGGCTACTGTTGGCCCTTTGCAGGGGTCAGTGGACCCTTTAATCATGCGTAAAAACATCTCAAATGTTGAGCGTTCCATACCCTAGGCATGGGTTATCCTTCCATTGTTTTTAATTCGTATAATCTATTGTCAAACCATCTTCGTACACGAAATGGACGATCCCAATTTGGGAAAATTTTGTGATAATTGTATTTCGAGGGGAAAATTACTTTTTGTAGGACTAAATCACCGATGAGATGAGTTCTGTTTCTTATTTTTTTTATAGAAGTGACTGGCTACCTGATGTTGATATAGGCTAAGTCTTTGTGTAGCGTCATTTTGAATTTCTTGTAAGATGTCTAGATTTTTCCTTTGTAATTGGGTATTAGTTGTTGATGGTATTTGAGAAACACAATACTTGGAATGAAAAATTTCAATGGGGAGGATTACTTTTGTGCCATATACAAGTTAGAAGGAGGTGTGACCTGTTGCTCTTTTAGGGTTGTATTATAAGCCCAAATTACACTAGATAAGACATTTGCCTAGTTTTTATGTTCTTCGTATAATCTCTTTTGCAAGGCTTATTTGAGAGTTTTATTAGTTCTTTCAACCTATCCATTGCATGGGGGATATGTAATGGAAGAAAATTATGTTGTACGTTGTTGCCAATGCAGAATTCTTTAAAGTTTTGGCAATCAAATTGTTTTCTATTGTCTGCAATGATGGTTTGGGGTAGGCCAAATCGGTATACTATTTGGTCCCATATAAAAGTAATAATTTGAGTAGAGGTAATGGAATTAAGATCTTTAGTTTCTACTTATTTTGAAAAATAATCAATGACAACAACTATGAATTTAAGATTTTTAGGGGCAATAGGTAAAGATCATACTAAGTCTATACCCCATTGTTTAAAGGTCATGATTCGAAAATGAGCGACAATTGGGTAGTAGGGATGTGGGAAAATGAGGCATATGTTTGACATGCAACACATCTATGAATATAATTTTTTTCGTCTTTTTGGACGGAAGGCCAGTAGAATTCCGCACGTAAGATTTGGTGTGCTAATGTATGCCATCCTAGGTAGTTTCTGCAACAGCCTTAATGTAGTTCTTCCAGAATGGTAAGAATTTTAATGGGTGTATACAGCGAAACAATGGGGTAAAGAAAGATTTTCGGTAAAGCTCTCCATCGATAATCGTGTAGTGGATTGTTTGTCTTTTTATGTGTTTTGTTTTTTTGTCGTCATTGGGTAGGTGATTATTAATAAGGAATTGTATAATGGGATCTTTACAGTAGGGAGATGATGTGTTTATGTTATTGACTTGGTAAGGTGTAATACTTAATTTTTAAGTGATAAATGGGAATTGGTGTGTCAAATGATGTATTAGTGGCTAATTTGGCTAAGGTGTTAGCAAGTATATTTTTCTCTCGGAGTATTTCTAAATAGAGAAGTGGGGTATTTGTTTAATGAACCTTTTGCAAAGTTGTAGGTAAAAGATCATATCATTGTCTTTTGCTTCAATGTCTTCTTTGATTTAATTAACTACTAAATTCGAATCAGAAAAAATGATAAAATTCTTTACCTTGAAAGATGAGATGATATACAGTCCTTGGTAAAGGGCTTTGTATTCAACAATATTATTGGAGCTTTGAATGCAAATTAGATGACAAAGGTTTTATTAAGAGAATACCGGATCCACTTTTCGTATTGTTAGATACCCCGTTGATTCTTAACTCTCATTGCTCAGCAATGAGTGTGTTTGTATCTGTATTAATAAACCTGTTAGAATTGAGGGGACAAAGAGAATTATATGTATCATCAGAACAATAAGGTCGTTTGAAAATTCGATCAATATATCAGCAAGTTTTTGTCCTTTGATTGACTTAAGCAGCTAAAAGTGTATGTCAAATTATGATAAATTTAGGGCCCATTTCATTAACCTTCCAGATACGTCAAGCCTTTGCAAAACTGCTGCAAAGGATAGTTAATATAAACTATAATAGTATAAGATTGAAAATAATGACATAGTTTCTTTGATACAATTAAAAGTGCAAAACGTATTTTTCTAATAAGAAATAATGAATTTCTGCATTGTGTGACACTTGGCTAACATAATATATGGGATGTTGAATCCTTTTATTCATCCTAACCAGCACTGCGTTAATGGTATTATTTGAAGTTTCTAAATACATAAAAAGAGTTCTTCTGGCTTCTAATTTGATAAGCAATGACACTGTCGAAAGATATTTCTTTAATTCTTGGAAAGTAGATTTATATTCTACTGTCGATTTGAATTTTTTCACTTTTCTTTAGGATCTTAAAGAAATTCAAAAATTTATTCGTGGATTTTGAGATAAATCGATGCAAAGCTGCAAGTCATCCTATGAGTTTATGTACGTCTTTTTTTATTTTTGGGTGTATTCATATTTATAATGACTTCTATTTTAGTGGGATTAACCTCAATACCCTTTTCAAAAATAATTACATCTAGAAATTTTCCTTTGGTTATTCCGAATATATATTTTTCTGGATTTAGGGTGTGTTTGGCAAGAGGAAAAAAATGTCATGTGAAAACTTTTCAATTTAAAACTTTTCACTCTCCATAATTATCCTATTTTTTAATCATTTTTTCACATTTCCCTATACAACTACTTTACTTTTCAATCATTTCTACACAACTATCCATACAACTAACCTATCTATTTTAACTTTATCTTATTTACTCTTTACATTACCTCTATCATATCACATCATTTGACAACTTTTACTCTCTAAAACTTTTCATCAAAAGTTTTATCCATTCCCAAACACACCCTTAATTTCATATCGAAGTGCTTTAAAGTAGCAAAAGTTTCTTCTTAATCTTTTATGTGTTGCACATGGTCTTAGCTTTTAACTATCATATCATCAACGTGTACTTTTATATTTTTGCTGACTTGTTGTGTAAAAATTTTATTCCTTACCCTTTGATAAATGACACTTAAATTTTTAAGGTTAAAGGACATTACTCTAGAATAATATATTCCTTCAAGGGTGACGAAAGATGTTTTTCCTCATCTTTAATAGTTATTTTGATTTGATGATGCCCAAAAAAGGCGTCCATAAAATTAAATTTTTTGTATCTTATAGTTGAATCATTCAATTAGTTGATGTTTAGCAAAGGATAGTTATCTTTTAGTGTTGCTTTATTTAGGTTAATAAGTCAATACATATACGTTATTTTCAATTTGGTTTAGATACCATTACCACATCAGACAACCATTATGGGTATACAATTATTTGTTGTTCCTTAGATACAAAGGTTCTTTTCTTTTGCTTTATTGGTTTGGTATTTAAATCTATGTTTAGTTTATGCTCGAATATTGATGGGTGCAACCCTGTTAATGCAAAAGCATATTTTGCAAAGACATAACAATGGTCATATAAAAAGCTAGCTGACGCTATTTGAAAAGGCGGATCAGTAGATGTACCTATGTTGACATGTTGAGAGTTGTGTTTTTAATGTTAACAGTGGTAGTATCCTCGACTTCATTAGAAGGTGCTATAGAATTTTCATTTATAAGCTGCAAAGTAAAAATGATGAGTGATTTTTTGATTTTCTTAAGCAGTGCCTTTTCTTGTGGGGGCGGGGATCTTGATCCACAAGTAATAAGTAAAGACAACAACTAGCAATTTGTTAAGAGTTGGATGATCAATGATAGCATTATAAGCATACGAGATATTGACTCCTAGGAAATCAGTTTCAATAGTAGCTTGCTGCAGTGAAGTGCCAATTATGAAAAGAACGGTCATTAAACCTTCTACACATACCTTATCTTCAATAAAGTCAATTAATGTTCCAGTGTGGGGATGAAGGTTCTTCTTTGGGATCTTCATTCTATCAAAAGCTTTGAAGAACAATATATTAGTAGAGCTATCAATGTCTATCATATTTCATATTTCGATAAACTATCTAATTTACAATTCTCCTTATCCCCACAAGCAATGTCCCCATGAATGTTGGATATGATTTCATATGCGGGGGTATTTGAGGATTTGTATTTGGAAATTGAACCTAACTAAGGAGTGGCAATGGGGGTCTTTTTTTCCAATCCATTTTACAAATTGCGTGAGATGACTTTTCTAATGAGGTCTTTGATGAAATCATTTATCTCGTGAAGTAATGAGGTATTCAATGGTGTTTTACAAACTAAGGGGGCCTTTATCCTTTCTACGCAAGGAAAATTTGAATCTGTGAAGTGATCAATAGGGTGTGCTTTTCATACCAAGATGACGAAGGGTGACCATATGGTCCCATGGCAATGAGTTTGAACTTCTGAGGGAGGGAGATGCTCATTGATGGTTTCTAGAGCAAAGGGTGAGCGTCTAGTAATATTAATGAATTGAGGCAAAGATGTAAAAAAGTGTTACTAATAGGTTCTTGCATTGGAATTTGTGTCCTAGGGTCATTTGCCTGCCTAGGCATTGAGGGAGTTGATTGTATCTGCGCTTTCTATTAGCAATGTGGTCAACATTTCTTAGAACTCTTCTTTGGTTATGACAGTATTGGAGTTCATTTCTCCACAGGTAGTTCTAGTGGAGGCCCCCCTTTGCACTTTGGTATGAGTCGCCCCTTTGCGCATCACCCCTTTACGCGACGTTCTCCAAGTTAGACACGGACTAGTTGTACTCCATGGTAAAGAGAAAAAAGAAAAGAAAAATGAAGACTGAGAAGATACATGGGAAGGAAAAAGAATAGAAATGGATTTCTAGCTTCGTTCCCACGGACAACGCCAAGTGTGGAAGTCCAAAATGGGCCTTCACACATGTAACGGATTTGTGACTATGATTTCTCAATAGGATTGGAAATTTTAGTGGTTTTGGAACAAAGTAGAATTGTTGTATGGATAAGAATCCCAAAGGATTTGGGAAGAAGTAGGGTTGTGATAGTGATAGATGTCTTAAGTCCTTTTTAGTATGAACTCTTTTTATAAGCCAACTAGACTGTTAGTTGTGATCTCCTTATTTTAGGAGATTTTGTAGATTATTAGCAAGGTCCGATTCTTTTGGAAAATAGTTTGAGAGATGGGGTGAGGACATGTGTTAGGTGGTTTTGACCAATCCTCTACACCAAATAATCTCAACTAATTTGATACGTTATCAAAGCTCATGCTTAGAAATGTGGAATGTTGTCGTAAGTTGTTGATGTTGTATGTACCTATGTGTATCCAAAACGGCAGCAAATTAATATACTGCATTGCGGATAATTTTGATGCATAAGTTTATTTTTCCTAATCTCTTATACCTTTTTACTAATTTATTATGGTATAAGAGTTAGGAAGCTCCCCCCGATCAACCGATCGATCTTATTTTTTTCAGTGGCTGAAGAAAACTCAAGAACTACACAAATCACTCTGATTGTGTCATCGTTAGGTATAGTAACGCTTTCATTTTCATTAATGCAACACCGCAATTGTCTCTTAAATTTACGTCATCAAGTTATCCTTGTTAAGTGCTTGATTTTCCTTTTTACTTCTTGGATGTGATTCAATTGGCTTTGTGGATGGCTTATCTCCTTGTCCAAAAAAATTGCCATCAACTTCCATGATCATCAACTAATATAGACTAAAAGATCAGGGTTAGGCAAGACTAATTATTCATTCGATTTTAGTATTTATGCATAATATTGCAGATATATTAAGAATTAAAGGTAAATTTGTGGGTATACGAGGAATTCTTCAATAGTTTTTATTAAATTATTTATTCACGTAAGAATTCCATTTTAGATAACTTAAATATTAAAATTCAACTTTAAAATTAATATATACAACAAATATTTTTATTACATTTATTTTATAAGTTCGCTCCTATGTAACTCGGTTGCATAGAAGTAGTTCCATATAACCTCCTTTATTTTTGAGATTTTGATGTTTGATGAAAAATTTAATTTATTTATTTTGTATTTAACACTATTTGTTTAGCTATGAGACCAAGTTCCATCCAAATCTAATATACGCATAAGTCACATTTGCTCAAAACGAGAATACTTTTATGAAATCGAGTTTCATAGAAGTGATCTTGTGAAACCGTTTTTATTTTTGAAATGTTGATTTTTGATGAAAAATTCAATCCATTCATTGTAATTTACACCATTTGTTTAACTAGAAGACCAAGTTTCATCTCAAACCAATATGTTGATAGGCCAAATTTGCTCAAAAATATGTGCATTCATGTATAAATTATGAAAAATGCTTATATGCATTCACACATGTATTAGAATGTAATAATACTTTATAAGATCATTTATCTACATATTATTGATATTTTAGATGGTTTAGATTTTGAAAAAACTAATTTAAAGTTAATATTTTAATATTAAACTATTTTATTATGTTGATTTTACATATTTATAGATGAGACCCATATACAATGAAATTTAAAAAATAAAAGGGTTTTCAAGATACTGTAAATGATGGTAAATATAATGGATGAAGTAGATTTTCTATCAACTATCAAAATTTTAAAAATAACGGGGGTTTCATAGAAGAGAGATTTCGTAGAAGTGTCCCCATGCTCAAAAATAGGTACATTCATGTGTAAATTAAGAAAAATATTTAGATCAATTCACATATGTATTAGAATATGGTAATACTTTATATAATCATTTATCCATATATTTATAATATTTAGATGGTTTGGATGTTGAAATTACTACTTAAAAATTGATATTTAATATTAAACCATTTTATTATGTTGATTTTACACATTTGTAGATGAGGCCCATATATAGTGACATTAAACAAATAAAAGTATTTCAATCACAATATAAATGATGTTAAATATAATAGATGGAGTGGATTTTCCATAAATCATCTCTATGTTAAAAATGAAGGGGTTACATAGAGTAGGCGTTTCATAAAAGTGCTCCTGTTTATTTTATATATTTTTCAGATGAGCCTATGCACATTTTAATTAGATAAAATTTGATATCTTAGTTAAATAGATAACTTTAAATGAAATGCATAAAGTGAATTTTACATCATTATGAAAGCAGGCCGAAAATGATGAAATACATGGAAAAAACTTGATGAGACCCATGTACATAAAAGCAGGTCCCATATATATTGCTAAATGTGGCACTCAATGGGGCCCGTTACATAAAAGCAGGTCCCATATATTGCTAAATATGGCCCTCGGTATGCCCTGTTACATAAAGCAGGTCCTATATTATTGAATATGACCCTCAACTAAGTTCATCAATTGTATGTAAAGATAGATCTCGTTAAGCTAACCATGAGAATTTTACTAAATTATAAGAAGACATTTTCAGTGGTAGAAATAAATTTTTTTGAAAATCTCTATACAACCCAAATCGAGCTGCACTACCAACCGAGGCTAGCTCGGTTGGTCGTCACCAGCGGCGCACCACAGCGTTCTGCCGTTGACGTAGGATCGAATCCCATTTGGGATTTCGGTCCTAAATAGATAGGTGTGGGAGCGGTTTGTCTCCCGGATGAAGTGTGGGAGCAGGTGGTCTCCCAGGTGGCTGTTGGAAGTTGTGTCTTCCAGATTTCTTTGGGATGTTATGTGTCCCCAGATTTGTAAGAATGTCTCAGATCTTCAATATCATATGTGTTGAGATACATGTAATTATATACCAATCAAAAAAAAAAAAAAAAAAAAATCGAGCTGCACTTATCGTGATCCGATTAACATTCTAACTAGGTTAAAAAGCTCAATGCACCCAAGGGCATGCACCTTTTTTATTTTTTACACAATCGTTAATCTAAATTTAAAATTATTAAAAATGTCGCTAATTTTTAAAATTTTCAAAAAATATCTAAAAGTCTCCAAAAATAGTAAAAATTGATATATATGTTAAACACATTTATATTAACAATTTTATGAAAAATTTCAAAAAAAAAAGGTGAAATACACTCGAGTGCATTGAGGTTCAATGCACCTAGGTGCATATGACCAGGTGCCATTAAAAATGGGTACTTAATTAGTCCCTTTCATGTAAAGATTTTTGAAATGACCCCATGCATGATTGGGTTATAATGATTTGCTGTGGGCCCACCAAATAAAGGAGTCCCAAATTAAATATGAAACTATAACACCTGCTAATAAAACCACCTTTTGAGTTTTAGCAATGATGATTTGGCTGCAAAAACTTTTTATGTGCATTTGACATTTGATAAAAATTTTTTAAAAAAGTTTCTGCTATAAAAGTTTTTGAAATGGTATAAATAATATGAATTAATAAAAATAATAAAGAGAAGTAAAGAAAATAAATTTTAAATAGATAAGTTAGTTGTATAATTTTTTGATGAAAATGATAGTTGTATAATTAGTTCTGTAAAATGATTGAAAGATATCGTAGTTTTACAGGAAAATATGAAAAAATGATTAAAAAAGAATAATTATAAAAAGTGAAAAATTTTAGATTGAAAAATTTCGTGATTGCCAAACATATGAGAAAATGTACTGAATGAAAGAGTATGATTTTTTGAGAAACCAGAAAATTAATTCAATGCAACGGGATACTTCTGAACAGGTGCAATGATAAATATACTTTCGCAACTAATTTTTTATTTGGTTGCATAACTAAATGTAGCTGTGTGAATAAACAAAATTCAAAGAAGAGTACCGATGCCCCTTCCTGGGGTCAGCCCAGGTGGCACGTTCGCCTGCTCACATAACAGACAACGGTTCAAATCTCATTGGTGGCGTTCGTCTTTCTCTTTAATGGGAGCGTCTGCTTAGTTGAAAAATAGGATATATTGTTAGATTGTGTTAGGATATCATTTAAGAATGACTTAGAGTTTGATTGTAATACTAATTAAGATAATTGTAAATATATACTCATAAAAAAAATACAGAAGCCATTTTGTAAATGTAACCCATCCAATTTTCATACGCTGATGATTGATGTGGAATTAACTTAGGGTGTGTTTGTTTGGGGCCAAAATATGTCAACTAAAACTTTTCAATCCAAAACTTTTCACTCTCCATAACTACTCTATTTTTTAATTATTTTTTCACATTTTTTATACAAACTACCGTACTTTTCAATCATTTCTACACAACTACCAATACAACTAACCTATCTGTTTTAACTTTATTCTCTTTACTCCTCATCATTACCCCTATTATATCACATCATTTTCTATCGATTTGACAATTTCTACCCCAAAAACTTTTCATCAAAAGTTTTACCTCCAACCAAACACACCCTTAATCTATCAATTTAACTAAATGATCAGGCGCCATTCAAATAAAAAATGTATATGAGCGACATTTGCTTAAAATATATATGGTTATATGTAAATTATGCTTAATGTTTAGATTTATTTACAGATGCATTAAAATATAAGAATATTTTATCGAATCATTTATCCATGTATTAATAATATTCTATATTATCAGGATACTGAAAAATAATCTAAATTTAATATTTAACATCAAATTATTTTTCTTATTAAGTTCTTACATTTATAGATGAAGTTATACACAACTGGGTCAAGGTTTGCCTAACCGACCTACTTTTTAAAAATCAATTTGACTCTATTTTAATACTGTGTTGGGACAAAGTTGGTTTGACCTTCGCTTTTTTTAAAATAAGTTTGAAGCAAACTTCGAGTTGGTATCAGACCGGTTTCGGGACAGTGGGTCAGGTAAAAAACGCGAATCGAATAAGATGATTTTAAGAATTTATATATCTATCAAACATAAACATACATCTATACTAAATTTAAATATTATATGCTTCAATATTTTACTAATTATTAAAAAATACATCATTAATAAACAAAACATAAGAAAATATAATATAAATTTATTAAAATAGGTTAATATATAATTATATGTAAGAGTTATATATGTGTGAAAATTTCTCTTATTGATTCTTATATTATTTTCTAGATAAATCGATTTTTCTATTATTGATATCGTTAATTATAAAAAATGTGGGAATTTTGAAAGAAAATGATAATCAAATTTAAAAATAGGCTTATATTTTTTAATAAATTAAAAATGTAGGGTGGGTCAGGACTCTTCGAATTGGAACATGGTCAAATTCGGATTAAAATTTCTAACACATCTCTATATCAGGAAAAAAATATTAATTTCACTCGGTTAAAAGTGAGTCGGACCAAAGCCGAGTCATTTGTCAAACCGCTCCAATTCCCACTCTTAAGGCCCGACGAATGTTTATTAAGTAGCTTTTTCATCAACTAACAAAGTCGGCCGAAATTGATCGAATATATGACCTTCGTGTGGGCGTTAG
The DNA here is from genome assembly GCA_030490835.1 of Annona cherimola. Lineage (NCBI taxonomy): Eukaryota > Viridiplantae > Streptophyta > Magnoliopsida > Magnoliales > Annonaceae > Annona > Annona cherimola. Next base: position 108,613,098 of record CM059971.1, read on the forward strand.
GGGAGAACTCTATACTCAAATAACTAATGGACCCTTATCTTATGCTCCCGAGAGCATGCCCGGGCACATACACCTATTTTTAAAAAAATTTGTTTGAATTTTTTTTCATAAACTTGTTAGCCCAAGTGTATTTAATCTGTGTATCAATTTTTACCATTTTTGGAGATTTTTATTAAGCTTCGTACCAGTCCATTTATAAAGAACAAGTTGAAGAGTGACGGTTATAGGGCTTACCTTTGTAATGCTAAGTTACTGGGTAGTTAAGTCTTTTGCGGAATTATTTTTTAAATTATCTAATTTTGTTTTAAATTCATCTACTACTATTTTTAGCTCTTGTACTTCGCATTCTAGATTTTCTTTATTTTCTAATAATCTATTATATAAGTGACGCATGATCTTTTCAGACCGGTCGAAAATCCGGTGATTTCCGACCGGTCCAAAAATATTTTTTTTAAATTTTTTTTTTGAAAAATAATTTTATAAATTTGTTAATCTAGTTATATTTATTTTATAAACCAAGTTTTATCATTTTTGGATATATCTATATATTTATTTTGGATTTTTAAAAACAGGGGTATTTAAGTCATTTTAAGAATATTTAAAATGACTTAAATACCCCTGTTTTTAAAAATCCAAAATAAATATATATACATATCTAAAAATGATAAAACTTGGTTTATAAATTAAATATAACTAGATTAACAAGTTTATAAAATTATTTTTCAAAAAAAAATAAAAAAAATATATTTTTGGACCGGTCGGAAATCACCGGATTTCCGACCGGTCTGAAAAGATCGGTCCTCTATATAAGTCGCCATTCCTTTGTATTACTTGATTTTTTTCTTTTATAATATTTGCTAGTACCTTTGCTATATATGCTAAATTTTTTAGTATTGAGATCATCTTGATCAGAGTGGTCCCTGGTTGGTTGTGTTTTGAGTATTTTTGGAGAAATTTTTATAATAGGCGGGCTGTATCGGATATAATTTTCTCATGATGAAAGCTGTTTAATAGTACTATTTTGTTCTTGAAATGAGGTTTTTCTTCATATATTACTTCTTTTAGTTTTAAAAACATTGATCCAAACACCACGTCAATGGCATTTGCATATGCGCGTGGTGTTGGTCTAAGACGAACTGCTCACTCCTGGAAGTGGAGCGACTGACTGACTGAGTATATACCCAATGCCACTGCAGTGCAGGCATGCATGAAGCTGGCCGGCACCTGAGCTTTGCTGATCATGAGCAGGGACTAGGGGTGCAACTCGGGCTCATGAAACTCGGGTTCACCTCAACCCTAACCCTAACCCTATTTGTAAAACTTCAACCCTAACCCTAACCCTAACCCTATTTGTAAACCTCAACCCTAACCCTATTTTTAAAATTCGGGCTCGGGTTGAGTTTCGGGTTGAGTTTCTCCTATTAATATGTCTTTGTTACTCATCCTATATATAGCTTTATCACAAACCTATTGTATGAAAAAGTTTAAAAAATAATTTATTATATAAAAGTAAGAAAAATTCAAATACCGCTTAAGAGTAGGAAAAAGGAAACCTGTTTTGAACCTTCTCTTTACATCCAGTGGAATAACAACTATATTTTTTAGAATGTTGAAATACAACTGTTTTTCATTCTGTAATTTAACACCAATATCACAATTATATACATCAATATTACCATCTAATTGTAAGATAAACCTTATCGTATCAAGTGCAATAAAATAAAATCATTCAAAAACCATAAAATATTAAGCCCAATAAGATTATATTAATTCAAGCATCCAACTCCAAATTACAATATCCAAGTTAACTCCAAGTCTACAACACTAGTCTTAAGCTCAAATAACCAAATTACAACAGACATCACAACCTCAGGTCTGAGTCCTTGTATTCTAATTCGATCATCCCGAGGATTGGATAGGTTGAGCATGACTCTCCATCCTGTGGGTAAGGTTTGTTCAGGCATCAGTCTGATGATAGTTCACCCAAAAGCTGACCTAGTGCTGCCTGAGTAATAAGCAGCTTGAGTTAAATTTGACCACTCTTAATCAACATCCAGTTAAATTATTGTTGTTTTAGGCATGGTGTTCTTGGCAGTCTATGTCCTGAACAGTTTACCCCAATGTCCAATAATCATATAATAAAATAATTTTGATTTTTATAATTGACGCAGGGAAATTAAGACCATATTAAAATTCCACCCTAATCATCTTTGAGTTAAGGTTCAGTTCAAATTCAAAATTCACTTCCTGCATACTAAGCATGTGATGAGAAAGCAGATCTGTTCAACTAAGCATGTGATGAGAAAGCAGATCTGTTCACCTGTGTGCTGTAGCCATTCGGAAGCAGACTGATAAAGCTATGAGCATTTACAGCTGCAGCTGCAGCTTCAACTTCAGCAATTGTCGCGTCCGGCTTGCCATATAGTATATTCTCGAGTATGGTAGTTGCAAAAAGTGCAGGTTCTTGGTTCACCAAACCAATCTGGTCCCTTAGCCAACACAATTGAAGCGTCTTTATATCCACGTTATCCAGCAATATTTGTCCTGTAATTAGACGAGTGACCCGAAATTCATTATCATGACACTAGTCACTGAAATTTGGTTTCTCAATATATGCTGAAAAGGAGGCTTTAATTGTAATTACCTTCATTCGGATCATTGAACCTTTCTATCAGAGCTACCACAGTGCTTTTCCCTGACCCACTGCCACCAACAACTGCAACGGTCTTCCCCGATGGGAAGAAAATTGAAAATTTTCTAAAGATTATAACATCCGGACGAGATGGGTAACTAAAAGTGACCTCCTTGAATTCAATGTTTCCATTCACCTCCGCCAAACACTTCCCATCTGAGGGATCTTGGACAATGGAGGGCTTCTGCTTGATTATCTCCATTAACTTGTATCCAGCAGTTTTACCCTTGCTGAATGCTCCCAGGTTTGAAAAAGATTGCCATAGACTCCTGCAAGAAAGATCGATGCCCATTCAATATTAATGATCCAGTGCCGGGGCTGATGCGGGACACTACCGGGGCTGATGCGGGAAGTTGCCTGCGCAAGAAGCCATGGACTGAAGGACGCAGCACCGCCGCCGGAGAAGAAAGCCAAAGCTCCAAAACCCGTCACACGTCCTGTGCGGCAATAGGGAATAAAAATCCCCAAAGCTCCCTGCTGTCTTCTTCAACCTTGGAGAGAACTTCCATTCCACCGGAACTAGCTTTCCGCAACCCGATCAGAAGATTCAAGTCTTCCATTTTTTGCAAACCCATTACCTCCGGCATCGTTCACGCAAGGGGCCAGCAGTCGGCAGTCGGCACAGAAGAAAACGGCGCCTTTGGTGGAGCAGACACAGTCGGTAGTCAGCGACGCAGGGGGCCAATGGTCGCCCATCGGCGTAGTCGACGGAGCAGGTGCAGAGGGGTAGGGCGGCGGGCTGGAGCGGGAAGGAATGGGGGACATCAAGTTGCGGCTGGGCGGGAAGTAGATATTAGGGCACCGTTTTGGGAAAAACCCATCTTATATGGCTACAGAAATCGGGTTCGGGTTGAGCGGGTTAGGGTTCTTATCAACCCGAACCCGGACCGATTTCAAATCGGTCTCGGGTTCAACCCGAAAAATCGGGTTCGGGTTTATCAACAGCAGGTTCTAACACTGCCTAAATCCGGGTTCGGGTTGAACCCGGCCCAAGTTGCACCCCTAGCAGGGACTGGTCTTTAGATTTTAAAATAGCACCCAAAGGGAGTCATAATTTCAGATTCCCCATCAATTGATCCAACGGTGAAGGGCCAGAGCAGCTGACAGAGACCGATTAATAAGATATTCAACCCAGCATCGATCGCGATGGTGAGCGGTGACCGAAGAATGACGAGAAAAAAGTCGAGCAGTCCTGGGCAACAATGATTCAAGCCAATGTATCAACGATCTGCGGCCACGCACCACATGAGTCGCTTTCCAAATTGCCTGATCATCAGGAAGGTGGTGCACTCTTCACACCACCCCAAATCTGCACACATGAACATGAGGACTATCAGTCATCGCTACCAGTCTGCAGCAATACATACTCTCGGATCAGGATCAGATGCGACATTGTAATCAACCGTACACCACAAAAATCGCAATCAGCCATCTTATTCTAATAATTTATTCCATGGCTCGCTACTGTAATTTTTTTTTCAATTACAATTTAATAAATTTTATGAAAATCCAACAACCATCTTGCTTTGCATCATTTGTTTAAGTACGATACATTTTTTTTATTGGAAAATACAACATATATTGAAGTTTAATTGTTTCGGCAATTAATGGCAAGATCGTTTGGCAGGCATCTCATGAGATTTTACTTTTAAGGCCCATGCCACTTAAATTTTCGATCAATTCAATTTTTTTTTTGGAGATGTTGACAATATATACGCGAACAAGCGAGGATGGTGTTGATATGGCCCAATTTTCCAATAGGAGTGATCTTTTTAGTCCGGATTAAGCAAATATTTTACTTAGCTCACCTCAAAAAACTTATTTACAATAATTTTTTTTACTTTTTTTTCATACACTTATTTATTTATGTGTGTATATATATATATTTAAAATACCCTAATTTTTAAAAATCTAAAAAATATATATACACATATCCAAAAATAATAAAATTTGATTTATATATTAAATATACTTAGATAAACAAGTGTACGAAGACAAAAATAAAAAAATTTGTTATAAATGAATTTTTTAAGGTGGGCTAAGTAGTACATTTGCTTAGACCGAGCTAACATGATTATTTCTCATTTTACTAGCGTGTGAATAAATGAAAACGGTATCTCATGTGCTAATTAAGCCAGTACATATACCTTGAATAGAAGTAGGCGCGTTTGTTTTTAACACGGGATTAACAGTGATAAAAATAAACGGAACAACACGGTAATGTTGAAATTATGGCCGAAGAAGATCCATTTATTTGTGGGGCCGGTTAGAATACTTATGTTTATGTTGGAATAGAAACTTACTTTGGACCATCGATATTTAAAAATGCAGTGGATCGGTACTGCTGAACAAAGTCAAAGGACTTCTGGAAACATTAATCTTACGTAGGACTAGAATCGCATTAATAAAATATTAAATTGATATTTTTTAAAAATAGATGAAAGATTATTTAAAAATTTAATTCGAATTAAAATATATTAAATTATTAAATCACATGGAACCCTACAAAAGTTCATTAAAATTTTTCTTCCTTTAATTTCGGTTTTCGTTATCACTGTGCTTGCTCTTTCTACCATTTTTTATCAGCCCATCTGCCTTATTTCCAAATTTATTTATAGTGTCGCCAATTTCAAGAAAGCAAGGCCATATTTGACAAACTTTAAAATTTTTGATTATTTAAAATAGTTTTAAGATTCTAGGATATGAATTAGTACCAATTAAACGGCCACGTGAATTAAAACCGAATCTTTTAATATTTTAAAAATGATTTATATTATAAATATATATTTTCTCTAATAAGTAATGAGGTATATATACATTATACAATTTAAAATATAAACGCTTAAATTTTTATAATTTTTGCTTAGGATTTATTTGGTAATTGAGGAAAGGACATTTTGTACATCAATTGTTATCTGTTAATGTGATTTTACATCTTAGCTGCATAAAAACATTAATTTTCAGTTATTACTTATATATTTAATATTATTTCATGACTTTACATGACAATTTTATCTGTTTTGTTGTTATTCTTAGAATTACTTCTATTTACTCTTTTTCATGTTTCTTCACCATGTCAAAGGCTCATTGAATTGGTGGAAAAAGAGTACACCAAATTTTATTAAATGTTCAAAAAATCATTGCAAAGAACTATAATTACTCTTTAACATTTTAACAATTTATCTATAATTTTGTCTTATATTTTACTAATTACCAAACAGACAATTAATATATCTCTTTCATTATTGAGTAATTTTCTTCACGGAACATATCGATAAAGATAAAATTATTATTTTATATTTTATCGTGTACTCTGAAATAAAAATAAACTGTATAAATTCTTCAACTCAAATTTTGAACCCCATGCTTCAACCTAACACGCCCTGCACACTCGCATTTGGCCATTGAAACAATGTTGTTAAAACCGGACCGGACCGGCCGGTCCGACCGGTCCAACCGGGAACCGGCCATGTTCCCGGTTCAATGCTGTGCGGTTCGGTTCAATTATGAAAAACCGTCCGAACCGGCGAACCGGCGGTCGAACCGGAAGGGCCGGTCCAACCGAGTTCGCCCGGTCGGACGGGCGGGCCCTGATATATATTAAAAAAAAAAACAAATGAAATCGTCGAAGTAAAAAATTCGGTCAAATCGCCCGCTTGCGCCCCCTCATTTCCCCTTTTACGACCTGACGATTTTCGAAACCCCTCGCCCGCCTCGCCTGCACCTCGCCCGCAGCGTCGTCTGCCCGCGCGCAGAGATCGTCTTCCTCTTCGTCGTCTGCTGCGCCACCGCTCGCACTCGCCCGCCCACTCCTCGTCCGTGGAGCCGGCGTGCGCCACCGCCCGCAGACCCTGGACGCGTGCCGCGCCTCCCGCCGCGCAGCCCGCCCACGCCTCGTTCACAGCGCAGGCATGCGCCACCACTCGCGCAGCCCGCTCGCACCCGCCCTCGCATTCCGCCGCACCGAGCTCGCCGCGAGCAGCCGGTCGCCATTCAGGCCGTCGGAAGAGAATGTGTGGTGGGTTTAACAGAGATGATGGAGCCGTGGTAGACTATTGATGCTTTGGTGATGGAGTGCTTGGTAGGCCATGGCTGATCATGTTGTTGTTGCCGGATTTTGCTAAGGGAAAAGGCAGACATTGATGGACGATTTGGGGAAGATGGTAGAGATTTTAATGGCTGCCGGTTGGATTGTTACTGCCGACAACGATGCTATGCAGGTGAAGACGTGAAGTTGAGATGCGGTCGTAGCAAGGGTAGTGGAGAGAGAGCTACGGCCGATAAATTTTATTCTATTGAAAAATCAAAATCTTGATGTAGTTAATATTTTTGAAATTCATGCTTAAAGGTTTTTTAAAAATTGCTATTAAATTTTTTTTTTTTGCATGTTTTGTACTTACACTATGGTCCTTAAAATCTAACATATATATTTATGATTTATAAAATTATAATTTTATCAATATATTTATTTAAAATTTTAAAAATAATATTTATGACATCATAAATATGTCATGCTGACATCACCGGTTTGAACCGGTTCGAACCAGACCAGTTCATTTACCGGTTAAATCACCGGTTCGGTTCTGACAACATTGCATTGAAACGGTGATTTTTTATATTCATTCTAATGACACGATGGATAGGATAAATTCACTCTCATGCCGATGCACGCGGATTGAAGCAGGGGCCGTCTCTTCAAGGAAGAACAGGGGCACGTCCCCGTCTGCTCTTCCTGTTTTCCTGTAGTCGCATATCGCACTCAATGCAGTCATGCAACCGCGCGCTTTCGATATTGGCGCGGGACCTGAATTTGGAGAGGTGATCAACTGGGCAGCAGATTGGGGCAGCATGCGCATTGCCCCTACTAGTGCTCGGCACTGTTGCTTCCACATCAGCAGAACTGGCTGCTGGCATGGAAGCAGTCCTGTGCTGGCCGGGGGCCGCCCCAATCTGCTTGAAATCAACTGTCGGTTCTGACATGAATGGTCTACATGCGTCAACTACGCATCACTGCTCCAGCAAGCATCGCTGCACGTGGATGGTATTTCTTCTCATCAACAACAAAGCACAAACCGGGTTTATGGGTTGGACTTCAGAACGAGTTAACCCAATCCAAAGTTTCCAACTCATCCACCAACTCAAACCAACCCGGCGTTAAAAATGGGTCGGGTTCAGTGGTCCCGCGTTGAACTCAACTTGCATCCCGTGAAGGAGGGGAGGGCTAGAATTCTGACATGAAACGTGGCCTTGAGATTCCCATCTAGTGGTTACAGAATCTGTTTTTCTCTGCTCTTCTAGGGACTGAAGAAGAACAAGGAAAAACATTTATGGTGATCCATATTGCCTACTATGTCGTCGGATCTTGATCATCGAAACATTTAAAACTATTTCATTGGTCATACCAACGGTTCAGATTTTTATTATGACTAGTGTGCGTAGATAACGGAGCCCAATACACTGCAACCGGTGCACCGATGCTACTTATTTTTAAATTTTTTTTAAAACTTTTTTTTAATAAAACCGTTGATATAAGTTTATTTAACATGTGTCTCAATTTTTACTATTTTTGAAGATTTTTATATATTTATTTTTAATTTTTTAAGATCAGTGGTATTTTCGTAATTATAAAAATACCACAGATGTTAAAAAATCTAAAATAAATATTTAAAGTTTTCAAAAAATGGTAAAACTGGATATATATGTTAAATACACTTAGATTAAAAATTTTGTAAAAAATTTTTAGAAAAAAATAAAAATAAGGTAAATATAACTGGTGCACCCGCATGCATCACATAAAAACTAGCGAAAAACTGTGCAATAACGCAACGGCTCTTCCGAGCTCTTTCGGATGAGGGACTACAAACCATGTTAATACTCTTCAAAGTTTATACTAGGAAACAACTTATCAATGAAAATGTTGTAGATTTCTCGGAATCAATGAAAATATGGAGCTAGGAAATGAATATCATGATATTGTTGTTGTTGTACCTAAGTAACCCTTAAATTTTCACTGTTCAAACTTTAATATCATCAATTGAAGAATCATTAACACTGATGTTTCGAGTAAGCATTTTGAATAAAAATGATAATTTTTTTAATTTAATATTGATTGCATAAATATTATAACATTTTATTTTGTCCAAACTTCATTATAAATTTCTATTTTAAACCTAGTGTATGGATTCGATTAAAAATTTGAATAATTATATGATTAAAATAATATCAAGATATGTTGAGAGGTTTATTATTGCCTTAGGTGGTAATTATACTTGGTAATCCAGAGAACTATGTAATTCTCTTTGTGAAAAGTTTAATTTGAAAATTTGAATAATAATTGGTTTAGATTTTGGTTACACAAAGACTAGTTTGATAAAAAAAAATTAAATGAGCTTCTAATCAAATATTCACACTCTTAACTAAGTCTCACCCTTACAAGAAATGCATAGTTCTAATGTTCTATATATACAATTAAATGCTATGAGACTAATTATTACTTGATTAGTGGGTCAAACCAGCCAATAATCACGATAATTGAGAACAAGACATAACAAGGCTTACATCATTCAATAAGCCATGCATACTTTATTTCTTAAAAAATATTCATTCTACCTAGATTAATAATTTTATAGAATTTTATAATAGTTTAAAACTTTTTTTTTACAGGAATAACAATCTAAAACTTTTGTCCATGGATTTAATTATTTTTATATGTTTTATACATTCTTGGGAAATGTGACCCATACATAACTTTGATTGATACGATTTTTGATATTTAAATAAAATAATTAGTACTAAACATAATAAATGAATTGAATTTAATAAAATAACCAAGATGAGGCCCAAATTATATGTTGGTCCCGTGTGATGGCTACTTAAAGAACTTTGGTAAAATAATATGAATCCAGCTAAAATACAAACCACAATAATGAAATCAAACCATAAAGACAAGAACACGTATAGTGGTTCAGATCTCTTTATCCCAATTTGCTCTCCAAGCACGACAACTTAAGTTCCATTAGTTAACTTTAATACACAAGTTACAGGGTACAATTTATTCAATTATCTTCTGAATTGGTATTAAGCTCTAAGTAGGCTCATGAAGTAATCAACATTTTAATTTACTTTTTCTTGGTCTGATCACCATCAATACCAAGATAATATAAAGAACAAAACTTTAAATAAAAAAGAAACCAATTTTGCACATCTGCAAGAGCAACAATTCCTCAATTGATCACCCCTTTATAACTTTGAATGCTTAGCAATAACACCTTCAAGAATTTACAACTTCAGCTCCACCTTTGAACTTCTATAGAAAGCTATCTTACAATGAAATACCTTGGAGCCTCTTAAATTTGCACTTCGATAATTTTTCTTTCATTTGAGATCCTTCTAGATCTCCCAAATTCTCATTTTATATCTCCTTGATAACTTGAAACGTGGCCTAGAAGATAGCCCAAGAGGTTTCTATGAAAATTCAAACTTCTCAAAATCTGTATTTCTACTGCCTCTAAAAGGTTGATGTTTATGTCCAAAAAGGTTGACCTTCTACTGTTCTAGTTAAGACAGTAAGAAATTTGAAGCAAAGGGTTAACCTTTCTCCTATTTTTTGCAAAATATGAAATTTGGAGAAAAATCTTGCTTCAATCATTTTAATCCACTTAAGATAATCATAAATAAATAAACTAATCATGATTCAAGATTAAGTACATCTTAAAGAACATATCCCATTATTATTCTAAGTGAATTTATCAACTGAGTATATTCCAAGATTATTCCAAGCATTCCAAAAAACATATTTCATTTTTAAATTTCAAGCTCAATGTTATTACATCTCAAAGAGCATCTTTCATGATTATTCCCAGCATTCCAAAAAGCATATTCTATTTTTCAAATTTCAAGCTCAATATTATCATAATTAATATTAGAATCTTAAAATGATAATTTCACAAACATAGAACACTTTTCAAAATCATATTCAAGAGCACCAAATACAAATTCACAAAATCAGATCCTATTGTCATCATTAAAACCAATTAAAAAGAGGTAATTACATAAATTCACATTATATGAGAATACCGAAGTAAATCGGTACATCAAAATGTATTGAAGTCGAACTTATATATGTGGACAATAATTCTATATATGGGTAATAATTCAATAAGATCGACATTATCAAATATTTCAATAAGGTATTTTAATCTTAGAAGGTAGATTGTAAAGCTACTTATCTGAATAAATGTCCTTATATAAATGGGAACGTGTAGATATATACATTAGTGACATTCTTATTATTGTACGTTCGATAATTATTATTTACCTAGATAAATTCAAGTAAAAATAAATAAATTTAAAAATAAATGATTGAAAATGATTTTTGTTTAAGTAAATAAATAAACATAGAAATAAATATATAAATTCACATATTAAACATTTAAATATAAATAAAATAAATAAATTTTAGTAAATAAATAAATTCATACATATCTACTTATAGAACTTATAAGAGTAACTAATATGTATACCTATAACTCTCCATTTAAATAATGACATTTATCTAGATATGTAGATTTACAATTCACCTCTGATCAACACATGTCAACCTAATCTAAACTTATAGTAAAGTAAGTCTTATTAGGTTATCCTCCTATATACATAGTTGTAATTATGTTGATACAATTGTTGCTCAGGTAAGTAATAAACAGAGGTATTTTATGTTTTTAGAAACTTTAAAACTCTATGGCCCATATTTATTTTTTTTGAAGGAAATGGCCCATATGTATTTAGTGTATATATAAAATTCGGTCTCGCTTCTATGGAAACCTTTTTCTATATAACTTCCTTTATTTTTAAAATCTCGATGGTTAATGAAAAATTCACTTCATCAATTATATTTAGCATCATTTGTACTATCTTGGAAATGCTTTTATTTTTTAAATTTTACTGTATATAAGTTCTATCTATAAATGTGTAAAATCAACGTAATAAAATGGTTCCATTAATTTTAAAGTAGTTTTTTTTATATCTAAACAATCCAAAATATCACTATTATGTTTTTAATAAAAATATCAAACTATGTAGAGAAATGATTTTATAAAGTATTATCACATTCTAATATATTCATAAATGGATCTAAGCATTTTTCATAATTTATATATGAATATATATGTATATATTTGAGAAAATATAACTCATGCGCATACTTAATTTGGATAAAACTTGGTTTCTTAGATAAACGAGCGAAGTTAAATACCATAAAAGGATTGGATTTTGAATCAATCATTAATATCTTAAAAATAAGACGATTACATGGGACAGTTTCTATGTAATCTGGTTACATAGAAGCAGGGTCTTATAAAATTTTATGAATTTGGGATATTTGTATATGTTTTTATAAAATTTTAAAAATAAAATGGAAATATGTTTTTATAAAATTTTAAAAATAAAAATATTACCATTTTTTATATGAGGGAGAGAGTGACATGGGTGAACATTTTTTATTTTTAAAATACGTAGACCCATAAAAATAAAAAAATTGTAAAAATACCAAATAGAGTGTACAATATAATAACCTTATGGGTGTGCTTTGTAATGAATAAAACTTTTGGTGAAAAGTTTTGAAGAGTAAAAGTTGTCAAATGATGTGATATGATAGAAATAATGATGAGTAGTAAAGAGGATAAAGTTAAAATAGATAGGTTAATTGTGTGGATAATTGTGTAGAAATGATTGAAAAGTAGGGTAGTTGTATAGGAAAATGTAAAAAAATGATTAAAAAATAGGATAGTTGTGGAGAATAAAAAGTTTTAGATTGAAAAGTTTTAACTTTACATGTTTTATTAATTGCCAAACGCACCCTATATGTGTGTGTATATATATACATATGTAAGAACCTTTCCTGTGTAGTAAAGTTGTACAATAATTAATAGTATATTTGATCCAAAATGAGCACCACATATACTTAAATGTATTGATAATTTTTACAATCATTTATCTATATATAAATTTTATAGTAAATGGTTTATATGTTGAAAAACAACTTTAAAGTTATTATTTACATCAAATTATTTTATTACGTTGAATTTATACCATTTTTAGATAAGACTCATACACATATCAAATAGGGATGAAAATTAGTATGATAATAGAATACAGAATTCTAAATATAATCAGTGAAATAAATTATAATTTTACCATCATGTAAAGCCCATTTTGAGATGATTGCACCGTAATTGTGGTGCAGTGAAGCTGCACTTGAATATCTCCACATATTAAATAAGAGAGAGGATCATGCGGCCATCCTTAAATAATGAGGATCCAATGATCAACGGTAACGGCGACTTTAAAGGCAAGCCAGTATTTATGCTGTTGTGTTCAGGCATTAATCAATCGGCGTTTCTCTCACTTTTTTTATACGCTATTTCCACAATTTAATATTTTGATGGCTTTAATTATCAAAAAAATAAAATATCTTGATCGCTTTAACAGAACACATTTATAAGAGCAAGCTTTCTGCATTTCTCACCCAAGTTTTTTGGTTTAGTCGTATATTCTTAAAAGGTAAGATAATTCTTAATTATAAAAATATATTTTAGAAGTCCTTTTTCTACAGCATCTTTTCATCTTCTTAATGCACATGCATGCATGAATGCAAGACAAAATAACATTTATTCACCAGGTACAAAACTGGTGGGCGCAATTTGCAGCTGTGTTGGCGCATGCATGGCGTGGGTGGGGTTGGCCCACCATGAAAGTGTGTACTCGCCTTATCTTCTAACTTTGCGTGCCACACATGACCATTTGTGAGATCTGGACCGTTATTTGCATTTAAATCTTTTCAACTTTATGTATTTGCTTTTTAACTTACTAATTTTGCGTATTTCCTTTTAAAACATGTAAATTTGCTACCTTTGTGTTTTAAACCCTAAACTTTTATAATGTTAAAACATCCAACTAACAGTTATTATTTAGAAATGAAAAGCTTAAAAGTCACTTATGGTTTAGTTGAGTTTGTTTATTTCAGGAATCGATTCAAACTTACAAGTAGTGAAATTTCTGTCGTATACTAGTTAAGTCGACTTATTTCACGAGTTGACTCATACATGCAAACAATGTAGTTTTGATGCCCTAGTTGAGTTGACTCAACCTATGAGTCGACTTATATATGTGGACAAAGTGACTTTGCATGTTCTAGTTGACTTGACATCATGAAATGAGTTAACTTAGACTTGTAGACAACCCGATTTTGTCGTGGCTAAGTTGAGTTTTAATGAGTCAACTCCTTTTAAGCGCAATATTGTCGTTAAAATTGCAACTATTGATAGATTTTTATTCATTGGGTGGCTTACGTTAAACGACAGGATTTAAACGCAAAGAGCAAACTTACAGAGTTTAAAAAGTAAATATATAAAATTTATGGGTTAAAAAGTAAATACGTACAATCAAAGGGACTAAAATGCAAAAAATTAGAAGTTTGCAAGCCGTGGAGAATTGAAATAGGAATAACCTGGCTTTTTTTTTACTTTCTTATCTCCATATTCACGTGTGATTATAAAAAAAAAGCTTGGATTCATTCAGGCATGCGTTAAAATATAACAATACTTTATAAAAATTATATCTACACAATAATGATATTTTCGACGGTCTAGAAGTTAAAAACATAAATTTAAAATTAATATTTAGTAATAGAAAATTTTATTACATTGTTTTTATATGTTTATAGATGAGGCCATACACAATAATATCAGATAAATAATGGGATTTTCAATAATATTATAAATGGCATGGTGGGTTTTCCACCAAACATTCGGTCGAAAAAAATGGATGAGATTAATTACAGAGAATGGGTGTGTTGTATAAGAGAGAGCTTATTAGTCCGATCTCTCAGTGGTATTAGTGTTGTGCACTTAATGCCTGACGACACAGCCCGCAGGCCGGCGTGTTTGCGTTTGCTTGTATTTGTCCCATAAATAATTAGGTAGCACGGCTTTTAGATGCAGTAACAAGTTTGCAATAGACACGATACGAAGTCAAAGCATCGAAGGAGCGGAGAGGTGGGAACTTGAGGTCTTGTTGTCTGTCGAGCATTCGGTAGCGCGAGATGAGTAGCTGGATCGATGGATAACCAAAATAATTACATGATTTTATACTTATTGAGGCGTACGTACTCCACCGCTTCAACCACCAAAATAATTACACCAGGCTTCGCTGCCATGGAATCAGGCGCAGATAGCACTCCTTCGGTTTTCTTTGTGTCGATTTTTTTTTTTTTTTTTTCTAAAAGATCCAAGCTGTAGACGTATTCCCTTTAATGAACATTTGTATGGTATGAAAAATAATTTCAGTTAGATTTGTATATAATTTACAGAAACTGGAAATATATTAGGTTTTCTATAATTATATTTTTTGATATTATTTTGATTGCAAAAGATTTCGATTAATCCGATTTTTTGTTTTTATACTAAAACAAATAGCTTTAAACACAACGTATGACTTAGATCTTTTTTTTTTAAAATATAAAAAATAAAAAATAAAAACTGGAAAACTTGAGAGGGTGCAATCTTCACCGGGTTGTATGGCAGCGAAAGCCCATAAAAGCACACAAATCATAATCCATAAAATAGGATATTGTACACAGCACCCATTAAATAGGTCAACATTACCTGAATAGTTTGATGGTAGCAGAAGGACGTCACATGGACATTAATCCGAATAAAATTAAGGTCGAGCAAGGCGAATACAGGTGGAAGAAGATCGACAAAGGAAAACTGCATGGGGCTGGGCGTCATTATTTAAAACTATATAGGCGAATTTTTTGGAGCCAAATGCATGAAATAGATAATATGGAAGCTTTAGCTATGTTGTATGGTATCAGATGGTGCCCATCTTGAAAGTAAAAAGGTTAATTGTGGAATCAGACTCCTCTATTTTGATTAGTTTCCTAATTGATGAATGCCACATTCTATCCAATGTCGGGAACAAGGTTGTTGAAATCAAATCTTTTATATTTGAGTTTGATTTTGTTGTTTTCAACGGCGTGTTATGGGATGGGAACAAATGTGCACATAGCATTGCTGGCATTGCTATCCACTCTTCTGCTTCTTGTCATTTGTGGTGGGGATGCCCACCTAATTCTATTGTAAATTTTTTGGCTTGTGATGGCTCCTAGGGTGTGTGAATACATACACATGCTTTTCATAAAAAAAGTATTATGTGGAGTACTTGAGGTGCATGATTTAATGAAGGTATTAATGATTTTGAGAGGTGTTTTTAATAAATAATTATTATACTATTGTAAGATTAGCTAGGAGGTTGTGTATCTTTAGATATTAAATAATAGGATTTTTTCTAAATATACCCATCATGTTTGACCCTAATCCTAAATATACTCATTACATTTTCAAAATTCCAGATATATCTACTATGTTTGCCGTTAATACAAAAAAATGCCAATTCTATTAAAAACTGCTGGTCGAATTTTTATGAATGCCTAAAATATCCCTATTATAAAATCATAAAAGATGAAATAAAATAGAAATAAAATAAAATTATAGCTCTCCAAATTTAGATCTCATTTGTAATTAAGGCATTGGTAAGTTATGACATTTAAAACTGTAATTATGTCCAAAATTTGATAGACATATTAGCAATTTCACATATTGGACTAACGATGTTAACCCATGGATTGGGTATTTTGGGGATTAATTGCAAACGTAGTAGGTATATCTGGAATTTTAGAAACGTAGTGAGTATATTTGGGATTAAAGTCAAACGTAATGAGTATATTTAGGAAAAATCCTAAATGATATAATATTATATAAATATAAATAGTGGATGAACAAAATTTTGCTTCCATGGATGAGATAATAAAATAATTTGTTTTCATAAAATTTTATGATAGGTGAATAGATTGGATGTATTTGCTTTTATTAGAAATTAATATAAAATAATATTGTATGGAGTGAGTATGAACGTCCTGGGGCTATTCACCTTTATTTATATATCGATATACATTGATTTATAATTTTTTTTTCAAATATACCTATTACATTTGACCATAATCCTAAATATATTCACAACTTCTTTAAAATTTCAAATATATCATTGCGTTTGCATTTAATTCCAAAAAAGCTTATTTTGTGAGTTTATGTCGTTAATGAATATGTAAAATTATTAATGTGTTGTTCAAATTTAGGATGAAACTAAAAAAATTGAATGTTGTAACTCATTAATGCCTTAATTGCACATAAATTCTAAATTTAGATATCTCTAATTTTATTTTCTTTCTATTTCATTTGATCATTTATTATTTTATAATAAGGCTATTTTGAGTATATATAAAAATTTATCCGATGATTTTTAATGGGATGAGTATTTTTGGGATTAAATGCAAACATAATGGGTATATTTGAGATTTTAAAAATATTGTAGATATATTTGAGATTAAAGTTAAATGTAATAAATATATTTAGAAAAAGCCCAATAATTTATCTATGAGTAGATGCTCAGAAGGTGTAATATTTTATATTTATTGTATTATATTTAAAGAGGTCATTGGAGGTAATTTTGGTATATAGAGAATATAATAAATACGTAAAAATCGAGTTTGAGTTTTTATCAAACCAAAACTGAATCTATTACAATTCGAGTTCGGACTATACATTAGCAAATTGTAACACTATCGGAAATTGAGTTCGAGTCCAACCTGAACTGAATTTCACCCGTATATGGTAGCACATGTATGATTAGAAAGTTTTTTTTTTTCAGGCAAAACAAATCATAGCCAACCATTGGACTATTTAAATCTTGAAAAAAATTTAAGAATTTGTGCAAAATCAAAGATTTTATTGTATTTTAAACCCTCTTGAGTTTATTTATTTATATTTTAAACATGAGCATTTGTGTCGTTGCATTTTAATTCTTAAAATCTTCATCCTCCTGCATTCAAGCCTAAGGGCTTTGGAAATGAAAAGTGCGTGCCACTGGTTTCACATGTAGGTTGTGTGTCTGTGAATATTCGGGTTCAAATTCGAGAGAAAGCGAGAACCCTACGTAATGATATGTAATAAAAAAAAAAGCGAGTAAATGGCTAAAATACTCTTAAAAACAATTGTTACCGTTGATGACACTGCAAAAAATCTGCCTAGAAGTTGACTATAGCAATGAATATTTTATCCAATCTTGCAATGATTATCTTTCTTGTATGAAAAAATATCGTTGGAACCGTTTATAGTCTTCCAAATAATAAAAAACCTCTCTAGGAACGACTTGACCGCAGTTGCTAAAAAAATTAGGGTGTAAGAAATATAATTAACAGCAAAAGTATATTATTTTAGTAGATATAAATTATTTAAGTTTTAATAGTCTACACACTAATAATATCAAAGATGGAATCTAAACTAAATGAATTATCGAAATAAAAAACACACTAGTGCAAATAAATCTAGAAGTATATAATAATTTGAATATTTTTATTTGTCTTTGGAAGGGATGACTAATCTAGAATTTTTGCAATCAACACCTTGAAATGATTTAACCACCATCTTGGATAGTGTGATTTTGTCTTAATTTTCTTTATTATTGTTATAATTTATTTCTTTTGCTATTGACATCGCTGCATCATTTTACGTATTCACTTCTATTTTCGTACCTGCATTGTACATGCATCAACATATATTTATTTTATTTTATAGCAATACATGTATGCATTAAAAAAAAAAAAACATTTAGGACCAACGTACAGTCGGCCCTTATAGCATATATCCCAACATAGGCTAAAAATACATACTGAAAAAAGAAATAGCGTATTACTTATAATATAAGCTCAATTGGTGAATGAAGACTCTTGGATTAATTTAAGCTGGAGGGGCACTGAAAAAATTCTTCGAACGAATTGATGCGGACGGGTGAGGTGATCGGTCCCATTCAGATTAACGAGTTGAAATCACTAACAATCCAGACAAGAGAATAATTCAATCTCCCAATTAATAAAGTTATCTCCAGCCAGCAGAATTTCGTAACCTACTTTCCCACACAAATTAGCCAAAAGTGGGCGGGGGCTACTGTCTGATTTCCTGATTACAAATCATTTCCCGGGTCTTTTCCTCAAAAGAAGAGAAGGCCAATCTTCTACAAATACATGCATAGCGACCTAGCTTCTCAAGAACAACGGCTGCAAAAGAATCCAAAGAAGCAGCATATATTTTTTCAACTCCATTTCCATTTCTATATATATATATATGCACTGAGAGTGTTTTGTGGTTTTTTAAAATTTCCATTTTTTATATGAGCCCGCTCATAATCTTTATGTATCAAAATTTGAAATTCTACAGTTGGTTTTTAAAATTATAAAATACAAAAAATTTCAAATTATTATATAAACTGAATACATGTGTGCTAAATACAGAAATAAAAAGAAAATTTCTCTTAATTTTAAAATTAGTTGAAATTTTAAAATTTTAGTGCTAACTACATAAGCACTAAAATTAGTTGAAAGAGTATTTTAATTTTGCTTTAAATTATGAAAAAAATTGGAATAGAAAAAAGATGTCCGCCAATAAAGGGAATAAGATGGTGGTCAAATGAAAAATTAAAAAAATACTAAAAATAATTTTAAAATTAAGAAATGATGTTAGCTATAAATTAAATAAGGCTAAAGATAAAAGGATAAAATTTTTAAAAAATCAATAATGACAAAAAAGTAAATTTTTTGCAAAACGAATATCACATCAATCCTTGAAATATTTTTTCAATACAATCATTTTTCATTTCATTAGATTAATTCCATGTTACCAGTGACGCTCCAAAGTTAAAATGAACAAGACAATGTATTTACAAGGCATTGTTCTTGAAATTGAAAGACAAGCTCCTCAAGCAGGATTTGATACTCAGACTACCTGCACGCTTGGCAGGAACTCTTCCATGTTGGCACAAAAAGGTAAACTTAATATAATGACTAAGGTAATTGTCTTGGACAATAAGAAACTTTTCTTTGAAACTATTTCCAGCTTTGAAAAATTATCATCGTTAAATGTCATTTACCACTATGCAGTTTTAGGAAAAAATGAATGATTCTATTAGCCCGGGCTAAGTAAATGCCCTACTTAGCCCATTTTAGTCTCATCTCCTGATGATGAGTCAAAATTCAATTCAGCTACTCCTTTTAGAATAACATATTTTATCAAATAAATCAAGTTTCGTATAAACTAAAGATGTGCATGACAATATTAGAAAAATGTTTAAAATTAGTATAATAAAATATTTTAATTTACATGGCCATTTTAAACTTATATATTCAACATCTAAACCCCCTTAAAATTGAGAATGGGTGAGTTGGTTGTGGTGGTGGAAGGATCATTATTAGTGGATAAATGACTTCATAAATTATTATTACATCATAATATATTTGTGAATAGATTTAAGATTTTTGATAATTTATGCATAAAAATATATTTTAAATTAGGAACGATACTTTCAAGAATCTTATTACAATAATTTTAGTACTAGACTAAAATAAATGATGTTAAATAAAAAATAGATGAGATTTTTGTTTAATTACCAAGGCAGGCCCAAAATGCACTAACACACTCAAATCTTCTGTTCATCATAAAAAAGTACTACTGAAGTATCTCTCTAGTTTAATTAGAACATGACTTTTGTTGTATTGTTCTAATCTTCAACAATGTCTTTGTTAATTTTTTTATAATAAAAAAACCAAGGATTTAAAACTTACGCCCTGGATATCTAGACACAATCCTTTCAAATGACATAAATAATTCAGCAAATTAACTATAATTGAACAATAAAAAAAAAATACTCGACACGCATTTCAGCAATTTGAATTGTATTGGGGTTTGGGTGTGCGCTATATAGACATAAAGCTAGCTCAGACAGACACTTTGATAAATATCTTACCTCATCATAAGAAACTTGGCGACAATAAAGGCAGGAAATCATTACTGCCCAATGAAAGAGAATCAGCCATTCAGCCTGTCACGTTCCTGTCACCCAATACACACTCATTATCCGCCGGGAAGAGAAGAAAATGGTGCTGGCTGTGTTGGTGTTGGTAATGGGGCATGAGTCGAGTCCCAAGGATCGGAGCCAGGACAACACTAGCTCCACAGCTCTACTGCGCACTAATTAAAATTTTCGTTTCTTCCCGAGTGCTCTCTGTCTCCATCGCCATCTCCATCCATGGCCACATATCAAAAGGATAATCATAACAATGCTGCAGCATGTATTCCCTCTTCCAGAGATGAATATTCGGGTTTTCTGATTACATACTTGAGAAAATTGCCTGCTGTTCTTGCCATGTTCAGGGAATTGAATGGAATTGGCTGCATGTATGGAAGCTATTAATTAAGGGCAGTGTTCATTTGGAACATGTTCACATTAATCTAGGGCGCTGATCCAATGCAGCAGGGTGTATTGAAATTTCAATGCACCCTGCAGCAAAACACATTTTTTAATATTTTTTTGTAAATTCTTTCGGAATTGTTAATCTAAAATTACTAAATGCCACTGATTTTTTAAAAATTTGAAAAAAATATCTAAAAATATCTAAAAATGGTAAAAATTGATATATATGTTAAATATACATAGATTAACATTTGTGTGAAAAGAGTTTCAAAAAAAATATAAAAAATAGAGTTTTACAGCAAGGACCCTACTGTGTTGAAACAAATTCCATTAATCTACGTAAATGCTGAATCTCAAGTGATCTGTTCTTTTTGTTTCCTTTGCTACTGTTAATTAAATAATACTGCTTAAAGTTATTTTAATTGAAAATTTTGCTGGTCATACTCAAAAAAGATTTTAACGAGTTTGTGTTCACTCTAAAATTATATCTGTTTCATAAACTATATATACTTTTAAATTAGATTAATATATTCTCGATTAAGTATAATGGATGGGCCACAACAAGCATGTCATTGTGATAACTCCATTGGTTTCCTCTCTGCCATCGCGAGTTTGAAACATTGGGGGGCGTCTAGCTAGTCTTCCTTATTAATGGAAATGTCCCTTGAATTGCTTGATGAGAGTATGATATATGGTCTGATCCCTTTAGGAAAAATTATAAGAAAATTGTAAGAATGTCTCAACTCCTTGATTGTAATATATGTTGAGGTGGATGTAAATATATGCAAATAAAAAAGTGCATTGGATAGAATGTATTAATGGTGCTCGCTTGACTTAGTTTAACGTTTGCTTATAAATGAATTGGTTATAAGGGGTTGTTGAGAGCTTGAATGGAATGAAGATTGGAAGAGGATGAATGAGAATTTGGATGTAAGCATATTGAGCATGAAAAAAATTGTATTATAAATAAAAAGTAAATTATTATCTTCCGAGCATGGGAAAAGTACTTTTAGGAAATAGGATATTCCATTCTAGTATTTTCTAAATCTAACTGTAAACAACCCGTTAAGTGAACACCGCCCATTAATTAAAATGTAACATTTAAGTCAAAGATAAAGATATCATTGTCTAATGGAAAATAAGGGAAGTGATATTTCCAAGTGTGGAGATGCTCCAAGCTCATTTTATGAAATCTAAACCACCGGAACCATTGGATGTATCATATTAAAATTTCTTCATAAAAACAATCACAATATACTCTAAAATTAAAATAACTTTACAATATAAATAAACCTACTAAAATTTTTATACCAATTTTGATTCGCACATATTTTTTAAAAAATAATTTTCATATATAATATTAAATCATCATTTCAGGCAAAATAAATAATTTAAATATTAAAAAATCAGCTGGAGGTGACTGACATCAACCCAAGCATTTCCACGTTGAAAAAAGAGAGAATTCCACCGCATCACCTCTCAGGGAATAAATTTAAAGGAAGCAGATTAGGATGATATGCTCCCACCCTTGGGCAACGAGGGGCAGGAAGACTGGAAACGATACACAGAGAGAATGGGTGAGAGGGAAGGTGCATGAATGCCGAACTAGGGAAAGGGCGGCCGGCAAGTTCTAATCCGCGTACACATTTAAAACCAACCTGAATTGATTTTGATTCATCTGCATGCTTGTGCTATTCCTCAGTCCAATTTTTTTTTTTTTTTGATTGGAATATATTTACATACATCTCAACACATATTACATTGAAAGTTTTGAGATATTCTTACAAATCTGAAGACACTGCTCCACCAAATAATCAGGAAGACACAGCTTCCAACAACCAAACTGGAGACCACTGCTCCCACAACCATCCAGACGGGAGACCACAGCTCCTACACACATTTCTGGCCGAAATAGGATTCGAACCCACGACCCACAGCGCAGCCCCGATTCTTCGTCAGCACAAAAAAACGACATTCCTAGACAGAGAATGAGTGCTCGTTTTCACACCTTCGATTCGATATTGAGCTAGCTGGGATGTGGGTAGGGCCATCCAAAATCAGCATCAAATATTAGTTTTTTCAGATGTGATATTCCCAGTCAAATAAATGGGCGCAGCTTGCCCTACCAATCCCACCTTTCCATATATAATGCTGATTATTTTCATACTTCTTTTTCCATTTTTTTTTTTTCCTGATGTTAAACTCGCAAGTCCATCCTATTTCGACAGAAAAGGGGCAGGTAGAGAATACTAAACCTAATCATATCCAATTCATTCATACCATTCACCGCATTAGCTGCAAGAAAATTTCTCATTTGGGGCGCAGCCAAATATAATGAGACAAATGCAAACAACTGCGTTTACGTTATGCGAAGTCAAATACAATGGCGCTTAAATAGGCAAGTGAGCTGGATTTTTTTTTTTTTTTTTTTTTTGCCTGTATAGCTGCATGCATAGAGAGAGAGAGAGGTGGATAAATTTCGGTTCTCTTAATATAGAACAATAATAATTTTAAATATATAAACTGATGATGAGTAAAAAAAAAACAAATTTATGAAAATGGGGAAATATTCCGCTGTCGTAATTGTAATCATTTTGAAACCGAAATGCACATGCACATATGAATGTGGGTAAAAAATAATAATAAAAAAAAAAAGATGGCAGGCGGAATATTCGAAGTGAAAGGGCTGCCTCCGGCCCACAGTAAGATCAGCATCAGCACTTACAGAACTCTTTTCCCCGCACCCACACCCCACCCCCACCCCCCCCCCCACCCCCCATGTACGGGAGTCTTGATAGAGGCGTGCATGTTGTGAGGATTTCATTGGTCTTTTTGTCTCATTCTCTGGAGCCGGAGGACCTTGCAAAATTGACGGCCTTGGCCTTGAGAGGGAGCAGAGTATAAACTATAAAGCAGAAGCAGCTGAGCATAGAGCTTCTGTGCTTCGTAGCCTTTAATTTACTGGAGCTGTGAAGTCTAGTCCGATCCATTCATAGATCCTCGTCAGTGGACGGCTATTTGGACAGCCTCATGTCACCAATGATCATGACACTTGAACTGGAAGAAAATATATATCAACCACTGAATTGTGGCTTTCCCAATAATTAAAATATTTGGTCCTTCAATAGACCCTTTGCCAATTTCCAAATTTTTATAAATGAAAGTGGGGCACCTAATTTACAATATTATTGTTCATTTAGTCGTACAATTATGAAGACTAAAGCTACCGTTGTGTAGAAACCACGCCAATTTTGGATGGTCCCGCTCATTTTCTTGTGTCTATATTTATGTTAGACACAGCCAGCTAGCCCAGTTGGTGATTGGCTAAAATCAACAAAACTTTACAATTATTTTCCAAGGACCAATATGACAGGACTACATAAGATATTCAAATTGATGACGCTATCAACATTAAGATTTCTTGTATCACTTGTGTGTTCGGGAAGTGACAAAACTTTTGATAAAAAGTTTGTTGTATAAAAGTTTTTGAATTAACAGAAAAATGTGATATGATAGGGGCAACGATAAAGAGCGAAGAAAATAAAGTTAAAATAGATAAATTAGTTATATAAATAATTATATAAAAATAATTAAAAAGTAAGGTAGTTGTGAAGAAATTATTAAAAAATAAAGTAATTATAAAATGGAAAAATTTTAGATTGGAAAATTTTAAAGTTTGCCAAACATGTATAAAATTAAAAAAAAAAATTAACTGTAGCAACCATCATTTGCCAATAAAATTGTTGTTTGACTTTTTTTTTTTGGCATATGCCTATCAAGCAACTTCAAAATAGCAACTTTTGTTGCTAAAAACGGAGTCATGCATTAAATTCTAATTTTCTTGCTAAAGGTCAACAACTATTTTTCAAACAAATTTTATTTTTCTTTACTAAAATCATTTTGTAGTGATGTTATAACAACCAACTCATAAGCAAGGTGACCATCATTAATATAAATCCATTTCAAAAAGCTTTTAGTAAGAGTATAAAAAATTTGGGGCTATTTGGATACATTGAAAACTCGATGGTGTTTTTGGTTGCAAGAAAAACTGTTTACACTAAAATCATTTTGTTTTTGGTTGCAAGTAATAGAAACAACGTCTTATGTGACGGCTCTTTAAATCACCGTGCGTGAAACAACATCTTATGTGCACCACGGTCTGCTGTTCAGCGCATTAAATGTGCCCCCAAAGGAGCATTTTCAGCTTCACTGGCGTTGCTATTCACATGTACGGTAGCCAACACTGTTTGAAAAATGACTTAAAAATGATAATTTTTTGATTCGCACCCTAAAGTTTGAAAAGTTTTACAGACCTTTGTGAGTTTCATTGTTACCAAACAACCCCTTTATTGCAAAAGATAATATTATTTGTAATTAAATATTAATTGGTATATGTCATTGCAATTTTACTGTAAGTAACATAGAAATTGGTTGCATTTGACCACAAGTCACCACTCTACAGCAGCAGTCAAATAGATATATATATATATATATATATATATTTAACTAAATATATTTTATATTTAACCAAGAATATGATTGCATTTATTAACATTTGGCATACAACAATAAAATAAAGATACGGAAGCAAAAATTCGACTTTCTAAAATAAAGAAAAGAAAAAATGTATTAATTATATTATATCATATATATTTTTAAGATGCAACGAATTTTTCTTATTTTTATGTAAAGACGAATGATCCTGTTAGCCCGGGCTAAGCAAATGACTTTCTAAGCCCACCTAAAAAATTCATTTGAAATATATTTTTTACTTTTTTCTTATACACTTGTTTATCTAAGTGCATTTAATATATAAATCAAGTTTTATTATTTTTGGATATATGTATATATTTTATTGAGATGTTTAAACATAACAGTATTTTAAATAAATAAATATATATATAACCAACCGAGGCGACAGCGGCGCAAGATGGCGTTGCGCGGTCGGTGTGGGTTTCGAATCTCATTCGGGATTTCGGCCCATAAAATAGGTGTGGGAGCAGGTGGTCTCCCGGGTAGAGGGGGTGTGAAAGCAGGTGGTCTCTCGGTTGGCTGTTGGAAGCTGTGTCTTCCAAATTCTTTCGTGGAGCTGTGTATCCAGATTTCTTTGGAATGTTATGTGTGTCCTCAGATTTGTAAGAATGTCTTTGATCTTCAGTATAAAAATGTGTTAAGATATATGTAATTATATACTAATTAAAAATATATATATATCCAACTCAAAAAAATATATATATATATCTAGACGTTTGAAAATCTTAAAATATATATATATATATATATATATTCATATCTAAAGTGGTAAAACTTGATTTATATGTTAAATATATTTAGATAAATAGGTGTAGGAAGAAAAAAAAATATTTTAAATGAACTTTTTAAAATGAGCTAAATGACCTATTTGCTTGGCTGGGCCAACAGTATGACTTCTCTTGCATGAAAACATACAAATGCGGTGGAAAACGAGAATGGGCCGTACCGATTCAGATGAGAGTTCAAACTTCGAACTCTTAAAATAAGATCCCAACTGTACCAGATGCGTGAGTAGTTCTTCTGGTGTTGAATCCAGTAGAAGTTATGTTTCCATATACAATCATGTAATAAAAAAAACATTAAGATTCCAAAGCCAGACTGATTAGACAGTTAATTTTGAAATTTTATTAGCATGACTTTTTTCCCTCCAAAAGTTTACTTTTGGCTGCTGCATGCTTTTCCAAATTACCTGCCCTCGAATCACCTTAAAGTTCGTCTGTCAAATTTTTTAATTTTATAATGACTGCCGGACACTTACAAGCGCCTTGCCTACTGAGAACTATTTTCGTGCATGCGTGCCGTTAGCTTTGCAATGCCCAGTGGTGTTGCGTGATATCCTCGTACAATACAATCATCTGTATTTGGGGTTTATTTGAGAAGTGATAAAAGTTTTTAAATGATTTGATATGATAGGATAATGATAAGGATTAAAAGAATAAAATTAAAATAGATAAGTTAATTGTATAGATAAATTCATAAAAATTATTAAAAAATAGAGTAGTTGTACAGGATGTCAGGATGCTGAAAAATAATTAAAAATAAGATAATTATAAAAATTGAAAAGTTTTAATATTTGACAAACATGCCCTTGATAAGTTATGTGCAAAAATAACATTGTAAGTTTGCCTATTTATAATTAGAAAAAAATTCTTTTAAGCGCATAATATTTGCACATAATTCTTAATATACCAACGACTTTTATTCATCTTCTACTCGTAATATATTACCTTAAATTCCTATTATACCCACACCATTAACACAATCGTTGTCTAGCTAATTGAAAAGATGATTCTGCCTTTTAAAATTATTTTAATTAAGATAATTTAACTATAATATGAATCTTAAATTATTTAATATCATATATTAATGCTTTATTATCATCAATTGAACTACATTAAGTTCAAATTATTTCAATTAGAAAATTTTCTACAAGCAAAATCATCTTTTCAACAAGATAGATAATGTTTGTATTGAAAGCATGGACATAAGAGGAATTTAAGATGAAATGTTATGAATATAAGATAAATTTATGAAATATTATGAATATATAAGGAATTACGATCAAAACGATATACGTTATGAATTTTTCCTTATAATTTTAATCTCGTACTTTCAATATTTGCAAATATAACTCTTTAACTTTTTGATATTATACAAAAATAACTAATAAGCATGTATTCTTCATATCAAATATATCTATATGATACCAATTTCACTTGTGTAATTTTTTTTATATATTTGTTGTTCTCTAGACTACCATTTTGAAATCTAATTAAGCTCACAGGGTTATTTTTGTACAACATCAAAAGGTAAATACTTGTTTCTCAAATACTGAAACCGCGAGTTTAAAGTCAGAAACAGACAACGGTATAAAGTTATTTTTGCAAACAACCCATATTTGATCGTAATTCTGCAAATGCGGGGTGCCGAATAAACGAATTTCCCATTTTATTTCTCATGATACCATAAATAAACCATCCATGTAAGTGCAACGAACAAAAATCAAAACCATTCATTAATGAAATGTTAATTATGTCAATCTTTTTTTTTTATTGGTAATTATGTCAATCTTTTAGATGGTTGATTTGGGAATTTTTTTTTCTAGCTTTTATGTTATCCGCTTGAAAGTTAATTTAGGTAAATCTTGCATTCAGGAAATAATTGTGTTCAACATATATTATACAATATGAATACGAATACCAAATTAGTAAAGATTACTATTTATGTAATGTACCATTACATGAAGTCATTCGTTTTCCTCCGGACATAATCGTGCATCTACAAAATGAAACTACCGGACTATACCCTAATTCATAGGTACGATATTTCTTGTAAGTACGTATAAATTCTGAACCTCTTTATATTTGCTTAAACAGTTAAACCGCCTCTTTCCCCCTTCTCACGTTGGCTGATGTGGGGTGTAAAACGGTTGTTTTCAACCTAATTAAGAGGACTTAAGGGACGAAGGGCCTGTTTAGCCCTGTGTTGCACCAAGCGTTCAATATGTTTGGCTGGAGCAGGAAATTTTTTGATGTTTGTGGAAAGCTCAAACGCACATTCGGTGGAATTTGGCTGTTTATGAATGGACGGCCAAACAGGTCCAAAGAACCAGAATTATTTTTAACGGATGTATATATCAAATAAAAAATTTTATTACCAAGAATAAGGTAGAAAATTGAAATAAATAGAACATGTATTTCTAGCTACTAGTTATAATTTTAAAGACAGTCGACACTAATAAAATAAGTAAATTTTCTCTTACAAAGAGATATAAAGAAAATACTGATAAAATTGGTGGGTATGTTTGAAAAAAGGAATGGGGGAATGCCGAATGCGTAAATGGTCGGTGGTCTAATGCTGCAAGATCCTTAAGTTTGCACTCAGGTCCGGCCGCATTATTACAGATGTAAGCTGAACCATTGAACTACGACATTGTACCAAAGGTTTTAATTTGGATCACTCATACGCGCAGGTGGATGTGAACCAACTAAAACTTTCCTATTAATCATTTTCTTCTCATTCTCGTCATCTTCTAGCTGTGTCAGAATCAATATTCAGGATAACCTCGCTGGGTTCCATCCCATAGTTTTTTTTGTATTGGTGCAACTGACAGAGGTATACTTAAAAAAGAAGATATTGAGATTACTGCTTCTATCCAACTTTGAATCATGAATCGTTCTTTCTTAATATCCTATATACACTCCTTTTAACTACGTGATTATCCAAGTAGTGACGGTTCCATCCCGTAGTTATCTAAGGGATAATGATCATTAGCTATCGGTTGAAAACGAAAAGCAATTTCAACCGATCATAAAATATACTTGTTCTGCATTTTAAAAATTTCTTGTTTGAATTTTTTTTTTTTTTTTATCATTTTAGATATGTATTATAAATAACCCCCATCCATTCAAGTGAGACTCAACTTTGAAAGGGTTTGATTAGACGGATTTGAAAGGGTATCATTTTAAATTTACCATTTTTGAATATGCATATATATTTATTTCAATTTTTTTTAATTTAGGGGTAATGTAATCTTTTAAATTGTGAAAATGATCACAATATAGTGTTTAAAATTAATATATATATATATATATACGTACCCAAAAATATTAAGAGTTCATTTAGCAATATAATAGGGAAAGTGGAAAAAAAAATTTAATTGTGAGAGTATTGCGATATAATAGGGATAAATAAAACTAAATATGATAGTTTTATATGAGAAAATGATTAGAATGAAGAGGCAAAAATAAAAATAAAAAGGGTAGTTAAAGGGAATAAAATGTTTAAATCTACGAAGAAATGTGTTTCCCACTTCCTCTTTCCTGTCATGTTATCAATCAAACCCTGAATCTTAGTTTATGGATCATAGACATATAGATTAACAGTTCCAATTAAAAAATTAAAAAATTAAAATAAACGTGTTTTTATGACCGGTCGAAAATGTCCCCCATTTTCGGGTAGCCGTAAATGATCGCAGCCCAATATAATGACTCTTAAGCAGTCAACAGATGGTTGCACATAACATAATTTAGCGGCAAACACTTATATAGCAATAAAAAACGTGTAACTTGGCTTGTCAAGAGCCGTTGCATTTGCTTAAATATAACCTTTTTCTTTAATTTATTTGCAACAAAAAATTTCTGCTTAAAAAAATGTAGGGATCAACTGCAAATAGTAATAAAATTGGCTGCGTATATGTATGAAAACCTTTCTGATAGTTGCAGTAGATATTAGTTTTTTTTTTTTTTTTTTTCCTGATGATATGCAGTTGATATTAGTTGATATTCAAGAAAGTGAAAAATTATAAAATAAAGGAAGGAGGTTGGTGGAGCCTCCATTTTGGTTTCTTTCAGAATTAATAGCAGTAGACCCCCTGAGCTTAGAGCTTGGCTTGGTGCCTATTGTGCAGTGGGAAGGTAAATGGTCCATCGTCTAGTTGTTTATAAAATAAAATGATGCTGTATAGGTTTTCACAGGAAAATGAAATAATGCATTGTTTTCCATCGCTGCCTACAAATGCCAACCACACGTGAAATGCATTAAATACAGAATATTATCGGGAGCAAATTCAAGTGACGATTACATATATACGAGGGTCATAGAAGGATATCACCAGAGCGTGCATGTCCACTTGTCCAGGCGTTTTAAACACCCGAGCTATGCTATATACATTGTATTGAGCCAAGAAAAATTATAACAATAAAATTGAATATAAACAGAAAATAAGGCAGAAATTCGGAAAAAAATTTGAATAAGTGCATAAAGATTTGCAAGAAGGACCATACCTTATTACATAGGCGAGTTTGATGCTTATAATTGAGTAAGACAGATAAAAGATAATTACTTGAAAATAATAATGTAATGATACTAAAGGTTGAATCATCGTAGCAATTGAGGTAGATTTAGAGGTGACTTCCTTTTTCTTATTTCTGTTGTAAATGTACTGTCATCTTGTCTTTTGCATTTTTTAATTAATTAGTCGAAATATATAAGTTATTTCAATGTATAGAAGTCTACATATGCCACCTATACATACTATTTATAAATGTGTAAAATCACATGCAAAATATAAAAATAGGTATTAAGATGTCATGATATTTTATTGGATTGTCTATCCATGTGAATGCAACCGATGAGAAGTGTAGGGATTTGATTACATATTTATGGGTCCCACGAATAAAGAAGTCACTCTTAAACAAAGCAAAATTCATGATCACTTGCACAATTTTGTCTGGACATTATTTTTTAAATTGTCAGCTAAATGATTGGTTAGGTTATGTCAATTCACGGTAGGAGGAAAATGAAAGTAGCCTTAGAACAGCTGCACCCACGTCTCTAGAATGGGTATTTTGCAAATATACTTACATAATTTGACCATAATTATACATATACTCATATGTTTTAAAATTTATTAATAACTCCCCACAAAGTTTGATTGTAATTATAAATATACCCGTGCAATCACAGAGCTGTTACTGCACGTTAAACGTGAGTATCTTTGCAAACATATGCAAACTATGTGAGTATATTTGTAGAAATTAAATATATTCACTTAGTTTTTGAAACTAAAAAAATATCAGCATAATTTGTGTATATTTGTAGATATATCCATGTTATAACGTCATAGTAATAATATTGTGATGATATGAGTATATTCACAATTATAGCCAAACTACATAGGAATTATACGTGATTTATGAAACTATATAAATATATTTATAATTATGTTTAGACTATGCAAATATATTTTCAACTTACCCCTAATCATCTCTCGCAACATGCATCTAATTTATATCCAGCCAGCATCTTATTTTAAATTTTTTTGAATTTCTTTTTATAGATTTGGCCACCAAAGATATATTTTGTAGCAAAATTTGGAAATATTTTGATTCTATCTATTATGATTTTTAAGTTTTGAAATCATAAAATATAGAAATTAGAAATTTGCATATTTTATGATTTCAAAATTTTAAAAACCACATAAAGTATAATCAAAACATTTTCAAATTTTACTGTATGGTATATCTTTGTGAGAGATATGTTATATCTTGGATGGGCCCACAATATCTGAAAAAATACCATCCAATCAATCAAGTGGTTGTGCCAATTTTATGAGGTTTTAATGGTTATGGTCAACCCGTCGATCTACTCATCCAATCCATTTATAAATGAGTTTGGGTTGAAATTTTTGAATAAATAGGTTATGATTTGCCAACTCGTTCAACTATTTAATTAAATAAATAGATTATGATTGAGATTTCATAACCTGTCGAACTGGTTAACCCATTTAACTCATTAATCTATTGAAGTTATATATATAAATATAAACCTTTTGATTATTTTCCCCTTCTAGCCGCCTAATTCTCAGCTTTAATTCTATTTTCCTATTATTACCTTATTTTTATTTTCTTTGTGCCAAAAATACTTTTTTGTCTCTCTTTACGAGATCATTGTCTACCAAAATCTAGTCCTTTAGATCATTTACTATACAGCTCGTTAAAAACTCGCCAACTCATTTATTAAATGAGCCGTAAATGGGTTAGGATTAAAATTATTTTTAATGGGTTGATAAATAGATTAGCATTATAATATTTTAAATGGGTTAGAATTTCTTCTAAAAAAATTTGGTTAGGATTAGGATTAGGCTCCAACCTAACCAACTTGCATCTAGATGCAGTGCCATATATGAAGTGTGAGAAAGTCACAACTTATAAAATACAACTACTGATTTTTTAAAAAATTCAAAAAAATTTAAAAATAGTAAAAATTGATAAATACGTTAAATATACTTGAATTAACAAGTGTGTAAAAAAATTTTCAAAAAATATAAAAAAGTTAGTATTTACACCCAAGTGCACAGTGCACCGGGGTGCATATAATCCGTTCCCATTATGAATGGCAAACTATTGTTTACCTAAAGAAAATACATTAGCATCACAGGCCAATCTATGTCACTTAACCGGTCATCGTCTGGGCAATCCGCCGGTCGTTGTTTTGAATAGGTCTGTTACTATTATGAATAGCAAAATACGGCAACGCAATTCCATTGAATTCATGAATGGCGATTACTAATTCTCAATTTATGGAAATGTTAAAATTAGCTTGCTCAGTGAACTCTTCCGATGCCATTTGCTAATGAAAAATTCTGGTAAACTCAATTAATTTTTTTAGTAAATGGTAACGACAATATTTTAAAGTTTGAATTGAATTTCTTAATTGGTTATGCGATGTGTGTTTATATAATGACGATAATTTTTTTTGCACAAAACTGGATATGATGTTAAATTGGCTTGCCTAAATTTTCGTTATTCTATTAATACCAACGGCATGTATATATTATATATGGAGCCTAATTATATACATTTACATGTATTTTAAGCTAAATACATTATTTGTTATTTTACAATTAGTTGTATTTTTATTTTTCTTTATAAATATATTTTTCTAATTGTATTTAATTCATATACCAATTTTTGACATTTTACAATATTTTTATGCATTTATTTTTATTCTTAAATATCCCTGAAATTGATATTTTTAAAAATAAATATGAAAAAGTATTGTAAAATAACGAAACTTGATATATGAATTAAATACAATCAAGAAAACAGGTTTATAAAAAAAATTAAAAATTAAAATTTTAAAATGAATAATCTATTTTAGCTTTAAATACAACTAAATTGGGCTCCATATATAGATAGATTTTTTTTTTTTTGATTTGTGCCAGAGCCACTGCTCGATGGCAACATGCACAACACGGGAGTCGAATCCCGGTGTCTGGGGCAACAAGCCACCATGCGAAACCAACTGCCACACGGCAGGTTCGCATATATAGATAGATTTGAGGCCTTGATAAATCTCGATGGTCGGAGGCTTTTTTAGTTGGGCTACAGTTCATTTTTAAAATTTTTATGAAAAATTCACTTCATTTATCATATTTAGTATTGTTTATATTACGGCCAAAATTCTTTCATTTATTTAGTATTGTTGTGTACTTGCCTCATTTATAAATTTATAAAATTAACAAAATCAAATAGTTTAATACTAAATATCAAAATTTAAGTAGTATTTTTAATATATAAATTATCTAAAATATCATATTATATGGATTAATGGTTCTATAAATTATTATATTCTAATATATGCGTGTGACTGAATCTAATATTTTCCTAATTTATACATAAATATATCTATTTTGAAGTAAATGTAGCCCATGTACATATTTGATTTGGATAAAATTTGTTTTCCTAGCTAAATAAGTGATGTTAAATATAATGAATGGATTAAATTTTACATCAATCATCAACATTTTAAAAATTGAAAGAGTTACATGAAATTACTTATGAGCCCTTTCTATTTTTCTTTTTTTTTTATTGTGAGTCTACATTTAATATTTTGAGTTCGCTTCTATGAAACTCTTCTTCTATATAACTTTCGTTATTTTTAAAATTTTGGTAATTGGTGAAAAACTCACTCAATTTATTGTATTTAGCATCATTTATATTACAATGAAAATTCTCTCATTTGTTTAGTATCAATGTATATGGATCACATCTATAAATATGTAAGGTCAATGTAATAAAATAATTTAATAATAACGAATAATTTTTAAATAGTATTTTCAACATCTAAACCATCTAAAATATCATTACTATGTGGATAAATAATTGTATAAAATATTATTACATTCTAATACATATATTAATGGATCTAGACATTTATCCTAATTTACAGATAAATATATACATTTTGAGTAAATATAGGCCATAGACAAATTTGATTTGAATAAACTGAATTTCTTATATAAACAAGTGATGTTAAATACAGTGAATGCATTGTATTTTAAATCAATTAGCAACATTTTAAAAATTGAAGGCTCTATATAATGACATTTCAAAGAACTTAATATAATATGAATCAAGCAAAAATACAATTCATAATAGTAAAATCAAACCATAAAGATAAAAACACTTATTGTGATTCGGATCTCCTTATCATACTAAACTTTCCAAGCACAAATAAAAATAATTTTACAAATATCTCGTGCTCATGTCAGTCTCACATTTTATAAAAGACTACAAACTAATCTCAACCACATATTGCCCAACACATTCGAAAATGGAAATCAAGTGTACAAATTCAAAAATACAAGGGTAAATTTTAGTATATGAATTAAGTAATACATTTGGCTCCCATAAAAATAAACAAAAAAAAAATGAAAAAAAGGTCAAAATTCTAGGAGCATCGACGAACGGTACATGCATATATATTGAATTATTTTACATTACCTTTCATATGGTAAAAGGTATATTCTGGAATGAATTTCATTTTTAAAATTAATTGTCTATTTCATTTATTAATGTTATTTTATTTTCTCATGCTTATATCATCCAACTCTTATTTTAATGATAATATTATTTTTTTCCTTTACCGATGAAATTTTAGATAATTGAATAATTAGAAATAAATCTTAAAAATTTATTTAGCGTAGTTATTATAGTTAAATTCTATGCTAAAATTTCATAATTAGGGCAAAAAACAGGCTGACAAAATTATGCATCATAGACATGTAAAATGGTAGAATATTTATTGGATTGAGTCGAGACGTTGACACTGATTCTCTAACAACCGGACAAATTGATTAGAAAATACATATATATTTATACATAGACCCGTGTGGCTACAGCATTGCATTGCATTGCAGGTGAACGACATATGACTCATTGGACAGAAAACTGCACTACGACCAATGTAATGTAATTCGATAGTTCCTTTCTTTTGGGGAATTCTTCACTGGTGAAAGAAACAAATAAAAAAGCCTGGCACTCTTGTAGCTCTTCCCAAAAGCAGACTGGACTCATGTGCGCTTCATTTTCCATTTTTTTCAGAGAATTAATAGTGTCCCCTGTCTTGAGTGACCAAGAATCTGATAGAGATGTGATCCAAGGTCAGGTTAATCAAGTCGGTGTCCCTACTTAATATTTGAACTTTGTATTTTCCACTCACACTGCATCAGGGCATCCAAAAAATTATTTGTGCAAAGAGATTTTAATTCATAGAAAGTCAAGATTGGTTTTCAGCTCCTAGCTATATAAGCCAACAAATGGTATTTTATATATATATATATATATATATATATATATATATATATATTTACTAAAGGAATTGGGTCACCCTAACGGTTCGTACTTAGCATTACATGTTTACTCTTTATTTTTTTATCTTAAAATATTTTATAATTTGAATAATTTATCATGTTTATTCATGTATATTTATTTACAATTTAAAATTTACATTTATTGTAAGCTTTTATATGTTATTTTTTTTATGGTGTCACGAGAACAAGGTCAACAGTCCTAAACCTGGCTGCCAAAGAGCTTCAAAGTTCAAATCTTGAAATTCGGAAACTCATTCCCTAATGTTGGAATTTATTAGGCTAAAACTCAAAAGCTATGGTACAGAGTATTGAGTGCTTTTCCCCTTGTAAGAATTTGAAAGCCTTTTAAAGAATCTGTTGGCTGGAGCATAATGATCGCGGGCTCTCCAATTTGGACCTCTGTATTGGGTTCTATTCGGAGGCCTATCAAATCAGGTGGGACCCAGCGTCGAACAAAAGTATGCAAGCAATTACATAAGAGGAAGAGTAGGAGTAAATTGTGGAAAATATAAAAACGGTACAAGGTTATGAGTTGTGTTATGATAAAGGTTTTTCGAAGAAAAGGGTTGAATTATTTAACAGCGCAAAACTAATAGCAAATGGATTAAATATAAGGGTGCGTTTGTTTGGCACAAAAAAATGTCAACCAAAACTTTTCAATCCAAAACTTTTCATTCTCCATAACTACTCTATTTTTTAATTATTTTTTCACATTTTCCTATACAAACTACCCTACTTTTCAATCATTTCTACACAACTACCCATACAACTAACCTATCTATTTTAACTTTATTCTCTTTACTCCTCATCATTACTTCTATTATATCACATCATTTTCTATCAATTTGACAATTTCTACTCCAAAAACTTTTCATCAAAAGTTTTACTCCTAACCAAACACACCCTAAATAAGATGTTTGTGATCCCTGTTCTTATATCCTTCTTTTGTCATCCCTGTTCTTGTTGTTATTAATAATGTTATATTTCTGTACGAGTTACCTTTGGAGGCCTGATGATTGATTGATTGATTGATGGATGGATTGAATAAGGCGCATCAATTGCTTTCTTGTTCAAAGCGGTGACAACAACGGTGCCCGATATGGTGCAATGGACAGATAAAGGAACGCGGTAGGATGGTGTGAGGGAGCTAACCTAGGTATGGTATATATGTGAGAAAAACCATGTTGGACGACTGACCAGTGACTAGTCAGTCAATCAGGCCCACAGAGCGACGAATAGCAGCAGTATCTAGCTTCGATTCTGTCAACACTAGCATGATATATATGGTCCCATTCTCTACAACTCTGCTACGAAGATCCAACCAACAGTTGAACAACGCAAAAGCATCAGAACTTCAGCTGTTTGCCATCACATGGTATTGTAATTTTCGCATTTCTTTCGTACTGGGGCACTGCCCGAAAAAGGCATCACCGAGTCGACAAATTTATCAAGCTCACCAACATATGGGCCCCAACTCATCATGCGTTAGTGACAGATTCTAGATTACAGCCGCTGGCCCTTTCAGTTTTTCAAGCTGCAGTTTTTTCCATGTCACTCGCTTTAGATGATTAGGCATCTAATGTAGGTGTTTTTTTTTTTTTTTTTTTTTTTTTTTTTTATTACACTGGGACAACGGGGCCATTGTCTCTACTGAATTCTAGAACTCCCACCCCCGTCATCTGCTTGGATATCCAAGCCGTAACTACAAGAATCAGTTTTTAAGGAGAGGGTTTTCTTTTCGATATATATATAGCCTAAGCTTCTACAAAGATCGCATTTATCACCTATCTTTTTACTATCTTGAATTTTGAACCCCATAATTATTGCCTTCACAAAAAATATAAAAACTTTATTTTAAGAGAACCCCTGCCAACAACTGTCATTAATAATTTTTTCTTTTTCCTAAAATTCGGGTGAGAGCATGATTGAAGAATATTGTCACATGGTTTTCATCTTTTTAAGGTTGAACATACAGTCCAAACTGTTGGAAACATGAGGAAAACTAGCTAAATCTATGTTTTGATGATTAACAAATCAATTTGAGAAAGTCTTGGCTACTAACAAGTTTGTGAAATGTCTTAAGGAATATACATTTGAAGAAAATCAAGTTGGAAGGCCAAGTCGTTTCCCAAGTCGACTCCAAGATCGACTTCAATATGCCTAAAACATCCAGAGTTGAAATGGGAGAAAGAGCAAGTGAAGTCGCAGGTCAAGTCGACTCCACATGCGACTTGGGTAGCCAAGTCGCAGACGAAGTCGACCTCGCTATCGACTTCAGAAGTGCAAATTTGTCCAGAGCTGAAAGTTGGGACACAGAGCTGCCAAGTCGCAGCCGAAGTCGACTCCGACATCGACTTCGATCGGGCAGAGGCAATTTTTCAGAAGATAAGCTGGAATGCATATTCAAGATGAAATCAAGTCATGAGTCCAATGCGAAGCAAGGAGGTTGAATCAATCATGCAAGGGTCAAGCTCTTCAAGATTCACAAGATCCAAATGCTCAAGATTCAAGGATTTAAGGTTTGCAAATCTTGGAGCTAATGAAAGCAAATTCCAAAAAGAATCAAAGTCAAGTTCTTCAAGATTCACAAAGACTACAAGTAAGAGGAGCTATTCCAAAATGAAAATGATTGAAGAAAAACATTCTGCAAAGAATCAGAACTTGAAGTCGCGAGCAGAAGGTGAAGTCGCACCCCAAGTCGACTCCACCTGCGACTTGGGTGAAGTCGCAAAGCCAAGTCGACTTCATGATTGACTTCAAGTGGGCAAAACCTTCCAGCGTTGAAATTGAAGACAGAAGTTCGCGAAGTCGCACCCCAAGTCGACTCCACCTGCGACTTGGGTGAAGTCGCAAAGCCAAGTCGACTTCATGATTGACTTCAAGTGGGCAAAACCTTCCAGCGTTGAAATTGAAGACAGAAGTTCGCGAAGTCGCACCCGAAGTCGACTCCATATGCGACTTAGGCGAAGTCGCATCCGAAGTCGACTCCACATGCGACTTGGGTCGCAACGGTCGGAATTAATTCGAACGTTGGCGCATTAAATGCGCGCCACCTACCTTCTAACGTTCGGATTCCCTCCAAAATTATAAATAGCATTCATGGTGGACGAGGGAAGTAGTTGGAAAACATTAAGTGAGCATAACTCCTATCTACAAGAGCATTAAAGTGATCAAGCCAATCAAGAGAGGAAGAATTGTGCTTCAAGTTGCAAGAGCTACATTCAGAAACTTCAAAGTCATCATCTACAAGTTCTTCCCTGCGCTAAATCGTTTCTACACACCTGTAAAGTGTAGTTTACTTTTATTGTTTACTTGTTTGTGTTGAACTTGATTTAGCTTGCGTAGCTAAGATCAAGAGGTAGCAAAGTAGTGTGTGATTGGAGTGTGACTCATCACCTACTTGTGCTAAGTGTTTGATGCCCCCTAGAGCTAGAATCTAAAAGAGAGCAAGAGGCTCTGGTTGTATATGCCCCCTAGAGCTAGAATCTAGAAGAGAGCAAGAGGCTCTAGTTGTATTCGCGGAATACAATAGTGGAACCCAAGTCACAATGAGTGTGAGCTTGGAAGAGTGGAGTAGGGAGGTTGCCCGAACCACTATAAAATCTTTGTCTACTTGCTTTTATTTCTGCTCTCTTTATTACTTTGCTTTCCATTCAGTTTCTTCATTCAAGGGGATTAATTCTACAAGGGGTTAAGTTTTTAAGTTACCAAAGAAATTTTTAAGAACCCAATTCACCCCTCCCCTCTTGGGTTTTGCCATCTATTCGGGACCCAACACAAACAAAGGTCGTCATGATGTGGGTATTTTAACAATTAAAGGTTCATCAATAAGGATATTTTTGCAAAATCAATACTCAATGGAAAATTACAAAATTGCCAAAAAAGGGTAGGCAAATGAGCCGCTCATAAATTTGTAAGCTATGCCCTGGCATGACCGGAAAAATTGAACAATCGAAACACCGTTTTCATGTCTTAACTCGACTTAATTTAATTAAGGTTGCTTCTTCTATTTACTAAAACTTTTATCTTTGATACTGTTTTATTTAGAATTTTTTTCTTTCACAATTGTCTTATCTTTTATTTATTTCTTCGTATTTTTCAATACAACAATCTTACTTTTCAACCATCTATTTACAATTTTTTATACATTTAACTTAGTTATTTTAATTTTATTCTCTTTAATCATCATCACCTTTATTATATTATATTATTTTTTCACATTTAATAATAAAAAAATTTTTACTAAAGATGAAACGACTATTTATACAAAGATGAAACGACTGATTTACCCCAGCAGTGGTTCTTAGCGTCGGCATTGTTTATCTTGATTTTTATTGTTGATCACCGGCGACAGACAACCCATCTTCTCCGATCGGCAGCCATGAACTGGCAAAATCAAATGGCTGGCTTCTCTGCTGCAGTCATCAAAGATGAGGCGGAGGATTGTCGAATGAAGCTTGCTTCTCATGGGGTCTGGTCTCCGCAACGGAGAAGATGGTGAGAAGGGTAAGGGCTATCGCCGGATTTGGGATAGGTTACTGTCACCGTGGAAGTCGACGGTGAATCTTCGCTGGCAGTAGCAGATCTTTGGTTTGGATGGCTATGACGAGTTTACTGCCAGTGTGGAAAACTCAGCAGAGGCAGTGGGCTTCGACCTGTGTGGAACCGAATCTTGAGCAACCTTGCTAAAATCGACAATGTCAGTGATGGGCTTTAAGTTTGCAAATCCTCGAGATTTCACCGAGCCTTGCCATGAGTGTTGCAGGATTTCTGGCAACCTTGGATTTTCAGCCTGATTTTTGTTGGGATTTGCTAGCTTTCATTTTGATTTGCTATTATTATTGTCCGGGAGAAATCCCGTTATGGGCAGCTGCAGACCTGCTATCGGCAGGACTGATGTGGCCCTTTTTGAAAAAATAGAGGTAGCTGCTGGAATCGGTAGGAGGGGTGAGGTTGGGTTGCTTTGAGCTTTGGTTGATCTTTCCTGTTCCCGATTACTTACTGCCAAAATTAGAAGGGTTGACGATTGACCCCAGCTCGTTGATCTTGTACCTGCATCGACCTTCAAACGTCCCCATGCACCTCCGTTCCCTCTATCGCTCTAGATATATGACCATCTCAGCTGCCAAAATAGCAAATTCACCGGCAGCAAACGTAGCTGACTGTGGCTATGAAGAACAAGCAGGGCGCGGATGGGTAAATTCGGTAATTCAAAAATATTTAAAATTTGAAAAATTAAAAATTTAAATGGAACTAACGGATCTTAAAGGAGGTGGGTGTGAAAGGAATTTAGAAGAAAGTTTATGAGTATGGGAGAAATTTTCGAAAATTCATGGATATAGAAGAAATTATGATAAAAATTCATAGGTATATTTGAAAAAAATTCTTTTAAAAGTTTTATAAAAGAAACCAAAAACACTCTTGGGAAGAAGAAATTGATTTGAAAAGTAAATATGTGTGATTGTTAGTAATTAATAAAAAAATTTCTGGACATTTAATTAATTGAGTTTAATGTGAAATTTGCTTTAAAATATATTTTAACTACGTTCGGAATATTAATAATTTGTTAAAATTATTTGGGCATGATTATTTTATTATGATTTAATTGTTATATTTTTGCAGTTGCGGGCATTAATTCCAAGTGGATCGTCCACCGCAAGACCATCAATCCAAGCTGTACGGAATTTTTAGTAAAGCTATCCAAGGTTCAAAAAGAAAATTAGGCCAGAAAAATCCAGCACGTCAACTCTCTCATGGTCAACCAGAAATATGTTACCGTCCAGCTTTTCATTTTTTAAGTCGTCCAAAAAATTGAAATTAAACAGCCAGTTATGAAAGAACGGACCTCCGTTTGGTTGACTGTCAAACTTAAGTCCAAGGGCATCCCAAGATGGCTGTGTAGAAATTCAACCGGCCAATTAATTTCAAAAGCATAAAACGTCTATTTCAGTCTAAGCAATTCATGTCCAATATTGCAGTACAAATTTCAGCAACACAAATTTTCGAAGGACAGAAAATCCCAGCACATGAGAGATGGCAGCTACTCAAATCATCATAAGTACACCACCGATTAATTCAAGGCAGCAAACCAGATTGGTAACAGTAGCTGCATTTAGAAGCCTATTAATGGTCTGCTTACAGCAAAAGCAACCACTGCTATCAGGATTCCAACTGGTTGTGCAAAAGCATTGCAAGCAAGCTCGTGAGCGGCTAGGACGCGTAGTGGTCTAGGTAAGTTACGCATACCTAGGTTTAACGCAATTGTCACAGGTATAAGAAGAGCTGCCGTCAGCTATTTCAAAGACACAATTCCAAGTAGAGAAAAGAACGGCGTAGAGACTTCAAGCATGGAAACATATATCA
The DNA here is from genome assembly GCA_030490835.1 of Annona cherimola. Classification (NCBI taxonomy): domain Eukaryota; kingdom Viridiplantae; phylum Streptophyta; class Magnoliopsida; order Magnoliales; family Annonaceae; genus Annona; species Annona cherimola. The sequence goes on from CM059971.1 coordinate 108,655,700, forward strand.
ATTAAAGGAGTAGATTTTTTTCTTTTTTCTTTTTTCTTTTTTATTTATCTAAAATGGATATTAATTTTTATTTTTATTTTACCCTTGTGTTCAATGTAATTATGTATGGCTAATAACCTCAATTTAAAGTTGCAATGGATCTTATTTTTGAATTATGATTAAATTATAAGTTTCCTTTGATTAATATTGGATTATTTATTTAAACTCTTCTTAATGCTTTTATAAGAGTTGCCACCTTATAAATTAATTTGAAAATTTTATGCGATGTTTGAAAAAGATAAAATGAAATTGGACTAATGATCAAATAACACGTCTATATATAATCTTGAGATAAGATTATCTTCTAGAATGTGTGAGATTTGCTAATATGGATAGAAATATTTATTAGCTGTGTATAGTCAATATTAGGGATATAACTAATGCTGCTTGTTTTATTAAAAAATTTTATGGTTTACATTGGAAGTTAAAATTAAAAGGTTAGATTTATGCCGCTATTGAGAGAAGAGTATAAATAATGTTTCCCTAAATTAATAATCCATATTAATAAAATAAATCAAAAAATATAAAAAATCATGGAGATAAGTAAGTGAAGTTGTAACACTAGATTCATCAATCGGTAAGAGTTTCCTCTTTAGTGTACTCCTATTCATACCAACTTATTTTTTCTCACTCTTCTCTTTCATCTTTTTTCTTTTACTTTACATATCTTAATTTTTATTCATCTAATTAAATTTTAATTTTTAGTATTTAGTAATTAGTGAATAATTTTAGTATTCAAGTCCTCGTAGAAATGATAACTTTACTCATTCTTATTTATATTACTTGTCCGACCCGTACACTTGCGGAAAAATAGGCAACAATATAAGTTTCCTTTCCCATTTTGCATTGATCAAAAGGGATGCTAGATTTGGTTGTTTGATACAGATGACACATCCCCTTGTATTTGTTGAGTGAATCTCTTCAATGACTCTTTCCAATCACATACGATTCTTGAATTGAATTTATATCTATATTCCTAAAATAATTTTTCAATTTTCAAGATAATTTTTTGAATTTTCAATACAATTTTTTACATTTTTAATATAATTTTGTTCTTTCCCAGTACACATGATTATATTCTCATCTTACATACAAATTATATTTAGGAATCTTATATAGCCTAAAACAGGCCCTTAGGCCTACATGCACGATAGCAACTTGAAGCTAATCTCAAAGCAAAAAGAAGATGGTACAGCAAACATATTGTATAATAAACGGATTGCATCGATAAACTTTATCTAAGTAGATCACTAGGTCCCAATCCAAACTCTACAAATATTTAATAGTAGACCTAGACCTAATTTGGGCTCTCCTTCCACCCACACACTTGGAATGGAAGGAAAAGTATGATCAAGAATATTGATATGTATGTTTCATAAGAAAATAAAACTACTAATTTTTTTCCTATTCCTCATTTCTTTCCTTTTGGAAAAAAGTCAAAGAGCTCTGTCAATTATGAAATAGCTTAAGACTTCAAAATAGCTTCTACTACTTCTGTCATTCTGTGAATGCCTTAGTATAAGATATGATCCACGGGAATCGATGGTTTGTGTGCAAGTCATTGAGATTTTTGCTTTATTGAAAATTTAGGCATTTGATAGTGGATCTAGCCCCTCGGTCATTTTAGGTATATTTGTCAATGTGAGTTCTCAAAATATCGATACCTACAGCCGAAATCCATGTAATGGAATTTATAATCAACACTCAAGAGAGATTTCTATCGCATCATCATTTCTTTCAAATCATTCCGAATTAGGAGTGCTAATAGTCATGGTTAAACCGTCAATCCACTCATCCAACTCGCTTACAATAAATTCAGCTTGAGATTTTCAAATAAATGATCTATAATTAGCCAATCCATTTAACCATTTAAATAAAAAACAAATTAGGGTAGATATTATATCATCCATCAACTCACTTACAACTCATTAAGAAGGGGTATATATATTTCATAAATTCTAAATCTATTTTTCATTTTGAGTTTTTATTTTCCTCCTTCCATTTATGACTTTACAACGATTATTTTGCTACCATGTCATGGTGTTGCCATTGCCTATAAAATTTTTCCCTCACTTCCCCCCTCCTCTACTCTTTTTCCCTCTTCATCTCGGGTTATCCCCTCTCCATCTGTCTTTTTATTTCCACCTCTCTCTCTCTCCGATCATTCTCCTCTTCATCTCTATTATCGTTTTTTCCTCAATCTCTTCCTCTTTATCTCATTGAGTCACTATCCTTCTTCATATTTAAGTGTTGAACACACACTTTCTCCCGATGAAGATCTGAAGATATATGTATCCCATCAGTGAAATCAATTTATCATGATAATTACAAATAATATATACTCAACTTTAAATTGGTTTAATTTTGACTTGTTTACAACATACATACACAACTCAATAACAACCTGCTAACCTATTTCTTAAATGAATTGTAAATAGGTTACTATCGAAGTTTCTTAAATGAGTTGATAAACATATTAGAATTGAAATATTTTAAATGATATAAGAATAGAATTTGGCTCTTTAACTCATCCAACTCCATAATAAACATATCAGAATTGAAATATTTTAAATGATACAAGAATAGAATTAGGCTCTTAACTCTCCATCCATTAACACGCCTACTCTGGATGTCGCCAAAAGGAGCAAAAGAGCATTTGAATCCTGTTAAAATTACTGGATACAATTAGGATAATGTTCAAAAACACAAACCATTGAACACAAGCTATTTACTTGTTAATTGAAGCTATGCATTAACTAGCCGTATCGGTTACGAACATTCAAAACATGATTTTATGCTTCACCAATGCTAGATGCAATTATTTAATTTTTTTCTCAAATTGGATGAATATTTTTAAAATTCAGAAGATAGAAATAGTTAAATGATATAGTGATAAGGAGGTAAAATACAGACCTGGATGATTCATGAAATTCTTCCTCGAAGGACGTGAAAGAGCGGCCACATAGTAATCATGCATAGCAACCCATCGGAAGCGTCTCGTTTAGCGGAAGCCAATAAGGTAATTAATTAGGGCAACTAAAAAAAATTTTGGGGCATTATTTTTTAATCACGTGAGACTTCTTAAGATCTGACCCAAGTTCATTCGATTTCCACGATTAAGTCTTGACAGAAAAAAAAGTAGTGGTGGTGGTGATGATAGTAATAACAATAATATCCGTCCGGTTTGGGGTTTGCGGAAAAAACTGTTCAAACCAATTGCACCGTTTGGTTGAACCGCAAATACCGGTTGGGCCACAGTTCGGTTCAATGGATTTTCCGACTTTTTAAATTATTATTTCAGGTCAATGCACTCTAAATTGTTAGAATTCATTGTTATTTCTAAAAATTTCATCTTGATTAGTATATGTGATTTATTTGTCTATTAATTTGCATAATAAATTTTAATATAATGGACTTGAATGTGCTGTTGACGTCATGTGTAGCTCTTTTAGTTATGTAAAATTTGACGTCATGTATAGTTCTTTTCGTTATGTAAAATTTGACGTCATGTGTAGTTCTTTTCATTATGTAAAATTTATATTTATATTTAATTTTTAAATAATTAAAATAAATAACTATAATTATTACATCATAATTATGTCATGCCGACATCACAATTCAAAACGGTTTTCAAACCGGTTTGAACCAGCAGTTGAACCGGTCGAACCTAGACCGGACAAAAAATGGTTCGGTTTTGAAAACATTGTTGTAGATTCTGAGGCTAAATCAAACAATTACACTAACCATTAACAAGTCAATGATTACAGCCATCAATATCTACATTTACAAGCCCACCACGGCAAACTCGGCTGTAAATATTTTTTTCCAAAAAAAGGGGGGGTTTCAAAAAATAGGGGAAAAAAATAACCAGCAAAACTAGCTTTTCACAGGCTTCGCCATTTGCTTAAACCATATTATGTTATTGATGGATCGTCCTCGTCTCCACTGTTAACTAAATCATTACCACTGTCGTGCTCTCTCAATGCATTGACACTAGCCTCCTCACCAACAGTCGACGCATTGGCACTAGAATCCTCACCAATAGACCGCCCTATAAGCAAGTCCAAACCCATGGCTGAAATGCTACTTGTAATAGCGTCCACGTTCCCTCCTCTACTGTAAAGCCCACGGCTACCAGAGACCATTGCACAAAATTTTTTCTCCTGAAGACCAGAAAATAACATACATCAGGCCTGCTATTCGCAACATCATACTATCATAGACACACAAACACATGCCTACACATGCACGATTGGGCACCAAAAACAAAGAAATAGAAGTGGATGGACACTAGAGCTGACACAAGAGGCAGAAAAAGCTGGCCCAATAATAAGGGCAAGCAGCCACGCATGCAAAGGTTTATTAGGCTACACGCCATTTTCCATTTTGTATACTAAGATTGGGGAATTGGTCACAGAACCCTGCTTGAACTGTTCGGAAATAATAATAATAATAATTTAGCAGCTTCAGTTGCAAGATAACAGACGAGACAAATTGATGACAGTTAGCAAAGAGTTGGGACAAAGGATTCTGTGATGTTACTAAAACACTGCAGCAAATACGGATTCTGATTTAGTACACCCGGGTGCACTTAACCTTGGTGCACATAGGTGTATGCACCCGGGTATACCAAATCAGAATGCCTCAGTGCACCCAGGTATACCAAATCAGAATCCAGCAGATACAGCCTGCAAAAGGCAACGACTAAATGTGCATATGACATATTGTTCACCTCATACATCCAAGCTCATCTAATACCTGGATGGCTGTTGATTACCAGGAATATCTTCTTAATTACATTTCGTATTTTCAAACTCCCCAGCTCCAAACAACAAAATCGATGTCAAATATTATTTGCTTTGGATTCACCAGATTTTTGTGGCAAGCTGAGCTGTCTTCTTCTTGGGCTGGCTCTCCTGTTCCCAAGTCGCTTTACATCACTCTCTTGAGGCTAGCACTAGAAGTCTCAACCTCATGGGTTCCAATAAATTACTCTTCAAACCAATACTCACACTAATTGATGACGTAAAGAACCTCAACAAAGTAATGTGAAGCACACCTATGAGCTAGAAAGCAGGCTTAAAGGCACAAAACCCATGCAGGCATTGTGCGTTGGTGGAATCCGAAGCAAACAGTAAATTTATATTGAGTCACTGTTGGGTTACAAGATTAGGTCATTAGCTGTCTGAAGTTCTGTATATCGGTGGAACCTGGCAGGCCTAAAAAGCAACCAAAACTTCAGATTTGAGTCGCTCTTTGGTTGTTACAATTTTAGGTCTTTAGGAGTCATGAATGACAGAGAGAGACCGCAAAACTTTTTTACTTCTTCCACATAAGTATAACAAACAGACAACTTTCAAGTAACCTTCGCTATAAGGTCCGTGACTTGGGAATGGTTCAAATTAGCTCAAAGTGGTAGCACCACCACCCCAACATACTAGCAATTTACTTCATATCCAACATCTTAGTATTTGTCTAGGCAGAGTATTTTCCAATGTTATCAAACCAGGAAATTAGATCAATCAATCATCTGGTTCAGTTGCCACATGGGCAGCACCGCGGTCGTAGGGACGTTGGCAGCATCCCTAGGGACGGGTGTTCGGATCCCGTCCCGGCTTGTGGGAGCATTTAGTCTCCCTCTTGATAATAGAGGAGCATGTTAGCTCTCCCCTATAAATAGGTGAGAACCTGTTCGTGTCTCCCATGTGAATAGATGGGAGCTTATTGTTGTTCCTATATAGGAATTGAGCTTGATTGTAATATCAAATGACGAAACATAACATTGTACAAACCAATAAAAAATAAAAAAATCATCTGGTTCAGGTCAAACTGGTTTAACCAGTTTATATGAACCAGATTGAATTATAATTTTATCTTTTTATATTTAAAACACTACTATTATTATCAGGTATATACGGTTTCCTTCATAACTTTTAAAAATCAGACACGAGTTGACATAGCTTTCAAATGTTAACTATTAGACATGCATGAACACATTCATGAACACATTTCTCAAATGTTAACTAAAACTATTAGGCATGCATGAACACATTTCTATGATGCACTATAAAGTATAATGTACAAAAGCTATTTAACCACCAAGAGGACTCTTTTTGTGTATGGATTTCTTTTTCAACGGGAGCTCAAAATATTGGATTGAATGAAAGGCCCATTCCCAATTTAATCTGTCAAGCTGGCCAAACTGATCCAGTTTAGGTAACATTGAAAATTCTAGGTAAGATCCATACACTCCGCGAATTCAGTCTATTCTTCCAATAAATTTGCAGCAGAGGTTAATGTATACAAAATTCAAATTTACTGAATTTTTTGACATTTCATGTTTTAAAAGATCTTCAGTCCAAAGCATTTTAGCGTCAGTTTTTTTTTTTTCAATGCAAATTTTCCATTTCTTTCATTGATATTTTAAGCATGATTTTATATGCTTAGCATGGCAAAATCGACTTTTTATTTAAAAAAATATGTTTCGTAATATTTTTGTCTCCAACCTTCAATATTTCTTTCATATCTCAATATACTAACATTATTCCCCAACAATGACAAAGAAAACACCGAACAATATGCTTCAATAATAATTCCCTAACTCCAATCATGGATGAAGGTATTTAACTGCATGTCATGTATTCATTCATATGGTAGTATGTTCTTCACGTTTGGTATCAAATCCCCACCACATTTGCGGCCCATGTGATGATAGAGATTCAAACAACAAAGAACATGATATCCCAGATCAAGACAGTATGCTACCAATGAAATACCAATGGTGTCATAGTTAAATTGAAGATTGAGGTATTATGTGCACTTACATGAATGCATGAGATGTTCTCATCTGTGTTTGTTGGAACAGCAGGCAGCATATCCATCAGTGCTGGGCTCGACTTTGTTGAACCAATGAGTAACCTCAATGTCTCCCTAGCATTCTTCTCCACTACAGATTCAGAATCTGGAATCCGAGAACCCAAAAGGTTGGGAAGTGGCGGTGAAATGGATGTAGATATAGCTGGACCAGCACTTACAAGATATCCCTGTCCAGAGGAGCAAACATCAATGACAGGAATGTGCACAATTGGATCAGACATTAGAGGTGTGAATGTCAGAATCTGCTGAGAGCTAGGTATGGAGATAAGAGGAGAGACAGGGAGAGGTAGGCGGACAAGCGGATCAGGAACAAAACTTGGGATTTCTAGTGATGAGATGTCAGCTGCATCTAGAGATGGTGTGGGTGGGTCCCAGGAGCTTGATGACCTTCCAGCAGATAACAAGGTTGACAGAGGTGGCAGGGACACAGCCTCAGTGACCTTTGACGGCAAGTTAGGTGCTATTGAGTATTGAAAAGCTGGTGTACAGGGAGGGCACCAACAGCTATAAGGAGATGAAAAGGAGGATCTCAGAGATGGAACTTGTGACAACGACCAAGGTGGCAGACCGAGAGACAATGGAAGAGACTCATTCAGTGTTTCTGGTGAACTTGGTGGATAATTGCAGCATCTGTCGTCTTCAGGGCACTTGTCACTTTCAGTCTGTTGCAAAGAAGATAGTTGGGTTTCACATTTGTCGGAAATTGATGCAACAGTCATATTGTCAACACTGGATGAACCACCACAATGGTCTCCTCGTCGCCTCAACTTCTCCCGAGCTCCACTTTTTGTCAAGAAATTATTTCTTAGAAATCCTTCTTTGAAATTATTAGATCTTGGACTAAGGCTGCTCTGATGAAGGGATAAGTGAGACCTTGCCACATGACTGGAGATGAGACGGCCACGTGAAGACTTTAGTGAATTGGACAATTGCGTGTTAGGATCCACTTCAGAAAGGCCAGATGAAGCTACAGGAGAGGCAGAAGATGACACAGTCGAATCTGATTGTTTGGCACCTGCTGGCCCAAGGAGATAAGAGCGGAGGTGGACAGCAAAACAACTGAGACGTGTCTCGGATATCCCTGTAAGCTCAGCTAGTGAAGGCTTCCTGGAAAGTAAATCTTTCATCTGCCAAATTTCAAAACGAAAATAAACAATCAGCACTACCAAATATAAACATGCATGATCACTACAAGAATAAATAAACAAACAAATTAAAATAAGCATGCTCTTCAAAAATGATTGTGTACAACTCACGGTCATGGATTACAAGATCAGCCAATAAGCCCCCATATCGGCCATATCATATTCATATTGGACAGCTGATAGAGGATACAGGAGTGTTCCAGCTAAGGTCTTAAAAGATTGAGTGCATCAACCGAATGTATCGGCCAAATGAATAAAATTATGAAAATTATATTGTTTCACTCTTTTGCAAATGTTTCCCATTCCAAAACTCCTCCCTTCCTCTACATGTTTTTAAAAAATAACCTCTTATTAGTTACACAAATCCGTTTACAGTAATATAATTGATTTTTTCTCACAATTGAGATAAAATTTGAGGTTGTTTTTAACTTATAAAAATTTAAAAAGTTTAGAAATAAACTTAACCACCTCAAAATAAAAAGTTATCAACTTGCTTGTGGATTTTTACCTTGTGTTTACACAAATATAGATTATTTGTGAATTGTACTTGAATGATTTATGATTATTTTATATTTTTTTAATTTAGTCATATTTGATTTTGCTATGTATCATATACCTTGAATTGTTAATGAGTTTATACCTCTTGTTTATGATTTTCTCCATATAAAATTCACACTGTATACTGTAACCATAAATAACTACTTGCAAGAGAGAAAAAGGATCAATACACTATCCTAAATACAGGCAAAATACTAAGTAATTATATATTCTAGCATTTCCCAATTTTCTGATTTTTAAAATATTTTTTATGTTAAAATTTTTTTATCAAGTACGTTAAGGTTTTATTGTATCATTTTTAAAGATGACCAATACACCATCCGATATGAAGATTCCAAACCATGCTCAAAGTAGTAGATATGCCTAATAAACTTGCCACTCTTCCTACAAGATTAGGCAAAGAACATATTCAAAACTGCGAAGTGTTGAATGTGAAACCTAAATCCTAGCTTCTATTGGAAGGCTTTAGCTTTCCTTCATCCACTCCCAAACTTAAGCAATCATGTACCCTATGAAAGCGACATTCCGAGGTCATTATATCTAAGCTCCTGATTTTGTGTGTAATAGCAACCTCAATTGTACATATTTCAGTGAATTTGGGCTCAAGAAACCAACTTCGGGGAAATCTTAAGTGTTACTAACAACCTAAACCTTGGCTTCCATTGGAAGGCTTTATCTTTCCTTCATCCATTTCCAGGCTTAGCAACCATGAACCCTATGGAAGCAACACATTCTGACGTCATTATGCCTGTTCCCATTGTGTGTAATCCCCTCAACTAGTCAATTGTATATATTTATGTGAGTCCATGCTCAGGAAATCCGATTACCTAGCCCCAAGATAATAAGGCAATGATAAGGATTTAAAATAGCAATTCTGAAAATTGAAGCATCGTAATTACCTTTGATAGCAGCTCCACTCCAACAAGCTTGGACTTTTCTGAGCACCAAAAATATAAGACATTATCCCCTTGGAGCTTCACTAGAAATGACCGATCAGACGCATCTGCAGCAATTTCTTCAATTACCACCTCAGAGCTCTCAGAACTGACAGCCAAGATAGCCAACCTCTCACTGCACCCATCATCACCAGTGAAAGACAGCTGCAAATCTGATGAAGGCAAGAGGTTCAGGTTAAGATGTCCCCTGCAACATGCAACAAAACATCAAGAATAAATTTATGTTAGCAATTCCAGAAAAATGTGGAACAAATATTGCATACTAACAAACAAAGTGTAATGCAATCATAGCACATTTGAAATCTGCAGCAGAAAAGGATTACAAACAGCAGTCGCAAATAAGGGAGACTGGAGAAGGGGTCCTTAGCACCAGATGAGACACATATGCAACTAAGAAAGCACATCAGAAACACAGTCCAGATCCCCAATGGATAGGAACAGTCATTTTCCAATAATTGACATCAAAAAAGGAAAAAAAAAAAACCGACAACAACAACTATATATCAATAGAGGGAAAAGCATAAATCCAGTTGCAATAAATACAAAATTTTCAAGAGAATCTGAAGCAAGAAATATCCAACCAATTTTTAAACGTAATTTTTCCTTGATGTGCAAGTGAACTCATGCAACTTGTTCCATTTCAATTTATGTTTGGTGGCTCATTATCTTTCAGGCAACTTGGACAACAATAACAAACTTAAGCACATGATCATAAGTCCATTAGAAGCACCCAATGAGATGATACCATTCATAGTTTTGACAGCTCTACAGCTCCAGGCAACCTAAAAGACAATATATAGTTAGTTGTAACCGTGATAAAAAGCTCAAACTGATAATGCAATCCCAACTGTCAGTCGCTAAATGCTTATCTCTATACAGGTTCCAACTACAATGGAAAAGGGTCATTTAGTATGATGATATAAGACTTAAATATGGTCTAAATTCAAAGCTCAACAACTATTAGTATGATGATATAAGACTTAAATATGGTCTAAATTCAAAGCTCAACAACTATTTCATGAACCGACAAGAACTAAAAAGGAAATCCCATAGCAGTTGAGAACATAAATCATGCAATTAAAGTTTCCTCTTAAATAAGTTTGTTGTTGCTAATGGTGAAATAAGAAGGGGGAGAACTGTAATAAGAATTTTCTTATGCTGGTATACTAGTATTAAAGAAAAATATCACAAGAGCAGCAAACAGTGTCAGAATGGTTAGAAGCTGTTACAAAAGTTCTAGGGAAAGGCATGCATTACAAGCCATCCAAATACAGTCGATCAACTTCTATATCAGCCATGGTTCCAAACGAATTCCCTTATTTAACCACCATATTCTGTCGTATTTATTAGCCCAAGAATCTTACTAGTGGATCTTGAAACAAATTATAATTACTATTATGTTGCCTTCAACAATCCAGTGTTGCATAGTGCTGGGAAGAAGGGCAAGAGTAGCAGTTAGGCTTTAAAAATAGACACAGCAAATATGAAATAAATTCCAACAATTGTTCTCAACTAGGGTCAAAACTATCTGACACAACAAATATAGAAACATCTGGCATAAGATGACACAGTGCTCATTCACATTCACTGAAAAGGAAGATGGTCTAAGTATACAACAGTTTTCATACTCACATTCACCAACTACTAAAATGTGACTAGATGAGGTAAAATATATCCAAAGCATGTAGGAGATAAACATGCTAGAGAATGCTAGTACAAACAGAAACATCGTTCTTCCATTATTTGCAGGCATCACAGATTAAAATCATAATTGCATAGATTATCACAAATAACACAAAATTACAGTAGTGGTAATCCATGCATATTTAAGACCAGGACAACAACTGTTTGACAAGAGACTATGTTAATATCTGAAATAGAAAGGGTTAACTGACAAACAGTAGGACATGGCAAATAATAAGCAATCTATTTATTGCAGGGCCATGAAAGAATCTACCTTCTTTTCCTCATTATTCAGAGATCATTATAGTACATCACACACGCCCATTTACCTACAAATCAAAAGACAGCTTTATTTGGAGAGATGAACATTGTCGCCATCAATATGCTGAAATACAATCCCGCAATTCTGGTAAATCTCAACAAATACAGGACATACTTTCCAGCCAAATTATCTTAGAAACAAATTTAATTACAAAGGATAGAAAAACAGCCAAAATGTCAACTTCTCCCGAAAATAACAAGACAAACCAGCTTAAAGGCGTAAAACTTTGAACTGAAAAGCAGGAACCACAAAAAATAGTCAACATCAACATCATTGAAGGGCCCAAACAATATATTGCTGAAATTTAAAAAAAATACAAAAATACAATGTAAGGGAAGAGATCCAAGTTCTACAAGGAACACAAGATTCTGACTAGCTCTCACAGAACTTGCCAATGTATCATCATGTTAGTGAGAGACTACAGTTATAGCATAATACAAAGCTATAAGAGAAACCAAATGGCAGTGACAATGAGTTTACAAGCTTGGAGCAGTGATAGACTACCATCATGAACAATTTTTAGAAAGCCTCAGCCAGTGGATCAATCAACTTATTTAAAATGTTTTATCAATTATAGCATCTTTCAGTAACCCCTTGTACCATTCCCATTTTTTACACCAAGTACGAGGACCATCACATAAAACACCTCAAGGATCAAAATTGGCATTTACAGCTATTGCTTAATTTATGAACAATTTATGAACATATGGACACGTAAACATGAGAACTTCTAAAGAAGAACATTTATAGGCCATGTAATGTCAGACGCAAGCCACATGGTGTCGTGCAAACTTTAGGGATCTGTTTTAAAACTCATCCACTTGTGCATTCTGCTACTTTGACTAAATTATTGATACCGTGAAAGGATGCTGCATAGGTAACATTTTAGCAACAGCACTATCCTGGGAAACTAACTTCGATATCAAAATACCCACAGGGAGTCAACATAATAAAGTAACCATGGACATGTTTTCTGCGAACTCACATGATGATTCCTAAAATAGAAGGCTAAAACAAATGCAACCCTCTGCTGAACCAAACATAGATTTCATTCCAAAGATAAGCATGCAGACAGAGTGAAATCACTTGCACTTGAGACATCTCTCTTGCAAGGATTTAATTCCAAGGATAAGCACGCTCACAGCATGAAGTCGCTTATGCTTGAGAATTTCTCTTGCAAAGTAGCTTCGGCAAGTGTAGCTCATTGGGGCTAGTTCCACAGCCGCTTGTCGCTCATTCTTGACAAAGAGAAACGGTGAGAGGTAATGATGATATGCAAGGAGATGCATAGCCAAACCAATAAATGTTTAGACCGCAGAATCCTACAAATCTAACAGTAACTTTAGCATCACAAAACTGTATGAGACATCACAATGATATTGACCAATCATTAGGAAATATGGCCGCTGAATTTCATAGACGGCATAGACGAAACAAGAAATGAAACAGTTGATAACAACTCAAGATATGCAATGGTGCTTTCGTGCAAACAAAAGAAAATGGTCAGCAGTTACCCAGCAGTTACCTGGAACAATATCAATTCAAAACAAATGAACAAATTATATAGCACAACTAACTAAGCTTCTACTCTAATATGGACAAAAAATATAAGAATGATGAATTGCATTGTCTACCAAAATTAATGCCTACAGCAGACGGAATAAACATTACTTAACAATGACACAATTGACTTCCTGTCATAAAACAATGCTAATAATTTTAGTAATCTAAAAACTAACATCACGAAGTAAATGGAAGCACATTTTGAGGCACAAGAAAGGTATACAAGATAAGCACTTCGAATGCAGAGTAGAAACACCAAAGCAAAAGAAGGAACAGATAAAGGAGCAAAATGTGAAATTTAAGGATAAAGCATAAGCACAGCTGCAAAAATATGTTAAAACATGAATTTGCACCCTAAAGAAGAATTAAGAATTTTATTGTAAACCATTAATATCCACCAACATCATATCCTTGACCCTTCCAACATTTGCTCTCCATTTTATAGCTAATCACGGTGGTGAACAAACCTTCAAATGAAGCAGAAGACAGACATTTCAATGCAACTAATACATTACCTTTCAGTGGTCGGGCATAAGAGATTCCCTTGCTTGATAACCTTCCCAACACGAATAGAGACAAGGGGAACACATAGGCACCTTGCTAGCATACCAACTTCTGACGCTTCGAAATGCTGCTTTCAGGTCAAGAAGGATATCAGTATACATTTCAACATGTCAAATCATGCATGCTCAAAATACCAACATAGTTCAAGGCTTGAACATGAGTTTGGTTATCTGAGCACGGAATTACTGGAACTCCGAACACCTCCTTTATTCAAAACTAAAGATTACAGGGCTGCTTGAATTCTGAGACAGAGAATAACAAATGCAAATACCCAAATGACCCCAGTAGGCCAACACAGTGCTTTGTCATGCGTATTATTAAATTATTCTACCGTGTTGGGTTACCTAACATGATTTTCGAAAATCTTTGAAAATCCCTACAAAATATGCTAAAAACTTCTTGATCTCTTTGTGCGCTCAAAAATCAATTCTCATGACGTAAAAAGAAAAACAAAATCAAAGATACGAAAAATATAACGATAGCGCAATTTAACATGACAAAGGATTACATTGATTCCAAAAACTGACACGATGATTTGAATAAAAATACAATATATAGAAAGCTGGAAGGAGGAATCCAAAAAAATAAAGATGATCTGTATTCAAAAAAGGCACGAACCTGACTTAGTTGGGCCAACAGCCGGTCTTCAGCCACGCCGCCAGAAACATTGAGCTTAAGCAGAGGCTTCAACCTCTCGTCAGCCCTGCATGCACCAACAACCTGCAAATCTAAAGCCTGTAGCCACCGCATGACGCCGTTTTCTCGACGATCCTGACACGTCAACAGATCTCCATTCCCTCCGCTGCAGAAAGCATCCCTGAGCCTCTCTGCAAGGCCGATTTCTCGGTTCGTGTTGATCCTGCTCTCAGAACCATCGTCAGCAGGCTCGCAAGGTCCATTTTGGGAGTCGTCGATGTCAGCAACATCATCGGGAGTCGGAGTTTCAAGATCCGACCTCTCGACGTTGCGGTTCCTGTCAAAATCATTGTCCTTCGAGTAACCCATGCTAATCCCTACCCAAACACTATCAAAAATTCGTAATTCTCTGAGGTTGAGCTTACGAAAGCACAATCTCCCTACAAAAACCGCAAATTCCCCGGATCAAAGAAAACCCTAGAAATCGAGAGAAGTCTTTCAGAATCGGAGAAAGCGAATCCGCTTGTGCACGAGAAAATTTTCGGCTTCGGAGCAAGATAAACGACCCAAACCAACCTCAGACGCAAAATATGAATCCAAAAAGATAAGAACGATCACGATATTTATAGAACGAAAGCGGAACCGAAAGCAGTTTTTAAATCTGATTTCGGGGGTGCTTGGCGTCCCGCCGCAACTAGCTTTCATCCCGGCATCGTCCTGTTTGGAAGAGAGACGGGCCCACATAAGCAGTTTGAGACGAGGGCACACGTCATGCGGTTGTATGGCACAACATGATCCGGAAATTTTGCTTGCATCCGTAGGCGCCGGCTAGCTCGACCATCGAACTATATCGGCCGTCCGATCAATAGTACTGAAAACTAGGGGTGGGAATCGGGGCGGGTCGGGGCGGGTCAGGGTTTGCCCAACCCTGACCCTACTTTTCAAAAATATTATTTGACCCTTATTTTATACCGGGTCGGGAAAAGGTCGGTTTGACCCTTACTTTTTTCTACCAGGTCTAGGGACAAAATTCGGGTCGGTATCGGACCGGTTTCGGGATAGCGGGTCGGGTCAAAAATACGGATCAAATAAGATAATTTTCAAAATTTATATATCTATCAAACATAAGTATACATCTATACTAAATTTAAATATTATATGTTTCAATATTTCACTAATTATTAAAAAACACATAATTAAGAAAACAAAACATTTGAAAATATAGTATACATTTATTAAAATAGGTTAATATACAATTACACATGAGGGTTATATCGTACAAATTTTTTATTGATTCTTATATTGCATTTTGAATAAATTGATTCTTCTATTGTTGATAGAGTTAATTATAAAAAAGTAAGAAATTTGAAAGAAAATAATAATAATAATTCAATATAGTCTTATAATTTTTAATAAATTTATATATGCGGGGCGGGTCGGACTCTTCGGGTCGGGACATGGTTGACCCACTCCAACCCTATTTTTGAATTCGGGTCAAAATTTCTGACCCATCCCTATACCGGGTCAAAAACATATTGGTTTTACCCGGCCAAAAACGGGTCGGGTCAATACCGGGTCACGGGTCGACCCGCCCCAATTCCCACCCCTACTGAAAACCACTTAGGACCAATGTTGTCAGAACCGAACCGGTGATTGAACCGGTAAAGGGACTGGTCTGGTTCGAACTGGTTCGACCGGTTAATCAAACCGGTTTAAACCGGTGACGTCAACATGACATATTTATGATGTCATTAATATTAATTTTTTTAAAATTTTAAATAAATATAATAATATATTGATAAAATTATATTTTTATAAATCCTAAATATATATGTTAAATTTTAAGGACCATAATATAAGAACAAAACATACAGAAAAAAATTAATAGCGAGTTTTAAAATGGGTTTGATGACGACATGATGATTAAATAATTACCTAAAATAGTAAAATGAAAAATTCATTTATCATGCACTTAACAAATTTTTCTCAAATAGACAATTAAAATAATGTTCCCAATATTAGCATATAAACAATCAATAATTAAATGATTAATCATGCAATGAATTTCAGGCTGTTTTGCAATAACAATAATTGATAATAAAAATTACGTGTGGCTGGTTGACTATTCATGTTTATCAATTGTGTCATTTAAGGTTGCATATTTACATTTTACACGTTACATTTTAGAATTGTTTAATGACACAATTGATATTATAGTATTGTTTAATAGTATAATTGAATCATCGATAATTTGATATTATAATTTATAAGGACACATGCACAAAATTAGGTAGAAAAATTAGGCAAAAAAATAAAATAATTTGATATTATAATTTATAAGAGACGCGTGAACAAAATTAGGCAAACAAATCAAATAATTGGATATTATAATTTATAAGAGACACATGCACAAAATTAGGAGGAGGCAGGATTATGCAAAAAATTCAAATAATTTGATTTACGCACGCATGCACAAAATTAAGCAGAAAATTTTAAAAAAATTGATATTATAATTATTAATTACGCAATTACTGTTGCAGTGTTGCTAGGCCTACCGGCGACAGCGAGCCGGAGATGGCGAGACGGCGACGACGAGAGAGGAGACAGGCAGTTGCTGGCGCGACGACGAGAGAGGAGACCGGCAGCTGCTGGCGCGACGACGAGAGAGGAGACCGGCAGCTGCTGGCGCGACAGCGAGAGAGGAGACCGGCAGCTGCTGGCGCAACAGCGAGAGAGGAGGGATCGCCGGCGTAGGGAGCTGAGCTGCTGAGGAGGAGGAGGCGGGGACACAGGAGCCGGCGGCCGAGAAGGAGAAGATGTCGGCGGCTGCGATGAGGAGAACTGGAGAAGATGAACTGATGAAGGCGTCTGCGAAGTGCGATGAGGTGCCGTCGTGCCGATTGCCGATCGCGTGTTGCCGCTGCGAGGTGAGGCGACGACGACAGGAAAGGAGATCGACGGCAGCAAAGGAGCTCGCCGGATTTGGGGAAGACCAAGAGCTGTATGCTGCGGCAGGTTGCGGGACGCGGGCTGCGGCGCTTAGGGTTTTCCGTTTTCGGCTTTCATTTTCCAGTTTTTTAAAAATATATATATTATTTAAGCTATGAAGCGAACCGGGCGAATCCGGTCGGACCGGAATATACGGTCCGACCGGCGGTTGGACGGTTCGCACGGTTTTATGCTGTTAAACCGAACCGGTAGTAATCGAACCGGAAACTGGACCGGTTCCCGGTCCGATCGCCCGGTCTGGTCCGGTTCTGATAACACTGCTTAAGACCCGGACCAGAAAAGTGGCCCCACCATCACCTCTGACCACTAGGATTGCCACACGGAGGGTGGGGGTGCATCAGCAGAGGGGGCCGATGCGCCTCTCTTTCAATCCTGGTTCAACCACTCAAGCTCATTCCGTCATGCCCGAGCATCAAACTTCAATGCCATGGAAAACTACAAGTGCTGCTTGAGTTCCTGAAACTCAGCTTCACCTCTAACCTTAACCGTAATTTTATTTTTAAATTTAAAATGAGCTTAAGAAGTAATACAACTTTTGAATGAAAATTTTTTAAATAAGAGAAAATTGATATGATAGGATAAGAGTAATAATAAGAAATAAATATAATAAAATTAAAATAAATATGTTTGTTTTATGAATAATTAGTATAAATGATTAAAAAGTATGGTAGTATGGAATTTAAATGTGAAGAAATAATAAACAATGAGATAATTATGAATAGTGAAAAATTTTATATTAAAGAATTTTAATTGAAGAGTTTTAGTGAAAAACAAACGTGACCTTGAATTTTAATCCCTATCTAGGCAAATATTTAGGCCTTTTTCAAAACTTATTACTTCAAAAGATACAAGATTCTAATCTATATTATCGTTCCCAATATAGTTTTTCAACTTCTAATGTAATTTTTTTAATTTCCAATGTAATTATTTTTAATAGACATCATTACATTCATATTTTAAAAGTAGATTCCATCCAATAATATTGTATCATTTGAAACAGGCCGTATGAAGCTTAAATTCTAAACTTGATCGTAGTTCTTTTTTGAAAACCTAAGAAACTATTCACAGTTTAGATGGGGTGAAGATTTGCGATGAAAATGTATTGTAAATGGAAAAGGTGTATCGAGATTAGATAATGGTGTTTTAGGAAATGAAAAATTCCAATCAAGTATCATCTCATCTGAGGATGATCCTAGCTATAAACATGCCCTTTAAGCTCATAAAAAACGTGAATTATAATCTTAATCTCATCCTTCTTTTGAAAACCTAAGATCAAACTCTATTTGTGTGAATGAGATCTGATTCAACGCGACTGTCCTGCATCGCCGTCCATGTGTGCGAGCTTGCATCTGGAGTGTCTATTCAAAAGCGTCGGAAATTTTGCTGACTTGTCCATCGACTTTCTACGGTTTCACCCCTTATGCTAAAACAAAAAAAGTTGGCATCGAAAGTGAGAAAGGGAGAGCAGCGAGGGGAGAGAGAGGAGATAGGTTGTCGAAGTGGGAAGTTGGAGATCCTGGTCAACGACTCTCAATAGCGTAAGGGAAGATTGGCGAACCGGCTGTCAATGACTCTCAGTGATGAAAGGAAAGTTGGAGATCCCTACATTTTTACCATTTCGATCCAGTTTCTTCAGTAGATCCCCTTCCTCTTCTTTCTATCCCATTTTTTAAAATTTTTTGCAACGCGACAAATCCATGCTCATCATTTTTTTAATTCCAATTTCGAAGAGTCTCCTCATTCCTTCATCGCACGGCATTTAGAACTACTTTTTTTCGGAGCTCAAATAATGATTTAGTAGATTTCCTTTTTCTATTCCCATTTTTAAAAAAAATCTACTATTCATTATTTTTTTAATTCTGATTTCATTGCTGAAATTATGGATTCCGACTTCTACAATTGCATGGAAAGTTGAGACAAGGAACAAGGCAAGATTTATTCAAATGATAAGAGCTCAAAGCTTCCAAGGTATTGTTTTGAAAGCATTTTTCCCTATTTTAAGCATTATTACAATTGGTTTTTCCCTCCATCTACATGGAACAAACATACTATTTTCACTGTTGTTTTTTTCTTCGGCTAGATGGAATTTGCGTGATGAATCCTGTTGTTTGGGAGGATTTTTTTGTTCAGATTTTGCTTCTTGGAAGGATGGTCCTGTTTGGGAAGATGATCCTGCTCAAATTTTGCTCTTTGGATGGATGAACTTTGTAGTTCTTATGTTATCTCAATCGTTTAGAATTGTGATGATAGATTTCAGGTTGTGTAATTTAATTTTGGTATGTTATTACTATCTCTTGATTTGTAGTTTTTAAGCTATCTAGTGGTTCATAATTGTGATGATAACTGTGTTTTGCAATTCCTCTCATGAATCAATCTTGCAAGCTTATCAAGCGTGGTTGTCCGGATGTTGGGACCATGAAACAGATTTATGTCGACATTCTATTGATGTTCTTAAGGCTTTGACAAGCATGTGATCATCCGCTTTTGGTTAGGAGTAATAAATCTGTTATTAAATCTCTTTAAATGTTGTTCTATATTTGTTAATTTCTGGTGCTTTATTAATTGGAAAAGTGATCTTATTTGCAGGTGATGGTCAAATTCAATGTGGTCGATGGCTTTTGAGATTGTGATGATTGAAACAAATGCGGTTACTAGCAATAAATTTGGAGAATTCATGCTTTGAGCCAATGAAGATGAGAGGATGAAAGCTCTTCATTTTGTAGTTGATGGTGGAGGTCCAACCCAAGTGTAATTTCATTCAGAGTTGTATGATTTCAAATGTAATGTCCATTTGCCATTATAAATGTAGAAACGGTTAAGTCATGTTGTCAATTATGAGTTGTTGTTCATTATGGGTCTGTTACTTGTAATGTTGATGATGAATCTGTGTAGGCATTATGTACTTGTTGCTATAAATTAACATTCTAGGTGCTTATTGCTATAAATTGACATTCTAGGACGAATAAGATCAATTTTGTTTTGGTGATTTGGTCATTGCCTATATAATGCAAATTAAGCAATCTGTCACGTTCTTATGAATTAGATCGATTGCAGTTTGAAATTTGGTCATTACCTATATAATGCAAATATAAGCAATCTGTCACATTCTTGGATGAATTACATCAGTTGCATTTTGGTAATTTGGTCCTTACCTATATAATGCAAATGTAAGCATGTATCAGTACCCATACACTATCACAAATTAGCCCCAAAAATAGCAAGAAAATACAATGTTTGACTAACACAAAATTTTGATTTCAAGATGCAACCAAATCAGAAAGCTTAGATAATTCAAATACATGATATGATGGCAAGAACCATCCAACTTCAAGTCTAGTACAACCCGCACATGCCTCTTACATATAATTGAAATCTAGTGGAGTTTTTATATGTCTCCTACATTCAAAATAACAACTGATTGTTTTTTACAAATGTTCACATTTAGTTCAAAAATACCTTCAAGATGAACAAGGTAAACAACACAAACATGAGAGTGATGATCATGTTGTACTTTCTCTCCAATGCAAGCTACTTTCCTTCCAAAGCACTTATCTTGATGTCCTTTTTCTGATCACTTGTTTCCACCGTTTAGAATCCCGAATTTGAATTTCTTTCAATTCAGTAACACACTGTAAAAGCTCCTCAAAATCAGCCTTTAATTCCACACATTCATCATGCTGATTAGAAGCATCTTCCATACTCTCTTCATGATTGGCAGTTGGCACAAATCCTTAATCCAACCATCTAAAGAACTTACAATCCTTAGAAGCGTCCTGCAAAAAAGAACGATGAAGGGAGGAACACACATTATGAGCAATATAAAGAATACTTCTTGGAAGGGTAAAAATGGATGAAAATGAATAAAGAGTACATGAACCAAAATACATTGTAAAATGGACATCTTAAAAAACTCCTCCCAAGATTGAGTTGAGTTCTAGAAGTTAGTAATACAACTAGTTGCATGCAAAAACATATAAGATTATCACTTCAGGTATTTGAGTTAACACTACATGATGCCATTTTTTATGTTTGGAGCGGATGCACCTACAAAATGAAAAAAGTTAGACCAAATATGCATAAAAGAAGAAAAGATTGGATGCATGTATATTGAAATTGTAAAGCACCTTAACAACTGCGACCTCTACCTCTACTAGCAATGATAACACCCACATCTTCAACACAAGTAGTTGAGGTAAGTTCTTTAAACGCAGGGCAAGTCCTTTTGTCATGCCCTACCACCTTCTTGTTATATCCACAACATAGTTTACTAGGACGTAACTACTCGAGAGCACTTTTCAACCATTTGGTTGTTCTTCTTTTCCTTCAGTGAATATGTGGGTCAGACATGCTTGGCACTTGGGAGATTTCATATGCAAGTGTTGCACTTGAAACTCTATGTGCAACAGGATATAACACCTCTTGTGTCTCGTCAATGTCGTTGAAGTTGTCGGCTTCGTCATTGACCAGCTCAATCTCCTCCCCATCTTTCTCACTCACTGTCGCCTTCACTATCTCATTTTTAACCATTTCATGCACCAAATTTCTCAAAACTTGCAAATTCTCACCACCTTATAAACTTGATCGTTTTTTAATGCTTCTTGCCGAATATAGCACATTGCATGTGAGATAACATGATTACGTAGAACAAGTGATTGCCCTTTTGTTCTTGTTCCAATACTACTCACTTCATTAACTTGAGTTTTAGCATTTCATGACCAACGTGTTAGCACACGTGCTGGAGGCATGGAGACTATTCCCTTGAAATGAAGATATAATGCCAATAAACTCAAATTTCTTACACATACATGAAGCCTTTACCTCTTCCACATTCTAGACTACTGTTTTGTGCTCTGCAACATCTGTCACATTGGGTTTATAAACTTGCCAAGTTTCTATTCCGCCCTCTTCTTTAATCTTTTGTGCTATAAGATAGATGCTCTCCTCAACCTCCTCTTGAAATGTTTGAAACGCCTTTAATGTATACATTATTGCCATTTCGGCTTCAAGTTCATACCTTGTCTTCAAGACTGGATACCCATTTACACATTCACATGTTGCAATGCATGCAGCATGTCTTCTTTGCTCAATGGCATGTCGTATCGTTAATTTTGTATGTTATGTCAAAACAAATAACATTATTAAATGCACTATAATCCACCTTCGATTGCCCATCCACCCAAAAACATGAAGTGAGCCTCATATCCTCATCAACTTGAATCTCATATGTGAATTGAGGATCATCTTTACTTATACTTTGGAAATGACATAATGGTGCATTTGCATCAGACCCGTACATTGCCTGGCGCTTTCATCGCAATGCATTTCTCATGTCCCTTTTCGTCCATCCAAGCTCATATGACCTCCAACTTCAATAAACATAAAATCAATGGATTTTGCTACTGAAGTACCAGATGATTTCATACTTAAAATCATACTTAATTGTTCTTCTATGACCTTCCTATGTGATCGCGAGCAATGTCTCTTTCTCAAAGTACAAAGAAAATGGTTGTGTGATTCCACAAATTGAGTGACTTGAAATATAGATCGTTCAGATTTGAAACTCACAACAAATTGTTGGACAATCACAACGAGATAGAGCACGAGCCTTCCGTTTCCTGTTGGGGAGCTCTTTCTATTTTTGATCTCGAATGCCAGCCTTAGGTCATTTCATAATTTTCTTAGCAATAATTCTGGACTTTATAGTCTGAGTATGATTATTCCTAATACTAAAACTATTATACCATGCATACTCATTATAAAATTTGTACGCATCTTCTAGTGAAGTAAACTTCATTCAAATAATGGGTCTCAATTCATGAGGACTAATAGGAATATAATTATCATGTCTTGGCCAATAATCGCAGGTATTGTCCGTTTTTGACCTTGTGCCTTACGATTTTGTTCTTCTGGGTTCACCTCGAAAGGCATCTCGACCATTTAACCAGAACCTCTACTTATAGCCCAATGTCTCTTCTTCATTCTAATTGATGTAGACTAGATGAGTTCCCGCTGGACACGCCAACAGTATACCGAGAGTTGGCTCTGATACCATTTTGTCACGTTTGGCCAACAGTCGCAAGTATTGTCCGCTTTGAGCCTCGAACCCACACGGTTTTGTCCTTTTGGGCTCATCCCAAAAGGCGCCTCAACCATTTAACCAGAACCTCCACTTATACCCGAAGCTCTCTCCTTCATCCTAACCAATGTGGGTGTTGACACCCCACCCTTGGACCCAAAGATGGATAAAATGGAACGAGATCCAAGCCCAAGCAAATTCAAAGTAAAGGGAAATTCAAGCAAGCCAAGCCCACCACTAAGTGGGCCCTTCCAAACTCAACCTATGGGAGCAAAACTCCACCAAGCCTCAAAGCAGGCTTTTCAACAAACCAGATCCAGCTCACAAGAGCAAAGCTCCTACAGGCTACCCAACGAGCTTCACAACGCAACCCACCAAATCCAGCCCACCAAGTCTCAGAAGCAGGCTTCTCTACAACAACTCATCAGGCCTCCACAACGGCCCACCCAAAACAACGGGTTTAGCCAAGCTCTAGCCCACCAAGTTCCAGCCCACTATGGAAGAAGCCCACCAAGCTCAAGCTCATGGACCAAGTCCAACATCTCAAGTGGCCCAAGGCTCATGCTCTCACCTCAAGCTCAAGCCCATGGACCAAGTCCAACACCTCAAGTAGCCCAAGGCCCATGCTCTCATCTATAAAAGGAGGTGCCCCCCTCCTCCTCAAGACACACTTGGAGAGACATCCCATAGGAGAGGACGGGAGTCTGCAGCAAGGCCCCGACGTCCTGCTTTTCACGCTCCCCAAGCTACGAGCTTCTCTTCCACGTTCCCCCTTTCCATCTCTCCCATTCTCTCAAATCTTTCATTTTTTCCCTTTTCACGCCGTGTAAACCGCCTCAGGTTGGCAGATTTTGTCATATTTGCTTCAATCCAAAGGCCGGAACCCGAGCTTTATACGATTAGTGCCTTATTTCATTAAAAACAGGGGTTGATCTCCCTTAAAAATCAGTAGCGACTCCATTTTCTTTATTTTTACGAGTGTGTTCAAGTTAACACCCCGGCAAGGCGGGTGCACGCGAGTGCACGGATTCCAGCATAATATGCTGCCGTTATGCTGCCGAATTTGTGACTTGATCCGTGTACAGAAAGCCCCATCTTAGCCGTTATGCTGCCGAACCCACGAGAAAACACTCATATGCCAAACTCTCTAAAGACCGTGAAGCCTAACTCGTTTTACTCCACATGAATGCAGGGAAACTGAGCCCGCGCTGCTATCTCGGAGGCGTTGAAAACTCATCCGGCACGGCCCAAATTTTCAAGGCGAGGAGAAACCATCCGAGCCCATCTTAGCGCTCACGGCGGGTGCTACAGTTGGATATTACAATAACTGACACTTACATTTTGCGGCTCTGATGAGTTCAAATCACATGTATTGATAACACCTACATCAGATGCATCTATCCGGACTTCATCTAAATCATGTTGTGGTCTAGCAACTTCACTTGCCTTGTTAGATTGATCTATCAGAACTCCAACAGTCATAGACTTAGTTACGACAACGTTACCCACAAACTGATCTACCAGAACTCCACCCAAGGATGAATCCGCAGGAACTCCGCTCATAAAATAATTGATAACAACATCATTCGCATGCACATCCATAATCACACAAGTACGCCTGACATTGGTAATTAAATTTAAAGAACAACAAAATAACAAACGAAAAACCATAATAACCAAAAATCTATGTATATGAAAAAGTAAAAAAATTAACAACATCCATAAGAAGGGTTTTCCCTAAGAGTATTTGTTGGTTAAATTTTTTTAATTTCCAAAATAACCAGGTGTGAAGCTTGTACAATTACATTCTAGCATGGAGCACAAACATCAAGTAACTAAAACACAAGTTGGAAGATTGGCTGGATATTCTTACAAGTCTAAAAATCAACGTGATTGAAATTCAAAAAAAAAGACTCGAGTAAGCATAACTTGAACAGAAGACAAGGAAATTTTATAAATATCAGATTCATTGCTCTAGTGAAAAATGTATAAAGAATCAATGGATTACAGTAGCTTATTGATCAAAATAATAAGCAGAAGAGTTGGAGAAACTTTTTTTTAAAAGAAAATAAATAGAAACAAAAGAGATCTACCAAATCCTTGTTTGAGCTACAAAACAAAAGTAACTCTAAATGCCATGCGATGAGGGAATGAGGAGACTCGTCGAAATCAGAATTAAAAAAATGATGAGCAGGTATTTGCCGCATTGCAGAATTTTTTTTTAAAAAAATGAGAATAGAAAGAAGAGGAAGGGGATCTACTGAAGAAACTAGATCAAAATGGTAAAAACGCAGGGATCTCCAACTTCCTTTTCATCGCCGAGAGCCGATCCGCCAATCTTCCCTTACGTCGTCGAGAGTCGCCGATCGGGATCTCCAACTTCCCACTTCGATGCTCTATCTTCTCTCTCTCCCCTCGCTGCTCTCCCTTTCTCACTTTCGATGCCTGCTTTTTTTGTTTTAGCATAAGGGGTGAAACAGTAAAAAGCAGATGGACGAACTAGCAAAATTCTTGGCATTTGAATGGACGCTCTAGATGCAGGCTCGCACATGTGGATGACGATGCGGGACAGTCGCAATGAAATTTCAATGCGCAGGGGTGCACTGAACTAGATCTATATGTGAATTGGGTTCAAATTAGTTTTGCATTAAAATTCAAGTTTAGATTTACTCGAACCCTAATTATATTTACAATTTGAGTTCCTCGAGTTTTAATTTTTCAAGATCAAGTTTTAAAAAGCAAACTCTAACACTAAAATTGTTGAGTTTGATATGTGCAGGAGACCAACAACTTTTATCTTATTAAAAGGAGACCAAATACTCTCATTTAAAATTTGGTCAGAATTTACAACGTGGGATTGGAATTGTACATGCCTTCAACACATCTTTATTGTCGTTGGTGTGACCAACGATAGTTATTGTTGGAAATATGTGAAAAATAAGCTAAATCTATGTTTTGATGATTAACAAATCAATTTGAGTTAGTTTTGGCTACTAACATGTTTGTGGAAGTGTTTAAGGGACAGACATTTGAAGAAATTAGATCATGGAAGGATAAGTCGATTTCCAAAGGCCAAGTCGATCCCCAAGTCGACTCCAACATCGACTTCAATACGCCAAAACCTTCCAGAGTTGAAATTGGAAAGCTGAACTGCCGAAGTCGCAAACGAAGTCAACTTCGCATGCGACTTGGGTCGAAGTCGCAGACCAAGTCGACTCCAACATCGACTTCAACATGTCAAAACCGTCCAGAGCTGAAGTCCAGATCCCGAAGTGCCGAACTTGCACCCCAAGTCGACTCCACTTGCGACTTAAGGTGAAGTCGCAGACGAAGTTGACTCCGACATCGACTTCGATCGGGCAGAGGGAACTTTCAGAAAACAAGCTGGATTAACCAAAGACAAACCTGTATGAAGATGAGGATCAAGGCAACCTAGATACTCAAACTTGGAATATGTGAAGATCAAAGAAAGAAGGGTTGCATGAATCCATCCTGTGGGATTAAGAACAAATGTTTGACAATCATTAGACACCCTTAGATCCAAGTGTTCAAGATTCAAGGATTCAAAGCTTGCAAAACATGGGAGCAAATGAAAGCAAGCTAAAGAGAAGACACAATGATTCAAGGAGATAAGAAAAATGCAAAAGAACTAAAGGAATGGAGAAGCCTAAGCAAAACAAAGCATCCCGAAGTTTTTCAAGTTCATCAAGCCACCTGACGAAGTGAAGTCGCACTCCGAAGTCGACTCCACCTGCGACTTGGGTCAAGTCGATACCCAAGTCGACCCTGCCTGGAACTTGAAGTCGCTACGGAAGGCGAAGTCGCACCCGAAGTCGACTCCATCTGCGACTTGGGCGAAGTCGCACCCGAAGTCGACTCCACCTGCGACTTGGGTTGCAACGGTCGGAATTTATTCGAACGTTGGCGCATTAAATGCGCGCCACCTACCTTCAAACGTTCGGATTCCCTCCACAATTATAAAAGGCATTCATTGTGGACGAGGGAAGAAGCTAAAAATCATAAAGTGTGCATAACTTTCATCTTCAAGAGCATTCAAGTGATTAAGCCTATCTTTAGTAGAAGAACTTCGCTTCAAACTGCAATAGCTCAACTTCTGAATCTTCAAAGCCTACACTATGAGTTCTTTTCTGCGCCAAATTGCTTCTACACAACTGTAACGTGTAGATTCATTTGTTATTTCATTTGATTGTGTTGAACTTGATTTAGTTTGAGGAACTAAGATCAAGTGTAAGCAAAGTAGTGTGTGATTGGAGTGGAACTCATCACCTACTTGTGTTGTGATTTGTTGATGCCCCCTAGAGCCGGAATCTAGAAGAGAGCAGTGGCTCTAATTGTATTTGTGAAATACAATAGTAGAACCCAAGTCACAAGGAGTATGAGCTTGGAAGAGTGGAGTAGGGAGGTTGCCCGAACCACTATAAAATCTTGTGTGCTTGATTTTTATTTCTGTTCTCAACATTATATTGCTTTCCATTTCATTCCTTCAATGAAGGGGATTAAACGTTCAAGGGGTTAAGTTTTTAATTTACCAAAGAATTTTATAAGAACCCAATTCACCCCTCCCCTCTTGGGTAATTACCATTAACTCGGGGCCAACAGTTATAACCTTCAACATCAATCCGAATGTCCAATCAATGGTTAACATTGTTTGCCATTAGCACAAGGCAAAATTGACTCTTCAACAGAACAACTTACGATAAGGAGTTTTCAGTGCCTTCGTTGGAATTAAGTCAAAGAACAAGTTTATTATTATTATTATTATTATTTGATTTTACTGCCCATTGTATTTTAAAGAGTTACTTTTCCATCAAACTATATTTTTATGCAATGTCCAATTTTCTCACCTTCATGTTAAATACAAATTGTACTCGACCCATTATATTTGAAAATGTTCATATTAAAAAAAACTCATCATTTCTGTAATATAATTGTGCATATGCTCAATCTAAAAATATGCAAAATTAACCTAATAAAATAATTTGCTCTTAATATTAATTTTGAAGATATATTTTCAATATGTAAGTCTTCTAAAAAATCTTTATCACATGGACAAATGATTTTATAGAGTATTACTGCAATTTAATACACATGTAAATGGATCTAATCATTTATCATAATTTATACATATTTTTAAGCAAATGTAGTTCATGTTCATCTTTGAATTGGACAAAACTTGATCTCCTACATGCTAAATATAATAAAAGACTTGGATTTTTCATCAATAACAGACAGAGAAAAATGGATGGAGTTATGAAACTTCTATAATATAATAAAAGACTTGGATTTTTCATCAATAACAGACAAAGAAAAATGGATGGAGTTATGAAACTTCTATAGAGCTTATAGAGGTGAGACCATTTTAAATATAAATCGGAATATTTATCATGAAAATTATACAAACTAAATTATGTTAATTAATAAGTTATAATTGAAAATTTCAAGCACCCTAATCTGAACACTCTTGTGCATTAGGTTTATAGTTCACCTAGGTTACTATTTTTTTTTAAGTTGTTTGAATTTTTTATGAAATTATTAATTTAAGTGTATTTTAATCCATATATCAAATTTTATTATTTTGAAAATCTATAATTTTTGAATTTTAAAACATTGGGTATTTTAATCATTTTCAAGTGGTTGAAAATTTCAAAATTTTAATGGTATATATATTAGAGAAATGATCTCGTTAGCCCGGATTAAAGTAATGACTTACTTAGTCCTTACCAGTGTTGTAAGAACCGGACCGGACCGGCCGGTCCGACCGGTTCAACCGGGAACCGGTCCAAATCCCGGTTCAATTACCACCGGTTCGGTTCAATAGAATTAAACCGTCTGAACCGTCGAACCGGCTTCATCGGTTGAACCATGTTCGACCGGTTCAGACAGTTTCCAAAAAAATGAAAACCC
The DNA here is from genome assembly GCA_030490835.1 of Annona cherimola. Lineage (NCBI taxonomy): Eukaryota > Viridiplantae > Streptophyta > Magnoliopsida > Magnoliales > Annonaceae > Annona > Annona cherimola. The sequence goes on from CM059971.1 coordinate 108,685,052, forward strand.
TGTTCATCACCTCATGCATGCCTGCCTGATCAAACTTGATCAGCATTAGCGGCAAGGAGGCCCGATGACGAACGGCCGCTGACCAACGGCGCCGAAATCCTTATCAATCCTTCAGTGTTGGGCAGCTGGTGCGAGTGAAGGAAGAGGCCTAAGGCGTGGTGGGAGCAGGCAACCCCTAACGGTGCGTATGTTGGAACAACACCTTCCATCTCTCCGCAGCTGGCTGACGTTGCTACAGCGATTGCCGAGCTCTCTCAGAAAGCAGCTGCGATAGGAACCAAAGCTGAGAGCCTGAGAGATTTATACATGCTAAGGGGTTTGCATGCACTGACACGTCGAGGCGCGTGAATTCTGAGGATGGCGATAGATAGCCGCTGGAGACTGCCGGCGCCGACGTGCCGGCGCCGACGTGCGCTGGGTGGCTCGACCTGCACCTTCCTAACTCGGTTGTCTATCTGTCGTTCGGGTCGCAGAGCAGCATCAGAGCGGTGCAGATGGAGTTGGAAAGGGGCAGGAGGTGAGCGGGGCAGCGTTTGTGTGGGTCGTGCGTCCTCCGATCGGGTTCGACGCAGATGGGGAGATCGACGGGCGATGGCTTCCAGAGGGATTCGAGGAACGGGTGCGGGAGAAGAAGCTGGGGCTTCTAATCAGGAAATGGGCGCCGCAACTAGAGATTCTGAAGCACCGGGCGACAGGGGCGTTCGTGAGCCACTGCGGGTGGATTCCGGTGCTGGAGAGCTTGAGCTGCGGAGTGCCGATGATCGGATGGTTGCTGGCGTCGGAGCAGTTCTAATGTTCGACGCTGGTGGTGGAGGAATTGGGCCATGCGAGGAGGTGGGGAGAGGGGAGGAGGTGGTCGTGGGAGCGGAGGAAGTGGCGAGGGTGGTGAAGGAGGTGTTGCAAGGGGAAAGAGGGATGGAGATGAGGAAGAGAGTAGAATGGCTGAGGATGGAAATGGAAGCCGCGGTGGGGGAAGATGGATCGTCGATGCGGGCTTTGGATGAATTTGCTGAGACATTGAGAAGCAAGAATAAGCATGGGAAATGATCATTAATTTTCACAATAATTATCGTAGATGATGGGGGATAGTTATGGAAAGTCCAATTCATTGCAGATATTTGATGAAGTTTATTGTCTTCCGTCTTTTTCTTTTTGATCTGTTTTGTTTTGTGAATAGATGTGTTTCTAATGGACATTGGTAATGGGGATGCATGACTTATTGTTCTTGGTAATAGGTCACCAAAATTTGTTATCCAACATGTTTTAAGATGCTTATGCTATTTGCAAAAATAATATATTTTTTTGGCTCACTTAAACACGATTATCTAATTATCATAAAAGTACCGAGATAAACAGGAAAAATTCAAGAACTGATAACCAATCAACAACGGTCAAAGCTTATTACAAATTTACGCCTTTCAGCTTAGTTAATGTAGTTACTTTTTTTAACGTTCATGTTTTCCTTTTAAAACTTGCTATTAATTTTTTCTTGCATGTTTTATACTTATGTTGTGATTCTTAAAATTTGACATATATATTTATGATTTATGAAAATATAATTTTATCAATAATTCAATATATTTAATTATTTATTTAAAATTTAAAAATAATTTAATATTTATGACATCATAAATATGTCATGCTGACGTCACCGGTTCGAACCAGACCAGTAACTTTACCGGTTCAACCACCGGTTCGGTTCTGACAACATTGGTCCTTACACATATACAAAAAAAGATAAAACTTTGTTTATATATTAAAATACAATTAGATAAACAAATATATACAAAAAATAAAAAAAATTAAATGAGTTTTTTGATGTAAACTAAGTAAGTCATTACTTAATACGAGTTAATAAGATTACTTTTCTATATGTTGTGTTATGATTTTACACACCCAAATATTGGAAACAACCAAGCATCAGCCCAAATTTTTTTTTAAAATTTTTTGTTTTATTTTCATAAGTCTATTATTTTAAGTGTATTTAATCTACAATAACAAGTTTTACAATTTTTGGATATGTATGTACATTTTAATAGAAGGGTATTTTAGGGCACGTTTGTTTTTCAAATGAGATCTCATGGGGTGGGAGTATTGATTTCGAGAATAATTTTTCATCAAATAATAATCCTATCTTTCTACTTTTACTCTTATATTTCAATCATTTTTCCTAACAACTGCCCTCCATCATACCTATTTATTCTGACGTTACCCATATCATTTTTATCAATCACACAATTTCCAAAATATTCTTTTTCATCCCCTATCATAATTTTTTTCCCATCCACAACCTCAAACGTACCCTTAGTCATTTTAAATGATTAAAATATCATCATGTTTAAAATTCAAAAAATATATATATACACATCTTCAAAAACAACAAAATTTTTTATATAAATTTATATACTTAGAATGATAATTCTATGGAAAAATAAAAATACTTTTGAAAAATATGTATTTTTGGTTGGATACATGGATGCATATAATCATTCGTTGTATATGTTTTCTAAATAATGAATCGGAGCCTTAGTACATGTCATAGGTTCCACCTTTCGTAATAACTCTTGCTTAGCAAAGTAAAATTTAAGGATGATTTGCAAATATACGTACTTAATTTTGATCATGATTACAATTATACTCACATAATTTTAGAATTGCAAATAACTCCTATATAATTTAACTATAATTGCAAATATAATTACATCGTTATGATGTGGTTATTACATCATCACAACATGAGTATATTTGCAAAGATATATAAACTATTTGGCTATATTTGTAATTTCAAAATTAAGTGGGTATATTTATTTTTGCAAATACATCCATGTAATTTGTATCTTTTTGCAAATCCACGCCATATTGGTGCAATGACAGTATTATAACGACGTGTGTATATTTGCAATTATCGTTAAACTATGAGAGTTATTTTCGATTTCTAAAACTATGAGGACAGGTTTGCAATTATAGTCAAACTGAATAGGTATATTTGTAAATTACTCAACGTTTAATGCAATTGTTGGTATGTTTATATACTTTTGATAAATTGATACATATATTTTAGTATTGATATTGTTAGGTCTCAATAAGTTTGATTTTAAAAATCTTAGGTCTCATAAGCTCATGCAAAAATAAATCTTGCTTTTTTTTAAAAAAAAATAAGTCATCATCAAGATGTTGAAATTATGGGGTGTGTTTGTTTAGCTATAAAATTTTTCGACTAAAAATTTTCAATCTAAAATTTTTCATTTTTCATGACTACTCTATTTTTAAATTATTTATTTATATTTTCCTATATTTATCATATTTTTCAATTATTTTTATACAACTACATATACAATTAATATGTTCTATTTAACATTATTCTCTTTACTCCTCATCATTACTCCTGTTATATCGTATTATTTTCTTTCGTTTCAAAAAATTTTATACTAAAAATTTTTTATCCAAAAATTTTATCACTTTTTAAATACATCTAATTTGCACTTGTCCCGATGAAGCCTCTAGGCCCAAAGACAGTAGAACTGTATATGATACACATGCCTTTACCGAATCCTCCCATACTCCATTCTCCACCGGTCTAAGGGATGCTTGGGAGGGTGAAATTTTGTGGAATTGTAGGATAGGGTTGGAAATGGAAAAAAAGAATATTTTAAGAAATGTATAATTCATAAGAAATGATAAAAGTAGAGTAAGAATAAATAAGTTTGATAAAGTTGTTGATAAAAAAAAAGGTTGGAATATAGAGTAAAAGCAAAAAAAAAAAAAAATGATAATTGACGAAGTTAATAAGTACATCAGGTTTCCATCAAAAAAAAAAAATAACTACATCAGGAAACACGCTCCTATCATTTCCCATGATTTTCCACTCGCAGAAATTGCCAACAAGCCCTAAATCTCATTGCTTCAAATGGCAGACCGTACTCACATCAAAAAGGGCAAAAAGAAAAAAAAGAAAAAAGAAAGGCCGATCTACTATTGCTCCCACTTGGAAAATAGCTGTCTTCTCTCGCCATGCCTTGGAAATCTTGTACCTTTCTGTCCATTGAGTTCTCTATTCTGATTTTGAGAAACTGACCACGAATATGTATTTATGCGTCAGCAGCCAGCGAAGGGGCCAGCAGGTTGTCAATGCTTTAAAATAAGAATAGACAGCTCACAAATATCGTAGTCGCTTTCATTACCAAGAGACCCCGGGGGAGATGAGAATATCCAAGATTACCCGGAGAGTTAAAAGTGATGTTTGGTAACTTAAATTTTGCAAGAATTGTAAGGTAAGGTCGAGAATAAAAAATGAAATATTTTAAAAATTATATAATTAATAAGAAATGATAGAAGTAAAATTGAAATAAATTTGTTAAAAGAGAATTGATAGAAAAAATAATTGAAATACAGAAGAAATAAAAGTGAAAAAATATAATTATTAATTAAGAGAATGGAGCACAATTTCCCGTCCCACCCCAAGCCAAAAAAAGTTGAGAGAGGGTCGGTAGAAACAGCTTCGCCCCACCGACGACGAATTTAATGACAAGACTCGTAAGTGGGTGGTCCATTCTCTCGTTGAAATGATTTTATCGGATGCCCATTTTATCCGGGCATCCGACTAGAACAGGGCGTGAACTCCCCAATGGAGCAGCTCACCCGCGTGACTCGCCGGCAACGGCGGACGGTGAAAAGATAAAGGATTTGTTTGGTAATAAGTAAAAGTTGTTAAGTTAAAACTTTTCACTCTCCACAACTATTCTATTTTTTAATTATTTTTTCATATTTTTTTATACAATTACTTTACTTTTCAATCATTTCTACACAACTACTAACACAACTAACTTATCTATTTCAACTTTATCTTATTCATTCCTCATTATTACCCCTATTATATTACATCATTTGACAATCTCTACTCTCTACGACTTTTCATCAAAAAATTTTATTCATTCCAAAACACACCCAAAGAAAGAAAGTCGTGAGCGCGTGAGAACAGACAACCGGCAAACCGCATTCGGTACGGACAGAACTACTTGCATGATAATTCTAAAACCGCAGCATTTTAAGATCACAAGTACCTTCTGTGTAAGGTTCAGGATGTTTGGTAGCATGAGAATAAGAATGAGAAATGGAGAATGCGAAAAAGTAAACAAATTAATTACCCAACCGTCATACTTTTTTTCCCCAAATTTATCCTTATCTTCTAATAAATCTTCCATATTTTTCTCTGCAACTATCTTGCGGATCACCACGGCATGAGGCTCCCCTTTCTTCCCAACCAGGGGGACGTCTGAGAATTTAAATTTTGTGGGAAGTTTAGGATGAGGTGGAGTAGAAAATGGAATATTTTGAAAATTGTGTGATTAATATGATACGATAAGGATAAAGTTGAAATAAATAGATTTGTTGGAGAGTAATTAATAGGAAAAATGATTGAATATAGAAGTGAAAGTGAATAAAAAATATGATGATTGGTTGATTAATGATGGGCCTTGAAAACTATGCTCCCACCTCTTCCCACCCCACGTTTCTCACATCAATTACCAAACAAGCCCTAGGTTTCTATGAAGTTCATCACACCTCATTTGTTGATTATTTATACAGACTCACACTTCCGAACACTTTTGGTGCAGATATACAATCCTCCACCCTCTGGTCATGAGCCACAAAAGACAGCCTTTAAGAAATAATAGAGCACAATGGATTAGGCTTACGTTGAAGAGGTAAAATAAAAAAATAAAAGAAAAAAGAACGGGCCTTGCATTTATGCAATGCAGGTGGAAAATCATTGTTGAATACAGATGGAGGACAGCCCCAACAAGGACCTGCATGAGCCACCCTAGCTATTAGCCATTGCAAGATGTGGATTTAGCATGACCTTGGTAACTTTACAAGACCACAACTCATCTAAATCCCAAGGATCATGAACCAGATCAGATGCTAGAACACTTGACTACACATCTGCAACCAGGTCAGATACTAGAACACTTGATTACACATGCACAAACTGAGCAAGAAGGAAATACATGTTTCATTTCTGTCTCTAAAAGATGCTAGAAAATTGGTCAGTCATGCATCCTGTGAAGTTAAGCTGTTCAAAACCACTAGAACACAGATTCCCTTTAAAATTCGAAGGATGATAAATAGCCACTGTCTGACCTGTTCTGTTGTATCTAACTGCAATGATTCTCAGATGTTCATTTATTTTTTCGAGAATCTCCAGCGTAATCATCAATAAGTTTGTTGACATCCTTCCAGAACAGACCTTCGACAAGAACTCCATCACGGGTAAACCTGCATGAGCAGCACCAACCACAAGTGATCATGATGTATGCATTCATGCATGAGTTACCTTTGAAGCCATAAATCATCACCAAATCACTCTTCTCGAATTATGGCTGATGCTTCTATTCGATGGAAATAATTCACCTTCAACATCCATGGCATGTGCTCTGGTTGCCTTTTGTGTAAATTATCAACTCCTGATGCAAATGCATGGAGCTCTCAAACCAGATGTTTCATAAGCCAAGCATCCTCTATGTTGGCAATCCTATTATTTGCCAACACACTATTGTGTTGATTGGACAGAGGGATCCTCAAAGTCAATGAGAGATGCCTATCAGATATTGAGGGATCCTTAAGATCAATGAGGAATGCTTGCAAGTAGCTCACAAAGAAAGGAACAGTAAATGCGCACAGCACACAACAGAAGTTCGAAAGCTGAGATTCTGGCATGTCATCAGATGAACTTACCAGTTGGTGACGCTCTTTGTCAACTGCACAGGTTTGTTGGCAGAAATAGATTTTGGATCTGAACTGGCAACAATCAGTGTATACATGTCAGAGAACCTTGGCAGCTTGGATGATATAGTAAGCCCAGTGCTGTTGAATGAACCCTGCATGTAGAACTTGAATATAAGCACACAAGAGGAAGAAAGTGAAAAAGAAGGAAAAGACAACCCAGTAAAACAGTATCTAATCATCATCATCATCATCATCATAAGCCATTTCCCACCTATGTGGGGTCGGCTGCATGGATTCTGTTACGCCATTCTTGGCGATTTAAGACTAAATTTTCAGTAATATGTAATATTTTTAAATCTTGTTTAATTACTTCCATCCATGTTTTTTTGGGTCTTCCTCTCATTCTTCTACCACCTTCTACTTGGATAAACTCTGTTTTCCTAACCGGTGCTACTTCAGGCCTCCTTTTAACATGACCAAACCATCTTAATCTATTTTCTCTCATTTTATCATTAATTGGTCTCACTTTTAAGTTTTCTCGAATTATTTCATTCCTAATTTTATCTTTTCTTGTTTTACCACTCATCCACCTTAACATTCTCATTTCCGCTACGCTCATTTTTTGTATATGTTGCTCTTTAACTGCCCAACATTCTGCCCCATAAAGCATAGCAGGTCTAAGTAAAACAGTATCTAATAAAATTCAAAAAATCTTTTTGAATTTACCAAATGATTCCACCAGGGCTTCCTACTATTGTATTTCCAAGGAACGGATCATTTGGATGGAATAAGATGGGTTTTGGATGATATGTTATTGTGTATTGAAAAATGAAAAATTGTATTAGGAATGAAAATAGTAGAGTATTGGAAATGAGAAAAGTAATGTTGTTATGTATTGGAAAACTAGAGATTGTATTGGAAATTGGAAAAGTTTATTTTTGAGAATGGAAAATCTCATTCCATCCCATCCTATGGGATGATCCTGAACAGGCAAAGATATAGGAGAATTAATCATAGGTTGGAAAAAAATAAGACAATTTTCCAAACCACAATGACTTTTCCATTTCATGTTATTTGCCCATCTGTTAAGAAAATCAGGAAAATTGAAAATGTTAGGCCACACTAAGATGTTCAACTTCAGGAAAGTTAGGTTGGTTCCTTTTGAAAGGATGCGTCTGCGTAAGACTGTCAGCTACCCATTGATTTCATTTGTGGTCCCCCACCTGGCCAACTAGCTTGCTTCAGTGCCAGGTGATGATTGTTGGCGATATCCTATATTGGCAATTAGCAAAACCATGGTCCAGAGCTACAAATGGGGCCTCCTCAAGGTGACTCCATATACACTTTTATTGTGCTAGTCATCAGGACTGCCATGCAGATCTGCAACTTCTTTTGATTTCCAGAGTTGCTATTAGGGACCCCAATGTGTCGTATCAGTAGGAAGCTTTATCCTTGTGTCTCCTAGGGTTCTCATACTTAATATGGCCATATAACAGTTTCTTTAAGTTTTGAGACATCTGAGCTACCAACATCATGGATTCTAGTATAACTAAACTCTTTAGGTGAAATTGATATCAAGTTACTTATGCAAGCAGTTAACTCATAGATAGTGACATGAAGAAAAGAAACAACAGATCCAGCACCAAAACAAGCAATTGCTATCTCAAAATATAAATTAGAAGGTAGGGAAGTAAGACGTGCAAGGATCCAAAGCTCTACTCCAAGAATACGTCCAGACCATCTATGAAGGAATCATTAATGCTTGACCTGAGGTTACAGCCAATCTTCAGGGAATGGTTCATAGACCTACAGTTTTTGCCTCTCCCGGTCTTTCAGGAGGACAACGACATTAACAAATCTAAAAGAAAAAACAACATAAAAGCAACACTACAACTGGCATATAGCAGAAAGAAAAAAAGCAATAATATAACAGGAAAAACACAAGGGGGGCTGGAAACCTAAACAGAGAACCTGGAATAAAGAACAAAGAAAACAGGGAGGAGCCACATATTGTTTGTATTTCCGGAATGCTAAGATGCCAAGTGAAGAATGAATACATTGCTCGTTGTGAAAACTTTGCTGCAGGTCCATATCACTATCACCAATATCATAACAGAGCAAAATTAATGCTCTCCCCTTGGTGTCAATCTCCATCCTCCCATTGCAACAACAGTTAAAAGGGATAAGTTTTTGATGTTTGGCAGGTTTATTCACCTTCATACCACTTTGATTAGGGTTGAAATGACTATCACTGGTATAATTTGCTTCTCCATCCTTGGGAAAGGGGAATGTTCACCAACTGAAAAGTTCCTTTACAACCCTTTAAATCCAACCAACAAGCTTAATTTATTTTTAGTTTCCGAAAGGTGGACAAGAATTCGTTTACAGCTTTGTCATGAATTGATAGTGCAGATTCAAGTCACACCAACAGCTTCTCAAGGTAATGGGAGTACGGCTGTGCAAATGTTCCATTGCGGACTTCACATTGGTGGAAGCCTAGCAATTGAATATACCCAATAAAGTAACTAAAGCAATAATGCCTTTCTTCATGGAGTAGATTGCAAGGCTAGGGTTACAAGCAGACAGGTTGCTCTGGTATATTAATTTTAAATGCCATTGACAGTATTTATCATATGAGATGATAAAGTTATGAACTTGTGTACCATCTGAAAACATCATAAATACACAAGTTCTGAAATTTGAAAAAGAAAAACAAATCGTAAAGTCCCTCAAACTGACTGGCATTAGTTGTTTTAGGTAGAACTTCCTAGCTCCAAGAAGCCAAGTATTAAAGACAAAAGGATCTTTCTCAATTCATGCCTGGTAAAGATCATCTTCTTTAAAAAATAGTATATGTTAAACGGACCCTATATTGAATGTTATGGGAAGCTAATGAAAAAGGTTCATTGGAAATCATTAGTTAGCTACTAGGAAAGACACTAGATAAATTTTCTTTACAATATTAACTTTTACATAAAAATTATCATTACAAATTTACCCATAGTTTTTGCCCAAGAGCTATGGAGCTTACAAATAACTCCTTACAAGAACTATTTCCTAATAGCAAGTCTTCAATCCTGAGCCAAATAAGGGCCACCTTCTAACAAAAGCTGTATGGGATCTGCCATAGCTGCTGAAGTCATCCACTCCATCCATCAACTTTGCCACTTTATTTCAGAGGATGTGAAAAGATTCCAGCCACAGTCCACAACTCAAATGCACAGCATTATATGACTCTCTGAAATGCTCATTAAAGATGATGAGGAGGGGATTAGGCCAGACCACAAAAGTTTCAATGGACAGGATTTCACCTGGCAGTAGCCATTGGTGGGGCAATAAGCCTACCATTTGATATGTTTTTCCCAAATCATATGAAAGACAATGCCAAAAATTTCTCATTGAGCAGTTAAAATATCACTCCTGAAAACCTAGAGGTGAAGTACTTTACTCTTACTGTCAAGATGCCAAAATCTATCTTCCATTAAAAAAAATTGCCACATGATCTTGCCATTGTTTATATACATACATATACATATAAGTTATGCATGCCACATTCTTTACTAAACCAAAGTATAAGTGCGTGATCGTAGAAGCTCAACAACAAGCTAGCTACATGAATCCCGCTATTTTATTTAACTCTCTGATGAATGGTGATCCTATTTTGTCAAGGAATACCAGATATTTTATAAACCCACTAAGATGCCATGGCATCATCTAGAACACATGGGGACAAAATGGCAAGACTCCTCAAGAAAATCCTCAATGGCAAAGCCCAAGGGGGAAAAAAATCAATTAACCATCTTCTAGCCTTAAAGCAGTAAAATTGGAGGGAAAAACCAGATAATTTGATTTAAGAAGGAAAATCTTAGATTATAATTTATAATCAGGACGTATTCTGTAGATTTTGGTAAAACAACACCAGTTTACACCTCGTCCTTCGGAATCAGGAAGCCTAACCTGCATGCTATTGTTATTTTAATCACTGATAGTGGTTCATACTACTGATTTGTCCGAATTATCTGTGTAGAGAACTTTTTAATCCTTTTCTATTTTTTATATTCTAACCACTCACAAGGACAGATTCAAGAAAATGCGACTAAAAACATCAAATACCTAGAATTTTTGGTTACTTTGTTTCCAAATAAATATGGCTTTGCTATCAAAACTGTCGTATCATAATTCTTAAAGCATCGTGAAGCTAACAGCATGTATATAACAACCATATAAAGTTTCACGTGTCCAAGAGTAGAAGAATATGGAAGAACCAAAGAAACGCAATGGCAGTGTGTTCTTAATAGTCATACTTCTCAAGTTCACAAAGAAACAGCTTAATACTAATGAAGTTCGCAGAAACGAGCCTCCATATTAAAAAAATATTGCAAATGAATGGATTGCAGAACTTTTGCAAGGTAATCACTGACTTGAAACATGTTCCACTCAACGAAAATGCTATAATTGACTCTTCTCCCCGTTTTTCTTATCCCTTGACAGTAATGCCCACCAGAACAAATGCAAACAACACTAATTCGAATGTAAGAATATATCCCCCGTAAAAAGTAACATGATAAAAGAAACGAAAACAAAAGCGTTAAACAGAATAAACGAAAAATTGAATTCCAAAATTCTAAAGAAAAGGAATATTAGAGGAACCCACGGGCAGAGGATAAGTGAAGATAATAGCGTTCTTCTCCTTCGTATAAATGATCAGCTGCAATAATCCGTTGAAGACGATATACTTGGGAAACAGGAGTCAAAGATGTCAAAACGACAACCATTCTTAACACACAATTCGAAGAAAAAACAAGTAAAGGATGATGTGAGTGTGTGTGTGTACACATGGTGCGAAGGATATGATATGATGCAGCCAATGAGGAAGTTTTTGTTCTCCGGGAACTTCTTAGGATAGAACTGCGCGACAAGGGCGATGGCGATAATGACAGTTCCCAGCAGCAATCTGAGATTGCTCAGCCGCACGTCTTCAACGTATCCTCGGCCAGTGACGATCTACCACAAAAGCAGAGATGAAAACCATGAAACTGAAACGGCCGAGATTGGGAGAGAAGAGATATAGGGTTTTGGGTATTACCTCGGAGACGGATTCGTCGAGAAGGTGCTTGATTGAATGCGGGTCCATCAGGTTAGCCTTTTTAGGGTTAGGCTTGGAAGTTGAGCTGCCGGCTTTGCTCGCCATCTCGTTTCACTTCTTTCCGACTCCCGTTTCTTTCTCCGGCTTGAAATTTCCTGTCAATAAAAAGCAGCGTTCCCAGAACTCTAATTGGTGCCTTGGGGCAGTGCGCGGCACTGCCACTGGGCTTGATCACTCACAGTCACGGCTGTTAACGGATCGTACGGGTTGAAATATAATCTTAATTTAAATTAATTTATTTAAAATATTTTAACTTTAATTTATTTATTAACTCATTTAAAAAATCTCAATTATATTATATTTACGACTCATTTAATAAACGAAACAATGATCTCTTATGGAAAGGCGAAAAAGTATTTTCGGCAGAAGAAATAAGTCAGTAATTGAAAAATGGAACTATAACAGTGGGAAAATGAAAATTTGGTAGCTGAAAAAAAAACTTAGCGGGAAAAAATAATAAAAAAATTTACATATATATATATATATATGAGAGCTGTTCCGGTACAGTGGCCCCAAAACTGGGCCCACATGATCATGAAATCATGATCTACTCCACCCATTGTATTTAGAATAATGTATTTTATTACCATACCAATTTTCATCCCAATCAGATATGTTTATGGGCCCCATCTGAAAATGGTACAAATCCAACGTAATAAAATAGTTTGATGTAAATAACAACTTTAAAGTATCTGATTGTGATGAAAGTTGGTATGGTAATAGAATACATTATTCTAAATACAATGGGTGGAGTAGATCATGATTTCATGATAATGTGGGCCCCATTTTGGGGCCACTGCACCGGAACAGCCCTCTATATATATATAACTTTAACAAGTTAAACAAGTTAAATAAGTTGAACAGCTTACTAAACGGATTGATGTGTTATAAAATCTCAATCTTAGTCAATTTATTTAATTAAATGGTTGAACTGGTTGGCGAATTATAACCCATTTATTCTAAAATCACAACCCAAACTCATTTATAAACAAATTGAATTAGCAAATTGACCATAACCATTAACACTCATGCTCACAGTTGAGTGAGTCATTGGCTAGCGTCATTATTTATTCTCTCCCAAAGGCTCATAGCACCATGAGAATGACATCCTCTTTTGTTTATTTATTTACAATGACAAATTCTTTTATTAGCTTTACGATGACAATTTTATATTAATTAAATATGGTTGAGCCCGTAATAAATGAAGAATATATAAATATACACGCTAAAAATATAAGTTTTTACATTTGAAACTCTCTAGCTTTGTCTGCTTACATTTTAAATTTTGAAGTTTGGTCAAGAAGTCTTGGAAACTTTGACACACCTTTGTATTTTAAACCCCGACTCTTAACGCTATTTAAAAATGCCGGTAACCCACGTGAACGTCATCAATGCCCTCACATGTAAAAAAAAATAAAAAAAATACGAGAGTAGCAACAGAGGATGCCAAGCTCTATAACCACTGTAAACCACTCTAAGGTGGTGCGGGAGTTCGATCTCGCAGCAATACATGGTGCGAGACAACGACCAGTGGATTTCAATCTGCTCTGCCATGAGTACTTCCTCCATCTTCGTTGCTGGATGTAATCATGAGAGAAGGTGTTGAGTCGCAACTTATGAGCCTCATGATGCCGGGTTCGCCTGAGTTTAATTTACACAATGTTGTGCGTTCCAAAGTCCACCTCGACACTTTTGTCAAGCACAGGTGAAGAGAGAGTCTGCAATACATCCGTGGAATTTGAAGAAGAAGAGCCATCATGAGAAGCCCCTGAAGTAACCTTCTCCTCGCTCTTCAACTTTTCTGTCAGCATCTTCAGGCTTGAAAGCTACGACTCAATGCCTTCTCTCACGGATCTAGAATCCAACAACGAAGATTCTAGCCTGACAAAAGTGGAGCATTGCAACATTGATCCCCTACTCTAGCTACCTTATCTAGCTAGCTAACTAATGGAGAGTGGAGCATTGTATGAGATTCATCAATGTGCAGATATGTAGAAAGAACTAGGAGGTGGCCAAGGCAGTAGAGTGTAGAGCTCGGAGTTGAGGTGTGGCTTGAACACCAAATCCAAGGGTTGGGCTTTGGTAAGAGTATTCCACAGGCGTTCGGTGAGATCGACGGGCCCACCAAAGAGCATCACTTGATCAAAGCAGTGGATGAGGCAGGCGAGTGTGACTGTGTGAATGGACAACAGGACAAGGTGGGATTCAAAGGGCATCAGCTCAAAATGTTGGCCTCCGACCTCCATGCCCAAATGGCCAAATGTCCTCGTCCAGAAACCTTTATAGCTAGAATTCATTGGGGTCCAATCACAGGCACGGATCCCGATGCAGCCTCCCGCAAGTTAACCATCATACGTGTGCCTTTGGCGATGTGGTAGCCGGCGTTGGAATAGGCCTTCGTGGCGTCGTGAGGCACACCCGACAATGATAGCGGGGTGGATCCGTAGGGGTACCTTAACGATGACGTTCAGCTACAGCAAGCTCTTGATGCCGGAATCCTCCACGTGCCGGTCTAGTTCCTCATGGGCCTTGGCCAACATGCGGCGGTTGTTCGTTCGGGGGGAGGGTGCCCATATCATCACCTAGCTCGTCGAGGGCGTCCTTGGCACACTTGTTGCTGTACTCGTATCTTCTTGCTTTTTTTTTTTTTTTTTTTTAACACGTGAAGGTATTTATGACATTTTATATAGGTTAGCATTTTAAAGCATTTCTAAACAACATTATGAGCTTAAGTTTAAAATGCAAACAGTCAAAGTTAAATGATTTTAAAAAAATACAAAAAATCCTAAAAAGCTACAAAATATAGATATCATAATCCTTTTCTTCCATTACGATTTGATTATAAGTTAATTTTGCGGATTGTGTTGTTAACTTTATGCGTTTCATACATTTTCTTTGATTGGTATGAAATTTGCAAATCTAACATTGACATTTTTTTAAAATAAATCTAGCCCTAGCATTGGAAGTATTTTGCTTTAAAAATAGAAAAATAGTGATTTGTGATTGACTTTAAGTTTCCACTCATTTTTTTCGTGGGTTCGAAATTTGAAAATCTAATTCTGACTTAAAATTAATTTACAAAAATGTTAAAGTCCTAATTCTAAAAATTCAAGTCTCCTTGGTTATATAATTTAATTTACTCATTGAAAAATAAAATTGAAAAACGTGGTAATATAAAATCATCAATATCTTTTTGAGAGGTAAATATGTGCAATAGGGACTATTCCATACCACATAACATTTCTGAATCTAATTTATATCTCGATGAGAATGTAATAATGTATGTTGAGAACGAGTAAAATTGTATTTTTTTATTTATATTACAATTATCTCAACTTTGTATTACAATTACAAAACATGAGACATTCTTATAATTTCCAAATAATATTCTACAAAGATTTACTAAATTTTTATTTTTCCTAATAAAAATTCTCCTATTATCTCACTGGTGGATGCTTCCACAAGACTTGGGGAGAGTGACGCTACAAAAATTTATTTTACTTTATATGTTGCGATTGTCATATTTTAATCCAAGGACACTCAGTTGCTTGAGGCAATCCTTGCCCACAGAGGCAACGCCTTGGTGGCGAGTAAAATCGTATTGGAAATAAGTAAAGTTGTATTGTAAATTAAAATTGTTTTAAAAATTGAAAATTTGTCTTAAATAATGTATATTGGGAATGAATAAAATTGTATTCAAAATAAGTAAAGTTGTATTAAAAATAAAAAACTATCTTAAAAATTAAAAATTTTCTTAGAAATGATAATACAAATTAGATATTAGAAATGATAATACAAATTAGATACAAGAAATTTGGATGGTTTGGAACCAGCGCATAGCAGAGTAATGTTTGCTCCTCAACCGGAACCACCAACCGTAGACGGAGATAACGCAAAAATCATCCATTACCGACAAACGTATCTAAGAAGCAGAACACACCCGTAAAGAACGCAAATGCCCAAGCGCTGCTAGTCTGTTACGCGCTCAGCATCATTAAAAGGTCACTCTCACAACATCTGGACCACTCATCACGAACATTAAACCATATATCAATTATTTTTAAAAATTAGATCTATCTTAATTTTTCAGGATTCAAAAACGAGACAATTTTGATCAAGGGCTCTTTTTCCACCCTCAAATTGTCCTTAATGTTTTCATTTTCGCGATCACGAGACGCATCCGAATTCCACATCAGTGCTTTTCTCGTAATGTTTAATAATCGTTAATTTTGGTAAAAAAATCGTTAATTAATTTTTTATGGTATCCTTAACTTAATATTGAATTCCTTTCAAACCCACTCATCTTTCTTGTAAATTTCTGTACCTGAATTCCTCCGTTATCAGTAAAGATCTATGCATATTTCTCATAAGAAAAAGATTGAATCCTTTTCTGAGTGGGTAGGGGATTTACCACACGGATAACGTGAACCGTGAGCCCGGGTAACTGTTTTCGATGATGCGGCCGCGATTGATATGTTTCTAGTGCATCTCGTTCGTGCCACAAGTTTGGATTTTATAAACAATCTAAACTTCTAAAATACAAAATGAGATAAATTTGGCGTAGACCAGCATACCTAGTAGTATATGTTTTTAAATTTGCTGTCACCCTTCAAATCGCCATATACTGAGGGTCCAGATTTTCCAGCATCTGAAAATGGTCGCAAGATGGTAGGCGTAACGCTAGCTCCTGTCCGTCGCGATGGAATCAAGATCCAGTCTCCCCAATCTGCGTCCCTCGGCCCCGTCCTCTTCCCCAGTTTTCCGTCCTTTCCCCTGGTAACCTGCGCAACCTTTTCTCTCGGCGTGCGTTCTCGTCTTTCTCCTCCATGGCCGCTCCTCGCCCTCCTCTCCAGAAGCCCGTCGAACTGGACGTCACGATCGTCTCCGCCAAACACCTCAAGAACGTGAACTGGCGCAACGGCGATCTCAAGCCCTACGCCGTCATCTGGGTCGACCCGGACCGCAAGCTCGCCACCAAGCCCGACGACTCGGGATCCACCCGACCCGTCTGGAACGAGCTCTTCACCCTCCCTATCACCCTCGCCCTCCACGACTCCGTCCTCACTATCGAAATCTTCCACTCCAAACCCTCGGAAACCCCCAAACCACTCGTCGGCTCCCTCCGCACCCCTCTCAAAGATCTTATCGATTCCGAAGATTCCAATCGGCTCCTCTCCCTCGAGCTTCGCCGCCCCTCGGGCCGACCCCACGGAAAGATTCGCCTGAAGGTCGCCCTTCGGGAGCGCCCTGCCCCGCCCCCTCCAGATTACCATCTTGCCCCTCCTTCCGGCTATTATTACTCCAGTGCCCCTCCGCCGCCCCCGCCGAGGGATTACAGGGGCGGGTATTCGCCTTCGCCCTACGCCGCCGCCGTGCCGCCGCCACAGTCTCAGTATCCCTATGGGAGTTACGCAGACCCCTACTCCGGCTATTACTCTGGGTATTACTCGCCTTCGCCCCCTCCGCCACCACGGCCCTTCTTCGACCGGATGACTGGTTACGGCAGCGGGCCTGGTGGACCGTCTGCGCCGGTGGATTTTTCGTCGTCAGCACCGTCGAGCGCTTCTTTGTATGAGCACAAACCGAAGGGAAGTAAGATGGGATTGGGAACGGGTCTGGCTGTTGGGGCTGTGGCTGGGGCTCTTGGCGGTCTGGCATTGGAAGAAGGAATGAAGTATGAGGAAGGGAGGATTGCTGAGAGAGTGGAGCATGATCTCGCGGGACGGGATGATTACAGCGACTATCGTGGGGATTCTGCTGATTACTGAATGGGTTTGGATTTTGGAAGAGGTATAGTTGAATAATTTGGCGCACTTGACTTTACATTGGGTGCTCCGAAGTTGTTTCGTGCTCTGTATATAGACTATGATGCTTTTGTGCTCTTTCTCTTGAAAAACATGGGAGGCTATGCTACCGTAAAAGGAATGTATTGGATTCATGTTTGTTTCATGTTTTTGGTGGAAGGGATAGTTGAAGTTTCCCTTTTTATTGAGTTTCTTGTGATGAATTTGATGTTCTAGTCTTTGCTCTTGTGGCAGTTATCTGAAATGTGGATTTGTCACGTAAAGAAAACTTGTTTTCGGTGTAGATTGTTGAGTTTTGGTTGCCATTTGGTGAGCCATTTCATTGTCTGAGCCATTTAGAGCTCTGTAACTGAATTAGAGTAAAAAAAACATCCGGTAAATGGTTAGCTGGGCTCTGTTGAGATAATTGGATTGATGTTTACACTCTTGTTGCCCTGCTGTCAAACTTCACGACTAGAATATGATACTTATTGTTTGACTAGTAGAGATGCATTCTTGTGTGTTTGGAAGGATCTTCATTTAGTTTTGATATGTTTTGAAAAGTGAGGAAGGACTGTGTTTGGGCTGAATTTTAGAGGAAAGTGTCACACTTACGCATTATTGTTCAGTTTCAGATTTGAACATAGTAAATATAGCAAATATGAGATGGAATACAGCTAGGAGAAAATGATAGCAAAAAACAGATGTATAAATGCGCCCCTGGATGGGGAATCAGTTGAAGGGATGGAAGCTGCTGTATGATGGCTTTATAGATCCCTGGCAAGTAATGAAAAGGCATCAGATCATATCTTGCGTGGATCCATCATCTATGTGTAAGGGGGCATTTTCTTTGGTGATAGTTTCGTTCCTCCCAAGGAATGCACTTACTAAGCCCACATACTTTGGAAAGTCTATAGCAGGTGCCTGCATTCTATTACCTTCTAGTGCATGAGGATTTGCAGAACCTTCAAAAGAATGCTGCAATCAATGACAACAGGCATAATATTTTTAGTCCGGCTTCATTAATGTTTTTCCCATTTTCTCTGGAAGTGAGATTTATAAGAGCATTTTCAGGTGTGTGCAACCTGCGTTACAATGAAAGGACAGGAATTGAAGTTACCGAGCCTCAGTTGAGAAATCCATGGCAAGTTTAAGATTGTTGTGGTCTTAGACAACATCAAAATTCCAATCAAGCAGATAGAGCCTCCAGGTCATTGAAATGAGTTACAAGGAAGATATTCCTAGAGAACAATATTTTCACACTCTTAGGTGTAGTCTTGGAAATCTGCTATAAACTGATGGTGAAACTGCGAATTGTGGAGAAATGCAGGTGTTGAGCAAGCACTTGTTCAGTAATTACAAAAAAACAGGGGTGACAAACTTCATCAAACATTCTATTGGAATTGGATCAAGTCAGAGTGATTTACAGCAAGCATTTAAGTCATAGTTTGAGAATTATGGAAGAAGAAGAAAAATGATCACAAACCATCATGCAATTGGGAGTTTAATACGATGGCATTATGCATTGCATGGTAATCAGGCAGACAAAAATTACTTGAGAACTCTTGAATTGGATTGAATTGTGCTGGGTGTTGGGGGTTTAAGAATTGAAACTAAGCACTGAGTTAGTGAGTTGACATTGATGCTAAGCATCAAGTCTAGGATTTTGTCCAATGCAGATTTGCACTAAGCATTAGTTGGATTTTGCTGAGCATGTCAATGAGTGTTGAGAAGGATGCAAATCACAACCATTTAGAAACCATCAGGTGGATTCTGTGCATACTCTATTTGCAAAAAGCATTATAGAGTTTGTCCAAAATGACACTATTTATCAATGGAGCAATTGAGCGTGATGTTTTAGTGGTTAAGAATCACATGGAGCACCAGCATTCTTAAAAATACATATCTGCTAGGATTTATGCGGATATCTACGAATCAAATATTTATTTCTTACTCAATTGTGCTAAGCTTTGAGTGTTCTTTCAACCATGAGTTGGATTTTTGTGGATCTGCACAAAGCATAAGTTGGATTTTGGTGAGGACTGCACTTCCTATTCCTTTTATTGCACACGAGTTGGATTTTGCGTGTGGTGTCACAAAGCTCAAATTGGATGACAAATGCACAAAGCTTTGGATGCTCACTGAATTGCGCATGAAAGTTACATTTTTGTTGATTTGTACGAAGCGCTTGTTGCAGTGGGATTTCAGTGAGAATTACAACGAGCGCTGCCTTCCCTTTAAGCTGTTGGATCGGATTGGGGTTGCAGGACTGAGAAGGAAACTTTTGAATGGTTTGATTGCAGGGATTTTCTCGTTATTGCAATTCTAGGAGGGAGAGATTTTCTTAGCTTAGAAATAATCACTTGTCTTTTGTTTACTAAATTAATTTCCATTGTTTCTGATGAAGATCAGTGCTATGCTCAAAATACCTCTGTTTAGCAATAAGCCCCATTCTGTTTAAGGGGATGTTTGGCAATGTAAAAGTGTAGGAATTGTGGGATGGAATAGGAAGTGAAATATTTTAGAAATTGTATGATTGATATGAAATGATAGGGGTAAATTTAGAATAAATAAGTTTTTTTGGAGGTAGTTATTGGAAAAATGATTAGAACATGGAGGTACAAGAAAAATATGATGATTAGTTGAAAAATGATAGATCTTAAAATCTGCAATACCATGGTTTTCCACACCATGTTTACCATGTATGTTACGAAACGTGCCCTCAGTCTTTGGTTTTTCTCTGAATTTATTTGCCTAGACATTTTCATCATTGTCATCCCTTGGGCTAAATTAAAGGGGATGGTAATATTTTTAACCAGGAATTCAGGAGGATATTATTAATGACAGCTAATTTTAACATTTCAGGTCAGAGCAATATTTCATTTGTACTCATACTAAGAATTTGGTAATTTAGGGACTGCTATTCTCAAAAGGCTTTAGTTTTTTGTTGCTTGCAAGGCTGTAACTGCTAGGTCTTGTCTGAGCTACCCAGAGAGAGGGGATTAATTGGTTGTGCCCGCCCGAGTCGCACGAATATAGGTCATCTAAGGGAACCTGCCCTAATCCATAGCCAAAGTGGATCCAGTTTGTTCTACGAGTTACATGAAAATTAATAATTTATTTTAAATATATTTTAGCCTTTGCTTGCAAAGGAGGAAAAAGGAGGGTAACGATCTTTTGATGTGATTTGACGTTTTCGCTGTTTTGGGCCTGGTTTAAGCCGTACAAAATTATTAGACAAAGAATATGTTTGTTTTTAACAAAAAAAATTTCAAATTAAAATTTTTCACTCTCTATAATTACTATATTTTAAAATTATTTCTTCATATATTTATCTATACAACTATTTTATTTTTTAATTATTTCTATGTAATTATCTATACAACTAATTTATCTGCTTCAATTTTATTTTATTTATACATTATCTATATCTCTATCATATTATATAATTTTCAATTAATTTAATAATTTTTATAATAAAAAATTTTCATTAAAAAGTTTTATTATTTTCCAAAAACACCCAAAATCTACATATGAGACAAGAATATAATAATGTATATTATAAATGAAAAAAGTTGTATTAAAAATTTTAAAAAATGAAAAATTATCTTGGGAATTGAAAAAACCATTTTTTGAACGAGGATAAAGATTCAATTCAAGAATTTTGTAGGGCTTGAAATGACCTCACTTTTCTAATTATTATTTCTAATGACATGTTACATAAAAGCGTACCTATTTTCTTTTTATTTATTTTATTTTAACAAGCGTTCTTCATTATAGCACATTATTTTCTTCTATTGTTGTATTTTTTTTTAAAAAAATTTCCATCTCTTTTCTTCGCTCGGAAATGGAATTGCCAACTTTTTATCCTAAGTGTTCGTGTATCCGACAAAAAATAATGCATTCAATGATTTGGATGACATAAAGCATCATGGATTAATGGGTTCAGATTTGGTTGGACCAGGCCGGATAATATATACACGCATACTATTTTTTCTGTTAATTTTAAGAAAATGTTAGCCTAAATATATTTCTGTACAATTTAAGGGGATATACCGTATACGCTGTATGTGATCGAATGAAGGCCTCTCCGCCGATCTCCAATTTGCATCGGTCTCGATTTAGATAACTACTGTTTTCTTCATGTCCGTGGATTTAATCCATGCATGTTTTCTTGCACGGATTTTCATTGACGCCAAGACAAGCTGTGCCAAGAGATCAGCAAGCATTGGAGGGCCCCTCAACAATAAAGCAGCTCCATCTTGTCTCCTTTCATATATACCTTGAGACCATATATAGATGCTTACACAGCGAATATTCATTTCGTTTTTATTTGATAATCATTGTCATCATCATAGTCAAACAATTTTCCACATAAATGAGGTTAATTGTATATATAGGTCGAATTATGGAGTGACATTTTCGCCAATTTTTTGTTATTCCCAAGATATTCAATAAACATTTTGCAATCATAATGGCAATGATTTTAGCTTAATTAGGTCAATTTATTTGGATGAGTATTATAATATATATCAGCCAAGAGATCATGGTTCAATAAATAATTTTCATTAAAAATAAGAAAAATAATTGAAAATACTAACGATGATGAGAAAGGAAAGATTGTTAAAATTGTTATAATATTTAAAATTTCTTTTCGTCTCGAAAAGTGGAGTCCAATCACCAATGAATAATTAAATTATTTAGAAGGTATGCAACATCCCACTTTGCACTTCTTTAATATTTTTTATGAGTATTTATATATTATATCATCTCAACTAGTAGTATAATAAGGCTCCGGGACATTTTTAGAATATCCAAACATTATTCTATTTTCTAATATCTCAATTAATAGATATTCTCACGTAAATATTTGTGGAGACAAACGCTATTATAGAACATTTATCATTTTTGGCTGTCGTGAATATGGAAAATGACATTATCGCTCACTGGGTGAAATGTCGTTACGAAGCCTTAGTGGCTGCACCTCTTTAACTTTAAGATTGAAATATCTTATCTGTCTTCAATAATTTTATTTTTCTCATTATTACATTAATTTTCAATTTTTTCAACAAAAGATTTATGTTACTCACACTGGTACAGATATTGCAACTGAAGAGTTAACTTTAAGCTATCCATTTAAAATGTAAATATTTGCACTTCAATGGAAGGAAGGTTCACTTCTTTGAAGGGGCCCCACTTTGATAATAAAGTGAAAATTCGAAGATTCATCTTATTTAAAATTATTTATTCGATCATATAGTCAAAAATTATTTCAATCCTAGTATTGGGTAGAGCATGCCTACTTAAATTTATCACATCGAATTGCTTCAGTTCATCAAACAGTGTTATATATATATCGAGCCTCGATCTAGTGTACCCTGCTGTACTGAGCTTTGGTGCGCCCAGGTGCAAAAATTAATTTTTTTTAATTTTTTTGAAATTTTTTTATACAACCGTTAATCTTTAGTGTATTTAACATGTGTATCAATTTTTACTATTTTGTAAAATTTTAAAAAAATAAAAAATATCTAAAAATAGTAAAAATTAATACGCATATTAAATATACATAGATTAACAGTTGTATTAAAAAAATTTAAAAAAAACAAAAAAAGATGAAATGCGCCAAGGTGCACTAAAGCTCGGTTGCCGTATATAATATATGTGCTTAATTATCAACCACGAACTAATAGATTCCTATCAAATCAAGCAATGCCCAAGGAGGTAAACGGCTGGCCATCCTGTCGCCATCTTGGATTAATGAAAGGGGTCATGGGAGCCCACCCTCTTCTCCCCTGGTCTCTCAGAGTTCAATGCCACCGGCTGTTAAAATGATCCATCCTCAATTCTTCCGTGTTGATATGCCAGGTTCATCTGTCTAGCTCCCATGCCTGGAGATGGCATTGCTTGCATGTAGACTTTTTGTGGGTGCCATTATTTCTGATCATGTGGCCAGGGTTGAGAGCGATGGCTGGCTGGCTGGCTGGCTCGCTAGCTAGCTGTAAAGCTCAGTAGCCTGTGATCTTGAGTGCTCGAGTACTCCTCTCAAATATCACACTGGATTCCAAGCCCAAGTTCGACAATTAAAACATCCAATGATAATACAATGTCCATGTACCGTGGGACCCACTAATATTTCTCTCGAAGATGAAACTACGGCAATTTGGATACTATGTTACAGCTGGCCTAGGTAGCTAGTATGGTAATGGTAGCATGCATGTAGAATCTAGATTATGTGCAAGGTGCATGGAATGATCAGCGGGGTGTCAAAGTGGGCTACCCTTGGCATCCTAATTCTCTTTTCTATATTTTCATAGGTGCGTGTTGCTACCGACGACTGCATTCACGAGCATTTCTAATCTTAGGAGCAGCTGCTCCAACATAATCTCCTCCATATCCTAATATACCTTGCGCCCCAGTGTTCACTAGAAGCAAGTTCGACATTGAGCTAATTCATGTTCGGCACAGGAGATGACAACTTTCGAGATGAGAGCTAGGGCACAGGAATACAGAATGGGATATAGCATAGCGTGAGGCGCATTAATCATGTTGAATTAGGCAACGTTCCAACTTCCACATGATATAATATGATTGAATTAGTTCATCCAGTGTTAATAATTAATTTGTTGGCGGTCGACAGAGACAAAAAAAAAAAAAAAAAAAAAAAAATCATAATTACCACGCTGCCTACACTTTGATTTTTTAGTGCCGGCCTACCGTACGTGACACTTTCATTTCAGGTGCAGCTGTACCAAAACTTGACCGTCTGAAAAATATACCCTTTTTCTAATTAATAGCGTTCAGTACAATGGATATGGCTCGGTGCGTGAATTCTAGTTCCTGGACTAGTAAAGCTTGGGTCCAAAACGGCCGGTGATAGAGATGACAAGATTATTGTTTTTTGGGACATGGACAAATTGTCAAGGACGCTGCGTAAAGTCAACGAAGCTAGTCAATTTTTTTTGCTAGATGATTTGTGCTAGCTAGCCTTTGATGGATGGCTTTGTCTTTTCGGAGATCTGATGGAAGTACAGCATTTTAAATCTGGCTAACTCGACGGCTATGGCGCAAGTCCATTTGGATTAATTCCACGGAGAGTTGAGATCGCTCTGAATTCTATTCACTACAGTGAAATCTATTATTAGAAATAAATTTTGTTGATAATATTGTTATAAAAAATTTGCCTCTCATATCCATGGGCAATCTTTAATAATAATAAAAAAAATTCTATTTCGGCGATCAATTATTTGTAACAAATCATCACTATTAGCAACCAAAAATTATCCTTCATCACAGGCAATGAATATGTCGTTGCATATAATGATTGTTAAGTAACAAAACAAAATTTTATTGTTTGTATCACATATTCATTTGTAAAAGAAAAAAGTTTCATCGTCAAATCATCTGAGCTACAAAATATTTGCAGCTAACCAAATAATTTCTTTGCAAATGTGATGTGCCACAAACTATTTACAAGAAAACGACATTTATAATAATACATTTTAATTTTTTGTATTAAATCAAATTCCTAGGGATAACGATAAAATTGCATCAATTTCAATCAACTCGTTGCGATGACTATAGACGCCAGAGTATTAGATGAAATTATGAATGAAAAACTGTTTCCCATAGTAAAATTATGCACAAAAGTATGATAGCTGTATAAAAAAAATATGAATAAATAATTAAAAAATAGGATAATTGTCGAAAATAAAAAAATTTGATTTGAAAAGTTTTATATTTAGGATATGTTTGGCTATATATATAGCTTTTCATATTCCACAAGCGCTCTATTTTTAATTATTTTTCTATATAACTATCATACTTTTCAATTATTTCTATACAATTACCTATACAACTAACTTATTTATTTTAATTTTATCTTCTTTACTCTCCATGATTATCTTATCACGTCATTTTTCTCATTTTAAAAAATTTTACATAAAAAACTTTTTATTTAAAAGTTCTATCACTTCCTAAACACACATTTAGCCAAAAATATACTTTTTCATATGCTACCGAGCAACCAAACGAAGCCTTAGTCGTTGAGATAAGCCTATGGCAATCCATTTCCAACACTTGGCCTCACGTATATCTGGGATAGGTCGTGATAATCAATGAATCGGCCACAATTTTTTTTACAAAGATCGAAATTTTTGGAGATCAAAAGTTTTCGGAAAAAGATTAAAATTTTCTTGTTGAAGAAAATTTTAATTGTCAATTATTGATGACATATCTCACATAACAACTGCCAAAAAGAAATTCTGTTGCTAATATTAGTTCACGTTCTCTTACTTACACAATCAAATTTTGATCTGGTTGTAAAATAATCATCATGATTAAGAAAAAAAATTTGCCTATGAAAGCATCACTAATTAGAGAATCTATTAACTTAGGCTAACGGAAGCATAGTTATTAAAAAATATTTTGAAATAAAAGGGGTGCATAAGTCTCCATAAAGCCCAACTATATTGAATCCTTACCCTGGGTAAATACCCTTCACCGACCCTGGACAAATTGAAGGGACGTACTATACAAGCAGCTAAATTCATTTAATTTTGGTATCCATTCTCCACCAGCACTATTTTTTATACATGTAGTTTACCAATTCAACCTAGTTACAAATTTTTATATTTTATACGTGTAGTTTACAAATTCAACCTAGTTACAATTTTTATATCTCATGCAGCTCAAATGTGGTACAATAAAGGTAAACTTCCACAATCTAATAAGAGAGACACAGCTCTGATAAATCACCAAAGAAGACACAACCCATAAATCACCAAAGGAACACAGCCCCACAAACCAATCAAAGAGGGCATAGCTCCACTGCCCGAAATCAAACCCGAAAATGCGTGACTGAGGGGCAGCACCCCTACCACCTGCACTAGTGACAAGTGGTCCGCCAGCGCTAATTAATCGGCTTGCTTATGCATGTATGATATCCGGCTGTTGTTTTCGGGTGGAGGCACGTGAAAATAGAAACAGAACGCTGCTGCATGCATGTTACAATTTACAAAGACACATAAACCAGCCAGCCGACAAAAGGTTTTGTTCTGGTGCGTGCATGGCATCTTTTCATTTATATAGACGATAGATCGAGTACTGTCCATGTTTACAAAAAATGGCACAAGCATAATGATTAAAATTAAAAACTAATTTTAAAAAAAAATTGACCAACCGCCCAACGGCGGTTTTGGTGGGCCTACTTTATAGGAAAAGCATATCTTCCGCTTGAGTGACGATGATGACGTGGCTAATAATAATAGAGAAACAAAATACATTCGTAAGTGCATGTAATGGGGTGCGTTTGGAGAGTAATGCAGGGACGCGAAATGCCCACATTCAGACCCTCTCTTTCTTTTTTCTATAATAAATTCATACTCACTCACAAAGTCACAAAGAAATAATTCCGTATTTTCCGGGTGCGAACCGTTTTCAGTACCCGACGAAACAAGGGCAGGTTGGGAGAAGAAAATTGTGTTGCGAATTTGGGCCAATCTATTTATAACTTATTTAATAAACATAAACGGTTTGAAAAGTTGTTGATGAGTTATATAGCAAATGACAATCTCGCAAGAAGAGACTGGAAAGTATTTTTGGTACAAGAGAAATAAAAATAAAGCAGTAACAGAAAAATGAAATTTGAGCAGCATTTGAAAATTGAAATTGTGTGGCGAGAAGAAGACTTAGCAGAGGAAATAATCAAAAGGTTTACATTTTTATAAATAAAAATTTAATGGGTTAAACAAGTTAAATGAATCGAACATGTCAAACGGGTTAAATAGGTTAAATGAGTTACTAAACAAGTTGACAAATTATAAAATCTCAGTCACAATCCGTTTATTGAATTAAATAATTGAATGTGTTGGTGGATCATAATATATTTATTCAAAAATTTCAATTCAAACTGATTTATAAATGAGTTAACAATGACATTAATACCCCTACTCCAAAGACCATAGCTGCAGCAACCCACAAAACGAAAGAGAAGTATGCGTGTAACAACCCCTCTATAAACAATGTATGTGGTGGAGGCCATGAAGATGAAAGTAGAAATTTGCTAGAAGACTCATCACTTTTTTTAATTCAAAGAAGACTCATCATTTTAGCAAAAAAAGTTACCATTATTTGTTTTTATTTGGAAAATCAAGCTACATGGGATCAATGAATTTGAATAGGCTAATGGTCTCTTTTGTATTAGTATTATATAAATTGTCACATATGATATTACAAATCAAACATATCCGCAACCTTCACATTTTGGAGTGGCATCTTATAAATACTTCCACACTCGAGGGAGATACTTATAAATATCCCCGAAGAAGGACAAATGTTACACTCCCACAGAGGAAATATTCGAAGCATAGACGCTTTAGCTAGCTCTATGCCAACGTTTATGGCCAATGAGTTACACACCCACTAGCTAATGGTCCCTTTACTCTTCTAGAAAGTTGGTGAAGTCTAGAAAATAAAAATGGGTTAGTGAGGGAATTTGCATTTAGCTATCTTCTTTGCATATAGGTTAGAATCTTGCACGAACAGATATATTTAAGAATTTCCCAATGTAAATTTAGATATGATATGGGAGGATGAATAGTTCCTCATTTGTTTGCTTGGCCTCGGGAGTATTATTTATTCTCTTTGATGAATATGAAAATCATAAATTTTCTCTTCTTATTAATTGTTTCATCAACCTAATTCTAGATTTAAATTTCAGTTTTTGTTCTTAATTATGCGTACTTTTTATGTAATTGTATGGATAGCATGACACAAAAGTTCTTTTCTTCTTTTTATGCAAAGTGATATTTATTTATTCAGCTAATAATATATCACTTTCGCTTTCAAATATTATATAACGAACCAGTATGTTAAAGAATTAATTGATATCATTCATGCAACAAATTGTAGCATCCAAGACAAAAATGACGACCTGTATTCCATTTGTTGTCTTTGTCTTGTTGTTTATATCCATTTGCAATAATTATTTTTATTTTTATTGCTAATAAACATAAACAAAAATTCATTAGTAACAAATGGGACGCTAAATTTTATTGCCATCGAGATATTTTTTGGTGATCTCGGTCGTGGTTTCTTTCATAAATAAATTAATAAGTAATTAATTAAGCTCAATGCTCATTGGAATGGTTTTCGAGTACAAGTGAGAGTGAACGTCATTATGCTTCTTTCATTTTGTTTTCATTGGCCAAGTGAAATTTTTTCTCGTCATAGTCTGTTTAATCAGATAAGAAGTCCAGATTTTCTCTTCGTTATCTTGATTACACTACAAGAAAATGCAGTTTATATAGATTGCAGTCAATTCTTATGTTAATTATAGCCATAAATTTTATTATTATTTGCAACCCAATTTTAATGAGTAATTTTAAATGTATTTTTGGTTGCATTTAATATAAAAGTCGTTACATTTAACCAAATGTTATTACTCAAAAACAACTAATTAATTAGTTATAACTAAAATATATCTAATGCAACCGAACAATATATTATATGCAGCCAAAAGGTTAGCTATATTAAATGAAATTTATTTTAGTTTTGTAGCGATAAATACACCATTTATCACTGATGTTGACCTACGAATTACTAAGCTATATTTTCCACATATTTTACTTGCACCACAATAAATTTCATTTGACATAACTAATTTTTAGTCGTAGATATATAACAAATATTTGACTGCATTAAGTATATATTGATTTCAATTGATTATTTAATTATAAATATTTGATTGCTTTTGAATGATGCCATTTGATTAAATGTAGTCATTTTTCACATAAAATGCAATAAAAATAATAATTAATGCAGATATTAAAATTTAATTGTAAATATAAACAAAACTTTGACTATAATTAATTGAGGAACTTAGCTATATTTGGTACAAATGTACTCGAATTAAAATTTGGCTGAAAAGGGTAGCCATCAATAATAAATTTTGTTGTAATCTTGTATTTTGTCCCAAATTTTCTTTTGGATAGTTTCAAATGAAGGAAGAAAATTTCCTCTCATCCTTTTGATCTTTTAAAAAATATTTACAATATCATCTGTGCATTTAATTAACATTATTAATTTTTTTTCAATTTGAAACACTTCCTTTCACCGTCAACACATTTTTCTTCTTCGTCCTAGAATATCCTTTCGCAGCTGTCAACTTTTTCTTGCTTCTTCTTCATTTGCAAAAGCTTAATTACATATAAAAAACTCGTTTACATTCCACTTATTAAAAAATATATATGCATATATGGGATTATTATTTTCATTATTTCATTGATATCAATATATTCTCTTTTAATTGACTTTTTTTTCGTAATAAAATATCAGAGAGGGTCCAAGTATATAATTACTATAATCTGACTGTGGATGCGACTTAAATAAATGAGGAAGTGGGCTCCCCTGATAAAGAAAGTTGCAATTCCGGTGCATGATTGCATTCGGAAGCCGGGCAATATTGTCATTTCAGCGCCCAAAGGGCGGCCGCCGATTTTCTGCTGGGCCGGTTGGCCCTGGGCTGGTGGGTGGAGACTGCATGCATGCGCGGCGACTCGCAAGGATGCCTGCATGCACAGCCACAAACTGATACCCCAACAAATACACTGTAACGCAGCTAGTGTACCATTGACTTTTGCTTCCGCCAATTTACACTCAAATAGATTGCAAATTTACAGCCGAAAGAAATAATAGAAAATATTTCATCCATTCTTTGGCATTGAATTATATATTTCTAACACAAAAGAATGAACTTCTAAAATAT
Source organism: Annona cherimola (assembly GCA_030490835.1). Taxonomy (NCBI): domain Eukaryota; kingdom Viridiplantae; phylum Streptophyta; class Magnoliopsida; order Magnoliales; family Annonaceae; genus Annona; species Annona cherimola. The sequence goes on from CM059971.1 coordinate 108,715,470, forward strand.
ACAGGTCCTGAAATCATCCAATCTTTATTAATTACGAACTTTCTTTCTAAGAAGGACATATTGATATGTTGATCTACACTTAAATCTTTACCAAATACCATAATTTACATATTCTGACATCTTTAACGCTCTCCCTCAAGTTGACAAATAAAGATTTCAACTTGAAACTTAAATCCTTTAACACTTGATTTGGTAATATACTAATAAACATATTAGCAACCATCTCTTTTTGTGCGCACATAACACTTGTATTGTTTTTTTGAAATGTTCCACCCATTTCCAGTAAATATAGGTGGATTTTTTTCGCTTTTATTTTTTTGGTCGCGAATGGAACTTGCAACTAGAAGTGTAAAATAATGCTGCCTTTATTCACGGGTGACAGAGTTGATAAGTGACAAAAGTTGTAGCAGTTGGCACTTGTGATGCTCAAACAAGACGGTTCAGACAGTGGTTTCTCTTAACACAAAGATATCTTTCTTTTGTACTTCTTAATCAATGTCTCTGCTTTGAGACCATAACAGAAATAATGAAAAATATTTCATTTATGTTGATTTTTTTTGGGTGATACATCACATATCTATGGATCCCGGTCAAGTGCGCCTGTTGCAATGGACCATCTAGGTATTTTTTTTATATATAAAATTGTTAATTCAGATACATTTAAATTATAAATCTTTTTTTTTTTTTTTTTGTTGGTTTTTGGTAATGCGTAACATATCTGAGAAAACAAGTCGATGTCTAGTATATGTTTATCCATTGTGAGGGAGCAAGGGAAGATCTTGGTTCCTCCGTCGCTAGAAGTACCCATGGCCATCATGCGATCTGGAATCTTTTTTATTTATTTATTTTTCTGTTTTTTGCCCCCCTAAACTGAAAAATGGACGAGGGTTATTTCAAATCCTGTCGTCGGTGAAGCTAGCACAAGCAGTAATGGATGGAATGGACGGGAAAAGTACTGGAGTCGCCCACTGCGCGCGATAGATTAGTGGTGTGTCACATTGTGTTTTCTTGTCTGGCTGCACCGAGCATGAGCACACTGTTAAGCGTTAATATTATGTGCTTTCTTGCTATCTTAATCGGCGGTCTTTTATAAAAGTGTCTATCAAAAGCCTTTTTGGCACGCAGATTTTTGAATTCATGGCTGCCTCTGGTGTCTATTGAAGTGTTAATTACAAGTATAAACACAAGTTATATCCATCCTTAGTTATAAATGCTACCACATATTTCCAAGAATAACAAATGCAACTATATTTTTTTTTGCCCCTTTTCAAGCATGACAATGCTAGAGTTTTGCCCCTGTATATGTCTGAAAATATTATTTATTAAAACGACGTAATTTCTCACGCAAAGAACTTTTTTTATTATATAAATACCGTAGTACCTTTGTATTTTGATAATTACCGTGTGCAAAAATAACTTGTTGAAATAAAAATTAGTCGAAGTCGCCAACTAAGGTTAGCTCAATTGGTGGCACAATTGTTCGGCTGCTGTCAGGTTGTGGGTTTGAAACCCATAGCTAGCATTTGGTGTGAGTTTTGTTAACTCTTTTGCATGTGTACTCCAGCTAATGAAGGTATTTATAATTTGTTTTCTTGAGTATTTGGGTATTTATAATATGTCCTCCATGGATGAGGATTGTAAATGAGCCTAATTTATAATATTAAGATGTCACGGGCATATATTATATCAATAAAAAAATTTAATTGAAGTTATTTTAATAGAGATTTATTAAACATAAAAAAATAAAGATTTATGGTCAAAACTTATGGTGTTACCATTCTTTGAAAATAACCAAGAAAAAGTAGTCATATTCATAATTAGAGCTTAATCAGGTGCACCTGGGTGCAAATACCTATTTTTTAATTTTTTTTATATAACTGTTAATTTAATTGTATTTAACATGTGTATATAACTGCAATACTTTTCAATTATTTCTACATAACTACTTATATAACTAACATATCTATTTTAACATTATTCTTCCTATTTTTCTTAATTATCTTTATTATATCACATCATTTTTTTTCTAATTCAAAAACTTTTGCATTACCAACTTTTCATTTAAAAATTTTATCTCTTCGAGCTTGCGCTGTGGCGCAGTAGAAACTCACTGGGCACAGTTGCCCCTTGTCCAATATCAAATCCCTGGAACATTAAAAATGAAGATTGACAAAAAAAAAAATTTATCTCTTCCTAAATGCACCCAATAAAAGAATATTTTGTATTATAAAGTTGAAAATAAATGCACCTGTCCGCTTTCTTAGAAAAAAACAAAGCCGCATGCATGCAAGTTGCTGGGTCGGTATAGTCGTCCAATGACTAGTTTCGAATATTATACGTATATATATTCTCATCTGGCCCACATCGTGGAAGGTCCAATGCTCCTGGACAAACGGCATGCGTATGCGCCATGGGCAGCTGACGATGCTATAATATACCCCCATTAACATTTCCAGATCAGCACAACACGCACTCCAACACGCGTCGAAGCTGTTGTAGTGATAGTACTGGTGCATGAATGACCAACCTCAACTGTTAGCCCCCTGATTGCAGTTGCATCCTTGTTGAAGTCAAGAAACCTTACTTCTCCAGTCCAGGCTCTCCTGCATCCAAGTGGGATATTTTCTAGACTCTATTCGGTGGTCCAAATCACTTTTATTTTGGGCGCATGATTTATATATGTTTGAGAGTCTTTAGTTGTATATGAATCAATGGACCAGATCTAGCTTGTAGGGAATTGGGGTATTCATCAATGGTGCCAAGTAGATGGACTTTAAAATAGGCTAGTCCAGTGCACCTATTATCTCGCGTGTATATTCTCAGAAACTTCCAAGATTGAAGGGAAGATACCAGCTTTATACTTAATGTAAATGAATGTACCTTTGTTGGTAGATATTCGTCTTACTGCTCTTGAAAGTTGAAAATAGTAAACCCCCCTTGCTCATTATTTACTACGTTGGGGTGCAACTTGGTATTATTGGATTGGTCCGAACCTGTCAAATTTGACCCGGTTTCAAAACCAAGTTTAGGTTTACTTTTTAAATTTTTTTCAAATTAGACCCTGTTTCAACCCGACCCGAGAAAAACTCGAAACCAATACCTGGTACCAAAACCCGACCCGGTCCTAACCCCCGATATTTTTCCTAATTTATTAAAATATTTATATTTATTTATGTATTAAGTATTTTAATTATAATTGCACTAAAAGTTATTTTATATAATCATAACTTAGTTAAACTATAAGATGTTTATTCTAAAACTTAAACATTATATGCATTTCTCTATAAAAGTTGAAATATATTACATTTACATTAGCTTTATTTGCAAATAATTATAAATATACCAACTCTTTAAATTTATTACATATATGTTAATTAACTACATTAAATATAAGTCTCGCTTTTATTAAACTTTAGATAATAATTTTATGAAATTTCATTTATTTTTCTTACCTTTATTTTTTTAATAACATTACCTTAAATGTTATTTATAAATTCATTATGTTCATTATATTTAGAATTATCTTTTAATTAAAAGACTAACTTTTATCAAAATTAAATATATTATAATTCATATAAATATATTCACATGTAATTATTCATGTGCTAATGGAATAATGTTTAAAAAAACTATTATCTCTATCAATAATTTCAACTTCTATTGGTTTAAAAATAACCCGAAACCAATGTCAACCTAGTCCAAACCTGACCCAAACTCCGAATCTAATATCGAGGTTAGAGTTTAGGTTCACCCAAACCTGGTACAACCCGACCCAAGTTGCACCCCAATTCCTATGTCTACAACTAGATAATTCCGTTTGAAAAAGGGACACGTATCTTCTGGATGGTTAGATTTGATGTAACCCAGTGTCCGCATGACACCCTTGATGTGGGAAGCTGATTGCGTGCACTGTTCAAGTGTTCCTTCCATAGGATATTACAAATTCAAGATTATTTAGGATGTATTTAGGAATGCATAAAAATTTTGTTGAAAAGTTTTAGATAGTAAAAATTGTCAGATAATGTGATATGATAGGGGTAATAATGATGAGCAAAGATGATAAAATTAAAATAGATAGGTCAGTTGTATGGGTAGTTGTGTAAAAATGATCGAAACGGAGGGTAGTTGTATAGGAAATGTGAAAAATAATTAAAAAATATGGTAGTTGTGAAGATTGAAAAGTTTTAACTTCAACTTGTCAAACACACCTTTAATGTAGTATGCATACCACCATACTTCACTGAGTTATATTTAATATCTTGGTCACTTAGCTATTGTATTTTTATTTTTACTTTTATATTCTACTTATTTTTATACAATTATATTATTTATTATCACTTTACTTCCATCATATTACATTACTTTTATACTTTTTTAAAATATTCTATCTTTACATTCTTCCCACCTCTCCCTCCACCCATTACTACATTGACCCTTAAATATTTTATTATTTTAATATAAATAAATGTTTAATGAAAATATATAATTATAAAAGATAGATTGTAAAATTATTACTTTAATCCTTGTTTACTTGTTCCGTTATTGGATGTTTGAAACACAGGGAATTTTATAAGAAATATTTATAGTTAAATACTTAATAAACATTCCATCAAAAAATACTTAATAAATACATGCATATAAAGTGTACTTACATTATCAATCAGGCTTTAATCCTATTAATAACGTCGCCTGTTGCCATCTTATATGCATGTGTTCAAGTAGCAAAGGGTGTTGTCCCCTCTTTATTATTTGGGAGTTGCTTGTTTTTTTATTTTTTAGGAGGAGCTCTGTCTCCAAGTTTATTAAGTAGAAACATATCATTTCATTATGAAAATTTTGTAAGAATATCTTATAGCTTAATTGTAATAGATATTAGATGAATATAAAATCGTATACCAATAACAAAAGTACTTACATCCTTTGTTAGAAATTTCTTATGGAAATTTTCAAAAGCATAAATATATCTAGTTTTTATATATATATATAACTTTGATCATTATTAAAATTTTATGCTTTAATATCATAAAAATATTGAAATATACATGATTATGCATAATAAACTATTCAAATCATCAAATATATGAGTTTTTAAAACTATTTCGTTTAATGAATTTAAGACATCAATAAAATTTTATATTAAAATTACTACATATGCAACTTTTGTGAGTTACAAAAGCCCTGACAAGTATGCACGCCGCTTCTTGCTTTAATGCCTCTTTGGGCAATCCCCGTTGGCCTACTGGGAAGAATACCTTTCATGCGTTGTTGCCAAGCAATGCGGTTTGCAAATGGGAAGGACGGGCTGTCACCCATGTGTGGTTTGCTGGTTTTGAGGGGGTAGGACGATGCCTCGGACAGAGGGCGGCGAGAGAGCCAGGCAGGCCAGCTTGGTGCTGGTGTTTTACCTTGATATTCGTGGCTAGCTAGCTATTCAGACGCTTGAATGGATGGATTTTGGAGTTGAAAATTATAAATAGATAGCCTGGCAGTCAAATGATCTACTGTGCCCTTGTGAGTCAGTGCCATCAGGGATCCAATCACCGTCCAATCAACATTATTGGATTTCCAAACCAACTTGCAGGATAGCAAGTCTGACTGATTAATGTCTCACGTTTTGCACATGGTTTACAGATTGGAACAGATAATTACGCCGATGTATCAGATTTTTACTAAGGACTTTGACGAAATCATGCTTGTAAATTGCAAGTTATTTTTTCAATCGAGGATATGTGTATTGTGTAAACGTAATCAATTACATTATCGCGTTCAATCGTAAGCACTGCTGCATAATTAGGTAATTAAGTTTTGAACCCAGCGGACTTTTTTGATTCTTTTGCTTTTTTATAAATACGCGCGTGTTATCCATGAGAACATTTGTTAATAGGACAAATTCCATATATACCCAGGAATTTTACTCCTAATTTCATTTATTTCAAAAATTTCTCTTATATCCATGATTTTTATCGTAATTTCAATTATACTCACGCCATTAAAAACCTATTAAATGAGCCGCTAACCTCCTTGTAAAATGACGAATATGTCCAAGCTCTAATGTAATTTAAAATTATTTTGTTTAAAGTTAAAGATTTATTTTCAAATAATAGATGATTTTATAGTTATAAAATCATAAATTACTAAAAATTAATTATAATATGAATTTTTGCTATAAAATCATAATTAGGGAAGGGCAAATTCGTAATTTTTAAAGAGTTAACGGCCTTTTTAACGAATCCTTAACGGTGTAAGTATAAGTGAAATTAAGATGAAAATTCATAGATATGAAAGAAAATTTGAAAATTCATGGGTATACGTGGAATTATGGGTAAAATTCATAGGTATATAAGAAATTTGCCTTTGTTAATATATAAAAGTGTAAATATGAAGAAAGGATGAGAAAAATATTCAAGAGTATAATAATGATGTGATACGATAAAGATAAATAGGAATTCAAATTTAAAAATGAACATAAATATGATAATTGGATAAAAAGATTTGAAAAAATAATTAAAATATAGGTATAATAATGAAAAATAAAATAATTGAGTAGTTAAAATATTGAATCATATGAAAAATTATGCTTCCCACTATGTAAAATACCAAACAAATCTTATATCTTTCTTTTATGAAATTTGATTATTTTTAACTTTATTTAGTATTATATTTTGGTTTTCGAAAACAAACATATACAATAGACACATGCACAAACGCACGCTCCCTTAAAAGTTATATTCAAAATTTTTTAAAATTTAATTAAAATTTAAAAAATTGCTAAATTTCATAAGAAAAAATATATAATTAAGGCCTATGTATGTATAAAAACAAAAAATATATATATTTAAGACCAGACATATCCTAGTCATATGAGTCCTTCATGGAAAATTTTGCTACTTGCTTAGGCATTATAATTATGTTCTCTGCTAATTTTGGATTCATTTGTTAAAAAGCAAAAGTTGAGAAAGTTATATTTTCACTTATTTCCTTGCACTTCTAAAAATTAATCTTACACATTAGCCACTTAACTATTATAATTTTTCAAATTTTATCGTTATATTTCAATTATTTTTATATAATTATCCTATTTATTTCAATTCATCTATATTATATCACGTTGCTTTCACTTTTTAGAATAAATATTCTCATCCTTACTCTTGCCTTAAACAATTATAAGTCAATTCCTAACAAAATTCGATACTAACACTAATTAAAAAGCTAGATCAAGTATTTATGCTTTATATGGTAGGGCGATCTATAGAAGAACTTTTGATGTAAAAAATAATTTCTATTTATTTTTATTGATGGAGCTTTTAAGGCTATTTGTAACATTTCTAAAATAATGGTTTTAAGCTTTCAGAGGTGTTGCTAAATCAAGCCTCGAATTAGTAGGTTAATTAAAGATGCTTACTCCCTGAGCTTAAATATAATAACTTTGGTGATTGACTTAAGAGTATGTTTTGATAATCAACAAAAAAGTGGAGAATTTTTTTTTAAAAATGAGCAAATTATGTGATGTGGTAATAATGGTAATGATTATGAGAAAAGTGGACAAAGATAACAATAGATAGTTGGTGAATAAGCACGGATGTGTCGTTAGGCACCCATGATCACCAATCCTAAATTATACCAAATCATATTAAAAGTAACAACTAATTATAACGTAGAATAATGATGAGACGGGTCGAATTCACAGAAAGACAATGAAAGTTTGAATTATTTAGAATTTTTTTTTATTAAACTAAACTGTTCAAAATAAACTTACAACTAAAAAATAAAGTGCAATAAAATTACAATTAAGAATTAAAGTGTAATAAAAAAACTGTAAATAAAATATAACTAAAAGCAAAGAAAATAATAAATTTAAAATTAACAAAGCAAAAAAAAAAAAAATCCAGATGGCTTGCACGCTGAAGATCTCCTCCCCTCCCCTGCAGTATCTCCAAACTTGTTAAATTGAAATTGAAAGCTCAAGGTGAAAATTGTTTCAGAACTTGTGTGGATTAAGTGCGTATTTTAAGTCGCGTTGCGTGCTACGATAATTATTTGTTTGCGCAGTACTTGGGAAATTTCAATTTGCGCATCTACTCCCGCACCTTTGCTTACGTACATGCACCGCCCAACCAATTCACGGCGCTGCTTGCAGTTTTATAGCTTTCTGATGGACGCTTGCAATTAGACCTTCAACGACATGGACACAAACTTGGTTCTTTTGTTGCAATTGAAACTAAACCATGCATCCTGGCTTGATCCAATGAAGGCGAATTTCAAATCTGATGGAGCATGGACGGCTTCAGCTTGTTGCATTTTAATGGAGGGTATGACCAATCACAACCCGATTTTGGACCAGAGAGAGTGCTTCGATTTATGAATTTGGAAAGGCTGGTCTTATCTTTGTAATTTGCTTGGGGACGATCTGAAGATGAGCCACCATTTTTTCTGTTTTGTGTTGAGAAATCAAATTCACTTGCTGCTGAAATTTCTGTTGACGGTTGCTTGTAAATTTATCGCCATGACGGTCGGGTGAAGAAGAACGGCAGAAAATGCATCTGCGGTTTGCTTTGAAGAGGAGAAAAATCTGCGGCTGGAATTTGCTGGAATAAAAAAATCCTAGCCATTGTGAAAATAAATTCAGATGGATTCTTGATTGCTTGAATCTAACAGAGAAATTTCAACTGAACTTCAAGGGTTTTGCTTGGCATTGATTTGGATGGCTCCGATCCGACAAAAGCCACTTGTGAATGATGAATCTGAGATGGAAACATGGCTGCTGGTGGAGAAGGTGGGTTCGTTCCCGCCGAACTTTGAGAAGAAAAAGCACCAAAACGGTACTCCGACAGTGTACCAAAATCAGTGCACTTGCAAGTCCATTTTGGAAGATAAATTATTTCAAATAACTTTATAACTCAGCCCCACTTATTTTTAATCACTCAGAAATAATATTCGAAATCACTTAAATGAAATTTTTTAATAAAAATATTTTTTTCACAAAAATTATACACAAAACCTTTATAAGACACAATTTTATAATCCGAAAAGGGTGAAAATAATGCAAAATATATGTAGAAAATATATATTATCAATATTTTAGGAAAAAATGTGAAGGTTGTTAAAATGCAAAAGCAAGTCAGCTGATGAAAATATCAGCTTATAAAAATGTTAAAATTTTTTAACCTACAAACAAACGTGCCTAGGATAGTATGGCTAACTTTTGACCCCACAGTCTGTTTCCACAATATAAATGGATTTAGCCTTTCGAATTATATGGCACGTAGAGGAGATATAATAATAATATTCATTTTCATATTTCCATCCAAGTTTATAGATCTAGTGAATTTGACTAAGTTCACTCATCATAACATTTTGGAGTGGTTTTAGCATTTCTATTTTCTAGACACTATCTGCAACGTACTTGCCAAGTTCTCCATGTCCAAGGACTCCAAATGAGGAATTGTCCAGCCTCCCAAATTATATGCAAATTTACATTAGGAAATTCTTAAGTATATTTGTTTATTCAAGATTCTTTGTACTTGTATGCATATTAGATAACGAGATGCAAATTCCCACACTAAGCCATTTTTATTTTCTAGATTTCACTTACTTTCTAGAAGAGTAAAGAGATCATTAGCCTATTGAAGCCATTGATTGACCTCATGTCTCATTGTTTTCTTTTCTCCTACACATTATTTCATAAATGATTTGACATGTTAACTATTCATCAAAAGTTTTGGTTTAATGTAGCTAAATGCATTGAAATTTTAATCCACTAGGGGTGCAAAACTCATTTTTAAAAATTATTAATCTATGTGTATTTAAGTTTTTTTGAAGTAGCAGGTGTTTTTAACTTGTACATTAAGTTTTTATTTTTGAATACGCATATATATTTTGATGAAAGATATATGTATCTTTTTATTTTTAAAAAGGGGTATTTTTTGTTTTGATTTAGGGTATGTTTGGTAATGAATAAAACTTTTGATGAAAAATTTTGGAAAGTAAAAGTTGTCAAATGATGTGATATGATAAGGGTAATGATAAGTAGTAAAGAGGATAAAATTAAAATAAATAAGTTAGTCTTATGGATAGTTATGTATAAATGATTGAAAAGTAGGATAGTTATACAAGAAAATGTGAAAAAATGATTAAAAAATAAAATAGTTATGAAGAGTGAAAAATTTTAGATTGAAAAGTTTTAACTTGACATTTTTATTAATTGTCAAGCACACCCCTACAGAAAAATTTAAAAAATGAGTTTTGCTCCCGAATGCATTAAAGCATTGAACTTTCAATGCATCCGATATATTGAAACATTACTCGTTTAATAATTCTACTTGTTCAAGCTTTATTTTTATATTATATTTATTTTTTATCACAGCTAATCTATTTATCCTGACTTTACTCGTATCATATCATTTACAAACTTGTTCAAAATATTTCCATTATCACTCCCAACAATTTCCCATTATAACTACGATACCAAACGTCACCTATGATTCTAAGGTCCCAGCGTGAGTGCGTAACAAGGACAACAATAGAAAAGAGGAGAGGAGAAAACGGCTAGAGGAAGAGAACCTATCATCCGAACAGCTTCTTCATTGGAAAACAAACAAATAGAAAAGAAAAATAAAACTGGCAACAGCCACATAAGCACACGCCCAAATGCATGCACCCTTCCTCCCTCTCCTCCCCTATATAAACCCCCCATTCCCACCACCCATCCAATTCAAAAAACAAGCTCTAAGCACAAGTAGAAGCACCAGCAGCATAAGAAAATGTCTTGTCCCACACTCATATCCAAAACCACCATCCACCCCACCCAAAAATCCTCACTCCCAAACCTCAAACTCTCCGTCTCCGACCTCCCAATGCTTTCATGCAATTACATCCAAAAAGGCCTCTTATTCACTCGCCCTCTCTACCCTCCTCTCGGTTCCAACTCCCTCATCTCCATCCTCCGCTTCGGCCTCGCCCAAACCCTCTCTCATTTCCCCCCTCTCGCCGGCCGCCTCGTCACCGATCCTCAAGGCTGCATTCACATTGCCTGCAACGACGCCGGGGCCGAATTCGCCCACGCCAATGCCGCCGCTTACCTCACGCTCTTCGACATCTTGTCCCCCCTCCACGTCCCCGACATCGTCAAGGGCTTGTTCCAATTCGCCTCCGACGGTGTCGTCAGCTACGACGGCCATTCCCGCCCGCTGCTAGCCGTCCAGGTCACCGAGCTCGCCGATGGAATTTTCGTCGGGATTTCCGTTAACCACGCTGTCATGGACGGCACGTCGTTCTGGAACTTCTTCAACGTCTTCGCAGAGGTCTGCCGCGGCGCCAGTCGGATCTCGAAGCTGCCCGACTTCCGCCGGAACTACTTCGGTGAGTCGACGGCGGTTCTCAGGTTCCCCGATGGGGCTCCCGCCGCAAATTTCGCAGGCGGGGGGCCGGTGATGAGGGAAAGGATCTTCCATTTTAGTAGGGAGGCGATACTGGAGTTGAAGGCTAAGGTTAACGGGCGAAAATTTCCGGGTTACGACGGCGTTGGTAGAGCCGAGATTCTCGGAAAGGCGATCCACGACGATCCGAGGATCTTCAGCAGCGGGAAAATAGCTGTCGCCTTGCAGAACCTTCTACGTAGCAGCTTCCTTAAGGGCGAAGAAGATCAGCAGCAACCAGCCACGGCGGCGGTAGATTGGACGGCTGAGATCTCGTCCTTCCAGGCGCTATGCGCTCTGCTGTGGAAATCTGTGACTCGCGCCAGGAAGCTGCAGCGTTCCGCGAAGACTACGTTCCGTATGGCCGTGAACTGCAGGCAGCGGATCGAACCACGTGTCGAGGCACTGTACTTCGGGAACGCAATCCAGAGCATCCCGACCGTTGCTGAAGTTGGCGACGTGGTGTCGAGGGAGGTGGGATGGAGCGCGCGGTTGCTGAACAAGAGCGTGGCTGCGCACGGTGACGCGACGGTTCGGCGGATGGTGGAGGAATGGGAGAGGGAGCCCAAGTGCTTCCCGCTGGGAAACTTCGACGGCGCGTCGATCACCATGGGGAGCTCCCCGCGATTCCCCATGTACAATAACGACTTCGGGTGGGGCCCACCCGTGGCGGTGCGGAGCGGGCGCGCCAACAAGTTCGACGGGAAGATGTCCGCCTTCCCAGGGCGGGAAGGCGGCGGGAGCGTGGAGCTGGAGGTGTGCTTGAAGGCCGAGACGATGCGCGCGCTTGAGGCTGATATGGAATTTATGCAGTACGTGAGTAGGACCTCGTAGCTGGGGACTAGGATCACCAATCATGGGATATATGATGGATGCTCCACCAGCGCATGCCTGTTCACTACGTAAAAAGGATAATCTGAGTAATTATTCGCGCAGAACTTGATATAGAATGAACGGACGGACTTGGGTGGTGCGAATGTGGACCATTGACGATTTCTAACGTTTGGTGACCTGACATGTCCCTTCACCGGATATAACCAACTGTTCGTCCTCGATCGTACTCATCTGAATCGTGGTGGAGAATGGAAGCTTCCTTGTATTATTTAATTTTCTTTTTGCGAAGGCGGGCGTTCAGGCCACATGGCACACACGTATTGGTGGGAAATTGCAACAATTCCTTGCCTTTCGTGTTTGCATTGCATGAGGAAAATACGGACAGCGAGTGGTAGGGTCACTTGCTGACTACTGACACGCAAATTTTGGTGCTTCTAATTTGGTCACCGGCATGAAGAAAGGAACACTGAATAACGAATATGGGGTGGTCATTCGCGCTGAATTCCATGCTATGCTGTCATGTGCTGTTTTCGGGAAGAAGACGCTGAATCCTGCCCCCGTGGCCTTCATTCGTTGTTGCTCTCATGTAAGGACCGTGGTTCAATGCACCCGGGTGCATTGAGCCTCAATGCACCCGGGTGTACTTCACCCATTTTTTTTAATTTTTTTTGAAACTTTTTTTTTATGAAAATGCTAATCTAAGTCTATTTAACATGTGTATAAATTTTTACCATTTTTAAATATTTTTAGATATTTTTTCGAATTTTTTTAAAATCAGAAATTACTAATAATGCCACTGATTTTAAAAAATTCAAAAAAAATATCTAAAAATCTCCAAAAATTATAAAAATTTAATAACATGTTAAATACACTTATATTAACAATCTTGTAAAAAAATTTTCAAAAAAAAATAAGAAAAAAGGGGTGAAGTACACCCAGGTGCATTGAGGCTCAATGCACCCGGGTGCATTGAACCACGGTCCCTCATGTAAAGGAGGAAGAAACAAGAAAGTACCCTTACACAGCAGGTTGACAATGTCCAGGATTGGCTTTTTTTTTTTTCATATGAGTCCAAATATCTAGATTCGGGTTATTTAACTAATAATTACTGAAAACAATTAATTTTTAAAATTCAAAAATTTTCAATATGTGAAATTGGATATATTTAGACTCATATTTTCATGAAAAAATTAGAAATAAAACGCACACGGCTAATAGGATCATCACCCTATACACGAAACTGAAAAATTGCTTAGCATGAAAAATAAATTAATAAGCTTTTAAAATATGGATCTTTAAAAATAGCTCAGAATAGCAAAGAATAAAATAATCCCAGTAGTCGTTATTCAGGGATCTCATGGTACATTAGTTCTGGTATGAAAATAAGCAATTTATACTTTAAAATTTTTTTAATTAAATTTGATATTTCAATTATTTAATACAAAATTTTAATTATTAGACATTTTTTCAATTTTTGTGCAAAAACCTACAGATTTATTATTAGTGTATATATTTTCAATTTTTATACAAAATCCTACCCATTTAACTTGATTTAATTTTTATTTCATCATTTTTATTACATCATGTGATCTTTTCTATTTGGTAGATGAATTTTTTTCTACTCCTTTTGTTACTTTCCAAATAAATCTTTCTACTCTAAATGTTTTACACGTTTATGCAGATAAATTCTTTTACAAGTGTAGAAAATTGGTAGAAAAATTGCACCTATTATTTGTACTTTTTTACATTTTAGAGCTCAATATCTTTTTTAATTATAACATATATCTCTAACTGTTATGGATTTATTTCCTATGTTGCCATAAAGACCTATTCCTTCCCTCGTTTATTTTATTTTTAATCTTCATTATTGTTATATTATATTATATTATATATTTTCCCCTTTTCACTCACTTTAACTGATTTTTTCTCAAATCTTTTCCAACTCCAAATCAAGAGATGAACTTATTCTTCTATACTATGCGGGTATTGAATTGGAAGGAAAGTAGATGGAAAGAAAAATGATATAAAAATAGGTAATTGCAAGAGAACAAGGTTAAAATAAAGAAGAGTACAATTCCAAGTAAAATAAATAATGCAAAAAATAGATTATAGAGTTGTGTTTTTTTTTCGATTATAAGGGTTGCGTAATTAGGTGTGTATCGAACTGACTTCTTCAAAATATAAACTTTCGTTTTGTTTTCTTTCCTGTCTCTGCAAACAATTAGCTAGTGAGCAACATCATCCTTCGTAGGATTTCTTGGGCTGGAAAATATCACTCTTCTGGAAAATATCGCTCTTCTTCGGCCCAAATTTTAGGGCCTGATTCATTTCTTTATTATTTGTATCTAATTGTTTCTGCTTATCTTATCGTTTTAGTGTAACACCCGTCGTGAGCACTACGATGGACTCAGATCGTTTTTCTTCGCCTTGAAAATTTAGATTGTGTTGGATGGGTTTGGGCCGATTCTTCAATGCCTCCGGGACAGCAACGTGGGCTCAGTTTTCCTGCATTTTCAAGGAGAAAAACGCGTTAGCATTAATAATCTGTAGAAAACATTGACATATGGGTGTCCTCCTGTGGATTCGACGGCACAACGGCTAAGACGGGGCTGTTTATACACGGATTGAGCCACGGATTCGGCAGCATAATGGCAGCATGTTATGCTGAAATCCGCGGACCCGTGTGCACCCCCCTTGCCGGAGCACCGCTTCAAACAAATGCGTTAGTATTAGCACAAATAAAAAAAATGAAGTTGCCACTGATCTTAAAAGGGAGATCAATCCCTGTTTCCAATGAATAAAGGCACCAATCGTACAGAGTTCGGGTTCTGGCTTTCGGATTGAAACAAATATGACAAAATCTGCCAACCCGAGGAGGTTTACACAGGCGTGAAAAGGGAAAAATAAAAAGATCTGAGAAAGGGAGAGAAGGAAAGGGGAAAAGCTGGAGAGGATTGGAGCTTGAGGAGTGGAGAATCGGGACGCTGAGGCTTTGCTGCAGACTCCCGTCTTCCCCTCTGGGATGCCCTCTCCAAGTGTCTTGAGAAGAGAGACTTGGCTCCCTATTTATAGATGGTGGAGCAGGCTTTGTAAGCTTTGGGCCATGGATGGGAGCCCGTTGTATGTGAACTTGGATCTGATTGGAGCCCGTTGCTCCAGGTGGGCTGTTGTTGAGGCCTGATGGACTGTTATTTGAAGAGCCCGCTTTTGTGGGCCAAGGCTGGATCTGGTGGGCTGCATTGTAGAGCCCATTCGGTGGCTTGCTGGAGCTTTGCTCCTGTGGGCTGGATATGGTGAGTTGGATCTAGTTGGAGCCTTCTGCTCCAAACGGGCCGTTGTTGAGGCCTGACGGACTTGTTGTTGAAGAGCCTGCTTTTAAGGCTGGGTGGAGCTTTGCTCCTGTGGGCTGAGACTGGACAGGCCCGCTTAGTGGCGGGCTTGGTTGGAGATTTGCTTGAATCTGCTTCGGTTTGCTTTGGTTTGCTTTGAATGGGCCGTTGGTTCCAGAGCCCGTTGGTGTTTGTTCTTGAGTTGCTTACCGTTGTTGGGCTTGGATTCTATTCTCATTTATTCATCCTTGTGCTTAAGGGAGGGGTGTCTACAGCTGCCCCCCTTTGCCAGAGGCGTCTTGACGGTGAATGGCAAAGTGCCGGACACCCCTTTTGGCACAGACCTAAGCAGTTTTCAGGTGACTGGGTCATTTTGCAATTTCCGCGAACTTGCACCGGCTTTTCTGTAAATGTGAGCTTGGGATGACTCTTTTGTAAAATCTTTGCGGGTTGTCTTGTAAAATCTTTGCGGGTTGTCTTGTAAAATCTGGGAGCTTGCTGGGTCGTTTCTGCACTTTTCCTAAATCCGAGCAGTTTTGCAATTTTCGAAACCTTTAGGGAGCCATCTGCAATTCGTCCCATCCCTTAGGTTTTCATCGCAACTTGATGGGTTTTCTCAGCCGCCGTTTTTTCCTCTTTACGCCATCCGCTAGTTGCATCGGGAGCTGCTGTCGACGATTTGCTCTGGGTATGCTGTGTGCCGCTGCCGTTGTTGCCGATTTCGGTTTGCCTTCGTCGTTGTTGTTGTCGGCCGTTTCCCTTGCTGCCTCGACGGGGTTTCGTGCGAGCTGTCGTCTTGTGTTGCCATCGTCGTCCTATGTCGTCGCCGTCGTCTCCTCTCCTTTGCGCCGCCTGCCCCTGTCGATCGTCATATCCGCTTCCGGCCTTTCTTGCTGTTTCTAGCTACCTTCTATCTTTCGCTTTTACGCAGATCATCAGCTGTGTTTGGATCCGGTTAGGGTGTGCTGCCATTGGTCGTGCGACTGCCATCGAGGGTTCGTCGATTTCCGGTGAAGCTTGCGGCTGCTGGGTTGGATTGTCTTCCCGGCGACGTTCGGGCCGTGTTGCTGTCGCTGCCGCTGTCGTCGGTTGTCTTCTGCTCCGGTCGTGGTCGTTGCTATCGAGGCTCGCGTCCTGTCGTCTTCTGCTCTCATCGCCAGTCGTCTTCTGCTTTTGTCGCGCCTTAGCCGTTCTCTTCCCCAGCGACGGTTGGTGTCGTCGCTGCCTGTTACTGCTGTTAAGGGGTTTGCTTGTTGTCGCCGCTACTTTCTTCTCCATCTCTTGTTCGGGGGTTTGTTCGGGTGGCGGCTGTTGGCCTTCGTCTCTGCCTCTGGTACCCTGTTGCTGTTGTTGTTGCTGCCGCCGGGATCACCGCTGCGGGTCGGGTTTGTCCTCTCCAGCTGCTGTTGTAGAGTGCTCCTTCGTGTTTTTTTTTCCGACGGAAAGCTGTTGTGGCTTGAGTGTCTGTCGGTGCTGTTGTTGTCCGAGGTAGTGGGTATTGTTCTCCTCTGTTTTTTTGTTCTTTGCTACTGATCATTCGTCGATGATGGTTTTGGTCGGGTCAAAGGAGCGTCGTCGCTGCTTCCTCGAGCAGATATCTTCTTCCCTCCTCATTTTTCTTTTTTCTCAGTTTTCTTTCTCTTCCTTTTCATCGGCACATAATGGTTGCGATTTGAGTGCTTGTTAGCGGTGAGCTGTGGTTGTCACCGTTGCTAACGGGTTCCCTTTGATTTTCTTTCTCCTTGCTATTATTTTTTATGGTGGTGATTCTGGGTGGCTGTAGGATATCCGTTGGTGCTGCGGGAGGATCTCTAGCGCTGTTTGGGGAGCGTTTGACGGATGTCTGGAAAATGCGCTTTCGAATATTGCCACTGAACCTAAAAACATTCCAGGTCGTTGAAACGTTCCTCGAGCAGCATCGGTCAGGCAGGTGGGGGTCACTTCCGACGACGTAGGGAGCACTCAGGGAGTGGACTGATTGCTGTTTCTGATGTATTGTCGGAACTGTAACTGTATTTTGCCTTGTATTTATTTTTATTTATTATTTATTATTTTTTGTCTCTTTTCTTTTTTTCTTTTTTCTTTTTTCTATTTTTCTTTTTTGTTTTTTTTTAAAAAAAGAATATATAAATACCTTTCTTCATGCAACTTTGCCTCCCGGGTCCCAAACTTTGTTTGATGTAGAATGTAACATGATATAAAAGTAATTTGTGTCATTTTCCTTCAGAATTGCCTGCCCCATGCTTTGTAATGGTATGAAAATATTTTTCTCCACCATTTACCTCTCAAGACTTGTTTGTAATTTTTCCTTTGTCGCTTGAATTTAATGCTTTCCCGGCATGCGATTCTGGTAATTTATTTCTTATGTGTGTTATCTGTTGTGGCCGGCCCGCTTTTGTTGAGCATTGCCTTGAATAATTTTGAGACTGATATTGCCTCCTGTGAAATATTATCTGCATCGGTTCTTAGCATTTTTCCTGCTAAGTTTGGTGGAAAGACTGTCTGGTAGCAAATTTGAAATTTTCCTTGTGGATGCGTTGACAAAGATGTATCTGTGACGATGGGTTGATTAATGACGGTGGTGTGCCCTGCGCATTTTGCGGCTTCCGGGGCTGATTTTGTAGGCTGTTCGACTTTGTTGACATTACCTGTGTTGATGATGGTTTGTTGAGGCTTTTTAGATGCCTCTGCTTGATTATCTGTGTGAGGGATAACTTCATTTGTGACTTGTAGATGGTCTATTCCATTTAGCTTTTCTTGTGCAGGAATTCCTTGAAATTTGGGCTCTTTGGCTAGCACTTTCTTTTCTGAGGCGTTTGTTTACTTTGTTGATAAGATTAATATTTCACCTTCTGTGATCGGGCACGACTGCTTTATATGGATGCTAGAAGTAGAGATGTGAGGGGCTTTGAGATTTTCTTCTACATTTTTAGACTGCGGGCATGTTGGTTGGTTGATTGGAATGAAGACATTTTTTGGGGACAAGTGAGGCAAAGTTGGTTGGCTTGCTATTTTGAGTGGAGTTCCCGGGTTTGTAGGAAAAATATTGGAGGGTTTTCTTTCCTCGACGAGTGGTTTATATAAAATAGGATTTTCTTGCATAGGCTCGACAGGTTTTTCTAATAAAATAACAAGCTCAACGCATTTTCTTTGAAGAGTGATCGGGTTGGCATTTCGGCCTTGTAAAACGACAGGAGCATTATGAGGTTAGACTTTTGTTATGAAAGTAGAAGGGTTAAAATTTTTTGGCGTTATCCTTGATAAAATTGACTTCCGCATCGATGTCCGTCACTTGAGGTGTTTGGCTTGCCTGTTCAAGATGAATAGCATTTCCTTGTTGTGGCCATGGAGAAATCATCTCCTTCCTTAGGCCGTCTTCAACTTGCTTCGCCACTTGCAATAGTTGTGTAAAACTGGCAAAGGGATGTGAGATGAGGAAGCCTGAGATGCTGAGGTGAGTCGAATTGATGATTATGGAGATCTGCTCGTTTAAAGGCAAAGGACTCTTCATTTTCGCCGCCAATGCTCGCCATCTAGCCACATATTCTAAGAAGATTTCACCATATTTTTGCCTTAAGGCCTCTAAGTCAGGACCCTGGTTCAATGCACCCGGGTGTACTTCACCCCTTTTTTCTTATTTTTTTTTGAAATTTTTTTTACACGACTGTTAATCTAAGTGTATTTAATATGTGTATAAATTTTTATAATTTTTGGAGATTTTTAGATATTTTTTTTGAATTTTTTAAAATCAGTGGCATTTAAAATTACTAAAAATGCCACTGATTTTAAAAAAATCCGAAAAAATATCTAAAAATATTTAAAAATGGTAAAAATTTATACACATGTTAAATAGACTTAGATTAACATTTTCATAAAAAAAGTTTCAAAAAAAATTTAAAAAAATGGGTAAAGTACACCCGGGTGCATTAAACCAGGGTCCTCTAAGTCAGCCCTCTTGGGTGCAACATTTAGCATGTAAGAAAATAGATGCTCTCATGTTTTGATTTGTTTGCAGTCGAGCGACGTATACCATTCAAGGGCGTCTCCTCTCAAGCTATGTTGGAATAGCACGATCAAAATTTTCTCTTTTTTTACCAGAGGGTATAAAATACTGCAAAAGGCCTTGATATGGGCATGTGGGCAGGAGTTTCCTTCATAAATAGGGAGGGTTGTCATTTTGAAATTTTCAAGTAGTTGCGTATTTGGAAATAGACATAAGTCTTCAATTTTTACCAAATGAAGGTCCTCCCCTTGCTGTCGCTCAATTTTTCTTTGTAACTCTTGGAGCTCTTGGAGCTGGCTTTGAAACTGTATTTTGACCTCTTCTATTTGGCCTTGCATACTCATTAGGCCGTGTGATCTTTGAGCTGAAATAGATTGTGAGCTTGAACTCGTTGTTTGCTGATGTAGTGATGAAGAGGATGACACTTGATGTTGTTGCTTTGCCATTGATTGACGTTGCTCTAGCATTTTGTAGAGCATTTCTTCCATCCGTTGCATTCGTTGAATTGTTCGATTCCATTTTTCAAATGAGAATGCAGTATTTTTCTTTGAAAAATGATTTATCGGCTCCATGTGTGTAGCTTTGGCTTGAAGGTAAGTAGAACTTTGAGATATATTTTTTCTTTTGTTTCACTTTTGTTTCACTCTTTTTTCTGCTTTTCTTTTTTTTCACCCTTTTTTTTGCTCTCTCTTTTTTAAGTAAGAAATCAAAGCAAAATTACGGAAAATATGATATGATGTCCCCCTGTTTCATAACCAAGGTAGAAAGGTTGATTACTCATCTTCGATTGAAAATCCGTCGTTAGCTTGCTGCTGCGTCGCTGGAATGCTTCTGGACGTCACTGGACCAGGAAACTTTTCAGGTTCTCTCAGCACCTTTTCAGCACCTATCACATCAGTGGTCTTGTCAGCACCTTTTTTACCCCTCCAGTTTTTGATGCGTCTTTTTAGCACTTGTCACGTTAGTGGTCTTGTCAGCATCACGTCAGTGGTCTTGTCAACACCTTTGGATGGATATTTGCAAATCTGGGTCCTCTCTGCGTCTGTGCAGACTCTGTATGTTTTAAGTTTTACGCGCGAAAAATGTTCGGGATTCGCAGGTTCTGTCCGCCTGAAGTGTTTCTGGAAAAAGTGACTAGTCCGCCTGAAGCGTTTCTGGAAAAAATGACCAATCCGCCTGAAGCATTTCTGGAAAAATGACCAATCTGCCTGCGGCGTTTTTGGAAGAATGTGACCAGAAAACTTCCCAGGTTGAGAAAAAGGCATAATTTTTATGCAAGATTTTTACTTAGGGTGTATTTGGGAATGGATAAAACTTTTGATGAAAAGGTGTAGAGAGTAAAAGTTGTCACATGAGGTTAGGGGTGGGAATCGGGGCGGGTCGGGACAAGGTCGATTTGACCCTTACTTTTTTTTACTAGGTTTCGGGACAAAATTCGGGTCGGTATCGGGACGACGGGTTGGGTAAAAACTATGGGTCAAGTAAGAAATTTTTAAGAATCACGTGAACCTATAAGTATAAAGACAAATCTATATTAAATTTAACTACTATATACTGCAATCTATTACCAATCAGTCAAAGTAAAACATAAGTACTTAAATAAAATATGAATATTTATTCACGCATATAAGAACAAGTTAATGAAACATACCTCGTTCAACATTCTGTTCACAATTTAAATATTGAACCAATAATTGTTTGAACTCATTTTATGTCTTTTGTTGTTTACCTTCAACGAAAAATAATAATGATGTCACATTTAGAATTAAAAATGACAATTGTTTAAGTATGTAGTAGGAGAGCAGTTTTACCTGAAAAGTATAAAGAATATTGATAATATTTTTGTGTTGTAATGAAAGCTTCTAGAAGGCATGACCTGGATAACACCTATGCAATGGAATCAGTAAAACAAAACCACAACCAATAACACTTTCGACCACAATTAATAACGACATACACGCACATAAAAAATAAAAAATATAACCAATTTAATTAATAGTATAAATCCTTCATCTATTAATAGAAAAAATTCTAAGTTTAGCAAACATACAAGAGACAGATATTTTGTCCACCATATCTTTCTCAACATTCTCATCCACATCCAAACTCGTATTCTTGTACTATGTTATATCAAATGCAATGCCTAAAAAAATTACAAATACAAGAAATCAAAATCCAAAACATAATACAACCATATTACCAAAAGCAAAGATTTTGAGAAATCTAATCCATGAGCAATTTTAACAATTAATCAATAATATGAGTACCATGTAACCAGCTTAAACATATTAGATTAAATGAGAAAAATGTAAAGGAAAATAATACATACCAACTGTTGAATTCCACTAGAAAACAACTCCTTTCTAGTGCAAGCAACGAATTCCCGTGAAGATCAGAAAAATGACGATTGGCAAGGGTCAGGACTCTAATCGATTCCCGTACTCCATCCCATCCGGTTCATCTGCATTAATGGATGAGTTTATATATACCAGCTTTGGGAAGTCCTGGACCAGTTATGCAACCCAAGTACCCAACTAGCAGCAATGGCCGCCGCTTTCACATTCACCTCTATACGGCTGTTGTTGTACTGTTCGCCATCTCTCATCTCAGCCACACGTCAGCAGAAGTGGCCGCATACATTGTCCACATGGACTTGTCTGTCGTGCCTAAGGCCTTCGCCGATCATCGAAGCTGGTACGCGGCGAGTCTCTCAGCCGTCCAAGGCGATGATCACGGCGAGTCTCTCAGCCGTCCAAGGCGATGATCGCGGCGAGTCTCTCAGCCGTCCATGGCTTCAGTGCACGCCTCACCCCGTCTTAGCTGGAAGCACTGTAGAACTCTCATGGCTACTTATCTGCATACCGCAGCATACCCGTCACCGTCAATACCACCCACACTTCTAGATTCCTCTACCTCAGCAGGATACGACCTGAATGCGTGACGGGATTTGGGCGCGGCGTGAGTCCTCTGCTGCGAGAAACTTAGATTAGGCCATTAGGGATTTTGGACTTGCAGTTGCGGCAATTGGTAAGTTGGGGAAGAACGGAAGATGACCATGAGGCATCGACGGCCTGAATGCTTGACGGAGTTTGCTCGCGGCGCGGCGCGGGACTCTGCTGCGGGGAAGCTTAGATTAGGGCATCTAATTTCGAATCTGTGATATATCATATATGAGATACCAACGGGTCAGTGGGGCGGGGCGGGGCAGCGGGTATAAGCATGCCCGAGTTTGGTAGGTCCGCCCCGACCCGCTCTTTTTAGAGAATCTTAAACATTCGACCCGCCCCGCCCCGCCGGGTACAAAATCCCGACCCGTCCCGGTATAAAATAGGGTCGGGGCGGAGCGGGTCACAGGTCGACCCGCCCCGATTCCCACCCCTACATGAGATGCTATGATATGATATGGGTAATGATGAGGAATAAATAGGATAAATTTGAAATAGATAGGTTAGTTGTGTTGATAGTTGTGTAGAAATGATTGAAAAGTAGGGTAGTTATATAGAAAAATGTGAAGAAATTATTAAAAAAGGGTAATTGTGGAGAGTGAAAAGTTTTAAATTGAAAAGTTTTAAATTAAAAAGTTTTAACTTGACAACTTTCACTTATTACCAAACACGCCCTTAGTGTTAATTGATTTTATATTTGCTGGAGGTCTTTTCTTTATGTTCGTTTTATACGCCTGGACAGTTACGAGCCATTGTTAAATAGTTTTCCCCATTTACGGGTCGCTCCTGGAACTCGCTGTCCAGCGAGGAAGAAGCTCCGATCTTTAGGTTTTTGCCTTCCTTGTGCCGATGTAAACCAGCAATGTCGTCCCCATTGGAGTGACCAAGTTGTAGCACCCACCGTAAGAGCTACGATGGGCTCGAATCGTTTTTCTTCGCCTTAGAAATCTGGATTGTGTTGGATGGGTTTGGGCCGATTCTTCAATGCCTCCGGGACAGCAACGTGGGCTCAGTTTTCCTGCATTCCCAAGGAGCAAAACGCGTTAGCATTAACGATCTTTAGAAAAGCATTAACATATGGGTATCCTCCCATGGATTCGATGGCATAACGGCTAAGACGGGGCTGTTTATACACGGATTGAGTCACGGATTCAGCAGCATAATGGCGGCGTGTTATGCTGAAATCCGTGGATCCGTGTGCGCCCGCCTTGTCGGAGCACCGCTTCAAACAAACACGTTAGTATTAGCACAAATCAAAGAAAATGGAGTCGCCACTGATCTTAAAAGAGATATCAGTCCCTGTTTCCAATGAATAAAGGCACCAATCGTACAGAGTTCGGGTTCCGGCCTTCGGATTGAAATAAATATGGCGAAATCTGCCAACCCGAGACGGTTTACACGGGCGTGAAAAGGGGAAAATAAAAAGATCTGAGAAAGGGGAGAGAAGGAAAGAGGAAAAGCTGGAGAGGATTGAAGCTTGAGAGCAGAGAACCGGGACGCCGAGGCTTTGCTGCAGACTCCCGTCTTCCCCTCTGGGATGCCCTCTCCAAGTGTCTTGAGAAGAGAGACTTAGCTTCCTATTTATAGATGGTGGAGCGGGCTTTATAGGCTTTGGGCTGTGGATGGGAGCCCATTGTATGTGGACTTGGATCTGGTTGGAGCCCGTTGCTCCAGGTAGGCCGCTGTTGAGGCCTGATGGACTGTTGTTTGAAGAGCCCGCTTTTGTGGGCCAAGGCTGGATCTGGTGGGCTGCATTGTAGAGCCCATTCGGTGGTTTGCTGGAGCTTTGCTCCTGTGGGCCGGATCTGGTTGGAGCCTTCTACTCCAAGTGGGCCATTGTTGAGGCCTGACGGACTTATTGTTGAAGAGCCTGTTTTTGAGGCTTGGTGGAGCTTTGCTCCTGTGGGCTGAGACTGGACAGGCCCGCTTAGTGGTGTGCTTGGCTTGAGATTTGCTTGAATCTGCTTCGGTTTGCTTTGAATGGGTCGTTGGTTCCAGAGCCCGTTGGTGTTTGTTCTTGAGTTGCTTGCCGTTGTTGGGCTTGGATTCTATTCTCATTTATTCATCCTTGTGCTTAAGGGAGGGGTGTCTACATTTAGCTAACTTTATAACAATGAAATTGGGAGAGACATATATAAAAGCTATATTTATATAAAATATAAATTTACACTATTGATATTTGATGGAGTTCAAGATGACAAGTTGCCTTATTTGAAAGCAAGTTTGATACCTTTTTGAAAAATTATAGAGAATTTACTAATTGAGAAAATTGAATATAATAGTATTTTCAAAGGATATTTAGGAGTTGCAGAAGCCTTACTAGTGAAAAAAAGAGATGTTAAGGTGAGAAAGATGTCTCCCAGACTCTCGGGGGAGGGAGGACAACTTGACTTGGGCCGTTACTATTTCCGCGTCACTATGAACAAGCTTTTCAATTCAACCTTGTATTCTCTCTCACGTGCCGCCGCTTGGACAGGCAAGTAGTTGATCGGGAGTGCGTGCGGGTTGGAAGATAGGGTTTGAAGTTAATGGGCTGACTGTGCATTTCACCCATTTTTTAATATTTTTTTTATTTTTTTATAAAATTGTTAATTTATTTGTATTTAAAATGTGTATCAATTTTTACTATTTTTTGAGACTTTTTGTTTTTGATTTTTTAAAATCAGTGGCAATTTCGTAATCCATAAATTATAAAAATGCCACTGATTTTAAAAAATAAAAAATTTAAAAGTTTCCAAAAATAATAAAAATATATACACATGTTAAATACACCTATGTTAACAATTATATAAGTTCTTCTAAACACAGTGTAAAAAAATGAATTTTTGCACTCGGGCTCACCGGGTGCACTGTATCATGACTATAGAAACAATTTGAATACACCTAGGTGCACTTAGACTTGATGCACCTATGTGCATTTAACTTAGTTTTTAATTTTTTTTTTTATAAAATTGTTAATTTAAGTAGATTTAACACGTGTATTAATTTTTACCATTTTTTATTACTAAACTGTCACTGATTTTTTAAAATTCGAAAAAAATTTAAAAATCTCCAAAAATGGTAAAAATTGATATATATGTTGAATACACTTAGATTAACAGTTGTATAGAAAATTTTTCAAAAAAATTAAAAAACAAATATTTGCACCCAAGTGCACCGAGTCTAAGTGCACTTAGGTGCATGTAATTGGAATCTCCGAAGTTATATGATAAAAAGGGTACGTTTCAAATATATTTATTATGTTTGATCATAATCCTAAATATACATATTATGTTTGCATTTAATCATAAAAATGCTCATTTCGTAAAAAAAATATTAGTTAAATTTTTATAAATACCAAAATACTCATGTTATAAAATAATAAATGTTGAAATAAAATAGAAAGAAAATGAAATTAGAGCTTTTTAAATTCAAAACTCACGTGCAATTAGGACATTAGTAAATTATGACATTTAATTATTCTAATTTTGTTATAAATTTGAAAAATATATTAGTAATTCTACATATTTACCAACGTCGTTAACTCATTGAATAGACATTTTTGACATTAAATGCAAACTTAGTAGATATATTTAGTATTTTGAAAACCTAATGCATATATTTGAGATTGCATATTTAGGAAAAGCCCCCCAAAAAAATCTCGCTTAAGTGCTGAAATTTGGATGATTAAGAGGCTAATTCCAACCTCGAAATTGATTCTTGCTGTCCAGACGTCAATTGTTTTCGAAATTCGATTTATTTATTATTCAATATTATGATTATCATTCATCTGTGCCTTTAATATTCCACTACTCGGTAGGATGAGATGATTAGACGGAGTGGATGCGTCTGAGGCACTCCAGTTTCGGAATTTTCACTAGATGAACGATTTTTGCTGTACACACCTGTTGTACTGAGGACCACCTCGGTATCTTCTGGGAAGCTCCAAACCGGCAGCGGCAAGCCCTAGAAGGCCAGAACCGATCAGATCGAGCGGAGGCGACATGAAATGATGGAGGAGAAGCACGAGAAGAAGAAGATATACCACGAGAAGCAGAGACTGCAGTTCTGCCTCTTGCACTCCCTGAACAATCTTCTTCAGGTTTATCTCTCTCTCTCTCTCTCTCTCTCTCTCTCTCTCTCTCTCTCTCTGTCTTTTTCCATAGATCCAATCGATGCTCTGTGATTATTTAGTGATTACACCTGTACCGGTGGAGCCCATCTGCTTGCTGATCTTCCTTTGAATCTATCAGTTTCTATGCTTCTCTGCTAATTGTACGGATGGATATTTGAACTTGTGATGATAAATGAAGTAGGATCTAGCTAAGATTTTTCTCGCTGATAGAACTTGTGTTCATCACTATGAGTGATGTTTCCATCACATTAAAGTCGTTGAGA
Organism: Annona cherimola; assembly: GCA_030490835.1. Classification (NCBI taxonomy): domain Eukaryota; kingdom Viridiplantae; phylum Streptophyta; class Magnoliopsida; order Magnoliales; family Annonaceae; genus Annona; species Annona cherimola. The sequence goes on from CM059971.1 coordinate 108,742,372, forward strand.
TGTGCATGGAAATCAGCATCAGTGAGCTGCAGCACCTTCAAGATGAGCTTGATAGCTTGCTTGTGTTGGCTTGCCAGGAACAAAATCCAATAGCGAACTTTTTAAAAGTTGAGTTTGATTTGAGGTGGTTAAAAATGTCTGCACCCCCCCGGTGGGCCCATGGATTCATTAGTGCCAGTTGGAAATAAGATCATGCCAACTTATGCAAAACTGGGAGGGGGGCACCAATTTTAATAAGTGGGAGCAGATAGGATGTGCACGTAGTGTGGCTGATTTCGATACTTTGATAACCTGATCGGGGTTGTTTGGAAACCTGTTTAAGGTGGTTCGTATGTGTCCCTGCAGCCTGATTTGGTATATGGTAGTTTTCAGATGTGTTGATTGTCTTTTGAATAGGTATATTAGTCGCACAATTTTCTTTACATGGCTTTTCTTGCCTCATATGACTATGGAGTCTCCCTAAGTAGGTATATATTGCATTTTTTGATTTCCTTTTCTTGCATTGAAGTTGCATTTAGGATTGGATTGAGATTTTAAGTTTATTGGTTAACCGCATTTAGGATTGGATCGAGATTTTAAGTTTATTGGTTAACTTGACATTATGGGTGATACGTGAGATCAGTAAGTCAAAGAAGTAACAAAAATGTGCAAACACACTGCAATCCATCCAATGAATAATTAGATTGGTATCAGTCAATCTCGTGAAATGTGTCTAACTCCATCCTCAACTCTTCCAAAGAGGACATGAGTGGATGACAAAAAGCCATCTTCGGCACTGTGAAACTCAAACTATATCATTAAGAGGCAAAGTGTTATGTTGATGTACTTGAAAGCAATCCTAAGGAGTGCCTTTGTCTACAAAAACATTACCTGACTGGAGGCCTGTAGATTCCCTTCTCTAATCGAAATATGATGTCTTTTTGCCTGATTAATAAATGCATTAATTCAGGCAGTTGCCAGCATGTTGTTCAATAGATTTTGATTTTTCATTTTGGTCTTCTCACTTTCAAGATTGAATTCAGTTATGGATTTATTCTTTCATTTAGTGAGTGGTTTTTGATGAACTTCCTATAGTTCAGGACAAAGACTCATTCACTAGAGCAGACTTGGACGCCATTGCTAGCAAACTCCCCATTATTGATCCAAACAAGGGAAGCTGGACTCCACTATCTGTAATATTCAAACCCCACCATAACGCACTGACCGGGAACTATGATGTTAATGTGCTGATAGCAGCACTTGAAGGGAGAGGTAAGAGAGTGGTTTGGCATGACCGTCGTAATGCTGCATCCTCAATTGACCTCAGCCAGTCTGAAGAAACATTGATGGGTATTGTCCTCAATGTGCCAGTCAGAAGATATGTAGGGCTTTGGAAAAGCAGGCATTGGGTCGCGGTTAGAAAGATTGAAGGTATCTGGTATAACTTGGACAGCGATCTTGCTGCACCTATACCATTCCAATACGAGGAAGAAGTAAAAGATTTCTTGGATGATGTCATTAATCAAGGTGGAGAGATATTGATCGTTTTGCATGGTGAACAGTGACTACCTGCTGTATTTTCATCCACAATTTATGAGCTGAGAATACACTGTGACCTTGGTTTCATCTAGAGATATAAATCTGGTGGCTATTAGAGTTAGATGGGATCGAGGAAGAACTTGAAAAGAAACTACTGGGTCAATCCAATCACATTCATCTGTGTGTTTGTATCTGTTTCTTGCCTGCTAGTGATGTTTGTTTCAGTGATTGAACTGCCAGAAATAACAATGGACAGGAATGGTGTCCAGTCTTTGAGGACGTTGAAATTTGGGAAGAAGCTGGAGGAAGGAAGACTTGGTGAGCTTGGGCAGATGGTGGTTGGAATGTTGCCAGATGATCTTGCCTTCACTGTCTTCCTCCCATCAGAGGAAGCTTTCAGACGTGATGTGAAATTACAGGCTAATGCAAGCCTTGTGGAACAAAAATTCAATGACACATTTGCCATACTCACCCGGGTATTAGGGTTTTCAACAGTTCCTCAACACTTACCCTCATACGAAGTGTGTATGAATAAGGAGATGCCTCTTGACTCCATATCTGGTTTCAGATTATACGCTGTGAGGACGTCTAGTGGTGCGCTGGTTGTGAACAACGTCCAGTCAAAATGGCTTGATGTCAGAAAAGGGAAGGTCATCATACATATTATGAGTGGGGTTATCGTGGATGCTGAATTCCGGCAATCATTTCAATCTGATGACAATGATGAAGAATAGATCCATCTGAATATCCCGTTTCAGACGTGTGACTTGTTCACACACCCTCTAAGGTTCTCATCCAAGAAATGCGGGCTGAGGTTTCTTCCTTACCCGTCCCTTTTTTGTTATCATCATCGTCTTCACCTAGGATGCTTGTGTCGACCATACCTGATTCTTGTTCCTGTTTGCTGTATGTTAAGACCAGAAGCAGGGTTTACAACTGTGTTTTTTCAATAAAAAAAAGTCTTCATTTTTGTTATTGGTTGACGTTCTCTCCTCCTTTTGCTAGCATTCTTCTTCTTCTTACACTTTTTGTTGAATCTAATTTTTAATTTTCTTTATTATCATTCCTTTAAATATTTAAATTCTATATACATCTCTATGAAATAAGAAGGGTCGACTCATATCCTGCAAGTAAAAATTAAAAATTTCTGGCGACCCATATTTAAATATTTCGGTTTGGAAATTATATGTAAGTTCGTGTTCATTTTTGTTGGCATCTCTCATATTTTTTTTATTTATCCAAATAGAGCCTGACTGAAAAAATATATATTTTTAAAAAAACTTCGAATGAAGTAACGCTGAAAGATGTTTCAATCAAGAACCAATTTCTATTTCTTTTCTCAAAACATAAAACCTACGGAAATGTTTTGCACAGCTCGCATCCACTATTAATAGTTAATCAATCCACAAACCCTCGTGCTCAGAATGCTGCGATATACAATAATAGTTTAATCAGATTTTTCAATCCAGAACCAACTTTCTATTTCCTTTCTTAAAACATAAAACCTACGGAAAATTATGCACAGCTTGCATCCACTATTAATAGTTTAATCAATCCATAAACCCTACTGATCAGAATGCTGCGATATACAAATGAATGCGGAATGGCACATGCCCCCGCCCTAATGAATCATGGAAATTCGTAAAATCACATTCCATCATTTCACCCATACGTTATCTGAGGTGTAGGCGAGCCGAAAATCCGTCTTACCAACCATTGCACGGGCCTCAGTAGCTGGACTCTCTTCTTCCGCCAAAACCAAATAGCAGCATTGTACTGCTCGTTCCTTATCTTTTGCGTCGCTGCGCGCCAATCGTACTTCTCCATCTCTTCCCTGGCTGCTTTTCCCATGCTTTCTCTGAGTTCCTTGGAAGACAAAAGGAGGTCCACTTTCTGCACGCAGTCTTCCACATCTCCTGATGCATAGAGGTAGCCTGTCTTCCCCTCGTGTTCTTTCGGGATTATATCAGGAATCCCACCAGCACGGACACCCACCACAGGGACGCCAGATGACATAGCCTCTAAGACCACTAGCCCAAGTGTCTCAGACTCTGACGGCATCACAAAGACATCACCGCTTGCATATGCTTGAGACAGTTCTTCACCTTGTAGCATTCCTGTGAATACTGCAGGCATGCCGGCAAACATCTTTTCCAGCTCCTCCCTGTACAGACAGGAACGAGATGTTTTGAGTAGATTATCTTTATATGAATGCAAGAAATGTCTTGAGAAATGAGGATTCTTTGGTTCCAAAGAATGACTGGATTTGAAACAGAAAAAGTCTGTTATAATTTTTTGGATCCTGAAGAGGATTATTGATAAATATGCAGGCACGACTCAATGTATACTTCCTTTAACTCATTTGAGGTACAGATGACATGCACAGCATCAGTCAAGACCAAAAACCTAAACTGGCTAATCTTGAACAACTGACTTTTTCTCCCACCAGCTTGTTGTTTCTTCTAAGCTATTCATAACCAATCAGCATTTGTGATAAACCCAAGCAAAGCAAATTTGGGCATGCAATTTTTACATAATTCAGGACACATTTTGCCAGCGTGGACAAACATTTTGTTTTAATACGGCGTTTTGGACTATATAGCAGCATCGTATCAAAATATATGAAGCACAGTTCAGGCTAGGAACAAAAAGCTAATGAATGTCAACTAGATTACCTGTATGGTCCATCTCCAATGAAAGCAATCCGTGCGTATGGAAGCTTATCCATGACACTGCTCAATAACAGACGTCAGTGGTCAGCCATGGTTGACAAGACAATTGTTGACACGTGCATGCATGAACACAAGCCACAAAGATAACCACAAATACAAGAATACAAGATACAGAAGCACATATAATTTTCCAATAACTTGCATCCTGCCATTCTCTCTGTCTGCAGAGTTATGATGGCTTTAGCTCCAAGAGAAAACCCAAACGAACCATTAATTTAAAAAAAAAAAAATCAGATGATGTCTCGCTATAAGAGTCATATATGTAAACATACCAGCAGTTTTAATTCCAATACTTTGTTAGTTTTACTTATAGTAGACTGATCTATAAATGGAACATTAGATAATTATTATATTATATAGCGTGTAAATTTCACTTTTAGCTGCACCCTCCCCATAGATTTCCTGGCCAAGAGAAATGGCGCAAAAGAGATTTGTCACCATGAACATGGAACACCATGCCCATACTTTCACCATCAAGAAGACCCATGAACATGTTTGAGAACTTACAATTTGAGGACATCCAGGCTCTTTTCAACTCCTAAGCGTCCAACATGAATCACCAGGGGCCTTTCAGGTTCACCACCACTGGTTGGGGAAAAAAATAGCTTTATTAATTATCTTCCAATCAGTCAATAAGAAATCAAATATTAAGTATGAAGACAGGAAAAGCTCACGTCAGCCTTAATCTCATTTCATGGCTGCGGAAACGAGGGTGAAAGCTTTCAGAATCAACACCTTTGTTCCAAAGGCGTATCTTATTAGCTGAAAATAGAAACTCCATGAGAAAAATTGACACAAGAATAAAAGAGATCCTAAACAAAAGTTTTGAGGTTATTTACCAGCTGTCACATGCTCAGCTTGAAGGTCCCTTCCAATGGCTGCTGAAGGCACCAATGTAAGGTCAGCAGCTCTGTGAAGAAACTCTGCAGCAATTGGAGACAAGGTTACAGCCTTTCAATCAGGATGGGAGCAGTCAGTTTCACAGAAGATATTATGAAAGGGTTGCTTACTTATGACCAACCACATGGGCTTCACCAGCCAACTGAAGGTGTATCTTGGGATGTATCTGCGAAGAATCAAAACAGTAAATGGCCAGAGGAATTATACTGACATATGCATGTTTACATTTTAATCCAAGACGTTGACTGTATCAGTGTTATGAAATAAAATAGAAAGTCACTATTTGAACATATACTCTGGTATATACAATAGGCATGCACTTTTTCAGAGTTTAAGATTCATGTTGTATTTTGCATTAGCAGTAGTGAGAATGAATATGTAAAGAACAAGTGGCAAAAGATACTTTTTTTTATGTATGAGCACTTGATTGTAATTGTTCGATAAAAAAGGAAAAAGGAACATAAAGGGTAGCAGAACTCACATTGGAACATGGGTGTGATATGACATCACTATAGGCACACAAAGGAGTTTTGCAATGATGAGTGCACCAAATACCTGGGAAAAAAAAAAAAACCACATTCATTACTTGGTCATGCATAAAAGCCAGGATTGCAGGATATATCAATGCCGTAATTACCATTATTCCAGGTGAAGATGCATGTATAATGTCTGGCTTGAATTTCGCAACTTCGGAAATTATTCTAGGACTGAGTGCAAGTGAAAGTGGCACTTTCTGATACCATGGGCAAGGGAAGCTGGAATGGAAAGAGAATGCATGGTCAGGCTATCAGCTAAGCAAATATCTATAAATTTGACTGCAGATCATAGTTTTTCTCATTAAAACAAGTCTCTAGACTATTTGTCTTGATTTGGTCACTTGAATCAAACAACAAAATTCTTGAGCAGTCCCCCATTGAAACTGGAATGAAGGAAAGGGGAATCGGGAAACTCGAATGTGGTGTACAAACAAATTCCAAAATCATCCTAAAAGAAACAAAAGAAGTGCTAAAATGCTATAAAACATCTTTATCCTTTTTCTTCTTTCTATTTTTTCTCCAGAAAACTTAGCAATACTTTCTAAAAAGCGAGAAGTGATGATGATGATTATTATTATTGAAGAAGTGATGATTATTAAATCACATGTAATTGAAGGATGTTACAAGACAAACTGTATTGTTGAATCACGAACTAAGTTAACAAGGCAAAGGAAGGAAAGATTACCTCCATGACCCAATCAGTTTCGCTCCATGGAATTCCTGAGGTACACCTTCATGAGTTGTCACAACAATGACCTATACAACAGAAACCAAGAAGGTAAGCAACATTCACCATTGTAAACATCTTGAGTTTGATAGCCAGTGAATCAATATCTCAGAAAAATTGCTGGAGATTGGATAAGCAGACAATAACAGTTTGCCACAGGTTAGGCTATCACATTAACAATTAAAATATGGTGGAAAAAGAAATAAAAGAAATAGAGGAAACTTTTCCCAATTCCCAAGCAGAGTTGAAGAGTTTTTATTTACGATATATGTAAATGTATAATAAATGGCAGACTATTATTGGCTCCGCACCCAAAATTTCTAGGTTGAAATAGTCATCTCAAGCAAAAATTAAATGCTTGCGTGCCTTTTTTCTGGGAATTTTTGTAATCCTTTCAATATGTTGAGTACTTCTAGTCATCCAGGATGTTATGGAGACTAACCCCTTGGATCATCTAAGCTCGTGCCCAATTTGGTATAAAATTCAAAGATTTGTAAAGTTGGAGTGATCATGTCCAGGTGGCACCTAGATTTCACTACATCTCAGGTTGCGGAAGAAATAAATATTGCACAAAGCTTCATGTGGAATCCAATGCTGAGAAACAACATCGGGGTCTACTAACTATTCACAAATGAACAATTAAGAAGCACCATCGTTGATGTAGGAAGTTCACATTGATGACTGAAATACCTCATCCCCCATCTCACGCAGATATTTGATGAAGTTCTGGAATCGATTTTTATATCCAGAGACGTAACTGCAAAATGGAAAGTAATTAGTCCAAACAGTAAAGTAACATCAATGCATTTTGGGTGTTAACACAGCAAAACAAATCAACACACATGCTAATTTTTCCCTAACATCAGAAGATTGAGATACATTATACAGAGTCGCTAATAAACACAGACAACGTTGAACAGGTAATGAATGACACGACGTTGAAAAAAGCGCACTAAATTGCGGCGGAGAAATGAAATATATTCGCCGAGTCAGAGCGAAACCAAACCAAAGGCAGAAGAAGGAAACTCACGCGAAAGGCGATGGTTCGACAAACAGTGCAATTCGGCGGGGCCTGGAACTGCCTTCGGCGTTCTCCAAAAGGGGCTGCCCCTTCTCTACCCCTTCCTCTTTAACTTCCTCGATATCCATTTCCTTGGCAGAAAAAGCAGTCCGTTGCTTGGCTTTTCCTCCTCCTCGCGGACGCCTCGGCAGGGAAGAAGGCGGTATCGAAGCAGAAAATATGGCGCGTTCCTCGGAAAGAGAGAGACGAAGATAAAGAGGAAACGAAAATGCAGGAAGAGACAACAGGGCGGAAGAAGTGGAAGCAGTAGCAGTAGCAGTAGCAGTAGCAGAGAGTAATGGAGGAGAGAGAGAAGGATTTATAGAGAGGGAGGAGGCAGACATTGTGTATGATTGCGAGGGCAGTAAAACGAGAGGATTAAAAGGAGAGAAGGAATCAGATTCCTTTTGCAATAGAAGAGGAGGACGGTATATTCGTTAGTGGGGCAGGAATCGCAGAAAGCATATGCTTGTTAGAAGCTCTCCTGCTCTACCCTAATTTCCAATTATCCTTTCCTTTCGTGACGATTGACGCCACTTCCGCTGCCGCCTCCTTTTGCGCGCTAGGGAGAAGCCTGATTTTTTATCTGATCAGCAGGCCTCCTGCAAAACCAAAAAGATTCCATTCGGCTCGACTTCCGCGCGTTAACTGTTAACTGTTTACCGACCAGTCTGCGGCGATACATCGGAGCCGTTGAAAGGAAAAGGAAAGAAAAGTACCAAAAAAAAAAAAAAGGGCGCTATCCGTTTTGTCTTCGATGCTGCGCAAGAAACACGCGGATATCAGAAATCATATTCATACTCTCCATTGGCGTGGCGTGGCGTGTTTTGAATCTTTTGATGGAAATTCTATCCTCTCGCAACACGCAAGCTCTTGTTTAATTCGTTTAAGAAACTTCGTTGTGTATTTAAACTAATTGGCCTACATTTTATAGCAGATTTAATGATTTTTTTAAATCAAGTTTACGGGTTGACATGAAGCTTGCGTTTCTTTGAAAATGGATAAAAGAGGGAGGAAAGAAAAAAGTGGGCACACCACTAAGCTCCAGCCACGTTAATTAGGAGGGCGATTAGCCGATTAGACTTTGGTGGACCACCTAAAATTTATGAGAGGTAAATGTCTGGCGAAAGATATGTTTGCTAACGGTGCCAAACAGCGTCACTGTCGCTATCGGGGGAAAATTGCGCCATAGACCCTCTAACTATGCGTATTGGCATTTTAGACCCCGATATTTGCGTATTAGCATTTTAGACCCCAAAAAGTTTCGACGCTTGCATTTTGCCCCCCACGCCCTCACGGTGTCAAAAAATCAGCGTCTGACAGTCCGAAATGACGAAAATACCCATTGACTGCCACTTCTTCACTCAGCCATTTCATACCACCATGGGCCACGGAATTTCCCATCACTATGGGCCGCCGGATTGGTGAAAGCTTTGCATGTAAGCTCTTTCATTCACCTCTTCGTGCCTCTTCTCCCCCTTCCGGCTCGCCCCGTTTTATCAGTTTGGGGTTTTTTAATGGTAAACAGTGGAGTAATAAAAAAAAAAGAGAGAAGAAATCGCTCTCATCTGATCTTGGTGCACGCTGCGCACTTGTCTTTTCACGAGCTGCGGGCCGGCGGTTCGCCGAGGGAGAGCAGTTAGGAATAACCGTTCATGTGCCCTGCGTGGATGGCTTCAGCACGCAAGAAGCACGCCTCGCCAATGTCATGCATCAGTGCCGTCACTATGAGACGGAAGGGGGAGAAGAGGCACGGAGAGGCACACTCATGTGTTACCCATCTGTTTTCCATTTTTTCTTTAGGTTTCAAGATCAATAGGTGATGCATACTTGAAGATGTCTGAGTTTGCTTTGGATCCTTCTTTCAAACGTTTTTAGCTTCCTAAACCTCTTCGTCATCCTGTTCTAATTGCTAAACTGATTATACGCAAGAGAGTAATATGTGCCCAAGATAAATTCCTAATTTTTGCTTCTGATGGACTTTGGGAACATCTAACAAATCAAGAAGCAGCAGAAATTGTGCATAATTACCCACGAAAGGTATTTTCCTTCCCTCAAACTAATGCTGTATATTCTCCTGTGCTCGAGATCCAACTTGTTTCCATGACAGGGATTAAGAGGAGATTCTCGTCAGATGAGGGCCTAGCTCGGAGCCCACTCGAACGCCATACGACCTTGCAAGCAACAAAGTCCTTTATAAGTTTTCTTCCAAAAAATACCTTCCTCCTCTGTATCTTTCTTTTTGTTTTCCTTTTCTCTTGTAATGATCGTGAGTGGGAGGGAATGCCATTTTTTGAGGCATTTGATAGATGAAGCAAGGAGAGACCTTTGCAAATCACACCCTTTTATCTACCCACTTTACTGTGTGTTGTGGCAAATGAAGTTACTTTTTCATTCGTTGCATTTAAATTTTTTTTTTTTCGAAAAGAAAATAAATGCTTGTTTTTGAACTTCCCAGTTGATGGTCTGATCCCAAGTCTCCATCTTCGAGCTAGTACTAGCAACGAGATTCTATATGGACTGGAGGCCAGTGAATTCTCTTGCAAGTTGCATTGGGCTGGGCTGGGCTACCACCCTTTCTACACCCACTCCAAACGGAAGAAGGTCAACTTGAGTACTTATGTACGGAAAATAAATGAAAATTCTTTGTGTACCCACTATTATTCTCTCTATACCTACACTATTTTAAATTTATGATGTTATAGCATCCCTTGTTTCTCTAATGTCCACACCATAACGTTTCGTCAAAATGCATTCTCCTCTTTTTTTTAAATTTCAAAACTGTCCACACCTGCATCTGCTACTCGTCTTCTCTGCCTGCATGACTCCAATAGGCAGGACGCCCACAAAGCGTCCATTGCCACTGGGCGCTACATCTTCCCTGCCTCCGTGCTTGGGTACGCCTGTGATGTTGATGCCGGCATGACATCTTCTCTCTCTATTTTTTTATTACTCCGCTGTTTACCATTAAAAAACTCCAAACTGATAAAACCGGGCGAGCTGGAAGGGGGAGAAGAGGCACGGAGAGGCGAATGAAAGAGCTTACATGCAAAGCTTTCACCAATCCGGCGGCCCATAGTGGTATGAAATGGCTGAGTGAAGAAGTGGCAGTCGATGGGTATTCTCGTCATTTCGGACTATCAGACGCTGATTTTTTGACGCCGTGAGGGCGTGGGGGGTAAAATGCAAACGTCGAAACTTTTGGGGGTCTAAAATGCTAATACGCAAACATCAGGGTCCAAAATGCCAATACACATAATTAGAGGATCTATGACGCAATTTTCCCCCTATCGGCCCTACTTTTGGATCAAGAGGACAAGGAAAATTTGACATTTTCCCGTGCGGAGGACCCAAGCCCAAGTAGTCCAAAACTCAGATAAGATGTGACATCCCCGAGCGTTTACAGCCGCAACTAATTGATTGTCCCCCGTGTTTTGAATCCTCGTTTACAGCTGCACCTGACAATAGAAAAAAGAAAAAAAAAAACCCGAAGCCAGTATGTATGCATTTTAATTTTGACCTCTACAGCTTTCTTTAAGATAATATGTCTTTGGCTCTTAGTGTTTTTCTGTTGTGTTTACTTTTCCTACTTACTGTGCTTTCTTTTATGAAAATATAAGTAATTTTTCAGTCATTAATTTTCTTACAAAATTTACCGTTTTATATACATTTATTTACTCCTCGTACGGTGGCACTGGTCCTGTCATCCCTAGTATGATCTGAATGAAAAATTATTCTGTTTGGAGAAAACTGTTGCTGCCTTTTCCATGGAGAGTATAAATAGCATGCCTGTTTATACATCTCCATAAGATATATAATTCCATAATTTTTGTACCCATATATGCCGAAGTCATCATGTTTATTCTAAAAAACAAGCACACTTTCGTAGATATCTGACCACTTGTCTGAGAATGAATTGCTTAAACGCTTCCGTCTGGATATATATATTTTTTAAGGCCTACAGGCTAATACAGGCTCGATGGAGATCTACCTCCCATCCATCCATGCATCTACTTATTAAGATGCCGAATATTCCGAGCCAATCAATCAGGCAGGGCAACAGTGGGACCCACCAGGCCACCAGCAGTGAGGGTAACACGTGGGACCCATCAACGGCTCGCAGTAGAAGTGGCACGTGATCAAACCAAACAAACAAACAAACAAAAAATGCTGCAATTAGGTCGATTGGCGTGTTCGGCTTCTTTTAAAATAAGTTCCGCTTAAATATACGGATAGACGTATTCCAAACGTCAAAGGATGGGATCAATTTAGGAACGGTTTGGATCTTGTGAACACTGTCCAGATCATCGATATGTCAATGCTTTTCAACTCCTCTTGCCCCCTTTTAGGCGGGAGCTCTTGGCTGGTTCACAAAATACGAGTGTATTTTGATATTTGATAAAAATTTCGTAAGAAAATTTGTCTTGCTTAAAATTTTTCAAAATAAAAAAAAACAATGTAATATAGGGTGTGTTTGTTAACAACCAAAAGTTGTCAAATTAAAACTTTTCAACCTAAAACTTTTCACTCTACACAACAACCCTATTTTTTAATCATTTATTCACATTTTTCTATACAACTACCCTACTTTTCAATCATTTCTACATAACTACCAACACAACAAACCTATTTATTTCAACTTTATCCTATTTATTTCTTATCATTAACCATATTATATCACATCATTTGACAACTTTTCATCTCTATAACTTTTCATCAAAAGTTTTATCCATTCCCAAACACACCTATAATTTGAGCACAAGGCACTTGGCCCAATGGCAAGACTGGCATACAACCAATTGGGTTTCAAATCTCCTCTCCCTGTCTAAAAGAGTTTTATGGAAAACAATACCATGAAACAAGAATTTTACAAATTCTCTCCTGAAAGTGAAAATTGCAAAGATTTCCCTTGATATGGACTATGGAGTGTTTACCGAAAAAATCCTTCTCTAGCACGATGGTTGTGAATATGCCCCATTATGATATCAAGATGGTACATCATATAAATATCTTTAAAAATTGGAGTAATGATGAATAATAAAAAGAATAAAGTTAAAATAAATAACATAGTTATATATATAGTTGCAAAAAATGATTGAAAAGTAGGATAATTAAATTGATAGTTCTTCATAATTCTTAAGCACGACATGTATATTTTTGAAAAAAGGATTATAGAAAGGAAATTTTTGTTATTGAAAGCCAATATGGCATTAATTAAGTATAATAAGTTCAACTTTTTAATTATTCACTCTGATTTTAATTACCATTTTCTTTTTGCACACATTACAATTTTAATTTTTGAATTGAAGCTAAATGCACACTGGTGCACTTAGTCTTGGCGCACCTGAGTGTATTAAATTTTTTTTATTTTTTAAAATTTTTTATACAACTATTTAATCTAAGTACATTTAATATATGTATTAAGTTTGATCAATTTTGAAGATTTTTAGCATTTGCCACTTATTTTTAAAAATAAAAATATTTAACAATATTTAAAAATAGTAAAACTTAGTACACATGTTAAATATACTTAGATTAACAATTCTATTAAAAATTTTTAAAAAATAAAAAATAAGTTAAATCACCTAGGTGCACCGAAACTAAGTTCACTCAGATGCACTGTACAAGAGCCCTTAATTTTTCTTTTTATGATAAGCTAACATAAACCCAGACCGGAACATGAACAGAGCTAGCCCAAGGGAAAATAGGTCGTCTCGTTTGGGGCCTTTGGGCTTCAGACGGGGGACATCGAAGTCGGGTTAGAAAGAGCCGACCAGATTTGATTAGGGGTGCAACTCAGGTCAGGTTATACCGGGTTGGAGTTAACCCAAACCCTAAGCCAACCGGGTTGGAGTAAACCCAAACTCAAACCCTAAGAATTTAATCCGGGTTCGGGTCGAGTTCGCATGGGTTTTGGTTTGGTTTTGGGTTAGAATTCGGGTTACTAATAAACTATTTTTTTCCAAATTTAATTGTAATCTAAAAGAAAATTATTGGAATATACATGCCTGTGTTTATGAAGTCAAGCCTCACGCTGAATTGTGCAACATCCTTTCAAAGAATTTTGCAACATCATGCTGAATTCTGCAATTTTCTTTGAATGAACTATGCAAGCAATTTTTCAGCACCCTATAGACACAAATAAATGACAAATTAGTTAGTTTTATGACTAGTTGGTCATTTCTATTTAATAGCTAATGGAAATGACTCAAGTGTAGCAAATAGAAAATGAATATATCATACCAACTTTGTAGTTGAAACTAAACATTATCATACAAATTGCTGAAATTGAATTCAAACTGAATATTTATCATACAAATTGCTAAAATAGAAATTGACCACTTGTCATACCAATAAACTTAAAATATGAATCAAATTTATACTACAATCTGAAATTCAAACTAACAGATTTCTCATACTAACAGAAAGTATAATATGAAATAGATTTATCATGCCAACTCAAATTCAAACATAATCCACATAACAGTTATTCAAAGCAACTAAATCTAAATACATTAAGCATAATGGTTCAACATTCCAATCTAATTTAAGTGCAATCCAAATTTAAAATGACAAATATAAACAAATCTCAAGTTTAAATAAGTTTACATCCACTTTTAAACAAATTCAAAATTCAAAATTCAAATGAGTTCATGTCTCCAAAGTTTCCAAAAATACTAAAAAACTATTCGAAGACTTCCAAGTAATTTCTCCCTTGATTTCCATCTGCATTTCTAATGTCAAGTTCTTCCTCCTCGATTTACATTTTTGAAAATAATATGCATCAACCTAGACAAAAAAAATGCATGCAACTGTTAACAATAAAAAGATAATAATCATAAAAAATTATCCTAGAAATTAAGTTACCTCAAGCATGCTTTGGTAATGGAGGAAGATGTGATTTGTCTAAACTAGAATTGGTAATGCTTGAAACATGTATATATATTAATATTACAAAAAAACATGTATAATTTATGAAAAAATTATATAAATTACACCGGGTTCGGACCGGGTCGGATTTTGGTACCAGGTTGGTGCGAACCCAGTTTTGGTTTCGGGTTTCTACGGGTCGGGTTGAAACCGAGTCTATTTTGAAAAAAATCTAAAAAATAAAACCCATTTTTGGTTTTGGTATCGGGTCGGGTCGGGTTCGGACCGACCCGGTACCAAGTTGCACCCCTAGATTTGATATGTCGTATGGGTAACCCGATTCGGATCGGTCGGGATAATACCCACTTTTGAAATGCCCTAAGAGCCCAAATCGACAGCGCTGTCGTCTCCTCAACCTTGTCTCGGACTGCCACGGACTCCGATAGAGGTGCTTGGATATCCCATTGCTTTATTAATTTCTCGTATGCTCGCTTATTCTTATTTTATTTTTCCATGATTTAATAGACTGCATAAAAACTTGCCAGATTTGCATCTATCACCTCTGTACACGTCGTTCTGATTATAGCTTGAATACGTTAATTTAGGGTATTGGATCATGGACGTGATAAAGACGCAGCAGATATCGGGGAGAGCGATTGAGAAGGTGATCGTTCACCCACTCGTCCTCCTCAGCATTGTTGATAACTACAATAGAGTTGCAAAGGACACACGCAAGCGAGTCATTGGCGTTCTCCTTGGCACTTCCTTCAAAGGCACCGTCGACGTCACCAACAGCTACGCTGGTCTGTCAACTGAATTCCCGTTAGCCCTCTCTCCTCCTTTACATCTAAATTTTTATTTGAACATATCAGTTCTGTTTGGGAATTCATTCAAATCTAGAGTTTGCCGAAGAAGACCAGCGTGGGAAATAACCGAACTGTTAATCTTGTGATCTATTATGGGACTTGAAGATGTCTTCTTCTTATTGAAAACTTTTAAGTTATAGGTTGCAATATCTGGATGTCCTACTCTGTGTTTTTGGATGCCAATTACCATTTCTTTCTCTCATTAGATGCCCTTCAAATTGGCAATAACAATAAAAAAAAATATTTGGTTGAAAATTGCTTTTGTACTTGTCTGTAATAGTGCACCTCAAATATCTTAATCATGCTAGAAGGTTGGTGAAAATATGACTATTGTAATTCATTTACATTATCTGATGAATGTTTGGTTGTTGATTCTTCAGTTCCTTTCGAAGAAGATGACAAGGATCCTAGCATTTGGTTTCTTGACCACAACTACCACGAGTTGATGTTTGCCATGTTCAAGAGAATAAATGGTAGCGATCACTCCATTTGCTGATCATGACAGATTTGGTTTAGCTATCTGTAATTCTGACGATAGTATATCCAAATTGGCTTACTTCTGTTTCAGCCAAGGAGCATGTTGTTGGTTGGTACAGCACAGGCCCAAAGCTGCGGGAGAATGACCTGGACATTCATGGCTTGTTTCATGAGTAAGATTCAAAATGTTTAGTCATAAGATCATATGATCTTGTCATTAGAAAATAAGATTCAGAATGGTTTGCGCTTGACAGTTGAAATTTTATGTTGCAGTTACGTTCCTAATCCTGTATTGGTCATCATTGATGTCAAACCTAAAGAATTAGGAATACCTACCAAAGCTTACTATGCGGTTGAGGAGGTCAAAGAGGTGAGTACATCAAGTTATTCTGTTCATTTCATAAGCATGCATTTCCGTGGCATGTGGATTTATTTATTTTTTGAATGAGTGGAATTTGTACGGATGAGATTTAAATCTTTGCATCATATAACATTATTGGTTTCTATGGAGAATGATTTTGAAAGTTGGAAATCGTATGTAAAAATGAATCTCGAAAGATTTGTTTATAGTGTATTTTCACCCTTGGTGAGATTTAAATCTTTGCATCATATAACATTATTGGTTTCTATGGAGAATGATTTTGAAAGTTGGAAATCGTATGTAAAAACCAATCTCGAAAGATTCTCGGTTAGATTTTGTAAGGTTTTATCTTCTTTCATTTCCTTTTTTCTAGATGTGGTTTTTTAATTGTTCGAATATGAGGTCATGATTAGTGACAACTTACGTTTCTTCATTTAAAAATCCGTTTGGGAATATGTAAAGTGGTAAAGTGGAAACAAGAAAAAATTTTAAGAAGTGAGAGAGTGATGTTATGCGATAGGGTAATAATTAAAAGCAAAGAGAATAAGTTAAAATAGATATTGTAGTTGTAGACAAAAATGTGAAAATGATTGGAATGTAGAGATAATAATAAAAAAAGTAGTGTAGTTAGGTAGTTAAGTTGTCAAATCACATTAAAAGGTGTGTAGGGATGAGTGTTAAATTTCTTTTTAAATTCGTACTTTTATGTGTTCCCAAATCGAACCTCAGTTGTATTATTATTTTTTTAAATGAAGAGACACCTATATTGTGAACCATAATTGTGTTTGATGCAATGCTTGTCTTTCCAAGTACATCTCAGCCTTTTCATCTCCTGGCATCAAGAAAAATCTAGTATTCACCTGGATTTTTTTTTTTTTGCTTGGAATATGATCTAATGGGTTGACCATGTAATTAGTTATTTGAATTGGACTTGGATCAATTTTTTTTTCATGCATCTTTTGTTGATTTTTTTCTCAACACATCTTATGCATGCCAGAATGAGAGAGGCTTTGCTAATTGCTATATGTTGTTACAGAATGCTACTCAGAAAAGCCAGAAGGTGTTTGCGCACGTGCCATCAGAGATTGCTGCACATGAAGTAGAGGAAATTGGTAATGTATCCTGGATGAATGGGATATTGCTGAATTTTCTCTGCTGATAATTTTATGTTCTCCATCTGAAGAACTGTGAATGCATTTTGGTTTTACTTTGTTTATTCAAATAATCAATAGATATAAATCAGTTTCAGTCAGCTGGAGATTTTACTAATTTGGACTTTGGCTTAGGTGTGGAGCACTTGTTGAGGGACGTGAAGGATACAACTATAAGCACCCTGGCCACAGAGGTGAAAATTTTCCAGAGAATCATCATTTTGTTTTGATTATTTGGAATTTTTCCCCTATAAATGGCTAACCTTGATAATCATTAAAAGACAAATAAATAAAACAAACTCATTTGTTTGATCCTGAATAGGTTACTGGCAAACTGGCAGCTTTGAAGGGGCTAGATGCACGACTTAGAGAGATACGTGGTTATCTGGATCTTGTGGTTGATGGAAAGCTCCCATTAAATCATGAGATTCTATACCATCTACAGGTATTACATTTAAGAACTAATTTTGTTGTTCTTTATAGTTTAGGTTGCTGCTGGCCTTATTAATTGGTTTTGGATGATGGATTTTATTGAATGCCGAAATCGATTGCAATTAAATTTTGTTTCTGAAATAACTCATAACTACATCAACTCTCCTCATTGTTGGTGGTGGGCTGGGCACCTTCTTGTGAATTTGAATTTTATTTATTTATTTGTATTTCAAGTGTGACATTGTTATGCATGGCATTGCTGCTTATTAACCATTATTCCAGAATATGCCACCTCCATTTTGTGGATTTATTTTCTTAGTTTATTTGCGTTGTGGTGAAGTTTTACTGAGTTTGAGAACACAATGTTGCTTGTGATGAACGATGAAATTTCATTAGACTTCGTTTTTCTGATTATTCTATATTTTGCAATGAACTTTCTACGCTTCAATCACAAAACTGGTAATAGCAGATGAAAATTAATAATCATATTCATCTGTTGGTGGCAATCCAATTGGTTTTGCCATCAGCATTGGAAGCAAGATACACCAAGAGACATGAATATCAAGCTTATTGATTCGTGCACTTTATAGAGAGAGGACAAATATTTGGACCCTTGATGTTCTGAAGAATAATAAGCTTTCTCAGTCTTTCTTTTTGCCTTAGAGCTTATTGATGCATGTGCTTTATAGATAGAGGACAAATATTGGGACTCATGATGTTCTGAAGAATGCTAAGCTTTCTCAGTCTTTCTTTTTGCTGGCTGGTTGGATAGTTTGTCCGTCTTTTTTTGCCAGGTAGACTGTGTTCTTCTAGATTGATTTCTATCCTTCTTTGCAGGATGTTTTCAATCTACTTCCAAATCTCAATGTGAATGAACTAATCAAGGCCTTTTCAGGTAATGCATGCATTTTTTCTTGGTGCATTATGTACGATCTATTTGGCGGCCAGAGAAAATCTAACTCTTTGTCCTTCTTCAGTGAAAACCAATGATATGATGCTGGTCATTTACCTTTCTTCACTCATCCGGAGTGTAATTGCACTACACAATCTGATAAACAACAAGGTAATCTGCTGATTAAGTGCCATTGTTCAATATTTTACTCAATAATTTATGTCATTACTCACTAGGGATTATGTTATCATAATGACAAAGTATTGCTGAAATCCAAGATGTAAAACCCAGTTGTTTTGAGTTGTTTGGTTTTGGCATGTTCATTTTCAATGGAGTTTATAGTTAAAATATAGACTTTAGTCTGTCCCAGTATTCATAATGGCTTACATTTTGGGGAAAAATATCTCTAATGTTAAAACCCTGTACAGGTAGAAGCCTTGTAATTTAACAGTAAGATTCATTTGTTTTCCATCTTTGCAGATACTTCAATTCAACCAGTTTAACGATTCTATAATACAAATTGTTGAATCTCATAGTTCAATTATTTATTTATTTTTTCCCTCGGAAAAATTTCCTTTTTTTTTCTGTGACCTCTTGCCCATAATACATATGCACTAGGGACTGGTTTTGAAAAGTCACCTACTTTGGTATGTGTAGAAAGCTGTGTTCAACCAGTGAACTTGACCATCTATCCACTGTGGTCCTCCAATCAAGCTGGGTGGAATATGATCAGCCATCAGATGTAATTGTTTGTTTACTGAAGGCATAACTACCTACTGGAGGCTTGTTTGGTTTATTTAAGGCCCACTGTAAAAGCTGAGTGAGGCACAAGAAGTGCATCAACTTTCATTGACTGATTATCGCCTTTTAGTTTCTTTTGTTGGTAAGGATATCTGCTTATATCCTGGAAATGCTTGGTTTCAGATGCTGAACAAAGAACATGAGAAAGCTGAAGATGCAAAGCCAGCAGCCATACCTGCTGCTGCTGGCTCTTAGAATTGCTTCTGTCACACACGAGATTTTAGCCTGGGAGGTTGCAGTCACTGGTGAAACTTGCTAATGCAGCTCTCTTCGCACATGAGTTTTGAATGCTACCGGGGTTACCAATTTGTGGCAACACGCCAATTAATTAGTTCTGGGATGACAGCTCATTGATTTCCATCAACATTCATTTACTTGTCTGTAGTAATTGTAAGATTGATTTTTAGGGTTTCTGTGCATGTAAAGGATAACTAATCCTGGTGGCCAGCTGCTTTCGGCTGTTAACGGGTGATGTTAGCCTCCTTTAGTCCTTTGGAAGGATGATTGATGTTGTACTTGGGTTTACCAGAATTGATAAATTTTCTTCATTCCTGTTCCACCTGATGGGCCCATGTCTGGTTCAATCTGTCTAGTTTTTAGTTTCTTGCTTGCAGCATCAAAGAAAATGGAAAATGCACTGGATGCTAGTTCAAGCCTATTCATATCAGCCATGCTCGTCTGTGCATCTGTTTTGGTTTTGGGAGCAGAATGACAAATCATCTTGAGGCTGAGACATGGATCTTTGGTTGTGGATTGGGAGTTGGGACTCGTCTCGCTGAGGCGTCTCAGTCTACCTAGTTAGGGTCTACAACCTAAAGCAAAACACCGTGCACCAACTTTCGCTGTCTAATGTCTTGCTGATGGTCTCGTTCTATATTTTAATATGTTTGCCTCCTGAATTTCTGATGTGTTGAAAATATTCAACGCGTTGAAATTTATTTTTTTATGAGCATATTTGTTGCAATTCATTGATATGTTAAATACAATTGGGATTAGCATAAATTTGAAATTTTGAGATAACTGAATTGAAAATTTTGCAAGTAGGCTTAAATGTTGGTGAAAAGAGTCGCCCCATAAAATCTTTAGCTTTGATCATGATTTCTAATGCCCTTCCAAGGTTTGGCCATAGCAGTTGACTATTGGGCAGCTGATGCTTGATTCAAAAGATTTCAAATCCCAAGCCCAACTATTTGAGGTGGGTCTTTTTTTTTTTTTTGAATTTGTATATATTTACATCCATCTCAATATGTATTATAATTAATTCCTGAGACATTCTTACCATTTTTCTTAAAAAAGACAACATGTTCCTATTAACTTAACTTTGAAGGTGCAAGCTCTACTACACCAACTGGGAGACAACGCTTCCATTTATAATCTCGCAGCCCGGATCGAGCCGGGATTACTAAGGCTCAGACAAAATTGGATGAATGGATGATTGGTCTGATAGATATAATCTCAATTGCCATGAAACCATGGACGCCTGCTTTCCTTTGACAAGTATTCCATTGGCCCCATCTGCCAGCTGACCAGTTGGATCTCTCTTTGAATTGTAAATCCAAAATTCGATCCCTCACCTGAGGTCCTGAGCTGATTTCTGGAAAAGGTGAGATCAGTTCGTTCTAGATCTTTCTTTAAATCGATCCTCGTCTACTACTACAAAAGGTGATATAGTAACCGTCGTTCATCATCTAATACAGGCATTGTGATACCTTTTTCACTGTTCTGACGATATTTTCCTTTAAAAAAAATTGGATAGTCAATCCATTTTTTTTATTCGATTCTGTCCTCAGAGTCTTTTATTGGAACATTCTTTCATCAGTTGATCTATTTATTTAGTTAGAAGTTAATATCCATTGATTAAACGTGGAAATTATCATAGATCTCAAATGATTAAGTTGTTGATGTCATTAAGCATTTTGGGACATTTTTCTTTCCCTTTTTCCCCCATTTGGCCATGCTGTCGGAAAAAAAATATTTAGAGAGTTATTGGTTGAGGCAAGATGTCGACAGTCGACACTACCAATTGGGTGTTTTAAAAGTTGGTTGCCAGCAACAAAAGTTGAGCATGTGACCATTAATTCATTTATTCAAAATAAGAATCGTTACACTGGCAGAACTGAATTTGACCACCTCCAAAGTCATCTCCGCAGGATTTAGTCTTCTTTTCCTATGAGAATTGAAGCTGATCTGTCCGAGATTCACGGGCTGTAGTCCAGAATTCCAAGACAATAGTTTTTTGAACTACAACGTACAGTTGAACGCTTTCCATTTTTAGTTAGCTAAAAATCATTGTCAACGGTTATATAATTAATAAAATGCAATTTGAAGTTAATGGCATCTAAAGTTCTGATTCTTTGCTTTGAAAATCCTGCGTATCATGTTCTTCGGACATACCTCAAATAGAACTACTCCTGTCTCATCTCCCAGCAATTAGTGTTCATCAGCTAGCTCAAGAAATGGAGCATCTAGGACATCCAAGTTAGGACGCTTTTCTCAATTTTCCTCCACACCATTCTACTCTCCTGCGTCATGAACTTGCCACAATCCCTGAGTTCAGCTGCTGTCTTCGGCAACGAGACTGATCGGCTTGCTTTTCTTTCCTTAAAAAAAATGGAATAGCCAGCGATCGTAACGATGCCCTGAGCTCAAGGAACAACCACTCACTTCGTTACTGCCAGTGGCAGGGAATCATCTGCAGCCGCAAGCATTATCGGAGGGTCATGATCTTGCGCCTTCCGGCCCTGCAGTTGGTGCACACGTTATCTCCCTCCATGGGAAACCTCTCCTTCCTCATGGCCATCAACCTCCCATCAAACAGCTTCCGCGGCCACATCCCAGCAGAGCTTGTCCCCTTGTTCCGCTTTCAATACCTACTCCTCATGGAAAACTCCTTGGAGGGAGAAAGTCCAGCCAATCTCACCCAATGTTCCCGACTCCTTGTCCTTGACCTACACGAGAACCAGCTCACCGGGAGAATTCCTGCTCAAGTTGGACGTCTCTCGAATCTCGTTAAACTGGATCTTGGTCCCAACAAGCTAACAGAGGGCATCCCACCTTCTGTTGGAAACCTTTCCTCGCTCACCGTTCTCTACCTAGGAACCAACCCACTTGGGGGACGCATTCCTGAAGAACTCGGAGGGTTGAGAAGCTTGCAGATTCCGCAAATGAGTAAAAATGGGCTGATGGGTGCAATTTCCTCTCGCTGTATAATCTCTCTTCCATGGAGTTCATTAATCTGGAACTGAACCACCTGCATGGAATCATTCAGCCCCCACATTGGCCTCTCTTTTCCTAATCTAGAAGAGATATATGTGGGAGGAAACCCATTTGTGGGTAACATACCAACCTCTGTATCCAATATTTCAGGTCTTTCACTTCATCAAAAATAAAAATAGAAAAATCAGGTCTTTCATTCATTGAGCTCAGCTTCAGCAGATTCAGTTGGCCTGTGCCCGCCAGTCTAGGATGTTTGCAGGCTGCCCAAAACTCGGTTTTGGCGCTAACATTCTGTCTGGGGACTTGGGTTTCATTGCTTCACTAACCAACTGCACCAGTCTGGACATGTTGTCACTGGGCAGCAATCTTTTCTCTGGCCTGCTGCCTCACTCCATAGCTAATCTGTCAACTGTGCTGCAGACACTGTATTTGCACGATAATAAAATACATGGAAGCATTCCTGCAGGGATTGAGAACCTGGCCAACTTGACCCTCTTATCTTTCCAAGGAAACCTTCTCACTGGTTCCATCCCCGATGGACTTGGTTGGCTGGTCAACTTGGAAGGATCGGCTCTGTTTTCAAATTGATGATCAGGTAATATTCCATTTTCCATTGGGAATATAACTCGCTCATCTAAGCTTTTCTTATTTGAAAAATGATTTAGAAGGAAGCATCCCATCTAGTCTGGGTAAGTGTCCGGAATGGTTGGATGTTTCTGCCAATAAACTCGACGGTTCCATTCCCAAACAGCTTGTTTCTGTCTCTTCCATGCTGCTTTTCCTGAATCTATCTCATAATTCTTTCACTGGGCCGCTGCAAATGGAGGCGAATGGCCTCACCCAGCAGCTAGGAACGCTAGATGTGTCCTCCAATCGATTGTCTGGTGAAATTCCTGCTTCAATAGGCAACAGCTTGGCCTGATCGAGTCATGGAGATCATTGACAGACAACTTATCTTACTATACAGGACAGAGAAGCAGCAGCAGAAGACATGGTCGATAAGGAATATTGCAACACTAGTAGACTGAAAGAATCCTTAGTTTCAGTAGTCCAGGTGTTGGAATGATGTGCTCTGCAGAATGTCCCTGGGAAAGAATCAAGATGAGAGATGCTATCCTGCAAATCTGCCGGATTAAAGAATTGTATCTTGGTGCTAGCCCCATTGTTGGGTGAACCATCTTATCTCAGCAATTACTGAGTCCCGTGTATGCACATGAAATGATAGTGATTACTTGGACAAACAAATCGATCTTCTACATCCCACTCAAATTGCCTAAGCATTGCCTCAAATGTGATTCAATAAATTTCTGACCCGTTAATTGGAGAATGAATACATTAATTAATAACTTTCTTAGTAATTAGTATCTGGCCGCTAATTAAAGTATAACAATAATTATTATATTTGATGATTTTTCTGTCAAAGATTCAATTATATAACTAAAAGATTTCGGAGCATATAAATTAGAACAAATTGAAGTTTGCATGCATGTATTCTTACCACAAAAAAACGAGTCGAGGTAAAGAAAATTCATCAAACAAAGCTTGGATTTTCTATTGGAAATCATGTGATGCGGAAGCGTACCTGAATCTATGTGTGTGTAGATTCCACCTGTAGACCGAGTAGAGTACGAGGTCTTCTCCCTCAACACTTCTCCCTATGATACTAGTGGTAGATGGGAACCGCTTGTGATGTACACGTGTGAGAGAGAGACTCAGACTTCTCTATATATAGAGCCCTTCGCATCATGACTCTTAGTAGAAGTATAGTTCCACATGGACTCGGATTACATACGTATCTCAGATACGCTAGGCTGTCTTTAAATCCAAAGACTTCTTATTTAATTAGGACACCTTATAGGAGTTTAATTCTAACATTTTCCCACTTGACCTAATTAAAATAAAATTAAGAAAGAAAGGAAAATTTTACTTAAAATACAATCCTTGAATTTAACATTTGAAAAAATTACCGGACGAGTGCACTCATTTGAAAAAATATGTCCAGTCATTACATACGCAATCCAACTTTAATACTTAAGTTAAGAAAAATTTGTCAATATGGATCATGGCGGTTATATGCAATATGTAACATACTTCCTTCCATGCACCACGATATTAACAAACTTACTTAATTAAGTTCTTAATAGCAGATTTACAATTATGTGATTTTAATGTCCCACATTAATATCAAATAGATAAAATCTTTTGTTTCCAAATCACATAAAATTGTCAACAAAATACCATAATGAAACAAAAGAAAATAATCATCCAACATGAGATTTCAAAATGTATCGATTACATCAATAATTGTCCCACACAACAAGACCCATATTTCTTATATGTCCAGAGAAAACTTTGGGCGCCAGAGCCTAAGTCATGGGATCAGCAATCATGTCAGCAGTACCAACAAAACTAATCGATATCAGACGATTATTAATCCTTTCTTGTACTGACATAAACTTAGCATCAATATGCTTGTTAGCGCTAGTAATTCTTCTATAATTGGAGAAGCTAATCGCTGATGAATTGTCACAACTGATTCTCAGAGGACTAGAGATAGAATCCATAATTTTAAGCTCTGAGATAAATTTCCTCAACCAAAGTGCATGTGAGGATGCTTCATGACAGCCGACAAATTCAGCTTCCATGGTAGAGTCAACTATACGATTTCGTCTCATACTCTTCCATGAAACTGCTCCACTGGCTAATAAGAAAACATAGCCTGATATGGATCTTCTGCTGTCTGTACAACCAGCATAATCTGAATCTGTATAACCGATCACTTCTAATTGATCAGTTTTTGCATACATGAGCTCATAATCTTTAGTTCCTTGGAGATATCGCATTACTTTCTTTACTGCTTTCTAATGTTCCATTCCTGGATTGCTTTGATATCTTCCAAGTAATCCCATTGCATAACTGATGTTAGAACGTGTACAAACTTGTGCATACATCATGCTCCTAAGAGCAGAAGCATATGAGATGAACCTCATTTCCTGTTTCTCAATCTCATTCTGTGGACACTGATGCAGACCATATTTTTGACCCTTAAAGATTGACACTTCACATGATGAGCAGTTAGACATTTGGAATCTTTCTAAAATTTTATTGATATACACCCTTTGTGATAACCCTAAAAGTCTTTTAGGCCTATTTTGATGGACCTCAATTCCTATGACACATGATACCTCACCCATATCTTTCATATCAAAATGTTCAGAAAGGAAACTTTTAGTGTTATGCAAAAGACCTAAATCATTAGTAGCAAGCAAAATATCATCTACATATATAATCAAAAATATAAACTTACTCCCACTCAACTTTAGATATATACAGTGGTCACCAATATTTTCTGTAAATCTAAAGAAAGTGAAAACTTTGTTGAACTTTAAATACTACTGTCGGGAAGCTTGTTTAAGTCTATATATAGATTTCTTTAATTTGCATACTAATGTATCATTTCCTTCCATTTCAAATTCTTCAGGTTGCATCATGTACACCCTCTCTTCTAAATCCCCATTCAAGAATGTCGTCTTTACATCCATTTGATGTAACTCTAAGTCAAAGTAAGTCACTAATGCCATAATAATTCTGAATGAGTCTTTTCTGGAGACCGGTGAAAATGTCTCCTTATAATTAATGTCTTCTATTTGAGTGAATCCTTTGGCAACAAGTCTGGCCTTATACCTTTCTACATTACCCTTAGGGTCCCGTTTGGTTTGGAATATCCATTTACAACTAACAGATTTGCACCCTTTAGGCAACGTAACAAGATCCCAAACTTTGTTTTGAAATATGGATTCCAATTCATCTTTCATAGCATTGATCTATAATTCAGACTTTTCACTATTAATAGCTTCTTTGAATGTCAATGGATCATTTTTAATACAAGGATCGTCAATACATTCTTCCAAATATATAATGTAGTAATTTGAAATAGCAGGTATCCTTATTCGATTAGACCTTCTTGGCTCATTAATATGTTCTATATTATCATATTGATGAATGTCATTTAGAATTAAGATCGATTCATTATTAGTCTCTTTCATGGGTTGCACGGCAATTTCTGGTTGTTGATCTGTCATGTTATGATCAACAATCTCAGTTCTTGTATCTATTAATGATGAACCAGAAGAAAGGTCTCTGATCTCCTCAAATTCCACATTTCGTGGAGTTGTGCTCCTACTATTTTCGACATTTTCAATGAATCGAGCTGTTCCGGTCTCAATGATCCTAGTATTATGAGATGGACTGTAAAATCTATACCCTTTAGACCATTCTGGATATCCAATAAAGAAACAACTAATAGTCCTTGGGTCCAATTTTTTTTCTTGTGGGTTGAATATCCTTGCTTCTGCTTGACAACTCCAAATATGCATATGCCTCAAACTGGGTTTCCTGCCTGACCATAACTCAAATGGAGTTTTAGGAACAACTTTACTGGGAACTCTGTTGAGGATATACATAACAGTTTTCAAGGCTTCACTCCATAAGAATAAGGGTAAGGATGAGTTGCTCATCATACTTCTCACCATATCCATGAGAGTACGATTTCTCCTTTCAGCAACACCATTTTGTTGGAGAGTTCCAGGCATCGTATATTGATGTTCAATACCATTTTCTTCTAGAAATTTAGCAAATGGATCAGGGATTCGACCTAATTGATTGTGTTTACCATAATATTCACCGCCCCTGTTAGATCTCACAACTTTAATTTTCCTATCCAATTTCTTTTTTGCTAATTCTTTGAATATTTTAAAAGTGTTCAAAGAATCAGACTTTTCATGTAATAGGAAAATAAAATCATATCGTGAGAAATCATTAATAAACGTGATAAAGTACTTTTCACCTCCAATACATGATGAAAATGGACCACAAATCTCGGTATGGATCAATTCTAAAAGTCCATTGATTCTTGTGGCACTCTTTTTCTGAGTTTTGGTTTGTTTTTCTTTAATACAATCGATACATATGCTAAAATCAGTAAAATCTAGAGTAGGTAATACCCCATCTTTTACTAATCTTAGCATCATTTCTTTCGATATGTGACCCAATCTTTTATGCCACAACATGGAGGAATTTTCATCAATCATACCACGTTTATTATCAGCACATACATTTAAGGTAGATGAACAATTAATAAATGAGCAATCTGTACTTATTTGATATAAACTATTCAACAATGTTCCAGTTCCAACTAAAATAGAATCCTTAAATAAAGAAAACTTTGAGTTTGCAAAATTGAAAGAATATCCCATTACATCAAGTTTTGGCAAAGAAATTAAATTTCTAAAAATGGACGGAACATAGAAAACATCATGCAGTTCTAAAAAATGCCCCGTGTCAAGGTGAAGCCTACAATTTCCTACTGCTTTGACTTTAGACTTAGTCAGATTGCCCATTAAGTTTGATGACTCATGCAGTTTTGGGTTGCGGGTTGAATGGAATGCATGTAAAGAGTTTGAAACATGGATAGCAGCACCAGAGTCAATACACCATAAATTAGAGGATACATTTATGAAATTGGTTTCAAGGCAAACACGTACGTAATTGTTACCTTTCTTTTTGAACAAACTCTTTCGCTTGAGACAATCTTTCTTAAAATGTCCTTTCTTTTTACAGAAATGACATTCTCTATGGACTTTTTCGATCCATCCTCTAAGCCTTTCTTTAATGGGAATTTATTCTTTTCTTTTCCTTTCTTTGACTTGTACTGCTTAGAAGTCGATGTGAAATAGATAGCCATTGATCCATCCTGTTTTAATCTCTCTTCCTCTTGTACACACATGGATATTAATTCATTTAAAGTTCATTTCTCCTTTTGTGCGTTATAGGAGATTTTGAATTGTGAAAACTGAGATGGAAGAGAGTTTAGGACAAATATGACTAAGAGTCAGAGATTTTCATCCCTAGTTTATTAAGTTTCCTAGCTATATTTGACATTTCCATTATGTGCTATCGCACTCCACAAATGTCATCATATTTCATTGAAGTCAATTTGTTAGTGAGCATTCCAGCCAATGCTTTATCTGACCCATTAAATTTTTCCTTAATTGAGTCAAGGTAAGTTTTGACACTTTCATCTTCAGAGTTAGAAATAGAGCCCATGATGTTCCTTTTTATTATACTCTTTATAATCATAAGAGACAATCTGTTGGAACGCTCCCATTTATCAAATTGAATCTTTTGACTATTAGTACTTTCAGGCGTTAAGTCTTTAGGTTTTGTAACACGAAGGGCTAAATCTAGATCCAAACATCCTAAGGTAATAAGTAATTGCTCATGCCAATCAGAATAATTTGATCCATTCAGTGTCGGGATATTAGACAGATGAGATTGAGGAACAAGAGTCATAGCTGTAACAAAAAAATGAATAAGCTCACGTCATCATTATGATTCAGATAAACTATCATGTAACAATTCCATTAACAATAATTAGTCATAGCTAAAAAAAATTTAAAAATAATCACACAAGCAATAATGCATGATTATATTCAATAATTTTATGATAAACAATAATATTCAATAATTAATTATGAATACACAAAGTCAAGAAATTCCCACCTTCGGGTAGAAAATTTCCTGCGTTTATGCAATTTTAGTTAATTATTGATAAATATTAAATTATAGTTACCTTCGGGCAGAACTATAATATAATATTCTTTAATAATGCAATTTCTATGATAAGAGAAAAAATCATGTTATTCTCTCTTTGTTTAATAAATTTGGTTAACTAAACATCTTAGACTCTTCAGGGTAACAAAAGACATAAAGATGAACAATATTTATTGAACATAAATTGCATAATGACAATTTCTCACAATTTCTATTACAACAATATTTTCTCTCCATTATTTAATAATGTTGAAAATGTATTTTAGACCCTTTGGGGCAACTAGAAATACACAATCAAAATTATTAATATAAATTATAGAATATAATATATATATGAATAATTCAATAATAATGATTATTAAATTCATTATGTGCGATTAAATTCCATATTATTTCTTTTGGTCAGCCAAGTAAGTGAGGTGGGGCATAGGAGGCTCCCCCTACATAGCAGAGACCTAATTAAATAACCACGTGATCCCCTTAAATATCTCTTGCCTAGACACCAACCTCCAGTCATACCATAGAATATAATCTTACCATAAAATTTAATAATCATAACTTATATAATTATTTATATATATTGCATGCTGAAAATTAAATAGAAAGCAATAAATCATGAATAAATTGCTAATTAGACATTTATAAACTAATCTCATGAATTAATTGCACATATAATTCAAAAAATTTGCATGTATTTGCATAAATATAAAAAAATCAGATTTATTGACCTATTTAGCTTAATCAGACCCTTCCATTAGATCCAGAATGCTAAAAAATATAGAAAACCACTATTAGATCGTCTAATTTGGATAACACGATAAAAAATTATGTTAACTTGCATTTGGACGGTTATTAAGGCACCGCGTGTCATTTATTGGGCTGTTGGGTTTTGGGCCTGGACAGTTATAAGCTAAAATGGGCTGCCCATATGGGCCTATAAGCTGAGCCTGAGAAGTTGGCCCGCCCAAGTGCAATAGACTTCCTGAAATGGACATCCTGAAATGGGCCAACTGCCTTGGCCTAGATAGTTTTGGGCTCGCGGGATATGGGCTGGGCCTAGTGGGCATACTTGAAAAAACCCAGCCCGCCCGTTAGATTGAACAAACCATTTTGTAAAACAGAAGAAAAGAAAACAAATAGCCAGAGTGAAGGGGTTTTCTGTAATTATTCTTTCTTCTTCCAAAGATAACCCTAGCCGCACATACCCATCCTGCTGCCGCCCAAACCCGCTGGCCGCCGATTGCCTGCTGCTACCGGCAGCCCCAGCCAGTCAGCGCCGCTGCCAGTCGCCGCCGTCCCTGCCGACGCCGCTGCACAGCGCTGTCGTCCGCGTCTTCTCCGGCACCGGCTTCTCCAGCAGCAGCAGCCTGCTGGACGCCGTCGCCCCTATCTCCAATATCTGGCCGCCCGTGATGCCGCCAGTCTGCCGCTGACGCCTAGTCAAGCAGCCGTCGTCCGTTGTTCGCCGCAGCTATTGTCGTCTCCAGTGCCGGTGCCGCCGCACGGCTCTCGCTGCCGTGTCTAGCAGATCTCCGGCTCTCCTCGCCTTGTCTTCTCCGGCAGCGGTAGAACCTCCGGGTCAGTGCGGCTGGTGGGCGGCGATGGCGGTGGGTTGGATGGCGGCAATGGCTAGAGGACAACGGGTTGGACGTCGTTGTCGGCACTGATTGGAGTGCCGGTGGTGGCTGAACGGAAACCCAACTTGCTACCGGTGATGGCTGACTGCTCGTAAGGACACCGGCAACGGCGACTGGATGGGGGTGATCTGCTGTTCTTTGCCGCGATTTGCCGGTTTTCTTTCCTGGCAGTTTCCAGCCATGACCAGTTTCCGTGGTCTTTTCCAGCGACGGCAGCGGCCGCCGTAAAAAAAAAAAAAAATATATTTTTAATAAATGTTGAATCCATAATTTCAAAGCATCGTCTTTAATTAAACCAGAATTAAATTCACATTAGGCAGAATTTAACATGGATTTTCATGAGCATGCTGTCAATTGCATATAACTTATCAAAATAATATAATATGACAAATCTAATTGCAATTGTGACAACATGTGTGCATATCCAAAAAAAAATATAATAAATGGCATAATGGGTCGCATAATGGGTCTGAATGCATCATAAAGTTTATGGCATATGCATTCATACATATTTCAGATTAATGCATCCAAAAAAAAATCACATGAATATTCTAATGCAATAATGAATATTTTAAGCATTATTAAATAATATATATATATATATATATTTAAGCATCATATATATATATATATATATTATGGGTGAAATTTATTATACCCAAAATCGAAACGTGTGCTCTGATACCACATGTTGGAAATCATGTAATGCGGAAGAGGTACTTGAATCCATGTGTGTATAGATTCCACCTATAGACTGAGTAGAGTACGGGGTCTTCTTCTTCAACATTTCTCCCTATGATACTAGTGGTAGATGGGAACCGGTTGTGATGTACACGTGTGAGAGAGGGACCCAAACTCCTCTATATATAGAGCCCTTCCCATCATGACTCTTAGTAGAAGTATAGTTCCACCTGGACTCAGATTGCAAACGTATCTCAAATACGCTGAGCTATCTTTAAATCCAAAGACTTCTTATTTAATTAGGACACCTTATAGGAGTTTAATTCTAACATTTTCAGATCTAGTTTTTTTCAGATCTGCTAACTAGATTCATTCATGCTATTACACAACTTATCATCCGCACTCCACCTTTCCCCTCCTTTTACATAACATTTCTAGGAACTTCAGCAGCAATCTTCAATTTCATAACACAAATTTCTTTTCAGGGCTTTTGCATTCACACCAATACAAAAGTAAGATAGTTGCATCTTTATCCACCTCTTTTTTTTTTTATTATCTTGCATCCATTAGGGTGCAACTTGCTATGAGGGCCGACCGAACCCACTTGACCCATCCCAATTTCAAAACTAAATTCGAGTTTTATTGTTAAATTTTTTTTCAAATTAGATGCAATTTCAACCTAACTTGAGAAAATCCAAAACCAATACCAAGTTTGCATCAACTCGATACTAAAACCCGAGCTGGTCTGAACCCGATATTCTCTTTAATTTATTAAAATAATTATATTTATTTATGCATTAAATATTTCAACTATATCGTGATAAAATACCTAATTAAATTATAAAACATTTATTGTAAAACCTAAATATTTTATACATTTGTTTATAACAGTTGAATACATTACATCTATATTAACTTTATTTGCAAATAATTATCTATATATCAACTCTTTGAAATTATTGCATATATATTATATACATATTTTTAACTAGCATATATACTAATTAACTACGATATATAAGTCTCGCTCTTGTCAAATTTTAGATAATGATTTTATATAATTTCATTTATTTTCTTAACTTGATTGTTATATGCAAACTCAATACGTTAATTGTATTTAGAATTATCTTTTAATTAAAATACCAACTTTCATCTAAATCAAAGATAGCATAGGTCATATAAATACATTCATATGTAAATTATTCATGTGCAAATACAATAATGTTCAAAAAATTTGTTATCTCTATTGATAATTTCAATTGCTATTGATTTGAAAACAACCCGAATTTCAATTCAAAACCAATGCCAACCCAGTCCAAACCCGACCCAAACCTAGATTCTAATATTAGAGTTTCAGTTTACCTAAACTCGGCACAACCCACCCAGAATTGCACCCCTATCATCCATACCAACTCAGTTCGTTAAGCGGTCTCCTCGTCGAGGGGAGTTTTGAGTCCACAATGGAGTCGAGTGATCAAGAGAGATGAGTTCGAAGTGAGGTCAACCCTAGGGGATATTTAATAGCCATTAGATGTAACTAAATGGACTTGGTATAAACGCAAAATTTTTTAAAAATCGTTGATATGGATGGAGAAGAACAAAAAAAAAAAAAAAAAAAAGCAGTTGATATAAGACAGTGGTGGAGCCAAGGGCACTCGCATGAAAGGAGGTCTAACATTATCTGCCCCCAAAGCCCTTTCCTGAGCATCGACTTCAATATTACCTCATGGAAGCAAAAAGAATTGGATGGATCCAACCACTGGAATGAAGAAGACTTGCCAACTACTGTAAAGCATAAGTGCAACATCAACCATCCTTCCAAAGAAAGATAAAATCACGCACTAACTGCTTAAAGCAGTGGTCGTGAGGATTAGCGACCTTACACATACATTGCCAAGCCTGGAAGTAAATTGTATAAATACGGAGCAAAATGCAATGGAAACGCCTATCAGATGTTGAGCTAAAGCAGACTAAATGGTGTGTTGCCACGTGCTGGCAACCCCAGGAACACAAATCTCACGCGAGAACACAGCTGCATTAGCTTCATTCTCTTGTAACCGAAGATTCACTGGCCGAAAGCATTGTGTGCAACAGGAGACATCTTAAGAGCCAGCTGCAGCAGGTATGGCCGCTGGCTTTGCATCTTCCGCTTTCTCATGCTCTTTGTTCAGCATCTGAAATCAAACAACTGAAGGCTGTAAGCAGATCTGCTTACCAAGCTAAGACACTAAGTAGGAGCATCAGTCAATGAACAGTATCCAAGATACAGATGGTTAGATAATTAAGACTTCTACCCTGGCCTTACATAAACCGACCAATCATCATTTGGACATTGATGCCTTCGATGAACAGACAATTCCATCCAGTGGCTGCCCACTGGATGAGCAGACGCTTACACACATACCAAGTCAGGTGACTTCTCAAAACCAGTGCCTAGCATTTCTTTTCTGCACAAAGAAAGATGGCAAAAAAGGAAAAAAAAATGCTTCAAAGAAACAGCTCAGTATAACTGATTGAACTAGGTGATTTGACCAGTAATACAGAATCGCTAAACCAGTTCAATTAAAATATTTCTTAAGATTGAAAACAGATGTAGCTTAGAGGTAACTTTACAAGATTGTTCCGTAAGGTTCAGGGTTTTAATATTCCAAACATCTTTCTTTATCAAATAACTATGCCATTCTATATACACCAGGACATAATCAAGCACATTTACTGTAAACAGTTGAACACCTACATGCTTGAATGGAACCACTCGTTAAAACAGTTCAATTAACAGCCCAGCTCATATGAACATAGGTCTCAGCAATATTTCATCATACAACCAAGGTCCTTTATATCAAAACAACAAATTATAACACTTAAGCAGCACATTACCTTGTTGTTTATCAAATTATGTAGTGCAATTACACTCCGGATAAGTGAAGAAAGGTAAATGACCAGCATCATATCATTGGTTTTCACTGCACAAGAACAATGAATTAGATTGTCCCCTCCCACTGAACAGAAGCTACAAATGCGTCTAGCAAAATGCAGATACACTACCTGAAAAAGCCTTGATCAGTTCATTTATATTGAGATTCGGAAGTAAATTGAATACATCCTGAAAAAACGGATGAAATTCAACCTAGGGAACATGAATATCAGGCAGAGAAAGGTAAACTACACAGCTGACATAGCATTCGAAAAGAAACGATCCATATCCAAACAGTAAGTAGAAAAATAAAAAAAGAAAAAAGAAAAAAAAGTGACAGTTCAACATCTTCAGTGGGCACCAGTATTTGTCTTCTCGATACAGTGTGTGCATCAATAATCTTGATATGGCATCTTAGTGTATGTTGCTTCCATTACAACAAAGCCAAAGACCTCAGCCCTGAACTGCTGATCCACAGGCAAACCAGTTGGCATGCCAACAAGGTGAAAATGATAATTACTGTCTATTTGCCATTGGCTGGTCTGATCAAACTGTAAAATTAGGGAGTAGGCCATTCAAAACAAAAAAAGAAGAAGAATTGGAAAAGCAATGTATGGTAAAATTTGCTCGTTCAGCATAAACCTCCTGCATTCAGGAATATGGTAAAACCCACCAAAAACTAAAAAACTAGAAGGAAAAAATGACCAAAAATGGAAATGCCTTGCTGATTAATGGTTCGATAGCAGCAATGCAATGTATTCAGATTTTAACTTGAAATGAACAAAAACACAGACCCAGCTCATTAGCATCAATGACAATTGATTTCGCATTTCTGCTGTGCCTTATTTCAGCAACACAACTGAATTTTTAAAAATTTATAAAACAAATCATCCAAACACAATCCGCCAGTCCAGCAGCATCTTAAAGCTCAAAGAACCACAAAATGAGTTGTTACATTTAGTACCTGTAAATGGTACAGAATCTCATGATTCAGTGGGAGCTTTCCATCGACCACTAGATCCAGATAACCACGTATTTCTCTGAGTCGTGCATCCAGCCCCTTCAGGGCTGCAAGTTTGCCAGTAACCTGTACAACACGAAATATATGAGTTTATTTTATTTATTTATTTTATACTTCTCAAAATTTAGTATTTATGAGGCAAAAGCTTCAAATGATAAGAGGGAGTTGATAACCAATTCTATGAACAAATTTCACCTCTGTGGCCAGGGTGCTTATAGTCGTGTCCTTCACATCTCTTAGCAAGTGCTCCACACCTAATCCAAAGTTCGAATTAGTAAAACTTCTGGCCAGCTAAAAGCTATTCAAATCGAATAAATTTACTTAATAAACAAAGTATAATTAGAATGAGTTCACAGTTCTTTGGATAGAAAGAAAGTCCTCAGCAGAGGACATCCAGCAATATATTCCATCATATCCATACCAATTTCCTCTACTTCATGGGCAGCAATTTCTGATGGCACATGCACAAAGACTTTCTGGCTTTTCTGAGTAGCATTCTGCCACCAAATATAAAAATTAGGTTGGGCTGCCATCTGGCATTCATAGGAGATCAAGAAAAATAATTAACAAAGATATGCATGAAACAATAATTTATCCAATGACCAATTACTTGGTCAGCCTATTAGGGAGAAGTGGGTAAACACTTAAGTTTTTCCTGCTGCCAGAAGCTGAAACAGCTGAAAATAAGTACTTAAAAAACTAGCAGTTAATTAACATCAAACATGATCATGGTATACAAATGAATATTTCTCCATTTCATAAACAAATTAAAAAAAGAAAACTAAACTAGTGGTATATTAGAAGAAATCAACATGTCAGCACCAAAACATAAGAAACCACCATCAAGAACAAGAAAATGAAAAAGACCGAACTTTTACGACCCTATAACTAGAGAAAAGTTGAAAACAAACTATAAACTAGTCTTTCAATATGTTTAATTTTTAATCTCCAAGTTTGAATTTTTAAAATCATCTTTCACAAAAACCAACAAAGCCTACAGTACAAAGACAATGCATCAATATACAATCAACTTTCAGACATGCGTGTGTATGAATTGGACATGCACACCAGATTTCCTTACCTCTTTGACCTCTTCAACAGCATAGTAAGCTTTCGTAGGTATTCCCAGTTCTTTAGGTTGGACATCAATAATGACCAATACAGGATTTGGAACATAGCTGCACACATTAAATTTCAGAGTTATCCTTACTGGTGCAAAACCTTGCTAGTGGAGAACTGGAATTAAAGGCAGATGAAATTCATTTAATCCAGATTTCAGTCAAAAAAGACACACCACAAAATCACACTGAAAGATTGTGATAAATAAGCCAAATTAGCATCCAATGTCATCATCAAAACCTTAGCACCCAATAACTGTGGTAAGCCAAATAAGTCCTCTTACACCCATTTCAACTCTAGTCATTCTCCACTCAATAACTAGTTTTTGAGACCTTGTTTGCCACCTCTACCCATGCTCTTCTGACCCATTCCCCATAAATATACCCTTTTAACTGGTAGAGCTACATGGCATGTATTCACACCATCCAAGTGTCTTTTTTCTAAATATTACCATTAACCACTACTGCCCTGAACTTCTCACAAATGCATTCCAATAGTAGTTCACCTTGAACTTCTTTCCTTCCACATCCCAACATTTGTCCACCTTAACATCCTCATTTCAGCTACACACATCCTATCCTTCTAGTTTCTTAATTTCTGAACATTACAAGTGTGGTAAATCTTAAGGATGCGACCAGTACCAAGAAATCACATAGAGCACCAAAGCTGCAACCCTGCTTTCCAAAACAGTTTCCATTCTGCCAAAGCCATGCCTCTTAATCTCTCCGCTATTATGAATTAATCAAAGACATAAAAAATGGCCGCATCAAGGGACTACTTGATCCAGACTCCAAAACAAGTCATCATTATCAGTCTTATTATTGCCAAATCCCAGTCTTTTGCCATCCAATATTTATAGTTTCAAGTGAAAAAAATAGAAACATTCACTCTTGGAACTACTTGAACAACATTCCAAAATTATTGCCAAAGAACAGTCTTTTGAGAACAGTATTTTGACATATGATATTCACGATTTTGAGTTGCACAAAATAAATGGTCACTTTGGGGATTACTAGATCAACATTCTAAATGAATTCACCCTTTCAATCTTATTATCGCCAAAGACCACCCTTTTGACATATGACATTAATTTCAAGTGGGCAAAGCTGGGATGAGGGACAAATGCCAGAACCCAGTAGAAACTGTCCAGAAATACCAGCTATGAAGTCATCAAAACCACTGGACGTCAAGATTAGAAGTTCAATAACTGAATCCAATCATAAATCTGATCATCTCATATCATGTTCAAACTAAATAAAACTGATGATTATTTAGATTCTGAGGTGCGAAAATAAATTGCTTTTAAATACAGCTGCAGTTTTGCTGTAGTGACATATTCAACCAACGCTAAATAAGTCGAGACTGAACACTGACAATAGGCATGTCTACAGATGGAAGAAAACAGGACAGGGCAGCATTCAGTACAGGGAATCAAAACTGGATGACAAGAATTGGCATCATATTTTTCTAATAACAAACATTTGTAATCTTACTCATGAAACAATCCATGAATGTCCAGGTCATTCTCCCGCAGCTTCGGACCTGTACTGTACCAACCAACGACATGCTCTTTGGCTGAACAGAAGCAAGACAAGTTGATGAGAGAGATTAGAAGGCTACAAGCGCATGGTTATTGTATGAATAAAAAATAGCATCAGCAAATCTAGCAGGAAATACCATTTATTCTCTTGAACATGGAAAACATTGATTCGTGATAGTTGTGGTCCAGAAACCAAATTCTGGGATCCTTGTCATCTTCTTCGAAAGGAACTGAAGACTCAGCAATCAAACATTCATCAGCAGTAGTAAGAGTTTTGCTGCATCTTATTACTTAGCAGCTTAAATAGCTTAACCATAAATAATAAATACAAATTCGATGTTATAAACAAATTAGAATAGTCATCTTTACTAATCTTATAGTATCATTTGGAAATTTGAGAGCCACAGTTATAGTATTTATCAAAGGGAAACTGCCACTAATCATTTTCTGCTGTTATTTTTGAAATGCATCTATATTCTATGAATTAGGGCAATCAGAAGTAAATTGGTCTGCAGGAGTGAGACCCTATTGCCCTCTATGAGCACCTGGACAGACTTATGCTTCTTGTACTTTGATAAAAGTTCGATCTTTCCAACGAAAGAAAACACATTCATCTCCAAGTGCCTCTCCTTCGTTTTACAAAGCTCAGCATTCACACTTCCGATAGGTTAATTACGCCAAGAATTTCAACAAAGGCAACCCATGACCTAAAGTTTCCATTAAGAAGGCATTTTCATGTCCCATGATACATAGATTTCAAAATTAACAGCTTTGGTGATTTCACTTCCTGATAT
This sequence comes from Annona cherimola, assembly GCA_030490835.1. NCBI lineage: Eukaryota > Viridiplantae > Streptophyta > Magnoliopsida > Magnoliales > Annonaceae > Annona > Annona cherimola. The sequence goes on from CM059971.1 coordinate 108,781,229, forward strand.
TCTTCACCAAACCCTAGACGTCATGCATTGAACAGCAGCACTGATATTTTCAAAAACTGTAACTAGAACTAAGAAATTTGAGTCGGGAACGGAAAAAGAATGAATGGGGTTTAGTGGAAATTGACTGACCGGCGTAGCTATTGGTGACGTCGACGGTGCCTTTGAAGGAGGTGCCGAGTAGAACTCCGATGACTCGCTTGCGTGTGTCTTTTGCAACTCTGTTGTAGTTATCGACAATGCTGAGGAGGACGAGTGGGTGGACGATTACCTTCTCAATCGCTCTCCCCGATATCTGTTGCGTCTTTATCACGTCCATGATCTAATCTCCTTTCGCGACGTCCTGTTCGTCTCCGCCTCAGAAATTCAGAATCCAACTTCGTTTCCTGTCGACGCAGAAAAACCCACGAACAAGAAAGCTCGTGTTCTCTACTTCTCTTCGCGGAAAAATCCCGCGACAAGAAAGTTTTTTTTCATGCTCTGGCGGCCTGGCAAAAATAATACGCACATCTGCTGGGTCCCGAGTGTGCTTGGGAACTCAAAACACTGTGCGTCAGGCAATGAGAAAAAAATTAAGGGTGTGTTTGACAATAGTTAAAAAATATTAGGTTAAAATTTTTCAATCTAAAACTTTTTACTTTACACAACTATCATATTTTTTAATTATTTTTTCACATTTTACTATACAACTATCCTACTTTTCAATCATTTCTACACAAATACCCACACAACTAACGTATCTATTTTAACTTTATCCTCTTTACTCCTCATTATTATCCCTATCATATCACATCATTTGACAACTTTTACTCTCCAAAATTTTTCATTAGAAGTTTTATCAATTCCCAAACACACCCTAAAAGTTAAAACTTTTTAATTTATAATTTTTCACTTTCCATAACTATACTATTTTAAAATTATTTTTTCGCATATTCATATATGACTATTATATTTTTTAATCATTTCTGTAAAACTATCTATATAACTAACCTATCTATTTTAACTTTATTTTATTTACACATCATCATTGCCTTTATCATATCACATCATTTTCTACGTATTTAAAAACTTTTACACTAAAATTTTTTCATCCATAAGTTTTATTACTTCCAAAAAAAATCATATTATATGATAGGAATAATAATGAGTAATAAAGAAAATAAAGTTAAAATAGATTGGTTAGTTGTGCAGGTAGTTATGTAAAAATGATTGAAAAGTAGGATAATTATATATGAAGATGTGAATAAATAATTAAAAATAGAATAATTGCGGAGACTGAAAAGTTTTATATTGATATTTTTTATTATTTGCCAAACACACCCTAACAAAAAAATATTTTTACATGAATTGAAGAATTTTATATCCCCATAAAACATTTTTCTCATTAAAAAAACTAAAGTTTTGCAAACGGAGAAGTGATTTGGCTCTTGCTAAGAAAATGTCTCGCTTAGCCTATCTTAAAAAATTTATTTACAATATTTTTTATTTTTTCTTTATATACTTGTTTATCTAAGTATATTTAATACACAAACCAAGTTTTATTATTTTTGGATATGTGTATATATTTTTAAAAAATTTTAAAAATAAGGGTATTTGAAATACATATATACGCATAGATGTTTAAATTTTTTTAAAAAATATATACACATATTCAAAAATGGTAAAACTTGATTCATATGTTAAATGTACTTAGATAAATAAGTATATGAAGAAAAAGACAAAAAAATATTATAAATAAGTTTTTTGAGGTGGGCTAAGTGAAATATTTATTTAGCCCGAGCTAATAAGATCATTCTTCTTACAAATATGTCTATCAAATTTGTCCAATATTGCATTCGTATTTTTGAGTTTACGGAAATTGTTTGTTTAAAATTACGTCTCTTCTATTGTCAGTATATCAGTAAAATAATAATACACATAAAAATATATAAAGCAATGAAAGAGTAAATATGTCTGTAATATTTGCAAATAGCGCAAGTATATCAGCGAAAATTACAAAATAATATTTTATATTTCCCATTTATGTACCATTTTTCCTCGTTCTTATACATTTCTCATTTATGTACCGTTTTTCGTTTTTCCTTGTTCTTATACAGGCTTTTTTCATTCTCGACTACAATATTATTTCAGTTTGTTATCCTACACATCTCATCCTAGCTAGATGAGTCAGCTTGATCATGAATGAGATAGGTGTATATTACTTGACATTGTCACATTGACTCTAGATGTGAATTCACCATTAATTTCTCAAAGTTTGGTTTGGTAATCATGGCAGGAAGGAAAGTGAAAATAGATAAGCCAATCCTACTTGGAACACGGAGGTAACTTAAAAGATGAGATAATTAAGGGTGTGTTTAGTTGGGAGGTAAAAGTTATAAGATTGATAGAAAATAATGTGATATAATATGAGTAATGATGAAATGTAAAGAAAATAACGTTAAAATAGATAAATTAGTTATATGTATAACTGTGTGAAAATGATTGAAAAATAGAGTAGTTTATATAGAAAAATATAAAAAAAAATAAAACATGTATTTTCTTGAATTTTAAACACATAGTGTGTTCGACAATAATAAAAAAATGTCAAGCGAAAACTTTTCAACATAAAATATTTTACTCTTTGTAACTATCATATTTTTTAATCATTTCTTCATATCTTCCTATACAAGTACCTTACTTTTTAATCATTTTGCACAACTACCCACATAACTAACGTAGCTATTTTAACTTTATTTTCTTTACTCTTCATTATTACCTTTATCTTACCACATTATTTTCTTCCAATTTAAAAACTTTGACACTAAAAATTTATTATCAAAAGTTTTATCATTTCCCAAATACACCCAAAGTATTGTAGTTAATTTTATAGATTGAAAATGACCATAGTACCATCGTGTTTAAAATTCAAATATATATATGCACCTATAAAAATGACAAATTTTAATTTATCGAATATGTATATCTAAATCGACATTTTCAAAAAATAAAAATTTAACATTGCAAAAATGGATTTTATGATCAGAAATTCCTCATTTTCAACTAGTCGTGAATGACCACAACCTAGTTAAATAGTTAATATGTTAGATCACCGTTTAAAAAGTGTGTTAGAGATATGCTTTAGGTTTGTTTAGCAATATGCGAAGGAAGAGAAGTCAAAAAACAAGGAAAAATATTTTTAAATTTTTGAAAATGAAAAAACATCAAAATATATATGTGAATATGTATTGAATCATTATTCTATATATAGTAGAAGAGATATCATCTTATTAGCCCGAATCATAAACCTTGTTATTTTTATTTTTTTTTTTTAGAGCGAGGGAAGAATAGAGGAAGATCAAGTCCTAAGTTGTATTAATCTTTGGCATGTAAAGACAATCAATCCGTTTTAACTTAACTTTTGGTATTCATTTTTGTAAAGACCATCAGTCCATTTTAACTCAATTTTTGAGGTTGATTCTCCCTTCGTTCATCCTGATGTTGTACAAAAAGGCAATACAAAGGTGGATGGGGAACTAAATAGTTTGTTTATTGTCTTATTACTCGAAAAATAACAAAATGCACCTCCAATCATGCATTATATAATCAATACATTCGCTAGATGCTTGTATTATATTGGCCATGAATACATATTGGTACAATGATGGTACTCTTCAAGGGCGACAATTAAATCTTTAGACTTTTTGGCTTTTCGCTGTATATTTTTCAAAAATAATTTGACATTTCAATTATTAAATGTTATATTTTTTCATTTTTATCCTTGTATTTCAAACATTGTATTATACAACTACTTCACTATTTTCACTTTGCCTATATCATATTACATCACTTAAACAATTTTTAAAATTGAATTTTTCGTATCCTTTTGACTCAAAAGAGGATGGGTGCAGGGTTACTTCATTTCAAAGCAGCTCATGTCATCGTGATCAAATACACATGTGTTTGTCACCGGGGGTCTACCTTGGTGGTAACACCCATGGTCCATTTTGGTATGGTTGGGTGTTCGATTCTTGACATATGCTCTGAGCATTTATTTTTTTTCTAATTTTGTGGGAGTTTTATTTTTCTTTTTTGGTGGGAGTTTAATTGATAGGAGTTTGTTGTGTCTCTTTGAAAATTGTAAGAATATTTTAGGGTTTAAATGTACTACAAATCCAGATGGTTGTAAATATATATATTAAAAAATACGGAGATAGGTATTTTTTTTTGACGGAGATGGAGATAAATATTTTTTGCAAGCTATAATGGCCACGAGTAAGTTCATAATTCATATATGTGGGCTCATGGGTCATGAGTGGTTATTAGAAGACCAAGTCATTAGGGGTAAAATTAGAATAAGAAAGAGTTGGAGCATCAATAAATGGTTGCCATCAAATCAGAGTATTGATTCAACGAAGCACGGTGCATTGAAATTTCAATGCATCTGGCTGCAAAACTTTATTTGTTAATAATTTTTTAAAACTTTTTTCACATAAATGTTAATTTATGTGTATTTAATATGTGCATCAATGTTTATCATTTTGGAGATTTTTAAATATATTTTTTGAATTTTTAAAAACTAGTGGCATTTAAATTACTAAAAATGACATTGATTTTTTAAAATCCAAAAAAAATTTAAAAATCTCTAGTAAAAAAAAAAATATATATATATATATATATTAAATACACTTATGTTAACAATTTCATAAAAAATTTTAAAAAAATATTTAAAAAAAGATTTTGCAGTCAAGTGCATTGCAATTCATTGACTAAGTTGCCATCAAATCATTGGGTAGTATGTCAATCAAGGGACCAATGCCCCGCGTTAAGTACCTCGTCATCTTGAAATGCATATGTCAATCAAGGGACCAAAGCCCCTCGTGCGTTAAGCACCTCGTCAACTTGAAATGCATATGTCAATCAAGGGACCAATGCCCCGCGTTAAGCACCTCGTCATCTTGAAACGCATAGCATATGTCAATCAAGGGACCAATGCCCCGCGTTAAGCCCCTCGTCATCTTGAAACGCATATGTCAATCAAGGGACCAATGCCCCGCGTTAAGCCCCTCGTCATCTTGAAACGCATATGTCAATCAAGGGACCAATGCCCCGCGTTAAGCCCCTCGTCATCTTGAAACGCATATGTCAATCAAGGGACCAATGCCCCGCGTTAAGCCCCTCGTCATCTTGAAACGCATATGTCAATCAAGGGACCAATGCCCCGCGTTAAGCCCCTTGTCATCTTGAAACGCATATGTCAATCAAGGGACCAATGCCCCGCGTTAAGCCCCTCGTCATCTTGAAACACATATGTCAATCAAGGGACCAATGCCCCGCGTTAAGCACCTCTTCATCTTGAAATGCATATGTCAATCTGAAATGCGTGCGGAGCTGTTCGGCACTTTGGCTTCATCTGCGCGTGAATATTAGAAAAGCGTGGCGCATCGGCAACATCTCCGCTTGTAGCGATGACGTGGTCAAATTTTCAGCCACGACTGTTACAGTGCAACAGTGTTGTAATCTGTTTATCTTTAGGAAAAAATCAGCCAAAGATGAGATAGAATGAGGATGAGAGAGATGTTATAATTTTCAAAACATCTTTATCCATTTTTAATAGGATCCCCATTGCATGCGCCCGGGAGCATACACCCATTTTCTTTAATAAAACTATTAATCTAACTGTATTTAATATATGTATAAATTTTTACTATTTTTAGAGTATTATAGATATTTATTTTTGATTTAAATTACCTAAAATGCCATTGATTTTCAATATATATATATATATATAAAATACTCCAAAAATGGTAAAAATTTATACACATATTAAATAGATATAGATTAACAATATTGTAAAATTTTTTTGAAGAAAATATAAAAAAATCGGTGTATGCTGCATGCTCCCGGGCGCATACAATCGGGGTCTTTTTTAATACATCTTTATACATTGTCAATATAATTTTACTCATTCCTAATGTGTTTTTACCCATTTCCAATACATTTCCATCTCCAATTCTTATGCCATCCTTATCCTGTCACATCACTGAACTGTTTCAAGTTTTTACTTTTCGTGCTTAATTTAGCTTTTGCATCTCTTAATGGAAAATTTTAGGAAGAAATTAAAAACAGGGACAAACCCCTACTAAAAGCATATTAAGCTATTGGAGTTGATTAATATCTATAAAATTGGTCAAAATTTTTCTATATTTCTATAATGAGGCAATCCAAATGAAAGAGATCTACTTAATCTTCAATGAATAATTAAGAATTCGTGAGCAGTTTATATAAGCATAACATTTACTAATCATTTATATATTTATTAAACCCCACAAAAGTAACACAGGTTAATCTTGAAATGTTAGAAAAAGATATGCATGATGCATGCCATTAGTCCATGAGTAGATCAGTTATTCAGTTGATGTCAATGGTTCTCTTCAGCTGATGGTCAGATGTTGATTTGCTTGTGCGAGTACAAGGACCATCACCCCCTTGGGTTGAATCTCCTCCGATTTTAACCTCAAGCAAGTGATTATATTCTCACAAATTTTTTCATAAATAGAGACTATTTTAACTCGAGATCAAAATTTCACCCATGTTAAAACGACAAACTACTTAGCCGTGCCTTAGTTATGGTTATAATTGAGAGGTGGGATCATAGACAGTACTTAAGGTCACGATGTGACTGAATGGAGTGATGCACTTTCTCGATTTCACAAGTCAAATTGCATTATTATATTTATAAAATAATTTTAAAAATAATAAAGTATTGTGAAAAAAATAACATAAAGAGAAATAAAACAAACATAAATTTGCTTGAAAAATTCTTCAATATGAAGGAAAAATCATGAGCAAAGGAGGATAATAAAGAAGTTACAAAAGATGAAGAATTCTAAAAAAAACTAAACCTCCCACATAGGAGTATACGAGAGAGTTTCACAAAACTAGGATATAATTTGATATGGGATACGGATTCAATATGTTGTTTATGACACTGTAGGTTGAGTATAAAATTCTATCCCAAAATGATAGCTTGTGTAAAAGGGTAACATGAGTTTCAATTTATCTCTCAACATTACATATGAATGAAAGTAAGGGTGAAAATTGGTTGGATTAACTCGGGTTAGGGTAAATATAATCCTAATCCCACCTTATAAAATATCAACTCAATCCTAATTTCAACCATATTTTTCACACCTTAACTCAACCTTATTTTAACCTTATAAAAATTGGTTAGGTTTGGATAAGAAATTGGGTTATTAAATAGATAATATTTTAAAATATTTTGCTTGATTAAATCTATTTTAAAATATAAATTTATATGAAAGAATAAAAATTAATCTTTTTTATAGGAATACTTTTCAATTTATAACTTACACAATAATACAATTGCTAAATAATCATATTTCAAAGTAGTAATATCTAATTAATTCCTATATGTTATGTGCTAGTGTAAAATTATTTATTAATAATTTATTATATCATACACTAATATATGAAATCGGGTCAAATTGATAATCATTAAACGTAAACCAACCTACTTTTGAAATCAAGTCAATTCAAATCGGGTTACTTAATTAATTTTTTTCAAAACGCATAACCTAATCATATTATAAATGGGGTTGTGTTAGTCTACTTTTGAAATCAAGTCAATTCAAATCGGGTTACGTAATTAATTTTTTCAAAACGCATAACCTAATCATATTATAAATGGGGTTGTGTTAGTCGAGTTCGGTTAAAACCAAGTTCATTTGTGCCCCTAAATAAAAGTGGTGTAATTGGTTCCAAGTTCATCAGTGGAAGAGAGGAAAGAGAAAAAGATGGAAGTCGAGCAGGTGTTGTCCATGAACGGAGGAGATGGAGACAACAGCTATGCTGTAAATTCAATATTCGCGGTTTGTTCCAGATTCCAAAGTGCTAAACATTCCCATTCCAATTTTTTTAAAATTTTCTTTTCTGGTGATGCAACTAGAAGCTATTTACAAACAGACTAATGTCTTCCATTGTCATGGTTGCAAGCTCTGAACGCTGGCGAAATGGTCTCTAAGATTTTTTCATATCCACCCTAAATAAATTCATCAAATTTCAAATTACTGAGCACAAGAACACAATACATGCATGCATCTAATTTTCTCACTAATCGCAAAATGTATCTTGATTCACTTCATTCCTCAGTTTATTCCAACATTATTTATTTCCCCTTCATCTTTTAAAACTCGTCTCTATTACCTCTAAAAGTCCCATTGATTTGTAACAGCAAATTCCTACTTTCGTGTTTTTATTTTTAAAATTAGAACCTACTTTTTTCTTGTTAATGATGAATAAATTATGATCTTTAGCAACTAGATTTTTTACGGTTCCTTTTAAAAGAAATTTTGCAATGAAGACTAGCAATAAAATCATAAAAAGTTTTGCTGCTATCACGTTATTGTAAAAAAATCTGAAGCAAACGAAAAAATTTTATTGTAAAAGAAATAGCAAATTACTTTTTTAACAACAAAATAAAAATTCTTTATTAGAAGCTAAATTTTAGCAATGAACTGGCTTCTTTGCTGATGGATTGTTTTCTTTTTTCTTTTTTGCTGATTATATGTATACATTCCCTCAGACTTCGTGACTTGCTTTTTCCGGATCAGTTCAGTAGTTATATGTCTGACCACGTAAGCCACTCAGTTGAAGAGTTGAGGTGTACAATTGAGAGCTGAACAAACAGATCATGTTTCCTCCGAATTATTTTTACCATTTTCAATTAGTTTGGTTGCTTAATTATTCCTTCCTCGAGAAATTCTCTCTCTTTCAATCACAATTATTCTTTGATAAAGAGACTCTTTTCTAAGCAGAGGAGACTTATTTCTGCAACGAAGCCTATATTGGAGAAATCCATGAGAGATCTCTTCTCGAAGGGCTTCTCCAGTGACATACTGGCGGCTGCCGATTTAGGTTGTGCCAGTGGAACCAACACTCTCTCTGTAGTTTCAACCATCATCAATACTGTAGAGAAGATGACCCAGGAATGGAAGCAGCAGGCGCCAGAGATAAACATGCTCTTAAATGATCTTCCTGGTAATGATTTCAACTATGTCTTTCGAGGTTTGCCAGCTTTCTACAGAGAGATGGCGGGTAGAGGAAAAGAGAAGGATGGACTGCCGTGTTTCATAGCCGCTGTTCCGGGCTCTTTTCACGGAAGGCTCTTTCCAAAAAAGAGCCTGCACTTGGTGCATTCTTGCTATAGTGTCCACTGGCTTTCTCAGGTGATATGTTAACATTTCTTTTTAAATGAAAAAGAAAAGAAAATTGAATCATCTAATGTGAGTGAGGTAACTCGGAGCTCTCGATTATCCCTCATGGATGTAAAAGTGGGACAATGTGGTTGAGTTGCTTGGCCATTGCCTTAATGGCTCGCTCTGGTTTAAGGTCTTGAGGATGGTGGCTTGAGAGTTTAATGGATACAATCTTCATAACTTTTAATTAGCTAGTCATGTTTTAGGATAATATCAACCCATTTCAACCTGGCATCAAATTTATACCAAAATTTTTTTAAAAACTTTTTCTCATTTGTATTATATATCAACATTTCAGGCCTCAGTGTTTCCTGCTCAGCCTAAAGTGACTTGAAGTGCATCTAGGTTATAGGGTTGGAAATATACAGGCTTTCTAACTCAGAAAAGCCATTTTATGGTGCTTAATTTCTACTCTTCCACAACTTTTATGGTGTTATATTGACCATATACATCTAATGATCATAAAATTTCTTCCACTGTTTCTAACAATTCTGGTCCACATGAGCCCATTCAATCATAAAAGAAAAGCCATTTTATGATTGAATGGGCTCATGCGGACCAAAACTGCGAGAAATAGAGGGGGAAAATTTATGATCATTAGATGTATATGGATAATATAACACCTTGAAAGTTGTGAAAGTATAGAAATTAAGCACGAATGAGTTCGAATTCTTATAAATGAACTGCTGTTATTGGTAAGCAGAAATAGAAATGGGGTAATTTTATGACCAAGTCAGGTTAGACTCAAAATCACCATTGTAATTTTCAAAATTTCATTAACCATTTCGAAAATTTGATAGATTCCACCGGGGCTCTACGATGAAGACGGGATGCCATCGAACAAAGGAAAGATGTACATCTCAGAGACAAGTCCACCACTTGTTTTCAGAGCCTACCTTGAACAGTTCCGAAAGGACTTCCATTCGTTTCTGAGGTCAAGATCGGAGGAGGTTAAAACCAACGGTGTGATGGTTCTTGTACTAGCGGGTAGATCAACAAGCGATCATCCATCAAACAAGGAGATCTGTCAACCATGGGAGACATTATCGGAGATGCTATTGATGATGCTTATAGAGGTATCCATCACTTTCTGAAAGCCCAATAAACCTTTCATCCCATTTGTTGGAGTACTAGATCATGAATCGGTTGATTTTTTTTTTGGTTACATGTAAATTTTCAACTTCATCTTCCATAGGGAATAGTTAGCGACGAGAAAGTGGACTCCTTCAACGTGCCATACTACACTCCATCAGTAGAGGAAACAAGAGAAATTATAGAAAAGGAAGGCTCCTTTAGTATCGAAAGACTAGAGACGTTTGGAATTGAGGCTACTGCACCTATGCCGGGAGAAATGCAGGCTAAGAATATCCGATGCTTCACAGAGCCAATAATCGTTTCTCATTTTGGGCAGCAGATCTCTGATCACTTATTTGACAAGCTAACGCTTGCTCTAGTTCAAGATCCTGAACGTCTCAGCTCCAAACGCCCTAGAAGCATTGTTGCTGTACTTTGGAAAAAGTAGTCAGGCTGACCAGCCTATACTGGTAACATATATATGCAGCGAGGGGGTATCGAAGTAGTTATTTTTCTGCATGTGCATGACTGATCAATGACCTAAGAATAATTTTGCATGTTTAAATTGTGTCTCTTTTATGGGAAAAACCAACTTGCTCTGCGATCGAATTTTTTAAAATATATGGATAATGATTAAGAACTTACCGTATGCATGGAACCTCTATGCTTAGCTTTGGTTTTTTTTTAAAAATTTTAAAATAAAATTTTAATCTAAATACTTATTATGTTTATCTATGAGTATTTATTTATCATTTCAAAAATTACATGTATTTTTTATTGTAAGAGTTCATGAATTTTACTAAGAATAAAAAATGTCTAGATGCAAAACATTTATAAGAAATCTCGGTTTTTCCACCCCATTTTACCTCGTCAGCATTGTTTGTTACAAAATTTGCTAGATTATGTGTTGCCATGTTTGGATTCCAAGTACATGTGTCATACACAATCCTAGGGTTGTTGATCACCCTATTTGGGCAACAAATTCGGATTGGTTATGCTTCAATGAATTTAATAATTAATGTTTCATTCAATAATATTAAAAAATATAACAAATATCCACTGTATTAATAGGAAAAATTCCCATTAATTTATTACAAGCCATCAAACAAAATAAATAAATAAATAAAATAAACTAATATGTCTCTGCTGCATCATCTTAGCCTATTATCCTTCACTATTAACTAGATGGTCCCGCTTCTCCTAAAATTTAAATTACTCAGGAACGAGTTAAATAACTCAATAAGTAAGAAATAAACTATGTATATAATCATGTGTAACATCATGAAAATATCATAGGAAATGCACAAACCACTAACTCAATGTGTAATATTATCCACACTGCTCACAATGGAGTAAACTTATGGCCTTTTAGGGTATAATGTACAATCCATAAGGGAACATACATAACCCATCAATGCAATAATACACTGTCTACAAAAAGACATTTCAAAGTAGCATTTTAGCATGTATAAGACCTACTAAGAAAATAAATAAAAACCAATACACATATCCTCGGGGTCCCACATGTGCAAATTCATTCCACATGATAAATAATCATGATGTATTACACACACCATTTTCACTTAAGTACCATAACAACTATATCAACTTAATTAAATATCTTATAAACTAAAATAATTTGCTTCCACATTTAATTGTGTGAACCAAATCACTGAATTATTTAATAAATTCAAGAAGAAACTTTTATGGTAACTAGAACGTAGTCAAAATATCAAAATGAACATTTATAAAAATTTTACATAACAATCTTGCTATATCAATTTATGTTCCAATAACCTCCAATACTAAACAATATTCACTTATTGCAACGTGTTATACCCTATGCCGTATATTAATTATACAATTGCTAAAGTATATAAATATATACACAAATATTCAACTGGCATTAAATCACATTTATAAATTTATACGTCTGTTAATAAATTAGTTGTTAATTTATTAACATTAATATCTCATTCCATGAATTAATACCAAATAACTAATTTACGTTATAGAATTTAATTATACGACTGTTTACTCACGTATACCGTTTATATGTTTCTTTTTTTATATATCCACAATGGTAATATATATTGGGTACGATTTTGTTTACTCGAAGCAATTTAAAAATTCATCTAGAAATATTTAATTGTCAAATATCTGCGGAAGCTAATAACAACACCGACAATATATATATATATATATATATATATTCACACTTTTATATTTTAATTTGACAAATTGGAAGTTATGCAATGCGGTAGACTTATCATTTATAGGTTCCCTTAATCTTCAAATTGGTATTTCACACCAAGTAAGTTTCCCACTTCTACAATAATTTTAAATTTCAAACACCCAACCATCACATTTATGCGTTTAGCACCTATAAGCAACATATGTAATATACGACTTTGTAATAACTAGCTCCCAAGGTTTTAAGCTTCCATCAGAAGTATATAAAAAAATTATACATTATATTGCATACCACTGATGCTAAAAGTTTTCCATTAAGGCATATAAATATGATATATGTATATCTTATAACACAAAACACCGGTTTCTAAAAGTTTTCAATAAATATGATATATTTTATTATATCATAAGGCACCAGTCTAGGGGCTTTAAATCTTCCTCAAGTATATTAGATATATTAATATATATCTTAAAGAAGTAAAACAGGTCCTTTGAGATTTCAAATTCTGATTAATATATATATATATTAATATATATCTTAAAGAACCGAACCAGTCCTTTGAGATTTTAAATTCCGGTTAATATATGTATATATATCATAAGTATTATAAATAGAACTAACCCAGCTTCCATTACAATTCTTTTCATCTGTTAAAGTTTTATCTGTTACAAATAACCAACCTAGTCCCGTAAAATACACACATGTATGCAACACATTATAAATATCTACCTCTTGATATTTTAATTTCCATCCATTTATATATAATATATATTATTACAACATATTAGTCCGAAGTTTTTAAACTCTGGTAAAAAATATAATACATATATATAGGTGCCGGTACAGGAAACTTCAAGCTTTCAAAAAGAATATATATATATATATATATATATATATATATATATATATAACTTTAAAAAAATTCGGCAGCATCTCTCGATAATATATAAGAGGTGGTATGAAATAAAAGACCTATTATTTATAAATCTCAAGCTTATCCTGTAATATCATATTCCATTATGCATTTATGCATTTCTATTCTTACACCATAGAGACATTCATATAATAAGTAAATCATAGTAATTCATCATTCACAACAAGTAGTCCAAAAGATCATTTACATATGTGTTAATGTGGATTGCAATCAAGTCTAAAATACCCAAGTACAATATATTTTATCATAGTTGGATTTGATTGAGTAAGTATCCATAGACATTAGTATAAAAAAGAACATAAAGTCTAAAATAATTGGAAGCACAAATGCTAATCTAATGGTCTTCAACATTGTGTCCTCCCCCTAAGCTATTTTGAGGCTCCTCACTTGGACTGTAATCTAAAAATAAAATAACAAATCTTGTGAGTCTAGATAGACTCCGTAAGTAGATAGCAGTTATCACAATATGAAAATGAGTAAGACTTTGGACGCACATGACATGACGGAGTTGTAAAAAGATGATTCTTGAATAACTATACAAGACACACGAGTCCATCACCCACACCCAAGAATATATGCATAAAGTCATACATAAATAGAAAGATCACAACAATTCTCTTCTCATGTCGATCAAGGGTCATGAATAACCTTCTCCTCATGTCAACTAAGGGCAATGAATAACCCTTTACAACCATCTATCTTCAATAATATGTCATCTATAACAATAATACATCATCTATAATGTAAAGGAATAAACACCACATAGCACACATACAACATTAGCAAGGTTAACAAGGTTTACTATAAATATAACATACTCACTATTACATAGGCTTGTCATCGAATACCTGATAGATACCAAGGGCGGGACCTATAGTTTCTCCTCTCTGTTCACCCCACTAAAGCAAGATCATATTTTAATGATATAAAACTGCTAACGGGTCATCTATTTTATAAAAATCACATAGTAACATCCGTTTTCCCCATAAACTTTACTAACTATAAGCTGCTACGAACTCTAACTCCCCAAACACGAGATTGTTGAATACTGCCTCTTCTCACCAGCCCTATTTCATTTTTAAAACAGAATTTCATCACTAATTTGAGAATAGATGACATCTACTTACCTCGATCGCGATTTTTCCCCAAGAACAACAACCTTAAACTCATATCTTTGGGATTTTGAGCTTCCTTGAGGTGAATCAATAATCTACAAAAGCTTGAAAGAGCTTTTGGCGCAGTTTAAGGCTAAATCGACACCAGGAAGAAGAGGAAAAAGAAAGTGGAAGAAATAGCGGGAGAGGGAGGAGGAGAAGAGAGAAAGGGGCGCGCGCGAACTAAGCCCTAACAGGCCTGTTCTCATTTTAACTAGGCTCTCATCGAGTCGGGCCGGGCCCGAGCATAGGTCGAGCCCAAACACAATTTGCAACTTGCTTTTCCCACTTATATAACTTAGTAAATTAAAATTTTCTCTAGGGTAGTCATATCTTAAACAGGTGGCGCCACTACAAAAACATATCCATGCCACAACTTGTACTTGTATTTAACATGCTCAAGAATGTGTCTCATACAACCCAACATGTTAAAATATCATTTATTCCCAACAGCATATTTGTAAACTATCTCATAGTTAGGAATCAATTGTAATAATAATAATAATAATAATAATAATAATAAAATACTTGGTCTTTACAGAAACTCCATCTAAAGTGATGTGCTTCATTAATACTAAAAAAAATTCATTCCATCAAACTCAAAATTATTCAACTAAGCAAGTATATTAAATACTATAGCTCATAATAATCCATCAAAAATATATTATAACATCATATACACTTTGTCATCCGAACCATATGCATTTAGGAACCAACTTTCTCCCATCCTTTGCAAATCAATTTTATTCTTTCCTAATATTAAACGAATTCCAAGAGAAATAGCCACCGTAAATAAAATTATTTTTACACCACTCGATCTTCGAAATGGAATCAATTTCGCCAAATACGTGCAGCTCTTCGTAAATGCATTTTTCATAATAGTTTTCAATCAAAAGAATTTCTTTACTTAAATTTCTATAATAATTAATTTTTACAAGTTATAATTTAATCAACATAATATACATGGCTAAAAAAGAGATTTAATTTTTTCTTCACTTACCTCTTTGTATAACTCACGAAAGGAGTTTTTGAATGAAAAAGAATTTTTCTTCCTCCTATTCCTAGTTTGCTATAAAATCCTCTCTTCAAGTTTTCTTCATTAATCCTCTCCTTTCTCACCTATCCCATTATAAATAATTTTTATGGAGCCACCCACACTAAATCACAAGCCACCTTGGCCCCAATCCTTACTTAATCGCATCCTCCTAGGTTCTCTTTAGATATTAGATTTAAATTTTAAAAAGAACAAATATAATCTCTTTGTGGGCCCCACATAAATTAATTGCTAAAAAGAAAATTATCTAATTCTACTAAGATGAAATTCAAACCCACTACCTCCAATTTACTTGTCACAATTTTTAACCATCTTAGCTTTTTAACAATTTGTTAATTTAAATTACAACTTAATTAAAATATATTTTAAAGCTCATTTTTCTTAAAATTATAATAACCCATTTTAGTCAACTAATCAAAGTCAATAAGTTAACTGGCCACATCAGATATTTTTACTTACACTTTAAACGGTCAAAAATTCAACATGTCACATCAATATGTCATGTCAGGTTAACATATTTAGGCCAGATTATTACAACATGACTAAAAGAGAGTGAAAACTGTCTGTAATCTTCTTTATCTCTTGGAGGATGGTCTCTACTGTTGATAGGACGCATCATTCCTCTCTCAAAAAACTGATAAGTGTCAGCAAGTCATTCTCCAATTCAAGGCTGCATGTCTGCAGTGCAACACTCCTTTCCAGTCCATATTTAATGACAAGTGCTTCCATCGTTATTATTTTTTTCAATCTGATGGTCATAGGGTACACTACTTTGGATGAACTATTATCATAGGGAGTTGAACCCTAGACCTTGGGTATCGGAGCTCGAAGGTGTTACCGTAGCGACAAAGGTCACGACATTTTGTAGGTCGAGCAGCTAAGAAGCTCACCCATCCTAGTGCATTTCCTTCTTTGATTTCTCCTATTATCTACGTTCATCTTATGGCTACCTTCAATTGGTTTCTTCCATCTAGATTGAGTATCATATACTTTTTTGAAAATTTTAGTAGTTATATATTTGATGGTGGTCAAAAACGACAGTGGTTGATTTATGGATGGAGTTGGCACATGAGCAATACACAAAGGAAAATTAGGAACATGATACCAAAATTTACATGGAAAAAGAAAGTTTTGAAGGGGTCAAAGCCTTCCAATAATTATGAAAAAGACAGAGACAGTTCACCATGAAAGAACATAGTACAAGACATCCTCTAGAGAGAGGAGATTACATTAGCTTTTGTAGGAGCTAAGGGGATAAAAGATGCGTTTAGGAAAATATTAATTGAACCGATTTTTAATTGTACGGGAACCTTACATAGCCTTCATCTTGAAGGTCTAGTGGGCGCACTTGTTAAAGTGGATACTATTGGGAGATAAGATATAATATATATGCTCAAAAAAGTAATTCTAAGCCGTATATTTAATGTAAATATTTAAGATCAATTACACATATATGACGTAATTAATTATTATTAATAAATAACTTTAAAAAAATTTCATACATTCACTAGCCATGTACTCATATTATATAATATTTGCAATACATGCCTCTTAAATAAGTAAATAAATACCAATTGTCTCTTGAAAATTCTTTGGCGGTCCAATCTTTAGTGTCTAATTTGATTTTACGCATCTGTAAAATAATATGTTAGTCTCAATATGAGAAGCCAGTAAAAATTTATTTGAAAATGAATGAGGGCCAAATTAAAACTTAATTAAATAAAATAAAATAATTATTTAATTAAAATTTTTAAAAAAAGGCCTCAAATGCAGAATCCAAACTATTGAGTCTAGAAGCATCAAAAAATATAAAAATTGACTACTTGATCATAAAATTCTAACTTAAAATGATCAGTTAATAAAGAAACAATGGACAGCCAGTAAATTGCCACGTCATCATTTTCCCTTGCTTTGTCCTATTTAGCAGCCCAAGTTCATAGAACGTGGTCAGAGTGGCAAAACCCTTCCAACAGGTGTGTCTGCAATAAAACGGAAATTTGTTCTTTTTGGCAAAATGTCCAGAGTGAACCGTTTTGCCAAATTTTCGAAAAACCAAACCATGTCAGAGATGTCAGGCATGCTTTAGAATTATGTCAACTAATTCAAGCTGGAATTAAAATCAGTTTAACATATGTTATAAAACTGTTAATCTAAGTATATTAAACATATGCCTTTCAAAAAAATATTTAACATATGCATTAAGTTTTACCATTTTTAGAGATATATATTTTAATGTTTTTTTATAAAAAAAGATATTTTAGTAATTTAAAAGGTCTAAAATATATTTTTTTTTATCAAAAAGGTCTAAAATATCTCTTTTTTTAAAAAAATGAAAAAATGTATAAATATTCAAAAATGGTAAAAACTTAATACATATGTTAAATATATTTAGATTAACAATTTTATAAAAAAAAATTTAAAAATAAAAAAAGAATTTTTACACCAGGTGCACTAGATAATAACCATTTCATTTTACAAACCCAGTACACCCAAGTGCACTAGGTAACAAGCATTTCATCTTACAAATCTAGCACAAGTATCATTAAAATTTTTCCTACCATCAGCAGAGGGGAGAAGATCAAACGCTATTCATCCGGAAGACAACAGCTCTCACATAGATCAAATGCTATTCATCCGGAAGAAAACAGCTCTCACATAGATTCGATCTTATGAATAGCGGCATGCTTGCCAAGTGCTGGTACAGTAGTGGGACCAACCGGGAAATCCGATATTCCGAATATTTTTTTTTGATGACGCGATATTCTGAATAATTAGATCTAAAGATTTCAGGCCTGTCCGGCAGTTGCCATCTGCTTCTCGTGCTGAAAATACTAGGGATGGTGTTTGGGCCGTTAATGGCAAGATTTGGATACCACCGATTAGTCTTCTGACAAACCGAAATCCATTCTACCATGGGACGTCAGCACAGTGTTGGGTTCTGCAGCCCAACTTTGGACCCAGAAGTTAGGATCCTTAACCTAATCTGTACGTTTCATGAGCTGTGCAAGTTCCGATCGATCAATAATCCAATAATCCCAACCGCATACTAGAAGCATTTGAAATTAATTCATGTGGGGAAAGATGTACCAACTTTAGAAGCTTAATTAATTGATTTAGTCTGCTCTAAAATCCATTGGTATATATTGACAACGATCGGTTCACGCATTTAATTTCCTACTCGGGAATGTTTCATCATGGGTGTCTCACTCATGGCAGTCGACAACACCATTGTGAAAGTAGCAGATCTCACAAGCTAGATTGAGTGCTCGATTGTTTGCTTCTGCCGATTTAATTACCAAATTTGTTTTTATTTTTTATTGATGCATAGCAACGTTTATTTGTCAATCTTGTCTTCGAGTAAATAACAAAGTACTACCACGTTTTTTATCTAAAAAAAAAAGTACAACCACGATTGGATTTTTTTTTTTTTTTTTTTAAAACGCAACTTGCAGCTTGAGATCAATGACGATCCAGTAGGATAAGAGGTGAGATTCCATATTTATGGGTGGTGATCTACTATTTAAGCATGGTGGCCGATGTAACCGTTTCTGCATGATATAATGATAGTTATAATTAGGTCGGTTTTCAGTTGAAAACTAGCGCATTTTATGAAAAGTAAAGGTTTGTCCCAACCAAAAAGGATCTTCACCATCGAGTGGGATAAGAGGTGAGATTCCTATCACATACTTATGTGTGATGATCTAACAAGCTTGGAGGTCGATGGACAATTCTAGTGGTGCAATTCGATTTGGGTGTTCATAAGTCAACTTGTTGGTACCCTAAATCAGGTATGATTTATTCTAATATATATATATATATATATATATATATATATATATATATATATATATGGGATTTATTCCAGTGCATGCGACTGCACCGTGCAGTCCATGCACTGTGGGCCCCACCTGATCATAAATGGAAAATCCACCCCACCCATTGTATTTAGAATTGTTCACTTTAATAGCATACCAATTTTCATCCAAATCCAACATGTATATAGTCCCCATCTTAAAATGGTGCAAAATCAACGTAATAAAATAGTTTAATGTAAATATCAAGTTTAAAGTGGTTTTTTCAACATCTAAACCGTCTAAAGTATGATTTATATATGGATAAATGAGTGTATAAAGTTTCATTACAATCTAACATGTGTGGGGTCCATTTTACAGCGGACTGCACACGATCGGGTCTCTATATATATATATATAAAATATTATACTTTATATATTCTATGGACTCATCATTGGCCATTCATTACTTAACTTGATTGCCATATCAATTTCTTATCTTCTGCTCTCGAAAAAGAAAAATCCTAGCAACTAATCAAAGAACTTCGGTAAAATAATATGAATCAAATAAAAATACAAACCACAATAATAAAATCAAACTATAAGACGAGGACACATATAGTGGTTCGGATCTCATTATTCTACTCTACTCTCCAAGCACGATAACTTCGATTCCAATAGTCAACTTTAACATACAAGTTACTGTGATACAGTTTGTTCAATTGTCTTCTGGATTTATATGAAGCTCTAGGTAGGCTCGTGAAGTAATCAACACTTTGATTCAATTTCTCTTGGTTTGATCACCATCAACACCATGATAATACAAACACAAAACTTTAAATAAAAAACAAACTAGTTTAGCACATCTGCAAGAGCAACATATTCAACATTTGAATGACAACTTAAAGCTTTGAATCACTACAACTTTATTTAAGAGATGACAACTTTTTTTCAAAAGTGTTCTTCATAAAAGAGCAAATTTGAATTCTTCAGTCTTGGGTGCTTGGTGAGGTTTTCTTCAATATTTCTAGCTCCCCCATGTCTTCCTTTTAAACCCTTGAAATGTGGCCTAAAAGATAGTTTAAGAGATTTCTTTGTATATCTTAACTTCTCAAAAATTACGTTTCTGCCTCACTAAAAATGTTAACCTTTTCTCACAAAGAGGTCAACATTTTACTGCACCAATTTAGACAGAGTGAAAACAATACTAAAACATCGACCTTTTATAGCCAAAAAGTAAACCTTTTTCCCTATTTTTGTAAAAAAATAAATTTAGAAAAAAGTCTTGTTTTAATTATGTTAATCCACTCGAGATAACCTCAAACACAAAATTCAATCTTGATTTAAGATTAAAGATATCTCAAAGATCTCGTTCCCAGCATATTCCATTTTAAGATATATTTTTCTTTTATTCCAAATACAATCCTATCATAATTGTAATCATATTTAATATTCAAGATATACTTTCCTTTTATACCAAATGCATTCCTATCACAATTGGTGTTGCAAACTAAAGCACGATAATTCCACAAACACGTTGCATTTTCAAAGAGCACCAAACACAATTTCATAGAATCATCACAAAACACAATTTCTTAATATCAAAATCAATGGTGCAAAAATGTATCCTGTATCATCATCAAATCCAATCAAAAAGAGGTTTTAACAAGAGTTCACAAAGAACAACATTGTTGTGCATCTTTGCATTTTTGCTCCAACTTTGAGTAATGCTTTGATTTCAGATCTATGTCGTGCATCTCTGCCGAGAAGAATAGCATCACCAAATTGTCTATACTGAGGAAACAACATCGTCATCCAATCTCCTCTCCAAGCTCTGGGCGGTGCTTTAGTTTTAGATCTGTGTTATGCATCTCTTCCAAGATGAACAATGTCGTTAAACTGTTGAACTACATCTCTGCCTACAAGAACAACGTTGCGGTTCAATCTCTCTTCTAAGCTCCGTGCTTCAGTTCCCATCTTTGCTGATTGTGAGCCTCCGGATCTTTGCTGATGATTTTAGATCTTCTTGTATGCAGTATCTTCTATTTTTTTAAGAAGAAGATTGTCCGCCGCACCTTTGTATAATTTCCCAAGTACCTTAGCTCAGGAATGTCAACACTCTTTGCGATGCCATTAGCATTTCTCCTTCCCCTCTCTTTGTTTTTCATTCCCTTTTTTTTTTTTTTTTGTCATGATTGCTCTCAGTCCGGTACAACATTTTCTTGTTATTCAATGTTCCTAATGATTTATTGTCTCCCTTATTTTAAAATTTTCTATTTTGGATGAGTTAAACTTGGATGTTAGCTTTTTTTTTTTCTTATCTTGAATCATTAATCAATTAGATTGTTGGTGTTTCTCTATTTTTGCAGTTACTTGTTTATTTTGTAGTTATTTGGCTGAAATTAATTTAGTTGGAATGATGGGTTAAACATTTACTTATTTATGCAGATTTTGAATCGAAACAGTTGCTTTATTTCTGTAAAAGATTTTCTTATAGGTGAATGTTTAAATAAAATGAAAATGGAACCAGTTGCCTATTTTTCATAGATTTGTAGGATATATTTTTAGCAAATGAATATATTACATAATTTCTTTAGAACTGAGTTGAAACCGGAACTAGAACTAGAATCAGAACTGACCCAACATTGAAAAATTAATAGAGGATAAGTCGAAAATTAACTTAATCTAAAATAGGGTGAGGTAGATGTTTTTAAAATAGGATAAGAGTAAAGTAAGCCCCTACTTGGACTTACTCAACCTAAGTTGCATTCCTAGCCTATTCTCTTTTGTAACGGTTTGTATTATGCAAGCTTCTTAGATTCTTTAAATTTTATTTTATATTCAATTTATATTTTTAAAACTATTTAGTCAATATACACATATATGAAATAATGATAGTCATTGAGTCGGTTTTAAGTTGACAACTAGCCCATTTCATAGAAAGGTTTGTCCCAACCAAAAAAGATTTTCATCATCGAGTGGGATAAGAGGTGAGATTCCTATCATATACATGATGTAATGATAGTCATTTCCATCCAAAAAAAAAAAGGATAGTCATTAGGTCGGTTTTCAGTTGATAAATAGCCCATATATGAAAAGGAAGGTTTAACCTAGAAAAGGATTCTCACCATCGAGTGGGATAAGAGGTGATATTCCTACCACATATTTATGGGTGATCATCGAGGCCGATAGGCAATTCTCCGATGTAACCGTTTTTATTATGAGAACTTCTTACATTTTTTAAATTTTATTTACGTCCAATTTATATGTTTAAAACTATTTATTACATATATAAGGGTAGCTGATCTTCGTCGTTAGCTATTTATAACATGCAAAGAATCAAAATCGAATTGTTGTTCAATGAGTATAAAATCCAGTGCGCCCAAAATCAACTTTCTTTTTAAAAAATAAAAAATGAACCATCTGAATCTAATCCTTAACAGATATTTTAAATCAAATCTGTTCATGATTTCTTCGGTTTGACTGATATTCTGGTTAAATTACATGCAATGATTTCAGGCCTATATTTAAGTCGGAGGCTAACTTTAATCTTAACATATTTAAAAAACTTTAATCTATTTATAATCCACTGATAAACATTAAACATAACTTTAATCTATTTAATATAAACGGATTGAGTTGCGCACTGTTAAGGTATTGATAAATGGGTTATTAACAGGTTAAATAATAAAAAATAAAACAGTAAACTATTTAGAATGTAATTCTACATAATCAACAAATAAATCCAATACTAAACATCTAAGTGAATTTAAAAACATCAACTTGCATGTATATATTCACTAAAATGTTAATTCTATTATTAATAAATTGTGTAACTTATAAAATAAACATTTAAAAATATTAATTCTTTATGAATTACAAAAGGCTTTGTGGGCGGATGAGTTAAACAAGTTAGAATATCAGGTCAGTGGGTTGGATAAAATCAACCCATGACCTTCCCATGTAATTAAATAGGTTACACTGGTCATATAAACAGCTGACAGATTGAAAATTATCAACCTTAATATATTAAAAACATGATTGGATTGACCGACTTACGGTTTAAACTTTACCCGGCCACTCCCCCACCTGTCTGGCTGTTGTCGTGCTTCTCGTGCTGAAAAATAATGTGGATGATATTTTGAGCCTTTGATGGCCAGATTGGAGACGATTAGTGTTCTGACCAACCAAAATCCATTCTCGTGGGCCGTCAGCACAGCGTTTGGTTGTGAACCCCAACTTCGCACCCAAACGAAGGGATTCCTCCTCAAAAAATGCTATACGTTCCATAAGCTGCAGGTTCCAAACAATAATAATCCCATAATCCCAACCGCGCTCCATCAAAAAATAAATAAAAAAATCCCAACCGCACGTACTAGATCAAATCACGTGGGGGAAAATGTACCAAATTTAGAAGTTTAATTAATTGATTAGTATATATTGAAAATGATCTGTTTGACTTAATTCCCCACTTGGGAATGTTTCTTCGTGGGTGTCCCACTCACAGCAGCCGACGATAGCATTGTGAAAGTAACAGATCTCACTAGCTAGGCTGAGTGTTTGGTTGTTTGCTTCTGCTAATTTAATTACCAAATTTGTTTTGAGTCTCGATACTATGCAACCGAGTATACTTAACTTTCGTGCACTTGGGTACAAAAACTCATTTTTTATTTTTTTGAAAATTTTAAAAATATAATTGCTAATCGAAGTGTATTTAATATATGTATTAAATTTTACTATTTTTAGATTTTTGCATATATTTTTTAAGATTTTTTAAAAACAAATACATTTTAGTTACTTAAAATGACTAAAATGTCCACCACTGGCGTCTAACACAAGTAGCAAGGACATTAGTTTCCTAAGTGTAAGTCTCTAGTTCGAAATCAGGGAGATGAGAGGTTGTGTCCTCTTTTAATTGTTTGGTGGGGCTATGTTTCTGTTGTGATTTAAGTGGAGCTTTTGTCTCCTCACAGATTCAATAGCATTTTGTTGTCTTTCTTAGGTTTAATTGTAATATCTTAAATGAGTTATAATATATACGCATAATCAAAAAAGGATTAAAATGAACTTATTTTTTAAAAAATTCAAAAACAATCTATAAATCTCCAAAAACGGAAAATCTGATAAATATGTTAAATACACTTAGATTAACAATTTTATAAAAGAATTTCAGAAAATAAAAAATGGGTTAAATGCACTTGGATGTATCGTAGCTAAGTGTATCCAAATGCTTTTAATAATTATTTATTTATTTTTAGGGTTAATTTTAAATATACCCATTACATTTAACCATAATTATACCTATACTAAGTTTAAAATTTTATAATATATATCTACTAGGGGTGCAACTTGGGTCGGTTTGGTTCGGGTAGTGGTCTACCTTACCCATACCCTATTTCTAAAAAGCATATCCTACCCTACCCATTTGTCGGTTCGATTCATAGTATACCCTACCCTACCCATTACCCATAGGGTCGGTTCCGGTTTCGGTTCTAAATCGGTTCCTTAATACTCAAATATAATATTTTTTAGAAAAGTTCTATGTTATTTTAAATAATGTAAAATAATACTCATTCGTGTTTTAAAAACATATGTACATATATTATTGTTTATATTATTATATAAAAATATGAATTATAGACCATAATGACCTAATCATTAAAACTATTAATATATTATAATCATAAGTCACAAGCGTATTTATAAGAATATTTTGGAAGTCAATGACGTATATATAAATTCATTTAAATTTATACTTCACAAAGTACAAAATTCATTTAAACTTTAATTTATTAAAATATATGTGCATATAAGACGTTAAAGATAAAGCATAATGCATACTATATAATATATATTATATATGTATATAATTATGCACGTATTAATTACCTATATGAGTACCTATGCGGGTCGGTTCTGGGTACCCAACGTATCTACCCTACCCGTACCCTATTTGATGAGGCGGGTAATAATTTGTATCCTACTTATACCCATGGGTAATATTTTCTACCCTACCCTATCCAAATTAGGGTCGGGTCGGTGGATACCCTACTCAAGTTGCGCCCCTAATATCTACTAAGTTTGGCACTGTATTTGATGGTGGCGTGACAGAATAGTAGCAGATTTCATGTCCATCGTGATCGAATGTAGACGATCGAATTTGGACCTTTAGGGATGAGATGGTGGGCACGCATCGAAGAGGATGGTACAACAGATTTTCTAACTCTGTGGTTGTTGAAAACGGTTCGAGATTATGGCAAATTTTCGAAAGTGGATTGCAACAGTTCATAATCTGTAAGGTAGCATGCTACTTACAGTCACGGACTGTCTTATAGGTCTACGTTCGATTTTCGAACGCTGCTGTTGTCGAAAATGGAGAAAATGGTAGGCAGTGGAAGAGGCATGCTGGTAGCCGTGGAAAGTGGACTCCTTCTCCAGAGATAATTTCATCATTTTAGATAACTTGCTTGGCCTAAAATGATGTCATTTTCATACCACCGTAATGACGGTTAGAAAAATAGGTATAGTTGATATTGAAAATATACTCAGTGGTATGTATCTAAGTTTCAAATTTAGCAGGTATATTTAGAATTAGAATCAAATATAGTAGTTATATTTGCATCGATGATTGACGAGTGGAAACAGAAATTTAGGACGACGTTTATTTGGCAATCTAATCTGTAAATCAACGATAATGAAAGAAACTTGCACATATCGATCCTTCCTTGCCTTCCGGAAAAGGGAACATTGGAAACAGTAGAGGGAGCTGGAGCGTGAAGCATGCATCCACATGTGGGGTGATGCAAGTGAAGAGGACCGTAAATTGTAGCCTCGTATACGAGGAATGGGCATAGCCCACACGTCAGGCCAGAAGCAGCATTAAGCCCAGGGTGCAAATGCTATTATGCTATCATGCTATTAATAGACCGAATATATAATCTAACCGGTTCAACGTTTATCCAGACCGTTTATTCAGTTATCATGAGATTTTATCATTACATTAACTATTTTAATTTATAAATTAAATAAAATTTGAATGATTTAAAAAAAACTAAAAAAATTATATGTAAAAATGATTCTATACTTAGTAGATGGATTTGATCTAGGGTGGAGGCCAACCTTAACCCTAATCTATTTTAAAATTTTCAATCCTAATCCATTTACTACTCATTTATAAAAACTCTAATTTAACTTTAATCTATTTAACGTGAATGGATTGAGTTGCTTACTTGCTAACAGATTAAGTATCGAATAGAATTTATTTAAATGAGATAAATAAATTATGTAAACGGAGTGGAAAATTATAAAATCTCAGTCTTAATCCGCCTCAAACGGGATTGGGTCCGGCCTTATTGCATTTTTATTTTTACTTAAAATATTCACTGATTCTATATATGAATGTACATAATATTCGATGATCGCTAAACTATTACAACGTCAATCACATATGGGCGTGAAGAAACCAGCAGTTGCTGGGAACGGGATTAACGGGATTCGGACCGGACTGGCTTCTTTCGTCGGATGTGGTTGTTTAACTTATAACATTAGCCCGAAGGCAGAAAAAGAAATGGCCACTGAGGATGAGAGGACAAACGGCAGGAGAGTAGGGCGGTTACGATGGCCAAGTCAGCTGAAGGACAACCAGTTGGTGGGAGGGGAGGAGAGGGGATGGATTTGTTGTCTTAAAATTTGTTTAGTTGCATAAGACAGCTGATCTGCTGGTGTAATTTTCTATTTCTAAAAAAAAAAAAAAAACCTTGCAGATTGGCAAGGATACATCAATTTTCTATACAAGGGGATTTAAAGGCGGTCCATTGCTATTGAATATTTCTCACCCCAAAAATTGTAGGCTGTTCCATGTTGCTTTCGCAATGAATAATATTGCTGCAATAACATTGGACAACTGAAAGAAGGACAATTATCAATAGTTTGCATATGGACCCACTGACTTAAAGCACCGAAATGTTCTGTACGTGTGCAGTAAAGACGCAAACATCACGAAAAAAGTTATCTATTGATATTAAATTTTGGTATTGATTGAATACCAAGAGGATCTACTTCATACCACATAGGATTAATATCATTATAATTCCTAAAATGTATCTAGTGGCTAGGGAGTATCTCGTAATTCTTTCTTTAGCTTGAAAGAGTTTCGCACGGACAAAAAAATAGATAAACATGCTAATTCAAGCACCCTTCGCTACACGTTCAACGTTAGGCTCCAAGTTTTGACAGCCCCACAAGCCCACCATCTGTTGCTAGTGTCATCGATATTACATCACTGGTCAATTTCACTCAACCAGCTCAATGTAAATTATTGTCACCGTTTGTAGCACTCAACTAACTCAAATCTTCACTCGATGTTGTTTAGGAAAAAAATCATATGGAAATGTTTTTGAGAATCAAAAGAATTTGTAGGAGAATTTTTCGTACCATTATTTATTCTATACGCGTTAATTAATCCCCCGATGAGAAAAAATACATAGAATTGCTAAAAGTTGTTACAAGAGTGTATATCTGGCCGAAAATACACACATATTAGAATGAAATCGTGAATTAACAAAATCGTGCATCTTGATTATCGGATATTGAAGTTGAAATGATAAAGATGGTAGGGACGAACCAAATATTCAAAGCCCCTAATTAATTGATGTTTTCTTCCGCCTCAATTAATGGCACATCATCTTAATTAGGTCTTTCGAGTAGGTATGCTCAAGCCCCTCTCATTGACGTGCCTCGCGCCGTTTAGATGTAACAAGCACGCATAGGGCTGCAGCGGGATGGGATTAGACGAGTTGAAGCGTGAATCTTATTTTAATCTATTTATTAAATTTTAACCCTAATCTATTTATTAACCTATTTCAAAATTTTCAACCCTTATCTATTTATAATTCATTTAATAAATGGATTGATTTATAATTTATTTAATAAATGGATTAACATATTGTTAAAGAACTGTTTATATAAAGTGTAGATAAGCTGTAAACAGTTTGTAAGACAATTAATTTATTAACAACTACATGACATAAAATAAATTTAGACTTAGGGTACGTTTGTTTTTAATAAAAAACTTTTACACAAAAAAATTTTCACCTAAAAGTTTTATCACTTTCCAAACATACCTCTAGAATATAATAATTTAGAAACAAACTTAATAATTATAAGAAGTTACGTATAGTTGGCCTATCTTAACATTTTAATGGACACCTTACAATTTCTATAACTTAAGCATTAGGATTTAAGTTTATATAATAAGGTAAGGGATTGTCATTGGGTCAGTGGGTTGGACAGGTAACGTGTTAGTAACTCTCAATTTATGACAGTTTATTTAAAATAAATATTTTTTAAAAATTATAAATGTGTTAGTGAGTTCGTAAAAGCTAACCCTAATCAATCTAAAAAATATATTGCACACTCAATTACAGCAGTACGCATGACATCCTTAGCTTGTACCAATAAGTAGTGCGCGCCGGCGTTAAAAGAAACTGATCGACAAATAAAAGAAAATTATTGACCTTTTTTATTTTTCAAAAGAATTAATATATGTGTATGTTTCTACTCTTTATTTTATGGAGTTATAAAATAATTAATTAGCCAGGCTCCACAAACTCTTTATATATATGTATATAAAATCCATTCCGCGGTTTTGATGTCATCGCAATAGACTAATAGAATTTCTTCTTTGTCATTAGCACTGCAGTAAATAATTAGCCTTAATATTTTGTAAACCCTCCTTTTTAAAAAATATAAAATTAAGCTCTTTTTTAATTACTATGTCCTCATATTTTCATGGTTAAACTACTTTATCATTGTTTAACTCTATCTTTTAAACATTTGTTTATATATTTTATTTCTTAATTCTTTTCCCTTATCATTTCACCGAATTTGTTCATTTTTATCAACTAACCTAATCTTTATTTTGTTACTTGTCATTTTGGGTCCTCACATAAGATAGGAACCTTTCCTTGAATGAGTAAGCCGCGAAAAAAGAATACGAAAACAAATAAACAAATAAATAAAGCTTCATTTTTTATAACAAATAAAGCTTCATTTAACTGCACATATATAGTCCTCTTCCATTGAAAGCAGGATTTTAAATTTTCTTTATATATATATATATATATATATGTGAGATATATTAAGGTGCAGTGACTCTGAAATCGGCCCTACATGATGATCAAATGATAATCTACTTCATCCATTATATTTAAATAATGTATTTTATTACTATATCAATTTTCATGCCAATCGGATATGTGTATGGACCTCATCTGAAAATGGTACAAATTCAATGTAATAAAATAGTTTAATTAAATAACAACTTTAAAGTGATTTTTTCAACATCCAAACCATTTAAAATATAATTTATATATGGATAAATCATTGTATAAAGTTTCATTGCATTTTAATATATGTGGAGTCCATTTTTTGGTCAACTGCATCGCTGTTCCGATGCAGCGCACTGCACCGGAACAACCCTCTATATATATATGAGATATATTTAGGTGCAACGATGCTGAAACGGGCCCCACATGATGATCGAATTATAATCTACTCCACACGTTGTATTTAGAATAATGTATTCTATTACCATATCAATTTTCATCCCAATCGGATATATGTATGGACCTTATCTGAAAATAGTATAAATTCAACGTAATAAAATTGTTTGATATAAATAACAACTTTAAAGTTATTTTTTTAACATCTAAATAATTTAAAGTATGATTTATATCTGAATAAATGATTGTATAAAGTTTCACTGCATTTTAATACATATGGAGCCTATTTTTTAAGCAGCTACACTGGAACAGCGGTATATTTGATAAAAAATGAGCCCCACACATATTAGAATGCAATGAAACTTTATACAATAGCAAATGATTTATGTGTTGAAAAAACTACTTTAAAGTTGTTATTTATATCAAACTATTTTATTATGTTCAATTTATACCATTTTCAGATGGGGCCCATATACATATCTGATTGAGATGAAAATTAATATGGTAATAGAATATATTATTTTAAATATAATGGATGAAATAGATTATGATTTGAGGATCATGTTGAGCCTATTTCAGTGATGCTGCACCGGAATGTTTCTGATATATATATATAAGCTCAATTATCTAGAAGCCCAAGCGTACTCAATGCATGCACTCTACGAATTTAGGCAAGTGCTAAGAATATTGTTCAAGGCTTGCAAAAAAATTGAGAATAACTGCAAAATAAATTCACAATAATTAATATTTTAATATTAAATTTTAATTTTTAGCCAGCTAATACGTTCTAATTAGCATAGATACAGAATGTCACTCAACCGGGCGCCATCCTGGTTTGGCAGGGCACTAGCACATATTCCCGCCATCCTAAGTTCGATGCTGACCGCTGGCAAGGGTGGAACATTGTCTCCAAAAAAACAACGGTGGAGCATTGGTCTCGAAAAAAAATACCATGGCTCCCGTGCACTGGAATGTAACATCGAGAGAGAAAAATGTAATTTGTGTAATCAAAAGATACAGAATATCGCTTTTGCGAGTACACCTAAAATATACCCGACGCTTCATCAAAAAAAAAAAAAAAAAAAAAAAGCCTGACGCAAAAATAACTTGGCACCTAAGGCCAACCTAAAATAAATACTATATGTCATTAAAAGCAGTAATTTATGAAAATTAGGTCCTCATAGGTTAATACAATATCAAACTTAATTTACAACTGTCAGCCATAAATGGGCTTCTGATAAATAAATATATTACCGTAAATTGGCCTCTGATAAATATATAATCAACTTGAGATACCCAAATGATATATTTTTTCAATT
This sequence comes from Annona cherimola, assembly GCA_030490835.1. Classification (NCBI taxonomy): domain Eukaryota; kingdom Viridiplantae; phylum Streptophyta; class Magnoliopsida; order Magnoliales; family Annonaceae; genus Annona; species Annona cherimola. The sequence goes on from CM059971.1 coordinate 108,812,502, forward strand.
TATTTTTTGTTGCAAAAAGTTAAAATTTAGTGTTATAACTTATAATGTCATTTTTGTGGCAAGTTCTGTGGCATATGCCCACTTGTAAGAAAATCTCTTACTTAATTAGTTGCAAATGCTTTATAATTTATGTACTTTAGTAATGAAAAATTTCCTTACAAAGTGACTATTTAATGCGGATAATAAAGTTTGTTGCTATCAATCATTACTTGCAACAAAATATTGTTGCAAATAATGAAAGTATTACAACAGTAGTGATGGCTCCTGCAAATAATTGAGTTTTTTCTTTTTTTTGAAAGTCAAAATCGAGTTTTTTTTAAGTGTACTTATTCGTTACAATATAATCAAGCACGTAGCATATTTCTCTTCTTCCCTCCATGCACGTGTATGCTGTAGCTTGTCATGAAATTAAGGTGGCGTATGTTGTATATATACTCATTATTAGTCACATCGATCAACGTACCATTAGCAACTCATTAGAACTGGACTATTTAAAGTCAAGATTATCCAATCAAAGTCTCAGTCCAGCTTTAAAAAAAAAATCTTTAAATCTGATGGACCACTTCCAATCCTGATCCGCATCGAAAGCCTCGTCTTTGTAACCACAGCTTTACTACTCTCGGTTAATAGCTCAGCCAAATAATTTGGACATGGAGGGCAAGGCCAGCTGAAATTTAAAGCCGAGTGGTTAATTAATTCAATGGATATATATCACTAAACCTATAAATACTGACTGAAGAACAGGCCACACCCACACCTCTGATGTGTGTGTATGTGAGATCATGATTGTATGACAGTAGTCGAGGACTCCGGTGCATCGGCTGTGGCAATTAATCATTGGTGTGTGTGTCAATATATATATATATAGAGTTGTTCCGCTGCAACACATCGGTATATTTGATCAAAAACGGGCTCCACACATACTAGAATTAATAAAATTTTATACAATCAGTTATCTATATATAAATTTTATAGAAAATGGTTTATATGTTGAAAAAACTACTTTAAAGTTGTTGTTTACATCAAACTATTTTATTACGTTGAATTTGTACCATTTTCAAATGGAGCCCATACACATATCTGATTGGGATGAAAATTGGTATAGTAATAGAATATATTATTCTAAATACAATGGGTGGAGTAGATTATGATTTGGTAATCATGTGGGGCCCATTTGAGCAATGTTGCACCTGAATATTTCTGATATATATAGGAGTTGTTCCGGTGCAACATAACTGCACCAAAATAGTGATACATTTGATCAAAAAAGGCCTCACATATATTAGAATTCAATGAAACTTTATACGATTATTTATCTATATATAAATTTTATAGCAAATAGTTTACATGTTGAAAAAAGCATTTTAAAGTTGTTATTTACATCAAATTATTTATTACATCGAATTTGTACCATTTTCAGATGTGGCCCATATACATATATGATTGGGATGAAAATTGGTATGATAATAAAATATATTATTTTAAATATAATGGGTGGAGTAGATTATGATTTGATGATCATGTGGGGCTAATTTCAGCGACGCTGCACCTGAATATTTCTGTATATATATAATATTCCAGTGCACGCGATTGTATGGTGCAATTCATGAACTGTGGGCCCCACATGATCATGAATGGAAAATCCGCCCTGCCCATTGTATTTAGAATTGTTCACTTTATTAGCATATCAATTTTCATCTAAATCCAACATGTGCGTGGTCCCCATCTTAAAATAGTGCAAAATCAACGTAATAAAATAATTTAATATAAATATTAAGTTTAAAGTGGTATTTTCAACATTTAAACCATTTAAAGTATAACTTTTATATGGATAAATGATTGTGTAAAGTTTCATTATAATCTAGTATGTGTAAGGCCCATTTTACAGCGGACTCCACCATAATCATGAATCTCATATATATACAGGAATATGATCCAGTGCATGTGATTGGACAGTGCAGTCCATGCAACTTTAGGCCCCACATGATCATAAATGGAAAATCTTCCCCACCAATTGTATTTAGAATTGTCTACTTTATTAGCAAACCAATTTTTATCTAAATCCAACATGTGTGTGATCCTCATTTTAAAATGGTACAAAATCAACGTAATAAAATAATTTAATATAAATATCAAATTTAAAGTGGTATTTTCAACATCTAAACCATCTAAAGTATGATTTTTATATAGATAAATAATTGTATAAAGTTTCATTGCAATTTAATATGTGTAGGGCCCATTTTACAGCGGACTATCTGCATGGGATGAGTCTCATATAATTTCATATAAAAATCATACTTTAAACGGTTTAGATGTTGAAAATATCACTTTAAACTTGATATTTATATTAAATTATTTTATTACGTTGATTTTGCACCATTTTAAGATGGAAATCACACACATGTTGGATTTAAATAAAAATTGGTATGCTAATAAAGTGAACAATTGTAAATACAATGAGTAGGATAGATTTTTCATTCATGATCATGTAGGGCCCACAGTACATGAACTGCACGGTACAGTCACATGCACTAGATCATATTCCATATATATAGTAGGCAGCACTAACATGCATATATTGGTTGGTTGTCTTGACAAATAAACTGTTCACATATCAATGCATGCGATTAATCTGGAGATCTCTTAATCGGCCCCATCCACGGGTACATGTGATCACCGGGAGCATACACGTGTAGTAGTTTTATAGTCTTTCTTTCGTAATTTAAATTGGAAGAGAAATATTTACAACTCAATCATCCCATGGTACAATTTTTCGAATTTGGTGCAATAAATTTTCATTAACTATTATATATAGGAAATGGGAGATAAAACTTTCTCACTCAAATTTAAAACTAGAATGATTTAGATGAAACCTAAAGGGGACCATTTTAGAGGAGAGAGTAATAAGATAACTACCTTTACCCAACTTAGAATCTTAGACCTTCCATCCAGTATATACTCAACTTATTCATATTAATCACTTGGTAATCCACGTGTTAACACTTTTACATCCTCTTAATCGAACATGTAATCTAAATAACAGTGAGATATACATATATATATATAAGAGCTGTTCCGGTGCAGTGACGTTGCACTGGAACAGCGGCGCAGTGGCCCCAAAATGGGCCCCACATGATCATGAAATCATGATCTACTCCACCCATTGTATTTAGAATAATGTATTCTATTACCATACCAATTTTCATCCCAATCAGATATGTATATGGGCCCCATCTGAAAATGGTACAAATCCAACGTAATAAAATAGTTTGATGTAAATAACAACTTTAAAGTATCTGATTGGGATGAAAATTGGTATGGTAATAAAATACATTATTCTAAATACAATGGGTGGAGTAGATTATGATTTCATGATCATGTGGGGCCCATTTGGGGCCACTGCACCGCTGTTCCGGTGCAGTGACGCTGCACCGGAATATCCCTATATATATATATATTATCTTCACTTGTTGTTTTCACCTAAGCGAGGTCACCTATATGTAATTGCACCATTTCTGTTAATCTTCAAATACTGATACTATAAAAATTAATTTTTACTATAGAATTTTAATTTTTCTAATTTTTTATGAGAATTTTTCTAATATTTTGAATGGCTACTCCTGCGTTGCTTATAATAAAATATTTAAACATACGTTGCAAATTGCTTATAATTGATACTTTCATCTACAAGTTCGTTGCTTTCTTTTGCATTTTTACAATAAAAAAATTTTGTAACTAAATTTTTGCCGTTAAATTTGTGCCAAAAGTCTTGGATTTTGCAAGTAAATTTAAGCCTTTAAACCTCATTTGTGAAATTTCCGGTCCTACTTTTCTGTTATAATCCTAATAATTAGATAAAATTTTCCTAATTGGGTTAATTATAACGGAAAGAATCATGCATATGTTGAAATTACGAGAACAAACCAAATCTTCTGATAAATTTACTTATTTGCAGGCCCACATCCATTCTTAAATCTTAATTGCTGTTTTAGACTTATAGTACTAAGTGAATTAGATCATATGTGTTCCATCAGTGGTTGTCTGAAGATGTAAACATGACACTCAGTTCAAGCATATTAATTAATTGTCGTGATGATCATTAATGGAGTATTCAGAAGAAGAAGTAAAAAATAAATATCCTAATTAAATTTTTTTCAATTTGTCTTCGAGTAAATGACAAATACAGCCACGTACAGATTTTTTTTTTTTTTTTTAAAAAGAAAACGCAACTTGAAACTTGAGGCCAATGACGATAAACGCAATTTATAAATCAATAATCAGTGATATTACCTTGATTTCCCTGTAACCCCTTTACGTAAGCAAACGACGACACATACGTACATGCACGAGAAATAAATTTTTTTTGTTTTAGAAGAAAAGAAGAGAATAATTTACTGGTAACCGGAACCAACGGAAGTAAGATCCCTGGGATGTACGTAGACACGCAGCCCGTTCTTCATGAAAAGCGTCAGCGACATCTTCTGCTCCACGCGATGACCTGGCACTAGCTGCAGCCGGTGCCTGAGCAGTACGGCCGACGTGACCACCTTCATCTGGAGGTAGGCCAGGTCCTTCCCCAAGCAGATCCTTGGACCGGCATTGAACGCCATGAACTTGTAGCTCTCCTTATCCTGCTCGAACCGGTTGCCCGATATCCACCGCTCTGGCTGGAACTCCAAGCAGTCCTCCCCCCATATCGACTTCATCCTCCCCACTGAGTATATGGAGTACGTGATGGAAGAGCCGGCCGCGATTGGCGTTCCGTCCGGAAGAACGTCGTCTTCCACAGCGTATTTGGAGTCCTCAGGCACCGACGGGTACAAGCGCAGCGTCTCCGCTAGCGCCGCTTTGAGATACACCAGCCGCTCCAGTTCGTCGAAGTCGAGGGGCTCCTCCACCCACTTGCTGCGATCTTCGCCGCGGCTCTCCCTCAAGACGGTCGATATCTCCGCCAGGATCTTGGCTTCCACGCGTGGGTTCTGCATGAGTAGGTAGAAGAACCAGGTCATGGCAACGGAGGAAGTGTCACGGCCGGCGAGGAGAAAGTTGAGGGCTATCTGGCGGAGGATGGAACTGGAGTAGTAGTTTCCGCCGATGTCTCGTTTCTTTAAGAAGCGGGAAAGCAGGTCGTCGGACGGGGCGAGCCTCCTCGCGGCGATCGCTTCAGTCATGTAGTCTTGGACGACTCGAAGGCTCTTCTTCAGCGCCCTCTCCGAGCCGACAGAGAGCGCCTTCTTCGGCCTCCAGAAGAGCCACGGATACAGTAGGCGCTGCAGAGTGGACTCGGTGGCAGAGTCGAAAGCAGACGAGAAGGGGTTATCGGGGAGATCCGGCGAGAGCGTTTCTGGGTCCTTCCCGAAGGTGAGGCCGCAGATGTTGTCGAACGTCAGGCGCAGGAGGAGGTCCTGAAAATCGACGTCGGCGTTGCCGTGGGAGGCCTTACTAAGGATGGGCCACAGGCGGTGCTTGATGGATCGATGCACCCACCTGGCCATGGCCTGGCGGAGTGTTCGGGTGGTGAATTCGAGGGCGGCGGTCTTTCGCTGGATCAGCCAGGTTTCGCCGTCGCTGTTGAAGATGCCCTGGCCGAGGAGGTCGTGGAATGCGGCTTGCCAGGCGGGGCCCTTGGGGTAGTTGTCAAAGCGGGTGCGAAGCACGTGCTCGATGTTCTTGGGGTTGCAAGTGACGGTGACGAGGCCGATGTTCCGGGCAAGGAATGGCAATGCGATGGTGGTGGTTTGGTAGGTGAGAGAGTGGCCGGCATTTCTGAGGTTGGAGGCGATCCATTCATGAATGTTGGTGCGGTTGGAGTAAAGGCCGGGAAGGCTGCCGACTATAGGCCAGAGCTTTGGGCCAGAGGAGAGAATTCGGGTGAGAAACCAGAACCAGATGAAGTAGGCTGAAGTAGTGGCAGTGACGAGCAGCACGTAGAGAGCGAGAGATTCCATCTGATCGATCAGAGGGAGGGAGATTTATGTTTACTGTGGTGGGGTGGTGATGGTGGCTTATATAGAGAGAGGAGGGAGAGTGAATGAGGATTAAAAACAGGTGAATATGTGTCCTAGGAATAAACAATATAAAATCAAGGGTAGTTGGGAAGATACAGGGGGTGTGCGTGTGAGCTCGTTCAAGAAAAGGGCGGGATGGTGTGGAGTGTGGAAGAAATTTGGCTGGAGTTATGCAACTAGATATATTAATCCTTTCTAGAGTGTGAAAATACCTGCTAGTACATTGACTAGAAAAGACAAACAGACAAACGCCAAGAAATAGATCAGGCGCAGGGAAAAGTAGCTGGCTAGGCCATGTGGAGATGAAATAGTGATTTGTTGAATAGGCACAGGAACGACGTGAAAAAGATGGTAGAGGAAAAGAAACGATATCACTGTAATGATATCAGCTATACGACACTGCACAAAATGATTTTTTTTTTTTTTTTTGATGAAACACGAAATGAATTTTTAACGGCGTTAACATTTATTACAATATGTTGCAATTTATACCATAATGTTACTATAAATCATTCATAAAAGGATCTAGAGTACAACTTTATTGATTTTATCACTAAATCTTGTAGCTAAAAGTTTTTTCAACATTCATTTTATCACCGTTGCTAAAAGTTAATTTTTATTATTTTTATTTTGCTAAAAGTCAATCTTTAATAGCACGGTTATTTACATTACCGAACAATGTTTTTTGCAACAAAAAGTGCAAAAGCATTGCTTAAAATATGTCCCTTGTTGAAGTGTATAAAGGGAAGAATGTTAAATAAATTGAAAGCCATAAGTAAAATAGAACAAATAAAAAATAATATTATGATAGAATACGCAAGTCAACTTAATTAGTTATCGCTGGACTTAGAAAATGAAATTTTCTTACCCTTCTAATGTCCTTTTCAATCCATTCTAATTTATGCTGCCCGCCGAGCATCCTCCTATCCTAGGGCCATATTTGTGAGATTATGAACCCAAGAAGACAGCGAAAGGGATATTTAGCTAGACCTTAATTAGACAGCTAGCTAGCTACGTATACAAATTAAAAAGTAAATGGTCCAAGCCTCTGCCACTCTTAATAATTAATCAGCAAATGGCAGTTAGGTCATAAAAACCTAGATACGTAGCAGAATTTTAGGCGCGTCCGGCACGCCACTACCAAGATTAATTGCCTGACAATTTTTCGCTGGCAAACCCATTCGTGGGGGTCTCCCCATGCGGAGATTGAAGAATTTGGTAACAGTTAGATTTCTTAAATAATCATATTGCCGCTCTCTAAATTAGAAGGGTGGTTGGTTCTAAGGAAAAGGAAAAGATTCCTGTTACAGAAATATCTCATCTTTCACATTATCACATGATATATGCATTTATAACAATGACAATTGTATTTTTCCCATTACTGTCTAGATTTTTAATTATATTCTCCATGTATTCAAACTTATCAACTCAATTTCAATCTATGACTTCAAAATTCTTATAATTTCCTTTCCAATTTCATTCTAATTTTCCCCAACCAAACGAGAAAGTTGTGAATAACATAGCCATATTATTAAAAATAAATACATATAAAGAAAATAAGATCATAGTGATCTCGAGGCTCTGACAATAGTGTTAAGGATTAATTAATTTACGTGGTCACCATTAGCATGATAAAATTGTGCATTCCAATCTAACAAACCGACTATATATATCTTTCAAAAAAACAATACATATATATAATTAGCTAGTTAAGCACTAAAATTTCCGGAAATAATCACGCTTTGCTGCTGGCAAGGTGGTATGTTTGCTTCTTTTAATACAAATAATTTAGTGCCTAGCTTTTTTGTTAGAAAGGAAACGAGAGAAAGAAAGTATTATTGTCCACAACTCTGTTTTTCGTCCACGTTCTTTTATAATTTTGGGAAAAAAAATTCTGTCATGCATGGCCACTCTTTTTAAAAAAAAACTTTACTCTCACGATTTCGGCTATCAGTTCCACTAAATACAATGACAAAATCTTAATATATCATTCAGAAAGATCAATAATTATCATCATCAATTTGCATTCACACGTCCACGTACTATATATGTTGCGTATGATTAACTTTTTACTTAATTTAAGTTCTTTTACTATTTATATTTTATGGTCCGCAATTAAAATATATAGTTATACTTTTTTATTTTTTTCCGTTTGAAATAACCATTTTCATTTAAGCAATGAGATAATTAAATAGATGTGCTTGGTGCATAAAATAAAAACAGGATCAGAAAGAAATTTAGGAAGGTAGAAGTGTGACTGCGCATAAATGAAGGGAAGAAAAATTTAAACAAGGAATATGCGTCTGACGTGCATCGCATGAAATTCAAGCCAAATCACACAAATCTCCCACCATGATTTTGGCCAACTATAGCAAAATCACGTGGACTCTTCGAGAGAATCCGTCATCTGCATTTCAGTCGTTACAGTGCTAATTATGATTTTTTTTTAAGAATTGATCCACCCCCGTAGTGATCGTTTAAAGATGATAGTTTTATTTTTATTTAATATCATAACTAACTGGAAATCTGGAATTCAATCCTTCTTAGTGGATCGCACGTATGTTGTTCGTTCTGTCGCGGCGGACCCGAACGGGAGCAATGCCGGGGAAAAGTTGGTTGTTGGCGGTTCACCCGCGCAGGAAACGTGAGAGGCGGACGTAACGCTAGCATACGTCGGGAGGCCGAGGCGGTGACGACAGACGTAGCTCGGAAGTTTCTGACACGGAACTCGTGCATCCGTCGCGACTAAAAAAGTAGCTGCACGACTGCCAAATTTATGAGGCACAAACTGATGTTCAGAGAATCTGAACCGTCCATTTTTGGACTCTTACGAACCTGGGTGAGAATTGAGCTTGGAACATGATGAAGCACAACATCATCCCCTCCGGCCGAGAAGAAAAATAATGTATTTTAAGGGCAGCTATGAATCTGTGCTTCTTGAAGCTTATTTGTAAAGAAATTACTGCTTTAGTGCCACGTAATTAAGAAAAATAAAAGTTGCGGTCCGAATCATTAGAAGCTTTTCACAAGATCACAAAAATAATTAACATTAGTCTTTTTTGGATTGGTTATAATGTTACATTTCATCTGATATCAAGATGAAGTTCAATACGCCACACTCGGGAGACATAATGCCCATGTTGGCTAATTAGCATTAGTCTTAATCAGCATATGAGTTAGAAAATGTGGCCATTTAATTTTAAAAGTTGGTTGTTGGCTGTACACTCAAGAAAGGCATTGAATTTTAAGGGCATCCAGATATTAAATATTTCAACAAAATGAACACATTTTTTTCTGCACAAAAAGCACACTTAAGTGTGTAATAGTTCTACCCTAAAAAAAAAGTGTGTAATAGTTCTCCATAAAAAAAAGTGTGTAATAGTTACCACTGGCATAGCTGGTTGAAAGCTTGACCTTTATTAAAAAACAGTATGGGTTTTGGATCCTAAGTGTGGAGATTTGGGACCTTTGTCACTCTTTTGATATTTAGTAACTTGTAGTATTTCTCTGAAAATTGTAAGAACTATCTTAGCGTTTGATTATAATATAAATTGAAATATGATATAAATATATATATCAATAAAAAGTGTATAGTAGGTTTTTTATTAAAAAAAATGTGTAGTAACTTCCCTTTTCTTGATATTTCTCAAAGGAATTCATTTAATGTTTTGTTTTACCTTTAGTTTATCGATAAATTAGTTAACAATATGAATAGTGACCATTAATATCAGCGATAATTTATATTTTGTTTTGGCAATGACGAAGTATTAGATGGGAATACATCAACAACCATAGGAGTTAGATACAAGAAAAATAAGAGATTATTATTTAACATGGAAAAGAAAATCTCAATAAATTAGAAACCTTCATCAAAAATTACAAAAAACAAAGTAAGTTTCATTATATAATATAAATCAATACAAACTATCCCCCGCCTGAGGGTATTTTAATACCCCTATTTTTAAAAATCTAAAATAAAAATACGTGTATCTCCAAATTTTGTAAAAATTGATTTATTGATTAAAAATAATTAGAATAACAATTTTGTAAAAAAAATTGAAAAAAACAAAAAAATGTATTTTAAACCGGTCAGAGGTGGCCAGGCCTCTTGAATGTATAGGCAATTCTTGCCAACCACGATGACAAAGGCCGGCTACAGCTTTGCCATGAAAAAAGGAAAAAAAAAAAAAAGCCGGCTATAGCTGATGACTCAGATAGTTTTTGGTACACAAGGCCGTTCCACATAATTTCATGAGAAAATGCGTGTCAACCCACACCAGCTCTCTTGAGCCCACGTGAGAGCCGATAAAGTGAAACATAGGCCACGGCAGATGCCATTAGATAGATGCAATCATCTGGGCATGTATCCTGTAAAGATTGCACCTCAGAGTTGCGCTCCCGAGAGTTTGGGCCTTGCGCTTGGCTATGAGGTGTAAGCGAACAAAGGTCTAAGGCTTTGGTGTAGGGGTGGGAATTGGGGCGGGTCGACCCGTGATCTGGTATTGACCCGACCTGTTTTTGACTGGGTAAAACTAATATATTTTTAACCCGGTATAGGGATGGGTCAGAAATTTTGACCCGAATTCAAAAATAGAATTGAGGTGGGTCAACCATGTCCCGACCCGAAGAGTCCGACCCGCCCCGCATATATAAATTTATTAAAAATTATAAGACTATATTGAAATATTATTATTATTTTCTTTCAAATTTCTCACTTTTTTATAATCAACTCTATCAACAATAGAAGAATCAATTTATTCAAAATGCAATATAAGAATCAATAAAAAATTTGTACGATATAACCATCATGTGTAATTGTATATTAACCTATTTTAATAAATGTATACTATATTTTCAAATGTTTTGTTTTCTTAATTATGTGTTTTTTAATAATTAGTGAAATATTGAAACATATAATATTTAAATTTAGTATATATGTATACTTATGTTTGATAGATATATAAATTTTAAAAATTATCTTATTTAATCCGTATTTTTGACCCGACCCGCTATCCCGAAACCGGTCCGATACTGACCCGAATTTTGTCCCTAGACCTGGTAGAAAAAAGTAATGGTCAAACCGACCTTGTCCCAACCCGGTATAAAATAAGGGTCAAACAAGATTTTTGAAAAGTAGGGTCAGAGTTGGGCAAACCCTGACCCGTCCCGACCCGCCCCGATTCCCACCCCTACTTTGGTGGCATCACGGGCAAATTTTTTTTTTTTTTTGCCTGACAGGAAGTGATATCATGGGCAGTGGTGTTGAGGCTTATGCCTTGGTAGGGTTCACTAAGTTGCATTAGCCAATAACAAAGTTATTTTTATCGATGCATGAAGGCAATGATAGCTACTGGTTTAATTGTTTGCTTCTTTTAATTTTCGATTTTCAGTTTATTTTATCGTGCTATTATTTTAGATGGCAAAGTGGTTGATGTAAATGTATAAAAAAATGTATAGAGTGGGTGGTCCAAATCAGTCTGGCATTTTGATCAATGAAGTGGTTCTAAGCCGAGTAATATACAGTACTGTAACACTGCTAAATCAGTTCTTAAAATAATTTAATTGGTCTTGTTTGGATACAGGGCTTAAAAGCCATTTCATTTTCTAGCATGCGATATTACAAATTCGTTTAATATCTAGTTTAATTTTCTTCGTCAGTATTAATATGTATCATTTCCATTTAGTACATCTTATGTTGTAATGAAGTTTTTTTTTTAAAAAAGAAAACATGTTTAAGAGAACTCCTGAAAGATAAAACCGACATGATGACGAACCTACCTAATTGAAATGGTGTAAATTTGCACAAGCATAGAAACTTTTGGAGCTTTTTAATTCACCGAATTGAGGTAGTCACTAGCAGCTGGATGATGGTTTGTTCCCAAAGGTCAAAAGCAAAAAGCATGCATGATCAAAGCCCAGCTGTTTTCACCACCTGCCAGGCTGCCAATTCCGTACTGCCATCTAATTAAACAACGTTTCACCATACGAGGCCATTTCCAATTATTAATTAATTCCCTCTAAATTTATTTGGTGCACATATATACGTATTAGTGCCGTTGATTATCTGTATCTCAAATAACATTACATTCAGCCGTCTTTGCTTCAATGAAAAATCAACTCCATTTATTATATATTGAGGGTAACCTATGTTATCATGAAAATCTTTCATTAGTCTATAATAACTTTGGTTGGGCTCCATTTATATAGTGTAAAACAAAAATAATAACATAATTTAATGCTAAATATTAATTTTAAAATTGTATTTTCAACATATAAACTATCTAAAATTTCATCATGTAAATAAATGATTTTAGAAATTATTATTATATTCTAATATATATGGAAATGAAACTAAGTATTTTTCATATTTACACATGTGTATATATTTTAAAAAAAATATAGCACATGCACATAATTGATTTAGATAAAACTTGATCTCGTAACTAAAAAACGATGTTAAAATACAATAAATTAATTGAATTTCCATCAGATATCATGATTTGAAATTAAAATAAAACCGCATGTAGAAGCGAAGTTCATCTTTAATTTATTAAGTAAATGAAATCTAACTAACTTTTACATTTTACATATATTTTTAGAGTCCTACTTCTATGCATAGAATTTGGGTTTCATAGAAGTAGAATTCATGTTTTTATATATTTTTAAAACTTACAAGCTACAAAAGCCTTTGATTAAGATAGTCTTTATTATAATAATTAAATAAACGAGGTCAAATATAGGGGTCACAGTCATGAATTTAGTTTAATTATGAAGATGGGCCCAAGCTAGGGATTCCAGGAATTGAATTTGGTGAAGCATTGGGCTCCACCTCCACTACATTGATATTAATTAAATGAGTTGGTAGCTGAAACGGATGGGCACAGTCGGTTGAGGAAAGGGCCTATAACTCTGGCCCGTTGATTATCACCTCAGAACCGCACCATGCACCATTGATCCTGCTCATGATTCCCAAGTTCTTTTCCTCAGCTGCAACTACGACGACCATCCGCTGGTACGCCGGGTTGGGCAAGTAGGAATGTCTAAGATTCCAGCAGTTCATTTACTTGCAGGTATGAAATTAGTGTGCAAGAAGAATATCTGAAAACGCCCACAAAATATAAGGAACCCACCGTCTTGTATGGCTGCATCCATAATCCACTAAAGTCCTGAACGTGCCCATGTTTCCAAGGATCGGTTTGTTTGTTACGGAAAAATTTCCTTTCACTAAGCAATAAGTGTGGACGGTGGCCACCCCATGAGGGTGACATTTCTGTGAGACCATTCATGACGCTGGTTGCTGCTCACGTCTTGTATATGTTACCTGCTCAAAGGAAGATTCATGGCTCTTGCTTTCATCAACTATAAATTTTACGTTAGAGTCTTAGAGATAGAGAAACACAGTCCAGATAGCCAGTTGATCGCCATCATTGAGTCATTCTCAATCTGAATGCGTTTATAACCCCATGTCTTTCAGCTACTTGATTAAATGAGATTTAAATGAGTACAAAAAATATATTTTTTCAACCTCTATTATATATCAAGGAAAAAATTTTAGTAATAAGAAAAATGCATATGCGAGGAAAAAAAATTTCTTACCTATGATGATTTTTTATAGATAAGGAAAATTTTCTTTATTTATGGTGCAAGAAATTTTTTTTTTCCCTTATGATACTGTTTTGGTAACTAAATCAGAACTTCCTTGCCTATACACAAAAGTTATGAACTATTGGTAACTAATTTTCTTCTTAATGATTGCTATATAGAATATGCCCTAGATTATTAACAACAAAGTTTTCTTTAAAACTTAACTTTTTGCAAGAAGATTTTTTTTTTTTTTTGCCAAAAATCAAAATTTTTGTAGTGAATGTGGCTGGAAAAGTGATCATGCATAATAATTTTTGTTGTAAGGGGATCAGTTTTTACTTTTTAGGCAATATATATCATCATGCCAATTAGAAAGGTTATAAGTCTCGGGTGGTCAATCAGTTCAATAGATTGAAAGGCGGAAATATGAACCAACGGTATCGATGATTATTTTGGTTACGAGCCAAAATCACTTATCATAATAAGATTACCCTGATCTCTCTCTCTCTCTCCTGATAAAAATTGTCAAGCATAACCAACATAAATGACAAATGGGTATTTTTGAAAAGGACAAATGGGTATTAAATTTGATGACATTCATGTAGAAAGGCAACTCATTGACTTTTCTCATTGTGGCAGCTCCACGTTCAGGCACTTAATTTCTCCAGTGAAAGGGATCTCTGCAGCCCTTATTAGAGGTCAAATATGTTGACTTGCGTACAGAACATTCCGTCCGCAATCTGTATATTTGATAATCTGGAAGGCATAATCTATTTTGTCATATGTTGAAAGCTTTCCGTTCTCCGAGATTATAATCTGGCAGGTATAATCTGGTATAACGTATTTTTTACGAGTTTTTAAATGTTTTTTTTCCATACAAATGGTCCATTTAATTTCTCTTGTTTTGCAATATAGCGTTGTAATTCTACTGCCCCTGCCAACGGGCAAGATGTGGTGATCGACTCTAGCCCTCCTGAGCTAGCTTGCTCTCAATGGTATAATTACTGAAGAATATAGTTACTGAGTTAGGAATTCCGTGTAGACGTAAAATTCCTCGTTACAATCCGAATGATTATATAAGGAAAATTTGCATCATACCCCCTCGAAGTTTATGTATTAACATTTTAAATTCTGATAAGTTTCATCTTTTGCATTTTAAACACTCCGCTTCAACACCGTCTATCACGCACCGTTTAGTCTTGTGCAATGACAAAAATACCCTTCAATAAAAATAAATTCATTAAGGATAACATCATTGCCTCATCCGATTTGCCACCCTTGAAAGAATCCATGTAGGAGCTTAGCTAAAAGCTCGCTGCAGCAGGAGATGATTATCCACGAGCAAGAAATCCAGATTTCATGCCCTTTCTGTTGTTAAGCGGTTGGCGATGGCCGCCTGCCTCTTCCTTCTGCTCTCCTTCTTCCTCTCATTTTGCTAGCTTTTCGCCTAGCAAAATCTCGCCAATTCCTTTTCCATTAATAATTCCTCATGGTTACCCAACCAAACAAACCGAACCCTTGTTTCCCCCAATTCCACCTTTACCACCGGC
Source organism: Annona cherimola (assembly GCA_030490835.1). Lineage (NCBI taxonomy): Eukaryota > Viridiplantae > Streptophyta > Magnoliopsida > Magnoliales > Annonaceae > Annona > Annona cherimola. The sequence goes on from CM059971.1 coordinate 108,827,644, forward strand.
TTCCATCCCGTCCCAAGCTCGTCCAAGCTCTTCGTTTTCTCAATCTAGTACCTACGCGCCGCAAACCGAACCGTCGTGTGGTCGCTGAAAGGCAATGACCCCGTTAACGCATTGGTTTCCCTGACGATCACCGCCGCCAGAACTCTCCAACTCAACGGGTCAACTGGCACGAAATTATGGTCTACGTCCTCCGGCAACGGATAGAGTGCTTCCCAACTTCGATTTCCCAACCGACACCATCCTCCCCAACCAGCCCTTGAGGGCCCTCAATGATTGTGACATCATCACCCAGGAAAATCAGAAAACCATGATTGCAGCCTATGTGAAGGAGGTCGTAAGCCGAAGGCTGTCGCTCGACATCGACAGCAACCTAAGGCTCTACAGCCTCAACCCCCCCTCCGGCCAGTGGACGATTGTCTGGCAAGCAATCCAAGAGCTCTGCACCATCCATAGTTTCTGCGGCCCCAATTTCGTCTGCACCACCAACGGCTCTGACGCGAATACCTACGTCTGCTCTGCCGGATTCCAGATGATGACCGATGGTCGCAATGCGACAGAAAGATTCCGATGTCAACCGCAGAGCCGAGCAGCAGCAGATTCCTGCTAATGGATTTCGTCGTGTTCGATACAGGGCTGGAGCCGCCAGATCTCGACTTTTCTACCTGCTAAGCGCGTTGCCTTGCTGACTGCCGGTGCCTTGGCTTCGCCACCAGGTTCGACGACAAGCAGTATTATGGGCACTATATCGACGGCCTGGTCAATGGCTATTGGTCGTCGGGGAAAGAGACGACGTCGTTCGTTCGTGTGGATAGATTGGAGTGCGAGGAGTCGAACTTCATGGGCATGACGACGCTGTTGGAGACCATCTGCCGGAGACTGTCTGCGAGAAACCCGCAATCCTAGGATAACACAGATTTTTGTACTGATTTTTATAATAAATAAAATTCATGAAAAATGTTATATTTGTAAATGTGTGTACTAGAGGTTAAAATAATGCAATTAAAAAATTTAACTCACGTGAATAGTGCACGTAAATAGTACACGTGAATAGTGAACGTGAATAGTAACCGAGGATTAAGACACGTGATTAAGAGTTAATCACTTGGATTAACCTAATCACAAAAAGACGAAATAGAAATTTAATCACTACAAGACAAAATAGCATTAATTTTTATTATGTTAATACAAATTTGGATTTCAGTGGGAAAATAAAAAAAATTCATAATTTGTCGTCCGGGCGTCGGAATTCAATGAAATTTTTTATGGACGATTAAAAATTCATGATGAACATGATGAATGAGTCAAGATGTGATGAAAATTACAAATCAAAGGTCAAGATGAAGCGTCAAATGAAGATCGAAAAAGTAGCTTACCTTTTTAGTTAAATCCGCTTTTGACTTTTTAATAAATAAATAATAAAAAATAAAAAAAATTAAATGCAAATGCAAATGCAGCTGCAATGCAGGGACGTGCAGGGGCTGTTAACATTTGGGGCCAAATCCAATGGCCACAAATTAATCTTATCATATATCAACGGTTGAGATTAATTTTCTTAAAAATAATTAATTTTAATAAATTAAAAATCTAGGAAAAATAGGGCTGCCATATGGGGGCTGGATCAGGCCTAGGGTGGCTGCACAAAGCTCCATGCATTTTCAAAATTATAAAAAAATACATTTTTATAATTAAATACCTCAAGCTAAGGGGGTAAAATCCAATTTTGTGAAAAATTAAAAAGTATAAATAGGGCAGCAGGGGAGGACGTCCAAGGCATCAAAATCCCAGCTCCATTTGAGAATTTTCAGCTCCCAAAACCCTCCCACACTTTCAAGGAAGAAGAGGAGAAAGAGAGAAAAAGTGGGATATCTCCACTTCGGGTAAGCAATTTCTTTCCAAATTTTTTGGATGTTAAGTAGGGTAAAATTATGCTTAGATAATTCCTAATCATGAGAAAATAAGTATAGATATAATGCTTAAATGGAATTATGCCAAAACATCAAAAATTTGGAGCGAAAATAGAGCATTCGGGAAGATAACATATGATATGTGTAAATAATGCTCCAAAAATGATAACTGATAATTTGGGATGTATGAATATGATAAATATGATGTTGGAATAATGATATATTAATTTCATGATTTTTGGAATTAAGGATTATGCTTAAGTGAATTTATGTTGATTTTTAGTAGATGAAAAAAATAATTTATTTAGCCAAGTAAATGATATAAATTCAAGATGTATGAAATTTTCCATGATATACTAAACATAAGCTATGTCATGGTATTTTTTATTTTTGGAAAAAATGTCAATTTTTGGAATCCATGAACAGTAAATACGTTTCTGTGAACAGTAACCTCGGGGTGAACAGTGATTGCTACATTAATTTGCTACAGTAAACAGCGTGATTTTGGAAAAAATTTGAGATTAATATTTAAATATAAGGATGAAATTTTTAAGGATTTATCGATAAAAATCCATATAAGGAAATGATGATCATGCATTTTTAAGGATAACCTCTAAAAAAAATTATGGAGGAAAATAAGGTCATAAATTAATATAACATATGCATGATAAAATATGTATATCCTTTTCACTTGTATAGGAAAAGGAGAGGAAAGGATAAAGGATTCAGACTGAAGCAAAATAGAAGTAAGCAAGCAAACTTTTTGAAAATGATTTTTATATGTTTTATATTGCAACTATGGAATATGTCGGAATTGCTTTATTATAAGCAAATCCATATGGAAGTAAGGAGAAATGTTAAGTTATGTGGAAATTGCTTTATCATAAGAAAATCCTTATAAGGAAAAATGTGGAAATGGTTGCATTATAATGGAAAAGGAAAATTTTGATTTCTAAATAATATTTGGTTTTATCAAATGAATTTAAAATGATTTATTAAAATATTTTGAAGTAGATTTAAGAAAGGCCAACCGATAATCGATTTGAATAAAGATTTTTTTTTAAAGTAATGACCAAAGGATCATACAAAGCTTACCTTCATATAGAAATAACTCGTGTGTCATGTGGACAAAGAATATGATACCATATAAAGAAAATGAATTATGCATTGGTATATCCTTTATTCATGAAAAACCCAAAAATGGGAAGAAAAGCGCTTGCAAAATCTTTTATCTTTAGATATTAAAAATTCATGAAAAACCCAAAAATGGGAAGAAAAGCGCTTGCAAAATCTTTTATCTTTAGATATTAAAATATTTTCGAAATTGTTTTACCGCTCAAAATTTATTTAAAAACATTTTAGCAAAATTTTAAAATTACTATTTCTCAAATATTTCCTTCAAATATTTTAAATGATTTAGAAATGTGTTATTTAAATATTTTCAAAATTATTTAAGGTTGGTCATCCTTACAAAATATTTTTATTAACTTATTAACTTGGGTTGTGCCAAGTTTTCAAGTTAGAAAAGGGAATACAGGCTGAAGTCTGTACTATTTTGAAATGACATGGTAGCATCAAGTTTTAATAAGGAAAAGTCACTGACTAGGGTCTGTGGAGTTTTATAAAAAATATACTAGCATATGAATTTGGAGAAAGGAATGTGCACATGAGTTATGTACTAGGTCTACTGTAGAGGATATGCAGACCGAACGCGGTTGCAAGATGGGCCCCCTCTACATAGGCCAAGTTGCTTCAAAAGGCGAAATGTCGGTGGCTCCTTCCTTGAAATGGGAGAAGAACACGGATAACTGTCTGGCTCACGAGTTATCAATAGAGATGGTTTCTCTCCTAAGGAGGAAAGGGTGATCACTTGGTAAGTGTCACCTATCAGACGGACAGAAACGTTATGAGAATGTTTTAAGGATATGAGAATGTCCTTGGAGAAAGGAAGTTTTATGAAAAATATTTTTATGTTCATGAAAAAGAGGTTTACATGCTAGTTTACAAGCATATGTTTTATGAAAGGTTTTATGAAAAGATTTCCACTGGTTGATAGTAGATCACTTGATAAGTGTCTACTATTGAACGAGAGAAATGCATTTAAATGAGAAAAACGCTTGCTTACTGAGTTTCGATTCATGTTTTTCTTTTCAAACTATAGACAGGTACAGCACAGGCCAAGAAGGAAAGGAAAAAGAAGGTATGAAAAAAATTTTATGATATGTTGATCTGTATATAGTATGAATGAACATATGGTAAGGAGTTTTCAAATTATGTATGTATGAAATGATCAGGTTAAAATAACCTGTATTGTACAAAAATAAGTATAAATGATATCAATGATAATTGAAATTTGATGATAAGTATGTGTCTTTATGTGATAAAAGAAAAGAAAAAAAATTTGACGAGATCAAATTAAGTACCCGCCGCGTGATCAGGGCAACAATCCTGATTCACACTTACCAATCGACAAGATCTTGGAGTAAGGACAAATGTGACGCCTCGGTTCGAGGCGCCACAGTCTGCCCTGTCAACATCGGCCTCCCGTTCTCGCCCCAGGAATCAAATGTCGGGCGGCGGAACCTCGCCATCATCCTTAATGATTTTTTTTTTATTGAGGGGTATTTTCGTTATTGCACAGGACCAAACGGTGCATGACAGATGACATTATGGCGGAGGGTTTAAAATACAAAAGATGAAACTTATTAGGGTCTAAAATACTAATACTCAAACTTAGAGGGGGTACGATGCAAATTTTCCGAGTATATACTATATAGGTACCGTTATCATCATCTCCTTAACCCTTTCAAATAGTCAAAGAGTTGTCAACGACTCGAATAGTCATCGCGCTCGGGGTGCTGTGCTTATCAAGGAATCAAAGATTAGTAGCGCTCAAGTTTATATGATTTTACACCCATCAAAAAATTAATACGATTTTCTTTATCAAAAAATGATGTCATTTTACATCTTAATACTTGATTTTTAAAATTTTTGGTTATTATTTCTATATCTCAATCATTTTTTATATTTTTTCATATAAACAACCTATCTAATTTTTGTCTTGCAAAACTATCCACTTTATGTTTATTCTTTTTAATCTTAGAGTGTGTTTGTTTATCTATAAAAAATTTTAACCAAAATTTTTCAATATAAAATTTTTTACCTTCTACACCAGCTTTTTTTTATTATTTCGTTATATTTTCTTATATAATTATACTACTTTTTAATCATTTCTATACAATTATCATACAACTAATCTATCTATTTTAACTTTATTATTTTTACTCTTCATCATTACTCTTATTATATTACATTATTTTCTCTCATTTCAAAAAAAAATTTACACTAAAAACTTTTCATTCAAAAATTTTATCACTTCCTAAACATACCTTTAATTATTTACCTTATTATATGATCATATTGAGCACACACTTGCTTTTTCAAAAAAATTCTCCATTTTTTTTACTTCTTACCAAATGCACCCCTCATTTTTTTTATTGATAATTATTGAGTTTGGTTACGGAAAATCTCATTTAGAAAACACATAATCCATTATCAATTAAATTTAAACGGTTTAATTCTAAATATGATTATTTCTATATTTTCAGATATAATCATAAATGCATAAAAATGGCAAATATAACCTCACTTTTTTATTATATTTTTAAATGTAATAACGCCTCTTGTTTAACAAAATACTTTTAGCTAAAATTTAATTTCAGTTTTCATTTTTATATGTAATCGAAGGATAAGTTTTACCATGCATTGTTATAGTTTCGTAGTTTGATTGCTATATATATCAGTAACTTTTTTCTATCTAAGTGTAGGTTTGTAGTCATATTTTTACCATTTTTATAAACTTGTTATCATCTGTAGACAGAGATAAAACCTGCGATCATATTTGCAATTAGATACTGTTAATTTTTATTAACTGTTAGTTAAACACTTGTAGAAGGCTATCAGGCATCAACACTTGTCAAAGAGACAAAGCCTATCAACACTGTTAAGGACCGTCGTCAGGGTTGTTGTCGATGAGATCAATGCCGCCAAGAGCTGTTAAACTGTATACAACTTTATTAAAGTCTCTGGTGTTATTAATATATAAAAAAAGAAACTCCAGTGCTATAAATACAAAACTTAAAATTCTCTAAATGGAATGACACAAGAAAATGAGAAAAAATCATTTAGAATTTCCTCAATTAAATAATACAAAAAATAAAAAGAAAAATAAAATATATAGGACATAGATGTCCAAAAAAAAGCCTTAGCTTCTCTCTTTCATCTTTTACTTGCAAAGCCTCAAAGCAATAGCATTTTCTATTTCATTTTTTATTGCATTGCACCGAGAAAACATAAAGTTCTGCTTAGGGTGAGAGGGGTTTGTTTGGGATTTGAGTTTGGGCCGACAGTTTATTTTGGAGTAATATCTTTTCTTTTGATGAAATATTTTGAAGTAATGGCTGTAATAATAGCAACTGGTGCCATAATGCCGTGGTAAGCATTTGGATATATTAGCTCATAGGTGGAGAGTTCAACTCTCTCTGCCTCCGATTTTACCCAATCGCGGGGGTTATAATTTCCTTTTAGTAATGAGGTTTGTAAGAACTTTTCTTCATGTTATGGAGATTTGGAATGCGCTTGATTGTAATATTAAGTGTCTTTCGTATACAAAAGAGATAAAAAAAAAATGTCTGTGATAATATTAAAAATCAAATATGCGCATGAGCTTATTATAAAGGACAGGGAGAGAAAGACCAGCAGTCGCAAAGAAATTAAGATTCGCGTGGCCGTTGACATCAAAAAAAAGAAAAAAAAAATCGCGAGGCCGTTGAGAGGTGCGCCCCTCACCCTCTTCCCATAGGCAAGTAATCAGAGGGGGGCCCAACAAGGATAAGATTAGAACACCTCTAAAACAAAGCATTCGTCTTTTTTTTTTTTTCTTCTCTCTTTGAAAAAATAATAAAGGGAGATTTTCGTCTAACGTTTTATTAGAAAGTAAAGGTTTAAGTTATTTGCTAAGTAGTTGCCCAAGTCCATTTGCCTTGCACTTCTCGCAACAAAACGTCTGCAGATGGTTGCAATAGTACAACTGAACCTTTTCTGAAAAGTTTTATCAAGTAATATATAACTTTTTACAAATGAAAATATTGTTGCTGAAACTCTATTTCTCATCCGTCGTGGCCCTTTGATATATTTTCATAATCAGATTGTACAGTGATATATTTTAATATTATTTTTAAAATCTTTTTTCACAACTTTTAAAATTACAAAAAATGCTACTAACTTTTAAAAATCTAAAATAATATCTAAAAATCTTCAAAAATAGTAAAAATTGATACATATGTTAAATACACCTAGATTAACAATTGTGTAAAAAAGTTTCAAATATATATATAATGAGTATTTGTATCCGGATGCACCAAAGCTAAATGCACCCAGGTGCATAGAATCAGTTTCCAACCTTCTTTGTTGTGATCTTAAATAATGTAATATAACATCTTACATATGTTTAATATGTGTTTGGAATAGTTACAATAATGTTCCTTATTGTAGTAAATGAAGCTATGTTGTGAAACAAAAGTTGAACTGAATGCAAGTGAAGTGCCAACATGACTATGAAAATATCCATGTTTTCGGAGTTAAGGCTAAATGTAGTCGGGTGTACTGCCCCAGTGCACCCTGATGCATTTAACTTATTTTTTATTTTTTTAAAATTTTTTATAAAATTTTTAATCTAAGTGTATTTAACATGTGTATTAATTTTTACCATTTTTAGAATATTTTAGATATTTGTTTTTTATTTTTGAAAATTAGTGACATTTTAGGTAATTTTTAATTATTAATATGCCACTGATTTTTAAAAATAAAAAATAAATATCTAAAATACTCCAAAAAGGTAAAAATTGATACAAATTGATACACATGTTAAATAAACTTAGATTAACAATTGTATAAAAATTTTAAAAATTTTAAAAATGGGTTAAAGCACCGAGTGCACTGTATTGGGGTCCATGTTTTTGCTGGTCAACAACAGAACTCAGTTCAATGCACTTGGGTGTAGTGTACTTTTTTTTATTTATCAATTTTTTCCTTTTTGGAGATTTTTAGATCTTTTTTTCTAATTTTTAAAAAACAGTGGCATTTTTAGTAATTTAAAATTACTAAAAATGCCACTAGTTTTTAAAAATCCAAAAAAATCTAAAAATCTCCAAAAATAGTAAAAATTGATACACATGTTAAATATATTTACATTAAAAATTGTGTAAAGAAAATTTTTTTTAATTAAAAATAGGTGAAGTAGACCGAAGTGCATTGAACGGGATTCCATTCAGTAGCATGTCTGAATCTTACGTAATTTGTTGAGTGTCGACTATTTTCAGCTGGACTTGATCTAACTGTTTGATGATGTGTCTTTTGTGGACTTGCGCTATATAATGATCATCAAATGAAGTTGGAAAGAGACAAAATAAAAGAGTTAATGCGTCAGATGTGTGATTCAGGTATTCTTCAAAGTGCTGTATTGAATATCTATTCCACAAAGCTCTGTTTTGAATAAAAGGCTAAAGCTACTTCAGAAGCATGTAAGGATTGAATATCACATCAAGTGCTGTTATATGGTTTGCTTTGCTGTTGTTATCCATTTAATATTGTTTCTTTCATTCCTTGTATCTAAACCTTGGTGATTGGGTAGTTTATCAAGAGGGAAATGAATCAACAAAAGTGTTATTTCATTACTTCGAAGAAACTAAAATATTCACGAATCTGAAAAATAGTTGATAAAATTGTTTCACATTGTAACTTGGTTTGAAATTTGACTAAGTGAACCTAAATTGTGAAACTTAGAACGTAGTGTAGGACAAATTGAGCCTAATTATTATATTTGCTTGTCTCTCTTGTCTTTGAATTTATTTTGACTCGTGGAATGGTATTTAAATAAGCCATTAACTTGGGACCATTAAAAAAATTTTGGAAAAAATTTCATGCGGCTGATATAGAATTGATCCATTAACAATGAAGCAAGTTTACTACTAGAACTTAGCTTCTAAAAAAGAATTTTTATATTTTTTTAAAAAGATGCAATCAAAAATAAATTTTCGTTTTCAAAAAAAAAAAATTCTTTTGTGTATTCTTTCTGCAATGAATTAAGTTTGTTTCTAAAGATTCATCACAAAGTATTTTTTAGCAAAAAAATAAAAATTTTGGTTGCTAAAGGACTTACTTTACTCACCATCAATAAGAAAGTAGAATTTCCTTCTTAATCGTCGACTCTATTAGAAGTAATCAAATTTTTTTTCTAATTTCAAATTTTCTTACACTGAGATTTATAAATCAAATGGTAATTTTGAATTGATTTGGCATTGTATTAAAATTCATGTCAATGGTATAATATATGTCCTATAATAAATGCATCTATGCCACAGGGCTCTTGCTCCAATGATCAAGTTCGTTAGTATTGTTGTTAAACGACTTGTGTTCAAACTCTGTCAAATGCAAATGTATAACTATTTGTCTTCTTGGTAATAAGGGTGTTTACGGTTATCCCCCTTAAATGTGAGGGTATTTATAAAATATCTCTCCACTATGAGGGTTGTCAAAGTGCTTAATTTGTAATATCAAATGTTGCAGTTTGTGTATACTACTAATCAAAAAAAAAATGCATCTATAATAATATTATTTAAATCCCTTACAACATAAAATATTGTCATATATATAAGAATATGCTATAATGCGCAAGGTTGCACCCCTATTGATGATGAAATCAAAATCCAACTGGTGACATTGTTTAATAACATTTTTAAATTATGGTTACAAAAATTTACTCAATTCAAATCTTCAGCAGGCTATATTTACTTATATATAATAATATGTTCAAATTATAAAAAAATACTTAGATGATTCATATATGAATTAGAATGTTATAATATATTATAGAATCATTTATCATATAAAATGATTTTTCAGACTGTTGTATAAATAGTTTAAAATTTGACATATAAATCAAATAATTATATTAGGTGAATTTTATATCTTTTTTCGAAGGGGTACATGAACATACTTGATTTTGGTAAGATTTGATATCCTAATCAAATAAATAATATTAAATGCAATGGGAGGAGTGGATTTTCATTTCGTCAATGAAATGAACCTCATTTGATCACTGTGCACCTTTAACTAGGGTGCAACGTGGTATATCCCCATATGAATCCTATTTTTTATTCATTACAAATAAGAATGCTTTATTCATTTCAACATTTTTTGCATCCACAAATAGTGGCATGTCCCAACTAAATCAGCTGTGGGCCTTTATCACGTGTTGCTGAAGGAGAAATCTCATTCTGTGGGCGCAGTCCTAAAATTTGTGGGCTTGTAAAATCCACATCACACGTCATAAATTTCCAGCCGCATGATCGGTTGCATGCCTTTAGTTGGTATGGAAAATTGAAGCAGCCTCCAACCAAAACTTACAGTACATTTATTTCTCTATAAATGCTGGCCATTGAGATTCTAATAGAGAGATGTATGTATATATAGGCCGCACCTCTCCAGCTAGCAACCATAGCCATATAGCTGCAGCGAGTCGCATTGCTGTTTCCATGGACCACAATGCACGGACAGTCATGGTGGGCATGCATAAAATAGCAGCTTCTAAGAGCAGCTTTTGAATTGCCTTCTTTTGTTATATTTATTATAAAAAAAAAACTTCTTTTGAATTGCCTTACCTTGTTCAGGCTTTGTTTGGACTAGGTCCATGCATGTAGAAAAATGTAGCGGTAGACATGCAACCGTACCGTATGAAGTCCTCAAGCATTTGAAGGACAGAATATAACTTAATATTTGTATGTATTCCACTTGGAAATTTTAATTGGAGTGTTGGCCTGTTTTGGAGTCAGTCGCTAGAGGACAGGGTAGGAGAAGAGTTCACAGGTACTTGGTGTAGAAGAGCCTTCGCAAAATGTGGTGGTTTGAAAGACTATTTTCAAGACTGCTCATTAAGATTAATCTCATAATTGACGACAACTAATTTATTTTTTTGGCATCAAAAGTCTTAGTTGCATAAAATCTTAAATTATGTCCATGGTCATGTAACCCTAGTTAGGAATCTGTTTCGGCCATCGAAATGTAGGTTCTATTGCAAAGTAAGCAACGAATTCCATAAACATGAAGCAACTAAAAATTTTTCATTACTAATGGTTATGGAAGACACTTCAAAAAAGTTTACACGAGCAACTTTTTGTACTCAAATTTGGACTCGGCTGCATTTAGGAACTTTTTTTTTAGAGACGTTTAGGAACTATTTAATAAATAGAAAATGAAATGAGATGCGTAAAAAATTATGAAAAAGTTAAAGCGGATGATTACACAACTACTGTACTTTTTCCATTTTTATTCCTATATTTTAACCATTTTCTCATATATTTTCGTATAACTATTATATCCATTAATTACAACTTTACCTCTATCCTATCAATTTCATTTCCATTTGATTTTCTGAAAAACACTCTTCTTTTACATGCTTTTTTATTAAAAGTTGTAAATTTTCATTAACAATATTTTCAATCATTTCGATTTATCTTTAGTCAAATTGAAGGCATTATATTTTGAAATGATATAAAGATGTTACCTTAATTATATATTTTTATAGAACTTAGGACTTTTCTTAAAAAGTTGTTCTCCAAACGATTTATAATTTTCACGAGCCTCATGATCTTAAAAAGTTCAAAATCAACTTAATATAATAATTTAATTTATAAATATTATTACAATGTCTAAACTATCTAAAATAACACACACACACATATATATATATATATCAATAAATGGTTATATAAACTATTACAACATCCTAACATTCCTGCGAATGAATTTATACGTCTGTGAATTTAAGTATTTTCCATGATTTATATATAATTATATGTATTTTTAAGGAAACTTGGCCCACTTAAGATTCTGATTAAGCTTCCTATAAAAAAAAGATTCTGATTAAGTTGATATATAATTGGAATATTTAATTTAATAGTGCCAAACGCGAGGATCGGCTTAAAGGGCCCAAAGTAAAAGTTCCACGTGATATCGCTCACATTGAATAAAAAATCGTTTTCTTTTTTAAACGCTCTTCCTTATATATTTCTCTGTATGTAAATAATAAATATGGGCTGAATAAATTCACCAGACAACATGCTCTGAATGGCACAGCTAGAAGTGGCCGGTCGGGTATATGTCATGTGTATTGATGCGATGGAATAACGCGCATTGATCAATATTATATAATATCATCACTCCCGCCTCGAGGAGATGACCATGTTGTACAGACAATGAGCTGTTCCCTACGTAATCAACGTGCCATCAAAAAATCTCAAAGACAAGATGTTTTCTCTCCTCCTAAACTTGACAAAATATTTGTCATTTTTACTCCTGTATATGCACAAATGTCAAACTACAAGTAGTCTGTATACCATAGAGTATATCACCACTAGAGTAATGCGTGCCTTTTGTGACAACTTCTTTTTTGTTAAAAAAAATACCATCAACAATGATAACTAATTATTTTTGTGAAAATTTAATTAGTTTTTTATTGGTATTTTACAATATAATATTTGATATTATAGAATTAAGCTCATTTACACTAAAGACAACAAATTTTATCTATCTTTAAGAGAGACAATAAGTTCTCATCTAATTTTAAGATAGATAATAAATTTCCATCAATTTATATGATACACCAGGCTCCCACCACAAATCGTACACTCACCCCGGAAGTTGAACACGAATCAAGACAACATTTGCCATCATTCAGGACCACCGAGACGACGCCCATTAGCAAAACTTAGCAATGATTGTTGCACATAGTACACTTGTAGCAACTCGGCAGAGAGCTTCCTCGTAACTGAAAATTTCCGAGACACTTTTTGCCAAAAGTTCTGATAAACATTTGATATTTACCAACAATAATATTTGCTGCAAAATGTCGTCAACACAAGAATAATTCATGTCACTAAAAAGTTTGATGCATTTAATCATAATTAATATCACTACAACGAAATTGGCTTATTGCAACCGACAATTTGACAATTACGTTGATATTGGGTGACTACTATTTGCAACTAGATCGCTGCATGTGCGTTGTCGGGTATGATTTAATACAAACCACGCAATTACGGAATTACCACCGATAAACTCCCCTGCAAGTTAGGGTTGACTCTGACTGTTATCTATTGGAGGCAATGTTTTGAAAACTAAATCAGACAATGAACCGGTTTTGTAATTAATTTTTGATTTGTCCTGTTCAACAGGTGCAAACTGAAAAACCAGTGAACTAGAATACAGACCGATTCACGGTCCGACCACCCGGTTCGGTCCGATTCTTAAAACAAACAGCGACTGGAGGTGTACTCCAAGAGTGACTTTGGCTTGTCATATTCCATCTATTCTACACATGCCCATGTCTTGTCATATATCCAAGCAGTCACTGTGGCTTTTATTTTTCGGTCAGGGACGGGGGTGATATTTCCATTTCCATTCTTTATAAAAACAACCTTGTCTAAACTAAATGTCACCACCAACTTCTTAAGTGGGTGGTCCCCTAGAATCGTCCTCTTCAACCAACTGTTTGTGGGTCTTTTTTAGAGAAACAATTCAGACGAATAGAGCCATTCGTTTGTGGGACTCAAGCGAGACATGAATCACCCAATTCATGTGGTAAGGGTCACGAATTACAGCCCCCACAGAATGCTCGGAATCAGCGCATCCACATGAAATCCATGACTTTCCACCACTTCACAAATATACATTAACCGTTCCCGCTTTAGTTTTGAATATTTCAACCGTTAATCGCAGAATTCATTTCCATTTAATTTTGAGAATTACATATCAACAATATTCTATCTATCTTTTTTGATGAAATATTCTATCTATCTTGCTTGCACCAAAATTGATCCAACCCAAGGGGAAAAAAAAGAAAAGAAAAAGAAAACTAACATAAAAATCCATATATTCGAAGATACATAGAAACATTATTATCGGGGTGCGTGTTTTCAAGCATACACAAAACAACATTAAAAAAAAAAAGCCATGCAATTCTCTCCGGCTACGCCTTCTCCTTCTCCTTCTCCTTCTCCTTGCCATTGTCGTCTTTGTTGAAAGGTACTCGACCGTCCGTGCCAGCCAGCATCCCATACTTATCCTTTCTAGTGAAGCTGGTGCACTCGAATCCGAGCGTGCCAGCAAGCACTCGTTGGATGTAGTTGGCGACCTCGATGGAGGATTTTCCGCCGGTGCAGGTCAGCTCCCTGGGCAGCTGGCTCAAGAACGTTATCTCGTAAGTGGGCATGGGGTTCATGAAGAAGAAGTAGGGATCCATGAACTTCCACCCACGAACGGTCGTGCCGTGGAACATGCTCTGCTTCGTGTTGATAGCCACGGGAACGATGCGGTCGGTGAGCTCGGCGAAGAGAGCACTGAAGCGGAGGAGGAAGGGCTCGCGGCATGTGGTGCCCTCGGGGCAGATGACCAGGTCGCCTTCCTCCAGCAATCGTTTGATATTGGCCGCGTCCTTGGCGCGCTCGCGGGTGAGGGCGACGGCCTTGATGGGGGAGATGAGCTCCGAGAATTTGCTAATGCTGTAGGTGACACAGCTTATCTTGCGGCCCAGGGCCACGGCCGTGACGACGGGGTCGAGGACCGTGCGGTGGTTGCAGACGAAGAGAACGCCGCTCTCGCCGCGGCGAGGTGGTGGGGGAGGATTGCCCTTGACGATGAGCTTGATGCCGAGGATCTTGTACATGTAGAAGACGATGCGCTCGGGCAGGGGGATGTTGAGGTAGACGCGGAGGAGGGAGAGAATGAAGCCGATGGGCATCCATAGGAAGGTGAGGAGGGCGACTAGGGGGGTCGGCCTCTGGACGAGACGGCCGTCGTGGAGGACGATAGGGCTCAGCAGCTTGTTCCTTGGGACGGGCTCGCATTTTGTTCTCGGCACTATGTAACCCTCCTGCAACAGTTTCGAGTTTGAGCACGTAATTAGATCAGAGTCAGAGGGAAAGAACCAAATTTTGATAGGTCAAGTAATACTAATTATCTTCAAAAAAAAAAAAAAAAAAAAAGGTACCCATACCAATTATCTTAAAAAAAAATTGCCCACACTAATTTTACATGAGAGTTAATGTAGCAGTTAATTAGTACAACTGTCAACTTCTTTTTTTAAAAAAGAAAATAATAAAGGCTAACTACTTATTCATGAAAATCTGAATGGGGATAAGTGTAACTTTGACAAATGAGACAGTGGCGTGGATCGATGCAGCTTTCCGTGAGGTTGGGTTGCTGGACACATTAAGGTTTCTTTTGGTAAGAGGATGGGAAAAAGTGAAAATAGAAAATTTGTTTAAAAAGTTAAAAATTATGTAACAAGATCAGAATAATAATTAGAATAAAGATTTTAAAGATAAAATATAGAAGACAGTTATATGGAAAGCTATAAAAAAGATTATAATATAGCGACGATAACAAAAAAATAGCTAAGTTATCTAGACATTAAATCACAGTAAAAATATGTAAAAAAAGTGAAAATTTTTTATTTCTCTGAAAACTTTTAAGGGAGTAAGAGAGTGATGTGATAATTGTATGAATGATATTAAAAATGATTGAAATCTCTACAAAAATTTACATTTTTGGCAACTAACATTTGCTTGCAAAAGGTTAAAATTTGGATGTTAAAAAATTTTAATCACTAATAATTTTTAGCATATTTTATATAGGAATCACTAACAAAAATCTGGTTGCCAATAATATGTAATTTTTATATTTAAGCAACCAAGTTTTAATTTAGTTGCTAAAATATTATTATAAGTAAGAAAAAAATTTCTTGCCAATGAAAAAAAAAATTTACCTGTAAAAAATCATCATAAGCATGAACTTTTTTCTTTCATGTATATTTTCTTTGCTAATAAAGAATTTTTATACTAACAAGGGTTAAAAAATGTATTTTCTTGTAGTGAATATTGAGCTGATAATAGAAAAGTAAGACAATTACTTAATTAAGTTAATTAAATTATATCAAAAAATGAAAAAGACAGAATGGTTGGGAAGGAGGACGCTGATCTCCTGCACCCGGGAGCAGGCACCCGGGCGCATACACCATTTTTTTAAATTTTTTTTTTGAAATTTTTTTCATAAAATTATTAGCCCAAGTGTATTTAACATAGGTATAAATTTTTACCATTTTTGGAAATTTTTAGATATTTATTTTTATTTTTTGAAAATCAGTGGTATTTTTGTAATTTAAAATTACCTAAAATGCCACTAATTTTCAAAAATTAAAAGTAAATATCTAAAATACTCAAAAAATAGTAAAAATTTATATACATGTTAAATACAAATATATTAACATTTCTTTAAAAAAAAAAAAAAGGTGTGTGCACCCGGGAGCAGGCTCCCGGGTGCAGGAGATCAGCGTCCCGGGAAGGGTGTAGTAGACAGAAAATTCAAGGTGGTGTTCGGGTGGGCATGAAAATGAGAAGATTTCATGGGAAAGCTGTTACCGGCGGGCTTTCCACGCCCGTGCAGCTGCTTGCTCTCTCAGGGTAACGCGTTTTGCGTGGCACAGGCGGGAAAAATTGGAACGTGGATTAACAAAATTTTGGTAAGTGCTCTTCGTCGAAATGACGCGACGAACCGGCTGTTGAGAAATTCTAATATGATGACACTAAAAGCAAATGAATATCAATTTCCGTTACGCTATTGGTGCAATTTATGTTTGAAAGCAGAATGAGCGATAAGCTGGTGAGAAAGACCCTTCTGTCCCTGTCCTTCAATATTAAGTTGTGACAAGGCCTATCTTACTTTATTGGCTGGTCCCAGCTGGGAGCAGACTGCTTAGAATAGACACACCCAACAACCAGCTGTAAAAAAAAAAAAAACAACGAATTGTAAAAAGAAGGAAGAAAATCCAAGAAAAGGTCTTGGCAATTTCCAACCGATATCACGGGTGTGTTTAAGAAATTATAAAAATTTTGATGTAAAAAATTTTAAAATAATAGAAAATAATATAATATGGTAGAGATAATATGATGACTAAAAAGAATAAAGTTAAAATAGATAAGCTAGTTATATTAAAATAATTTAAAATTATGATAATTGTGTAGAAAATTTTTAAAAATGATTAAAAATAATATAATTGTGAACAGTAAAAAGTTTTAAATTAAAAAATTTTAGTTGAAAAAGTTTTATTTACAACTAAATAGACTCTACAAATACAAGTTTGCTCACAGGACTGACCCCTCCCCCGTCAAAATTTTTTTTTCTTCAGTTTATACATGGCACACGTTTGCACACCATGACTAAATATAATAAAATTATTTAATTAAATTTTATTCAATCGAAGGTGTAAAAATCCGATTTGTTAAATGTGTAAAATTAATTAATTAATTAATGTCATATTTAGATATATTATTTCAATATTTAAACCATTTAAAACATTCTTTGTGGATGATGAATGATTTTATAAACTATTAGAATATTTTCACGCATTTATGATTGTATATAAATGTTTTCCTAATTTATTCATAATTAAATATATTTTTAAGTAAATAGAACCATCTAATATTTGTATTAAAATAATTTATGGCATTAGAATAAAGTAAAAAGTTTAAAACATACATACAAGCAAGGCACCTGACCGTTCCCGCAAAATTAAACTTCGGTTGCTTCGAAGTAGGCACAGCGCACCAATGAATGCAAATATAGCATAACTCACAGGAAGGGCGTGAGAAGAACGACAGGTAGAAAGCCATGATTGGATACCTATATGCAGCTACGGTGCATTTAGTTCAGCGACAGAGACGGCAGGTAACAGTCGTAGACAGGTACTGGGCATCTGCGTTTGCGGCGTTTGCCCGGGATCGGTAAGAAATGTTGGTTTCACGTTAAATTTTTTTAAACTAAAATTTTTTAATTTAAAATTTTTCATTTCTCATCTCATAATACTTTATTTTTTAATAATTTTTTATATATTTATATATAATTATTTTATTTTCTAATTATTTCTGTATAATTATTAAACTAACTTATCTACTTTAAGTTTACTTTTTTTACTATTTATCATTGCCTATATCATATCTTATTATTTTCTCTTAATTTAAAATTTTTACGCGTAATTTTTTTTTATAATTTTAGGGATACATCCGTAATAGACTAAGGACCTTTTAGAAATCCCCCTTCCAAAACCTTGGAAGACGTGAACGGCCATCTTAAACGCACAATAGCAAAAGGCAGCTAAATAAGCATTAAATTCCAAACTAGAATTCTACTCAGGCTAATTAAATAAAAAACAAAATTAAATGGCTTAGACATATATATAAATCAAAACAATTCGAAGGAAATGAATTAAGACGATAGTAGTAAGAGATTATGAAAGCAAACCTTGCATATGGACATGAACTGATAATCAGTTTTCCTATCACCCATGCCCACGTCCGGGACGTTGTCCCCAAATTCACGCAGGACGGCCTCTTTCTTGAGGTCGGCAATAAGCACCCCAGGCCTCTTAACAAACCCCGTAGCCCTGCCGGATTTGGTGACCTCCAGCTCAGTCCCGAGGACCTTATCAGCGCCGAGATAGGCCTTCACGAAGGGCTCCACCAAAATTCTGGGGTTGGCCGTCACGATGTATCGCTTCCCAAAAGAGCTGAAGACTCTCCAGCTTTCTGGGTGCACGTCCTCGGCGTAGAACTTGGGCAAGACGGAGCGCGAGGCGATCTCGATGTCCCTCACCTTCAAGCCGGCGAAGGCGATGAAGATGAGGGTCTTGATAGCTAGTGGCTCAGAGAAGAATAGGTAGACGAGAATGACGAATGGGACCGATGCGAGAAGCAGAATTCCTCGGAAGAGGCTGCCGCACTCGAGAGCGATGAGCATGAAGTAAGGGAAGGAGCTGCTGGAGAGGAGGAGGGTGCCGTCGAGGTCGGCTGCTACCGTCTGGTTGGATCTTCCTTCGGAACTGCATTTGGATATGGGATGGAAACGGTGAGTCCCCATGAGAGAGAGAGAGAGAGAGAGAGAGAGATTTGTTAATTGTAATGGGTGAATAGAGGGAGGGAGGGAGGAGAGGAGAGATTTTGTGTTGGGGGGTTGTTTTGTGTCCCGGGAGGGGAATTTAAATGGGAGGTTGGAAGGTGGTTCCCGCACGAGGGCATTATTGGAAGCATGTGGCTCTCTCCCATGCACATGGTTGCGTGTGAACCCACCTGAGATTAATTAACTCCTCCATCTCAATTCTCAACCGAAAACAGGTTTATGACGTACGAGCTAAAAGCCTAAAATGCATACAAGGAAACAATTACGTCCTCGATTTGATGTCTTTCCAGATTGGTTGAAAGAGTGCCTACGGAGATTAATGTACTGTACGTACAGGATGTATGTACGCTCCAGCAGATTGGGTGAAATGTGTGTCAGTTGGAACAAATTCGGCCACACCCATGCAGTTGATTATTAGTGTCCCATTGCAGTGGATGGCGTGGACGTTTATTCTATTCTCCCTTGGAAGAGCGTGATATTCCAGAAGGGCATGGCGCTAGATTATTCTTGTATAAACGTGCAGCACACTGGGAGCCATTTTCCGTGGATGGACGGATGATTTTGATTTACTAGTAACAGTGCAGCACAAATCACGCGTTCAATACGTTGTCCGTCCAATTTACAATAGTACACAAGGCTGAACCTGCACCTGCACGCACGCTAATTATACACTCGGTATGGGCATGAAAAGGTTATACAGGATTATAACTGTGGTATCTATCTGTATTCTATCCTCCCTCATACGTTCGTTGCTTCCAGCAAAGAGGCCGTGGGAAAATGGGACGGTTGAGATTGCAAGCAATTAAATTTGAAGGTGACGCGGGTAAGGTGGGTTTCGTGGCACGGGAGGGAGGATAGAAGGAAGGAAGGGGTAGATGGATGGAATGGATGGAAGGTATCATTTTCCAGAGAGTTTTCGAGATGCTTGGTGGGCTATTTTAAATCAGGACAGGTGAGAGAGGAGGGCCGATCGATCGAGTGGTTGAAAGTTGAAACCAACGCCTCCTTTCATTCAATTAGCCGGCGCCCCCTCTAATCCACTCCAATCCAAGCTGGCTTGCTCTGTTCTTCTGTGGCCCAGTCTCCTCTCTCCAACCCTTTCTTTCAGATGGCGGGCTCCATGCCATGGACCGACTACCGCTTGGCTGAGCTTCTGTGGCTTCCCGCCAGTTCCACCAATTTCCTTTGCCATCTGGCTCTTCTTACCTCTCTCAGAAATGGGATTCTGGAGTGTCGTAGATCCGTTCGCATCAAACAAAAACGAAAAAAGTTGGTATGGGCTAGTTATCTTAGGCAAGCACCGTGTTGATCACGTCGACAAATACTACCACTTTTAATTGGATGCTGGTGTTGCATGGAATACATGGGTGTGATTGTTGATCACCGATTCTAGAAATCGTATTAAAAATTAGGAAGGATAAAGTGAGATAATCTATTTCCTTTTACCGACTGTCAACCTAACCCTAAATTGCAATGGTGGCTACAACAAATTCTAGCGTAAGTGACAAAATTGATTATCATTTGGTGGCATAATTGTTGTGGGCATTGATTTCATTCTTGCTATATGATTGATCATTCTTGTATGAACATAATCGATTCTTAATTACGTGTGTGTGCATGACAAAAAGCTAGCTACACACCTCGCAGGTAATTATCAACGATCGACTTACTTAATACTCTCCCAGTCGGAAACTAGACCAGCCAGCAACCTGTCGAGACTCGACGCAGAGTACGTATATTACGACGGACCAACTCAAGGAACGGATTCGATCATCCCCGACCCCGGCCAAGATTACAACGCAAGTGATATGTGGAAATTAAACCTATCAGAGACGTGACATAGCGCAGCTGATCGAGGAGAATAATAAATAATTAGGGGAATACTGATTATTTTGATTTTCGCAGGCCATTGACGGTTTATTAATACTGACCCATAAATCCAAATTAGTGCGTGGTGACATGCAATCCAGGCTGTCCAACTTCCTAATCGACCGATCGAGGGCAAAGCATAGATTTAGAGGTTACATCGGCAGGGGCAAGCCAGTCAATTTCATGTATTTGTTTCCTTTGGGTGCATCGAACTCTTTTGCCATACAGTTACTGAAGGATTAATATAGCCTCTCAGGCCAATTAATCGGCTCTCCCATTCAAAAGCAGGTCCACATTACCGTCCCAAATATCTCACCGCTCAAGCTAGTTTGGTTGAGCTCAATTGCCGATTAAACCTAAAGTGAACAAATTAAACTATATAAGCTCCGTATGCTAACAAATTTCTGTAGCCAGCATCTGTACATTATGCTGGGGTCTTGCATATTATTTTGTCTATTCTGCCATTCTCGTATCATGTTCCATGCACAAAATGGCTTGTGGTTTTGATGGTTGATTGTTAGGCCTCATTTTCTACGTTGTTTTTACTTTCCCAAGTTTTAGCCTCTTTTCTTTTTACTATTATTTTTTTTAAATTCCTCTTCTTCTTCTTTTTTGTTTGGATTCATTACTACTATCACCGAGGAAGTTCCCCTGCAAAGGTGGATATCAATGCCAACTACCCACCCTCAATGTCTTCAATTCCTTGCCCATTGCTTACCCAATTCCAAAAGATTAAGAGATAGGCAGGCTTTCTTTTTGTGGGAATTTCTTGTCACTAATTTGGAATTTGTTAATTTGTGGCGTAACTTATTTAGTGGCTTAATCTTGTGCTGTCTACACGAATTCTACGTTCTCATTCAAACCAAGTTAACCAATGGGCCAACAATATCAGGCAAAAAAGCCAATGGGCTCTGCGTGCTGTTGGGTCCGAAAAATTGCGACTAGAATAGGATTCTTCTTCCCCTCCCTTCTTCCTTTCTACTTTTTTTTATTTTTTATTTTTTTTTTCTATTTTCCACTTTTGGCCAAGCAATATTATTAATTGCCTAACTAAGGCCTGATGGCTAGCAACCCTGCGTGGCTGCATCTCTGTGCGTGGGATCTTCTTAAGATCGGCTTCATCGATGAGGGAATGAAAATCAGAATCTTCTTGAATCTCGAGTCACCAACTTTTGTATGTTTTTAATTAATCAAATCAACTACATGCATGCGTCAGATAATTATTTATATATCCCACGACCCACATCTCCCTTTTTAAGCCATATTCGTTCATGGTGTAAGTCCTAATCTTGAAACCTCTACAGCTGCTGGTCCCCTGTGTATATAATTTGTTCATTGTTGTCTATTACATTTATATCATGAGCCCATCTTAATTAATTTTCAGACCAGGGGTGTTGGGATAAGGTGTAATTAATTGAGAGGGAACGTTTACAGTTTGAACTTTCGTTTTCGCCTGATAAGACAGTTGTCTGATCACTGCAACGAATTTTACTTAATTTAGCTAATTTTTTAGATACATATAGTATATATTTGGTTGCATTAGATATATTTTAGTTACAATTAATTACTTAAATATAAATAATTGGTTGCTTTTGAGTGTTGAATTTGGTTAAATATAACTATTTTTATATCAAATGTTGCAACCAAAAGTACGTTTAAAGTATATATTAAAATTTAGCTGCAAATAATAATTAAATTTTTACTCTAATTAATGTAGGATGTAGCTGCATTTGATAACCTAACATAACCAGATTAAAATTTGGGCTACATAAAGATCGTCACGTATTCTCTTGTAATGGATCAACTTTACTTTGTTTAGCGATAACTAGTTATTTTCTTCTTAATTTTTTTGAGAAATATTTATTTCATTTGTTGGTTAAATTTTATGCTTTAATTATAAAAATCATTATGTATAATTACATGCAATATATAGAATTCGTTTAAGAAAAATAATAAAATTAATACATTATAATTATTTTACATTAATGTCACGGTTCAAATCTAATTTAACCGATCCGAGTTGCACAAAAATGGTCCATGTCGCGTTTCCGCTTTGACAACGTTTTTTTTTCATTTATATCTTAAAATTTTTTTTTCTTATCGATCGACTCATAATTTATTAGAGATTGAAAAGTATAGATAGTATTCCTCTTAAAAGTTATAAAATGAGGCCACCGTAGATGCATATCCACAAAGGCTGATATACGAAAGGTCCTTATCGACCACCACCCCGATGAAAGGTCCTAATCGACCACTGTGTATCCAACCGTATTCAATAGGGATGTATCCAGATCCGGCCGGTTACATGGGTGGCGGCAATCTCTAATCCTCTAAACCTGATCAGTTTAACATAAATAAATCGGATTACAGGTTAATGAAATGGGTTTATTAGCAGTTTAACATGAATAAATCGGATTACAGGTTAATGAAATGGGT
This sequence comes from Annona cherimola, assembly GCA_030490835.1. Taxonomy (NCBI): domain Eukaryota; kingdom Viridiplantae; phylum Streptophyta; class Magnoliopsida; order Magnoliales; family Annonaceae; genus Annona; species Annona cherimola. The sequence continues at coordinate 108,850,920 of CM059971.1, forward strand.
TTATTAGCTGATTCAATGACAAAGACAAAAATGATTAACTGTTTAAAATATAGTCATAACTAATAATATAATGACTTCTAATGTTAATAATTTATTTGAATTTAAAAGATTCATTTTCATATTTATTTTTAGTTGAAATATTGGTTCCGTTATTAATAATTATGCATAATTTATAAAATAAACAGTAATAAAAATATTCCGTCAGCCAGTGTCATGCTCTCTCTTTCTCTCTCTGTGAATGTCATGCTCAACTTTAATATGCCTTCAGCTGGCTTCAGCCAGGGGTTGATATTTACAAGGTTACACCCCTGCTATTCAACATGCTCAACTTTAATACGCCTTCAACTGGGGTTCATATTTATTTACAAAGTTACACTCCTATTATTCAACATACAAAACGAAAGAGTTCCTGTGGGAGAGGGTCATATTGGGCACCCGGCTCTTTCCCGCAGGTGAACTTTGTTAAAAATATGTTGAATAAAATTTATATTTAATATCTAAACTATTGATATTTACTTAAAAAATCTGAGACTATAGTATAAAAATTAATTATTTTATTAATATTTAATACATAAATTGATTAAAATATTTATTTTTAAACTGATAGTAGTTACATGAATTTTTTTTTTTTGCAGAGACATGAATATATTATTACGTTAACCTAATTCTTTTGCTACATGTATGTATTATTGTGTTCAATATAATGTATAGATTTAATTTGATAAAAAGTAACTAATATCATATAAATCATTGCACATATATTTAAAGATTTAGATCTTATTTCTGGAAGCTAATTATAACTAATTGTATAAGGGCTCTGCTTTTTATAGGGCTATATCCAATAATTTAAATTTTTCATACAATAATTTTATTATGAAAACCAAAAAAAGGTTTAAATATTCTATTATAACTAAAGGTACTTTTGATTATGTTGATTTTGGTAGGATAATGGGAATATGTGAGTAGTGAGAAAGAAAATAGTTTGAAAATTGTATGATTGAAGTATAGTATTTTTTTTTTTTTTTGATAGAAAGATGAGCACCTATCCTACCAGCTAGGGGTGGGAATCGGGGCGGGTCGGGATGGGTCAGGGTGTGCCCAACCCTGACCCTACCTTTCAAAAATCTGGTTTGACCCTTATTTTTTTCCGGGTCGGGACAAGGTCAGTTTGACCCTTACTTTTTTTTGCTAGGTCTCGGGACAAAATTCGGGTCGAGAACGGGTCGGTTTCGGGACGACGGGTCGGGTAAAAACTACGGGTCAAGTAAGAAATTTTTAAGAATTTATGAACCTATCAAGTATAAAAACATATCTATATTAAATTTTACTACTATATATTTCAATCTATTATTAATCAGTCAAAGTAAAACATAAATCTTTAAATAAAACATGAATATTTATTCACCTATATAAGAATAAATTAATGAAACATACCTTCGGGGTAGGTTTAGAAAATATATTATATAATGAACTTGAACGGGATTGATTTATACAAATGGGGTAAAAGTTGTGGATTGTGGTGTGTCTTGTTGTCAAGAGAGTGGTCCAAGTGGTTATATGAATATTTAATTATTTATCCAAAGTTAGTCTCATCAATTGCGTAGTGGAGGAGTGACGCCGTGAAGAGTGGTCCAAGTGGTTGGACGAATATTTAATAATTTATTCAAAGTTAGTCTCATCAGTTGCGTAGTGGAGGAGCGACGTCGTGAAAAAAATTGCCAATATGAAGAAGTTTTTACGTTGTATAATACCAATAAAAAAAGAATTTTTTAAATGTAAAATATAAATGCAAAAGATGTATGTAGCTTTGATGTATTTTCAGGCAACCATCTACTAATAATGCAATTTAGTATCCCATTATCTTTGTTTTATTATAAAAATTGTCAATATAAAGAAGTTTTCATATTGTATAATACCAATAAAAAAAGAACTTTTTTAAATATAAAATATAAATGCAAAAGATGTATGTAGCTTTGATATATTTTCAGGCAACCATCTACTAATAATGCAATTTAGTATCTCATTATCTTTGTTTTATTGTTTAGAAATAGAAAATATCCCGGTTTTCCTTTGTGGTATTAAAAATGCAATTTAATATACAATTATCTTTGTTTTATTATTTAGAAATAGAAAATATCCTGGTTTTCTTTATATTCATATTGTATAATACCAATAAAAAAAGAATTTTTTTAAATATAAAATATAAATGCAAAAGATGTATGTAGCTTTGATTTTAGTATCCCATTATCTCTGTTTTATTTTGTTTTATTTTTTATAAATAGAAAATATCCTGGTTTTCCTTTGTGGTATTAAAAATGTAATTTAGTATACCCTTTGTGCTATTAAAAATACATAGTTTATAAAAGGAAAAAAATGTATACTACTGGATTCGAACCAGCGACCTGGCGCGACAATGCATCCCTATTCTACCAACCGAGCTGCGCTAGCATGATACCATACTATCCTTTATAATATAACTTATTCAATAGTTATCAGCGGGTCAGAATCGGGTAGGTCCGCCCCGACCCGTATTTTGTGCGGGTTTTCAATCCCTTAGCCCGCCCCGCCCCGCCGGGTACATAACCTTGACCCACCCCTGTATAAAATAGGGGCGGGTCGGGGCGGGTCACGGGTTGACCCGCCCCGATTCCCACCCCTACTACCAGCCTCTGAGAGTGAGAACGTCCAGAGGTAGTGAGGATAGAGCCATCATCATATATTCATTCCAAAAAATTATTTTTACAGAGATTTTCCTGAAGAAAGAAAGGTGGGGTATCCCACCATTCTTGTTCAGGCAAAAAATGAGATGATACAAAATCAGCCAAAATATGAGCAACAGAGTTCTCACTCCTTAAAACATGTTGAAAAGACAAAGAGTTGGCCTGAAGGGCGGCATGCCTGATAAGGGAGAGACACGCTCCCACCGGAGCTCTGATAGAGCGATCACCCACCAGGAACTCAATAAGAATCAATGAATCAGATTCCATCAGAAGGTCAGTGAAGTGGCCATCCAAGGCCCACTTCAACCCCAGCCACATCGTTGTAGCCTCCATGATCAACGGGTCCAGAAGTTCTTGTCGTCTCCAACCCTTTGCAGCAATGAAAGATCCATTTGAATCTCTAATAACTGCCGCCATCCCAGTACAGTTGGTGTGGATATTTCTTCGCCCATCAACGTTGACCTTGAGAGTACCGGCCCTCGGCTTAGTCCATCTGGCAATCAGGGGTTTGTCAAAATGGGTTGACTCCCTAAGATCCATCGTTGTCCAGTACTGGTGCATGAAGTATATGCACCAGTCCCTGACATCAGAAAATACTGGTGGGGTGCCATCTGCCCAAAGTTGGTTTCGCAAGTGCCAGATACGCCAACAGTACAGAATGAACAGGGAACAGACATTCATGCGATTTGTGGAGACGAAAGCCCTGAAGATATCTGAAATGGAGGAGCCGTGAACAGAAGGAAGCAGATCACCTACAATGTTCAGATAAACCGGTTGGGTTGCGTTGCAGTTGATAAACAGATGAAAAATATCTTCCGGAGCCCTCTTACAAAACAGACATGAGGTGTCCAGCATGATGCCACGCCTATGAAAATTAAGAAGGGTAGGGAGAGCATCAAGTAGCAGTCTCCAACAAAAGATGAGAATTTTGCTTGGGAGTTTGACTTTCCATATGAATTTGAATATCTGCCTATCGCGCTCTTCGCCGGCCTCTCCCTCACCCAAAGGCCCCTCGGGTATCTGTGAGAGAAGCCTGTATGCAGATTTCACAGAAAAATGGTCATCCGGTTCCGGCTCCCAAAAACATAGATCTTCCTCTCCCACATTCGAAGGTGGGGTTGAAGATATGATGTCATTCCCCACCTCCCCAACCGCTTGCAAAATGAGGGTTTCCTTCCACTGCCCATCCCATTGATTTCGAAAGAAAGAAACAAACCTTTGCGTCCTCGGGGATGTGAGCCGGTAAGGGTCCAGCCTTGTGAATAGGGAAAGAAAGCCACCTGTCATGAAAGAATCGCACCTGGTGTCCGGATCCAACCCGCCACCTACACCCCCGGAGAGTCACATCCCTAGCTTTAAAGATACTCTTCCAGGTGAACGAATCCAATGGTTTCGCCGTACATGCCCAAAGATTTTCATGGCTAAAGTATTTGGCCTTGAGAACAGCATAACATAAGGAGTCCGTGTTTGAGACAAGCCGCCACACCTGTTTGGCTAGCAGCGCATGATTGAAGTATAGTATATAACTTGAATAATTGCAACAAAAAAAAATTATTGGAGCATACGAGCAAAAATAACAAAAAAAATATAGTTGTTAGATAGTTAAATGATTTATGTAAGAATATGTAATAAAGAAAAAAACCATGACAAGCCATTCATGTAGATGGGCACACGGCACCTCACAAAAAATCAATTTTTTTTAACATGAAAAATAATAGTTTTAAAAATGCTACATCTATCGGAATGGGAAAGAGTACAAACCTCTTTTTTTTTATTAGTATTCATATATTGCATTATCTCAACTGGTATTATCTTAAGACATTCTTACAATTTCCTAACAATATTCTATAAATATCTCACCAATATTCTATTTTTTTAATAATATTTTTCTAAAATCCCTAATTGAAGGAGTCTCCCACCAAAGCTTCAAGGAGAAAACCGCCACCACCAAATTGAAATTGCCGTTATCGTGTGTGAATGGCGTCGCCTATGAAATAGGGCAAATGACATTACACTGAGAGGCAAAGAGCACAAAGCGCTTTGCAATTCAGGTGTGGCTATAGTGGCATTTAGGGTGTGTTTGGGAATGAATAAAACTTTTGATAAAAAGTTTTGAAGAGTAAAAGTTGTCAAATGATGTGATATGATAAGAGTAATGATGAGGAGTAAATATGATAAAATTAAAATAGATATGTTAGTTATGTGGGTAGTTGTGTAGAAATGATTAAAAAGTAGGGTAGTTGTATAGGAAAATGTAAAAAAATAATTAAAAAATATGATAGTTGTGGAGAGTGAAAAGTTTTAGATTGAAAAATTTTAACTTAACATTTTTTAACCATTGCCAAACATACCCTTAATTAGCTTGTCATATCTGTCTCTGCCAGGTCATGGTCCAAAGTCATCTACGGTGTGATACCTTCGCAACCACTGATGCGTCAACTCGCCGAAGATGGCATGGGATAAAATCCCGTCTGCGCATGTCTGGGTTTCGATCTGAGTCATTTGCAGATGGAGTTGTGTTTTCGTATTTTTGTTCAGAGCTGTGTCTTCGTATTTTTTTTCATGAGGGCTACATATTTCCTATCCATTTGCCTTTGTATTTTTCACATGAGAGCTATATTTTTCCTATTCATTTGCTTTAATGTAAGTTTAATGTGCTGTATGGAGTTTATATATATGTAACTTGAATAATAAAAATATGCATTGACTCAATCAATCGGCATATCCATGTTGTTCTGCCATCACAAAAATGACGGTCAGGATTAAAATGTTGACCTGGCTGGTGGCTGTATAGTGGCTATACGCTTTCGCCCCACTCAAAATCGCTGGAAAAGATCCAAAATGCGAGTTGCTGGAGCTGGGACGGATTTTAGTTTTCATCACAGACTTCTTTTTTAATTATTCTAATCATTACGTACTTAATTATCTGTTTATTTTATAAATCTTGTTCATTTCATCATTGAAATCGTCATCTCATTTATTGAGATCATGTTCATAAAAGGGCCAAGGTCATCACATCTTCCCGATCATGATCTGGTTGCCATGGCCTCACCTGACAATACACCGCTTTTGGCGTCCGCCATTCATTACTCCCGGAAATCTGATAATTTTGTAAGGATCATGATACCATACATCCCAGTGCAAAAACCTATTTTCAAATATTTTTTTAAATTTTTTTTATATAAATGTTAATTGTGGTATATTTAACACGCATATTAATTTTTATCATTTTTAGATACTTTTAGATTTTTATTTTTTATTTTTTAAAATCAATGGCATTTTCGTAACTGATTTTAAAAAATCAAAAAAAATTTAAAAGTCTTCAAAAATAGTAAAAATTGATACATGTTAAATACACCTAGATTAACAATTATATAAAAAAATTTCAAAAAATAAGTAAAATACAGCAAGGTGAATTCAATCAATTCCAATCTTGTAAAGTCGAATTGTTCCCCACACTGCTTAATTTATATAGGGTGTCTTTGATAATTGATAAAACTTTTAAAAGAAAATTTTTTTATACAAAAGTCTTTAAAATGAATAAAATTAAATGAATAGATTAGTTGTATAGGTAATTATGTAGACATGATTGAAAATAAGATAATTGTATAAGATAATATAAAAAAAATTAAAAAATATAATAGTTATGAAGAGTCAAAAATTTTATGGATAAACAGATGTCCTCATAATTAATTAGTGGGGTGAAATCAGTATTTGAGGAGGCAATTGTTATTTATAAGTGCATAGAAAATTAATCATACTTTTAAATAATTTATAACTTCAAAGAGATTTAATTATTATATTTCCTCTTTCAGTTTCTCCGTGTAGGTCTGCCGGTGCAATTTGCGTGCTCACCTACAAAATAGGCTAGCTGCGCTTCAATTAAGCAAGCCAGGAACAGTAGGTACCGGGCCAACAGATAAAATTGACCCAAGAAAGCAGATGTCTTATCGTTATAAAACAAAAGCTGACCGGTGCCAACAGTTCACATTAATTACTAGTAATACGGAGGATAAGGTCGACGTCCAGGCACCATCTCTTTCTTTTTAATTTTTTTTAGTTGGGTCGGTGTATACATGTCTCGGCTTCTATATAACCAAAAGTCGAGCGAATAACTCCTTTGAAATTTAAGGTTTTAATGATTGATGAAAAATTTAATTCATTCATTATATTTAATATCATTTGTTTATTTATAGAATCAAGTTTTATCCTAATCAAATATATTTATGAGCTACATTTATTAAAAAATGTATATATTCATTTGTAAATTATGAAAAATGTTAAAATATTAATTTTAAAGTAGTATTTTCAACATCTAAACTGTTCAAAATATCATTTCTATGTAAATAAATTATTCTATAAAATATTATTACATGAATATATATTTTTGAATAACTGTAACTCATAAACATACTTGATTGAGATAAAACTTGGTCTCCTAAATAAATAAATGATGTTCAATACAATAAATGGACTAGATTTTCAATTAAAGATTAAAATCTTAGATTTTAAAGGAGTTAGATGGGTCAGCTCTTATGTAACCTGGTTACATAGAAGCGGGATCGAGATATATGCTGTTCCGGTGCAGCGTCACTGCACCGGAACAGCGGTGCAGTGGCCCCAAAATGGGGCCCACATGATCATGAAATCATGATCTACTCCACCCATTGTATTTAGAATAATGTATTCTATTATCATACCAATTTTCATCCCAATCAGATACTTTAAAGTTGTTATTTACATCAAACTATTTTATTACGTTGGATTTGTACCATTTTCAGATGGGGCCCATATACATATTTGATTGGGATGAAAATTGGTATGGTAGTAGAATACATTATTCTAAATACAATAGGTGGAGTAGATCATGATTTCATGATCATGTGGATCCCATTTTGGGGCCACTGTACCGCTGTTACGGTGCAGCATCACTGCACCGGAACAGCTCTCTCTCTCTATATATATATATATAACTTATTCAGATATTACAACCATGTCTTCTTTCCCATCTCTTTCTTTTTAAAAAAAAATTGGATATATATATGTATTTGTATTATAACTGATTGAGATATTACAACCAAATCTAAAGAAGACAACAAGAAATTCTATAAAATAAGAAGACAACAAGTTCCTATTTAACCAGTAAGTATACAACAAATTCCAACTAAATTACAACAGCAACGCAGGCTCTCCATGCTTGATCCGTTTTGGACTAAGGATATCATCTAAAGAAGGCAATGCCCTCTGTCACTTATGCTAGACTCACTTGATTTGATTCCATCTCTCTAATTAGAAAATAAGCCTTTGTTTTTTCATTTCATGCTCTCTCAGTCTACAAGACAAGATCCACGCGACTTGGATTCTGCGTGGCTGGTTTAAAAAAAGGCATTTGTCAGGCGGTTGGATCTAATCAAATTAATCATGTGCGCTATTCATTTCAATACAAAAGTACAGGCCAGTGTAAATGATCTTCCCCGTTTCTAGTTCGGGTTATTGATTAAAGTAAGAAATCATCTTGCTTAATCTTGGATGACCAAACATCTTATGGAGCACAGCTCAAAAAAAGAATAATGAAGCAAATATTTTTACTCAACTTCAAATGTTGAAACTTTTACCTTATATATATTTTTTAACTCATTCAAGCCAATCACTTAGTTATCCAACCAATAACTTACTTTGCCCAAGTTTTTTTTTTTTTTAATGGTAATGTTGCCCAAGTTATTTCATCGATAAAAAGATGAAAAACATTTTCAATTCATAAATGCCGGACTTATCGGTGTAGGTAAGGCGATTCTCAGCAGTTTCACACGTTAGCAGCAAAATGCCATGCACATGTAACTACAAAGGGGCCCTACTGATGATGTGATGCCCAGGACGTCCAATTAATATCTACTATTCCATAAATGCAGTTTGCAGCATTGAAAGAGCAGCAGAAGTTGGTCGTGAACATTCAGGAACCCTTCGATTCCTTCATGCGCTATGTTCATATCTTGCCTTGTGTTATAATAGAAAGTTTATTTGTTTTAAAATAAAGGGAATACGAAGGACTTCAACGAGTTGTCAAGTACTTGTATCAGTGGTGTGAGAGAGGAACTCCTAGGGATGTGTTTGGAATTTGGGTATAAAATGTCATGAAAATATTGCACAAAAAGTAAAATGGGATGGATAATTCATTGTTAAATGTACAATTTAAGAGTAAAGGATGTTCCAAAAAATCCAAGATTTTTGGATAGAAAGTAAACAAATAAATTATTTTTAAGACCATTTTTTAATTTTCAATACAACTTTTTATATTTTTAATACAACTGTTCTCATTCTTAATATACTTTATTGCATTTTCACTCATTAAATCCTCTCAAACAGGCCAGAATATATGGGGATATCATTAAATGTAGTGGTTATTACCCTAATTGATTCGGATATTTATTGGCCAATTGGCATGGAATAACATGTGTAGCTCCACTGGACCCGCAGGTTCAAAATGGAATTTTTTTTTTTTTTTTTTTCATAAGATATCATTAAGGAGGAGTGTCACCTCCTCTCAAGTTTGGATTCGGATACTCACACACCCAACCTCCATATGACACAGTGCGCTGTGCCCAGCTTTACAACAAAATGGGAATTTTGGTTCACCATATTGAATGTGACACATCAAATGTACCAAAACTAGCAACAAAATTTTACTAATTTTATTGCTGAAAATTTTTATATCGCGTGACCAGGGTTCCATCTCGTCAGTTGACCGGAAAGTTAGGAAATGTTGTATGCCACAAATTTTTTTTTATAAATAATTCCCTTGTCTCATTAAAAAACTATTTCACCCATTCCTTTACCCATGTATCATTCATTCGATAATTGAAAATTATTAAAAAGTTGTTTCATGATACATGACGACTAACATAACAGCAAAATCTAAAGTAATATTACCACTATGTCTCTGTAGCACCCACCGCGAGCGCTACGATGGGCTAGGTCATCATTCTTAGCCGTGGAAGATCTAGGCTATGCCGGATGGGTTTGAGCCGGTTCTTGAATGCCTCCGAAACAGTATCATGGGCTCGGTTTTCCTGCATTCTCATGGAATAAAACGTATTAGTATTGAAGATTCTTAGATAGTATTGGCATATGGGCGTCCTCTCATGGGTTTGACGGCATATCGGCTAATACGGGGCCATTTATACATGGATTGAGCCGCAGATCCGGCAGCATGACGGCAGCATGTGGTGCTGGAAACCGCGGGACCACGCGTTCCCGTCTCACCGGAGCATCAACTCAAACAAATGCGTTAGTATTAGCCCAAAACAAAGAAAATGGAATCGTCACTGATCTTAAAAAGAAAATCAGTTCCTGTTTTTAATAAATAAAGACACCGATCACACAAAATTTGGATTCCGGCATTCAAATTAAAACAGATATGGCAAAATCTGTCAACCCGAAGCGGTTTACACGGGCATAAAAAGTGGAAAAGTAAAAAAATCTGAAAAAGGAGAGAAAAGAAGAGGGGGAAAGCTTAGAAAAGCTTGAGCTTAAGGAGCGAGATGGCCGGGGCGCTGAGGCTTTGCTGCAGACTCCCGTCCTCCCCCTTTAGAGATGCCTCCTCAAGTGTGTTGGGAGTGGAAGCTTGGCTCTCTATTTATAGATGGAGAGTGGGTCATGTAGGCTTTGGGCCATTGATGGGAGCCCATTGTGGTTGGACTTGGATATTGTTAGAGCCTTTTGCTCCAAGTGGGCCGTTGTTGAGGCCTGATGGACTATTGTTGAAGAATCCACTTTTGTGAGCTGAGGCTGGATCTGGTGAGCTGCTGTTGTAGAGCCCATTTTGATGGCTTGTTGGAGCTTTACTCCTGTGGGCTGAGGCTGGATAGGCCCGTTTGCTGGAGTCTGGTGGGCTGCTGTTGTAGAGCCCATTCTGGTAGCTTGTTGGAGCTTTGCTCCTGTGGGCCGAGGTTGGATAGGCCCGGTTGCTGGAGTCTGGTAGGCTGCTATTGTAGAGCCCATTCTGGTAGCTTATTGGAGCTTTGCTCCTGTGGGCCAAGGCTGAATAGGCCCATCTGGTGGTAGGCCTGGCTTGGTTAGCTTTGTCTGGACTTGTTTCAAATGGGTTGTTGGTTTTAAAGCTCATTGGTGATTGTTCTTGGTTTTCCTTTGTCATTGTTGGGCTTAGATCCCATTCCATGTGTTATTTATTTTTGTGCTTAAAGGAGGGGTGTCTCCAGTCTCATTTTTAAAAAAGCTGAAAGCTGCCAAAAGGACATCTTTCTTGATATGCTTAAATTGTACGGTCTTCAATTCTAACATTAATTATGAATGATTAGGAGCATGTTTGGCAACAAGTCAAAGTTGTCAAGCTAAAACTTTTGGCTCTCCATAATTATTTTATTTTTAACTATTTTTCCTATTTTTATATACGATTATTTTACTGTTTAATTATTTCTCAGCAACTATTTATGTAACATTTTATTTTTATTTTTTTTACTTCTCATTATTACTTCTATCATATCATATCATTTTCTTCTAATTCAAAAATTTTTACGCTAAAAACTTTTCATCCATAAATTTTATCACTTCCGAAACACAACTTAGGTTTTTAATTACTAGGATATCTAATTACATTAAATAGTTGGACGCCACATATCTAAGTTAGGAGACATTATATCAAAGATTTAGATGCTGATTAATATAACAGCAAAATCTAGAATAATAATGCCGCTAATTGAATCAAAGTACAGAGACACTTTATTCTGTATGTCCCAATTTTGAAAACAAAATAGGAAGCTGACAAAAGGAGATCTTTCTTGAGAAGATCAAATTGTATGGTCTTCCATTCAAACAATTATTAGGATATCCAATTACCTTAAAACAATTGGGGAAGAAAAGATGAACAATCTTCCCGTTGCCAAACAGCGGCCAATTATAATTAGAACTCGATCATCTAAAACTATATTAGCCGTCTGAGTTTTCTGTTGGCAACAGATTAGCATGTTGCATCAATAGAAATAATTTTGAAACGTCCCCCACATCTCTCTCTCCCCCTCCCCGCCCCCCACCAAAAAAAAAAAAAAAAAAAACTGTTAAGCCATCATACAAGCAGCAAATGTAGGTGGGTTATATGAGATTGAGCCGTCCCCATCGATTGCATTCATTGAATAGGATTAGTATCTAGAGATTCACTCCGGATGCATGCTTCACATGGCTTTCTGATGACTCACGCCCACCTGTTTGTTCGGTGCTAAACTAACAGCACTTTCTTTAATTTGGAACCGCGATCTAATTAAAGCCGACAAATGATTTGGATTGAATAATTATTCTCTCAGGTTACTATGCTTAAAACCTTTGAAAATCCAAAAGCGAAGTAGCCTGTTTATGTTCTGAATTTGGCCCGGGCAGGCCACATGATCGCAAGTAATTAAACAGCAGAAGTTATGGCCATTGATAGCATTCTAAGACCTATGATTATTTTCGCTCATGTCAATACATCCCACTCGTAGCCAGTTCAATTAATAATAATCCTTTTTTAAGTAACTCCAAGCCCAACTCCCACAACCCTTGCTATGGCTGATTGACTTTTGGTGAGATTGACATTCATATTTAGCAATCATCCACCGCACATGGACAGTGTCTAGGAATAAGATTGTTCCCAGACGAAACAATCTTAACTCCTCTTGACGAGGGGGAGTGAAATCAGAGCAGAGCATGTGCAGTTAGGAGTCTTTGAACAAACTCTAGTGCATCATTCTGAAAGACCCTACTTCATAATTAGATATGCAGGGCAGGCAACTGTTTGACGAATTGTCTGCCTTGAAATCTTGACCAGCAAAGACAAACAATATTGATGATTGCTAGTGTTTGATTAATGCATTTGTTGCATAGCTATAAAGTGCAGGAACCTAATTTTTGGGCTTTGCCATATGCCTTTCATGTGTCGGTGCTTTCTAAAAATGCGATTCAAGAATTTCTATGAACCCATATCAGACCAACTGGACTCCCAGCCTTCGAATTATTTTGGACCAGGGTAGATCAGAACCGAAATGAGCTGTAGAGCCGATAACAACTTGTGCAGCTGTGCTAGCAAGCCTAGCATGGTCATAGCGCTTCGTAAAGCCCAATACCAATCTCCCTCGACAGTCATAATGGTCGGTGAAAGGCCCCGTCTCGAGCTTATGGGCTTCATTTCAAGGCCTAATACAAATCTCCCTCGACATTCAGTTGAGGGTGTTACTGTGTGAGAACCCTTGATCTCTCTGCTCGTTTGGCTCTCACCATTCTTCTAGTCAAGTCACAATTTCAAATATTAGAATTTTCATGACAAGAAAGGAATAATTTTAATAAGGTATTAATCCAATTAACTTGTCATCTGATTTATTTATACGAATTGTCAATCCATTGTGAACCTGAATCTAATTCAATTTCACAAACCTGATTTTATTGACGTTAAAATTATAGAGAATATGTTATTATTTAGTTTAGACTTAATATACAGATTTAGTTTATAATTTAGATTAGGACGGAGTAGACTTCACAAATACGAATCGACCTATGTTGTTCCTCTAGCAACTAAGTTTATGGAAATCTTACCAAGTTATGGATAGCATCAGTTGCAGGCTTTCTCATCAATTCAGCTTTTATCCATGAACCAAAAGTGGGAGGACTGTACCAATGTTGTCAGAACTGAACCAGTGATTGAACCGGTAAAGGTACTGGTCTGGTTCGAACCAGTCCAACCGATTAATCAAACCGGTTCAAACCGGTGACGTCAGCATGACATATTTATGATGTCATAATTATTAAAAAATTTAAATTTTAAATAAATATATTAAAAAATTATATTTTTATAAATCTTAAATATATATATATGTTAGATTTTAAGGACCATAATATAAGTACAAAACATGCAGGAAAAAATTAATAGCAAATTTTAAAAAATCTTTGAGCAAGAATTTTAAAAAAATTAACTACATTAACTGAGAGTGCATAAACTATATAGTTAATTGAAATAGTGGCTGCATATTTAATTATTTACGCAAGATGCGGTATCATTTAATTAAGTATAATATTTTATTAGCTATATTATAATTTTTTTGCTATACAATTAATTATGAGAGTGATATTAATTACATGAGTTGCACGCACAAAATTAGGCAAAAAATTTATGTATTAATTACATGAGTTGCACGCACAAAATTAGGCAAAAAATTTATGTATTAATGATTTAATGTATACCTAAATAAAAATTGCTAAATAAATAAATAGTATGAGAGTATCGAGTACGCTGTTTGCTGCTGATTAGAGAGACGGCGACAGTGAGACGGCCACCGCTAGGCGGCGGTGGGCGCTACCAGAGACAGCAAGCAGCTAGCGGACAGCAAGACGGCGACCAGCCTGCCGGCGACCGGTGAGACGACGAACCGTAGCTCGAGGTGAGCTCGGCGGACCACGTGGCGCACAGTGCGGCGGACGGCGCGGGGGCTTGCGGCGGCTGCGCTTGCCGACGCTGAGGAAGAAATGCTGGCGAACGGCCCGGGCCGTGTTGGGCGGCCAGGCAGCGCCGGAGGATTACGCGGCGGACGGGAAGACGAAGCAGGCGCGTGAAGGCTGGTGCAGCGGTTGATGCGGCGGAGGGCGCGGGGGTGTGCTGCGACGGCGCATGCCGACGCTGAGGACGAAGCCTGGGCGGATGGCGAGGCAGGCGAGGCAGAATCTGGAGCCGCGGCAGATTAGGGACTTAGGGTTTGAGCAGTGAGGTGAGGAAGGCGAGCGGGTCAGCGAGGGCGATTTGATTTAGAGCATTCGGCGGTTTTTTTTCATTCGCTTTTTTTTTAATATATATTATTAGAGGGCCAGCCCGTCCGACCGGTCGAACCAGGTTGGACCGGATATTCCGGTTCGACTGCCGGTTCGAACGGTTTTTCACATTCGAACCAAACCGAACCGGAACCTGGACCAGTCCAACCGGCCGGTCCTGTCCGGTTCTGACAACACTGGACTGTACTCTCAGGTATATATGTGTTTAGGAAAAAAAAAAATTTTGGGAGCACCGATGATCAAGTGTGGGGCACAAGAAGCAAATTTTTTTAAAAAAAAATGCAAATTCTGGATTCCAAGGCCATCATTGGTGGACCCCAAATCTTGGGCAGTTGGAATATTGGGTGAATGGCATGTGCACTGCACAGCATTGGCGACAGAACGAACAAATGGAAACTGCATGCAGCAAAGCAGCCGGAAAAGCTACGCACGTGCATTGCACGGCGTGCGTGCAAGCTCACGAGGCACCTTTATTCACAATCGATGCATGTGGGGGCAAGTTTCCTAGTCTCTTCTCATCTTCTCGGAAATTCCGGGCCAAAGAGCAAAAGATAGGGTAGACAGCTGCCAACTCACGTGACACCCACCAAACGCATGCAGAGACACCCCCACAGCAACTGGCCAAGAGCTCCACTCCCATCGATCAAGTGCCCAAAAGAGCTGAACAAACAAGTTGCTCTGCGGGTGGACCACAGATAAAAGTTAGGGCCGATCTACCCCCACTCGTCGTATGCAGTGTCATGTGCTGATTGCATCTCCTCTCCTCTCCTGGGGACGAGACAACAGGCATCGAACAGAACACCCATGTGACATATTAGGTGCTTGGGCACTCAATCTTTTGCTGTCCAACGGTTGCCGGAGATGTGACGACGTGATGCGCTGATTGATGATCGCGATTTCTTTTTTCTTTTTCTTTTTACACTTTCAAGAGTAGATGGGCTGTGTTTGATTGGGAATAAAATATTTTAATGAAAATTTTTTATGGGTAGAAAATTTGGAGTTAAAAATTTTCAAATTAATAGAAAATGACGTGACATGATATGAATAATTATGAATAAAAAGAGTAAATTTAAAAAAAATATGTTAATTATATGGGTAGTTCCATAGGAATAATTGAAAAGTAAGATAATTTATATAGTAAAATATAAAAAAATAATTAAAAATAAGATAATTATGGAGAGTAAAATGTTTTTGATTGATATTTTTTTGTTGACATTTCCCCCCTGCCAACATACACCCCATGGCTCCGTTCTGACGTACGGAGTCGTGACAATGCTTGACCAATTTTTCAAAAATCGTGGTTTATCCATATAAAAACAATTATTTTTTAAAAAATTTCCATAAACATGTATTTAGTCCATATACTAAGTTCTATTATTTTACAATTTTTTTATATATTTTTTATTTCATTAATTTTAAGGACATTTAATTCATTTTCATCCTTCAAAAACTTGATTTTTAAAACTTAAAAATAAATATATAAAAATATTGTAAAATAGTAAACCCTGGTGTATAGGTTAAATATACTACAAAACATGTTTATGAAAAAATATAAAAAATAAATATATAAATGCAACATACGATGCATCGCGCATAAACAATGCATATAATAAATGACGTGATATGCTACAAGTAATAAATAGAAATAAAGAATAAAGTTGAAAATACATATAAAAAAGCAGGCGAATAAGTTATGAAAATAAAAATAAAAAATCTTCTACTCTTTACCGCACAGAGACCAAAAAACTGGAGTTTCCTTTTCTTCCAGCTAGAAAAAGCGCATTTAACCTCTCCAGCAATGATATAAACAGACCCATAACCTTTCAGGTGAATTACGCGGCTTTTGCCTGCCTTAGAAAGTTAATTTCACTTTAGCAAGGGTTTAGTAACACCTTACAACTTTTTTAAACTAAATCTTTCTAATATAAAACTTTTAATTCTTCACAACTATTTTATGTTTTAATTAATTCTTCATTTCTTTCTTTACAATTACCTTATTTTTAAGTTATTTTTACACAGTTAACCGTACATTTAACTTATCTATTTTAACTTTATTTTTCTTATTTCTCATCATTACTCTTATTATATCACATCATTCACATTTTGAAGAACTTTTACACCAAAAATCTTTCATTGAAAATTTTATCCAAACAAAGTACAAAATTTTTTAATATTTATAATATTTACACATAATTTTTGTTATATCTATAATGTTTCTAAATTTTCTATTATATTCATAACATTACGTTCTAAATTTTTTTCACTCATATAATCAAAATCATCATTAACTACCCTATTAAAAAGATTATCAATCCATATTAATTAAAATGATTCAACCCTAATATAACTCAATTAATGTTGCTAAATAATTAATTTATAACATTAAATTATTCAAATATCATATTAAAACTACATCGTTTAAATTAAAAAATTTTAAAAAGGCAAAATCATTTTTTTAATGTTAGGGACAAATATTTGGAAGGATGTTTCAATGCAACCGACCAGAACTTCTATTTTTTAAATATTTTTCTTAAAATTTTTTATAAAAATCTTAATCTATTTATTTAATCTATAAACTAAATTTCTCTATTTTTAAATATATATTTATAATTTTTAAAAATAATAGGATTTTAGTGCTTCTTAAATGACTAAAATATCCCTATTTAGAAAATAAAAATATATATACAAATTTTCAAAAATATAAAACTTAGTACATAAGTTAAATACAAGACTAAAAAATTTATAAAAAAATATTTTAAAAAAATTAAAAAATGAAATTTCTAACTCTCGGTTGCATGGGAACAAATAGCTCGTGAATTTGGAGATTCTAGCTTATCTTTCATACAGAAAAGACACATGAGCGGCATGAAAGATATAAGGTAATGTGTCACGAATGGAGTCGGTGGGGAGAGAGAGAGAGAGAGAGAGAGAGAGATTTAACAGGGAATTATTTTACTTGAGATTGTAGTGGGATCCGAAGCATACAGTTCACAGCACCATAAAAACGAGGGAAGAGAAAAGCAGCGACCCACAGCTACATTTTATAGCAAGCCCCTACTAAAGCAAACATGGAATTACATACAAGAAAACGAAACAAAAAAAGAAACACCCATCACTTCAGACATCCACTAAATGACTAGCTAAAAGGCGTGCTTAGGACTTTGACTTGAATGGAATGGCCCGGATCACGATCTGATGGTAAATGGCTGCAAGGGCTGCTCCAATGAAGGGACCCACCCAGAAAATCCACTGCAAATCAAACAAGCCAAACTATCAGAACAAATAGATTCACCACCCAACAATGATTTTTTTTTTTTATTATTGGCAACCTTCCAACAATGATTGGATTAACCAAAAAACAGATGAATAAAAATCCCCAAGGCCCACCACCAGAGGCGGTGCCCCAGTGGCAGCATCAGTTGCCACAGTTGGCATAGGCACGAAGTTCGAATCCTCAGTCCTCCTGGTAATGCAAGTTTTCATTCCCCCTAAGAGTAGGGGTTATTACACGTGTGAGTGTGAAGATATTTTGTAGAAAAATGCTTCCATAGTGTTGAGGGTTGTGTCATAATGTATATAAAATTCCAATCAAAAAAGAAATCCCCAAGCCCCACTTCTTAGTACAGGGCAAAACCAGTACCATAGAGGGATCCAATTCATACATAATCAAGACAATCAGCAAGCAGAATTACACATCAAGATTACGGGGAGAAAATAACACACAGGTATAATAGGCTACTGTTGCAATCATAGCCCTAAAGAATGCGCAGAAAGCATCCTATAGTGGAATCAGGGGCCCAGCTAATGAGTAACGATTGAGATGGAAGTCTTTTTCACTAGATGATGACTTTTGTGAGAGGCTCCTCAAGACATCATTTCACTGACAAAACGCGCGCCAAGATGGCTCAGAATTGTTTACATTGTATTCTTTTCATTATCCTCAATTAGGTCATATATTTTTTACTTTATTCCATAATTATTTTATTATTCACATTTATCCTTTATTTTTTCTCCATTTCTATCCTCTCTTGTTCCTCCCCTTTCAGAATTTCCATACCACAAATCCATTTCGGTTTTTTAATCCACAATCAGATCCTCTAACAAGCACAACAAGGCTAGTTTGGCTTATCACTCGTCCATACAACAGCCTAGAATTGAATCTCATATCAAAAAGGAAAAATTTCCTAGGGTTTGTAAGTTATCTCAAATTAAACATAGTGATGCATGATGCATTTTAAAACTGTACAACTAAGCTATCAAGCCAAAATTGACAATATCATCTTGTGAGACCCATAGTTGGAACCTGGAGCCGAAATGTAAGGAAAGAATAGTTGGAAGCTTACATGGTCATCCCACGCATGGTCCTTGTTGTAGATGATGGCAGCTCCAAGGCTTCTAGCTGGGTTAATGCCAGTCCCTGTGATGGGGATGGTAGCAAGGTGGACAAGGAACACAGCAAATCCAATAGGGAGAGGAGCCAAGATCTGCGGATCCAATAACACAGTAGAAAAAAAAAAACTTATTACACTGCCACTTGGAAAACCAATATTTTAGCATGCGAGTTGATTCCAAATAACATCACCATATACTTTTAATGCCCACTGAGTACTAACGACTAATTGAGATTTTGCAAAAAGAAGGGGAAAACTATCTTACAGGGACATGGGAGTCTCTGGCATTCCTCTTGGCATCAGTAGCTGAGAAGACTGTGTAGACAAGGACAAAGGTGCCAACAATCTCGGCACCAAGTCCATCACCCTTGGTGTAACCATGGTTGACAGTGTTTGCTCCACCTCCATAGAACTGATATTGTTTTTTCTGGAAGCCCTTCACCACCCCAGCACCGCAGATGGCACCCAGGCATTGCATCACCATGTAGAAGATGGCACGGGTGAGAGACAATTTCCGGGCAAGGAACAGACCGAACGTCACAGCCGGATTGATGTGACCACCTGATATCCCCCCAAAAAAAAAATGTTAGTATAGTTGAGTTTAGCAAAGATCAATTTCCGAGGAAGAATCACTACTTGTTAACGTACAACCTAAAATATGAAAAATGCTCCAATCTTGAGAGAAGGCGCCGCGATTGATTATTAATTCGGTATAGGGCAATGATCCATGGAGTCTCACTTTGGTGAGGACATCACTGGTACAGTGTACCCCAACTCGATCCAAATAGATCTTGAATATTCACTATAACCATTTAATTCCTCTCATTTTTTCAAACATGTATGTTCTTTATTTTCCAATCGCTCATCTTTTCTAATCACTTATTTCTCTAACTCATTTTATACTCTTCAGAATATGAAAATATTACACCATTCGTTCCACTATTTTATCATTTTTTCCTTTCTAACTCATTTTTTACTCTTCAGAATATCAAAATATTATACCATTCGTTCCACTATTTTATCGTTTTTACCTTTTTATCATCTAATCAAGCAGTGTAGAACAATTCATGTTTGTTGACAACTAGCTAATGGGTCTAGAAAACCCGACCATGTCATCCGTATTAAGGGTACCAAAAGTCAAAATCATAGCTATAAGATACACACCCACAAAAACGACCATTAGACCTGATGTACGAGCACACAAACCCAGAAAAATGACCTTTGGGCCTGTGGGTTATGGGTCTCACAGTGTGATATTGTCCGCAACAACCGTTGGACCTGATGCACAGAGCACACGGACACAGAACTCTGGGCTTCTACCTGCAACTCTAGCTTTCACTGGTTCAACTATCCGAACATCATCTAATGGAAGGGAAGTCACTCTGATACCACTCGACACATACAAACTCATAAAAGCGACCACTGAACTTGACGTTCAAAGTACACATACCCAAAAAAACAACCGTTGCGGATAATATCACACTGTAAAACCCATAGCCTGTAAGCCCAATTGACATTTTCTGGGCATGTGTGTTTTGTGCGTCAGGTCCAATAGTTGCTTTTTCTTGGTCTGTGCATGACAATAAGGCTGACTGCATGCACTCCGGTACATTTCACCCTTTTTTTAATATTTTTTTGAAAAAAAAATTTATACAATTATTAATCTAGGTGTATTTAACATGTGTATCAATTTTTACCATTTCTTTAGACTTTTAGATATTTGATACACATGTTAAATACACCTAGATTAACAATTATATAAAAAAATTCAAAAAATGTAAAAAAGTTGAGTTTCTGCACCAGAGGTGCACTGTATCATGGACTACCACCTCACTAGAAAATAAAAGAATAAAAAAGGGAAGGGAATCTACTGTTTTTGTGAGGTAGATAGTCTGTTGTTTTCTGACTCATGAAATAAGGTTACGAATACAAGTTAGGTAGAAATTTTTCCAATGCTAGGTTACAGGGTAATGATTTAATAAGGCTCATTCTTATCTTGGTTTTTAATTTTAAAATATTTTTAAAAAAAACCTAGATCACTTGAAATATTTTTAATCTTGCAAAACAGATCCTTAAATTCAAGAAATAATAATACTAGTAATAAGGCAGACCCAGATCAATAATCTTCTCAGACATAGGCGGTGGTTCTAACAGAAAAAATGAAATGTTTGGAAAACAGTTATTAAAAATTCAGTGGAACTGGCAACTATTGGCGAACCCGTTTCCCAACATAGAGACACAATAGCAATTGTCTTTAATTAAAATTAAATCATACAATTGACAAGGGGGGGGGGGGGGGGGGGGGGGGGGGGGGTGGTTTGTGTGTGGGTGTGGGTGTGTGTGTGGAGGGAATCTACAGTTTTTGTCAGGTAGGTAGTCTCTGTCGTTTTCCGACTCATGAGATAAGGTTAGGAATGCAAGTTAGGTCGAATGGTAGAAGTTTTTCAATGCTAGCTGACAGGCTGACAGGGTAATGATTTAGTAAGGCTCATGCTTATCTTGGTTTGTTTAATGTTAAAATATTTTTTGTAGAACCCGAATCATTCAAAATATTTTTTGAATTTTACGAATCGGACCCTTAAAATTCAAAATAATAATAATAACACTAATAACAATAGTAATAGTAATAATAATAAGGCAGGACCAGATCAATAATCTTCTCAGACATCAGCGGTGGCACTAACAGAAAAAATCAAACGTGATTCTGGAAAATAGTTTTTAAAAATTTAGGTCAACTGGCAGCTATCGGTGAACCAGTTTCACAATATAGAGACACGGACACAACAGCAGTTGGCTTGGTTGGGCTTAAGATTTTTTGATGAAAAGTTGAAGGATAAAAATCATCAAATTCATAGAAAATGATTTGATACAATAGAAGTAATAATTAAGTTTAAAGAGAATAAAATTAAAATATATAGATTAGTTTAATGAGCACGTGTGTGGAAATGATTCAAAAATAGAGTAATTTGTTCAGGAAAACATGAAAAAATAATTCGAAAATACGATAATTATGTAAATTGAAAAGTTTATAATTTCCTTACAAAAAAAAAAAAAAGGTTTATTATTGAAAAGTTATGGTTACATTTTTTTAGCCAACCAAAGACACCCTAAAATTAAATCATCCAATTTCCTTGTCAAATATTGTCAATCAAAACCGTTAATCAGGTGGACAACCATGCGGAAGGGCTATTTGTCAAAAATCCCAGTCACTGGACCGCTCGCTGCAGAAACAAATATTCACAACGACTACGAATTTTCAACCATTTTATGCCAATCAAAGAAAGCGCACAAAGGGAGAGAAGCTTCTCTGAGCATAAAACCTGAGATCCCGGCCGTGCAGTAGACGAGGGCAAAGATCATGCCTCCGAAGGCCCATGCAATCCCTTGGATCCCGACGCTGGCGCACAAGCTGCTGGACCTCTTGACGCCCATGACGGTCAAGATAGTGATGTAGAGGAAGAGAAAGGTGGCGATGAACTCAGCGATTCCAGCCCTGTAGAAGGACCAGGAAGTGAGCTCCGCCGGCTCGAAGAGCGGCGCCGAAGGAGGCTCCATGTAGTCCTTGTCGCCCTGAGCGGCCGTGCCGATGGGCTGGCGCTCGGAGAACTTGTTGGCGCCGAGCTTAACATCCTCCTCCTTGCCTTCCATCCCTCGCGCTTCTTCCTCTACTTTCTGCTCTGATTCTACTGCTGATGCTCCAGCGCTGTAAGCTTTGCCTTCTACACTCTCCGCTGTATGCCCAGCAAACTGCGGGCGTGGGATTTTATAAACAGGGGTGGGTGAATGAGTGGCGGGGCCCACTCCGGATATTGAATTGATTTCATGTCGGGTTTGTATGACACGACTGACCGACCATTCAATGAGGTGAGAGAGAGCGAGAAGCACTGCTCTCTGGACTCTGCTGGACAGTGGGCAAATCATAACGTGCTCTAACGAGTACATTGTCTACCGTGCGTTTCGAAGTAGGAACATCTGTGTCTACGGTAATAAATAAAACTTTTGATGAAAATTTTAAAGAATTATCAAATAATGTAATATGATATGAGTAATAATGAGTAGTAAAAAGAATAAAGTTAAAAAGATAAGTTAGTTGTATGGATAGTTGTGTAGAAATAATTGAAAAATATGGTGGTTGTATAGAAAAATGCGAAAAAATAATTAAAAAATATGATAATTGTGGAAAGTAAAAAGTCTTAGATTGAAAAATTTTAACTCGATATTTTCTATCAATTGCCAAACACACCTCTAGTAGAATCCAAGTCGTTATCTTACGAAATATTTCTCCCGAGGTGTAAAGACATATTTCAACGAAAACATATTCCAGATGTTTGTGAGTAAATAAAAATTTTGATAAAAAGTTTTAAAGAGTAAAAATTGTCTAACAATATGATATCGTATGGGTAATCATGAGAAATAAGTAGGATAAAGTTAAAGTAGATATGTTAATTGTATGGATGGTCGTGCATAAATAATTAAAAAATAGAGTAGTTATACAGAAAAATGTGAAAAAAATAATTAAAAAATAAGATAATTATTGAAAGTGAAAAAGCTATAAATTGAAAAAGTTTTAACACATTTTTCACCCATTGCTAATCACAACCGTACATCTCCCGTTCCGCTGTTCGTTTATTTCTTTTAAGGAATCGAAACTAGAAATGCCTCCAACGACAATCACAAGTGTGCACTGTGCACCACGCTTTTAAGTTTATTTTGGCGTGTAATGATAAGCATAATTATAAAATCCCATGCCTCTATGTATTTGAAGCATACAAAATTCTTCAATCCAATTTGTATCTTGATGAGAATATAATAATTTGTATTAAGAATAAGTAAAATTGTATTAAAAATAAATAAAGTTGTATTGGAAATAAGTTGTGTTGTAGATTGAAAAGGCTATCTTGAAAATTTAAAAGATTACCATGAGAATGATGATACTGATTCAATTTAAGAATATCGTATGGTTTGGAATACGCTCTAAGTATATATTTGTTTACATCCAAAAAATTTTAAACAAAAATATTTCAATTTAAAACTTTTTATTTTTCATAATTATCTTATTTTTATATTATTTTTCACATTTTTATACCACTACATTACTTTTTAATCATTTATACATTACTACTTATACAACTAATATATATATTTTAACTATATTCTTTTTACTATTCATAATTATCCTTATTATATTACATCATTCCCTCTTATTTTAAAA
The DNA here is from genome assembly GCA_030490835.1 of Annona cherimola. NCBI lineage: Eukaryota > Viridiplantae > Streptophyta > Magnoliopsida > Magnoliales > Annonaceae > Annona > Annona cherimola. The sequence goes on from CM059971.1 coordinate 108,875,045, forward strand.
ACTTTTTATTAAAAACTTTTTATCATAGGTTTTATTACTTTCTAAACACACCCTTAATAACAATATTTTCAAATTCTTATTAAGTTTAAAAGTGTATTTGGATAAACATAAAATTTTCAAATTAAAACTTTTCACGCTTTACAACTGTTATATTTTTAATCATTTTTTTCATCTTTTTATACAACTACTATACTTTTAATTATTCTACATAACTACATATATAACTAACTTATCTGTTTTAATTTTTTACTATTTGCTTCAAATCATTACATTTATAATATTACATCATTTTCTACTATTTAAAAAATCAAAAAAATTTATTACTTTCCAAATATGCAAGTATTTATTTCATATTTATTCCTACTGAATGATTCATATTATTTTTTTCATCTCCTACGGTCCCACCATCTCAAGGGGCACGATGTATCATGTTAAGCCTATTTATCTTTTAGAAATTTCAGATTTTGTTTATATGTTTTCTTACTCATGAAAGCTCGATTTGTCTAATTGTTCTCCACACTTGCAGGCATACTTATCCATGTAAACCTTGGCCGGAGCACCGAATAATCGCTCATTCGTCTTTATCTTTCGGGTCCCTAATAAATGATGTGAATAAAAACGTTTGAACACCTTCAATCACCTGGAATAGCCCGATGGTCTGTTTGTACACGGTCCACGTTACTTCCATGCGGGCAGTACATTGCACCCCCGCAAATCCCATTTTACACCGATTGCACTCGACCTTCTCGTCCACCCATCTGTAAACTTTTTCCAAATATATTTATTATAGTACTTTAATTTTAAATATATTTATAATATTTTAAATATATTCACTACATTATAGGTGTGTTGGGGAATGGATAAAACTTTTGATAAATAGTTTTGGAAAGTAAAAGTTGTCAAATTATATTATATGATAGAGGTAATAACGAGGAGTAAAGAATATAAAGTTAAAATAGATAGGTTAGTTGTGTGGGTAGTTGTGTAGAAATAATTGAAAAGTAGGGTAGTTGTATAGGAAAATGTGAAAAAATAATTAAAAATATGGTAGTTGTGGAGAGTGAAAAATTTTAAATTGAAAAATTTTAAATTGAAAAATTTTAACTTGACATTTTCTGCACATTGCCAAACACACCCTATATTTAATTATGAAAATGCTCATCTTATAAGTTACTTATAATATTGTTAGTTAATACGTAAAATTACAAATGCACTCTTAAAATCGAGGATGATATCGAAAAAAATTAAATATCATAGTTCATCCATGCCTAATTGCACGTGAATTTTAAATTTGGACAACTATAATTTTATTTTTTCTCTCGTTTTATCTTTTATTATTTTATAATAGAGACATTATGGGCATTTATGAAAATTTAACTAATGATTTTTTATAGAATTGACATTTTTGGATTAAACGCAAATATAATAAGTATACTTGGAATTCTTAAAATATTTAAGTATTTTGGGATTATGGCCAAACATGCTCGGTATAATTGGTAAAACCCTATTTTTATTTTAAATCATTATTCCTCTATTTTTAATTATTCCCTAATTAAGATAGAAGTTTGAAATGGGCTTCTTTTGATCATAAAATCAAAATCTAGTATAACTATTGCATTATCATTGTTTGTTTAACAAATGTATTAAGTTTCACCAAAATTAATTTGGACAATAATCTTCTCAAACTAATCTAAGATTATCCAATTTTAGACCAGTTGGAAATACTATGTTTAAAATATTTTTCTAAAAATGTTTAAATGAAACTATTAATTTGTGTGAATACTATCAATAGATCAAGTTTTATTATTTTAAAATATGTATATATTTATTTTATATTTTAAACATAGGGATATTGTTGTCATTTTTACTCTCGCGGAAATAACCACAATGCCCATGTATTTAAAAATACAAAATAAAAATATATGTCTCTAAAATTAGTAAAACTTATTTTATAGATAATATAAACCTAAATTAATAATATTATTAAAATTCTTTAAAGGAATAAAAAATGATTGTTATGACCAACCGGTCCTAGATGGTCATTCATGGATCAAATATAGGCGCTCCATAGAAAAGGGTATAATATCAATATAGTTTTAGATTTATTTCTTAATTTAAAGATTATTAATATAACATTGAAATTGTGTAAAATATCGTACAGATAAATGATCAAATAAAATATTAAAATATTTTACAAATTACGTATAATTATATATGTAGAATGATCTTTTGAAGCCGGTTTCACAGTGGCCTCCGTAAAGCCAGCCCAAAAACCTATTTTTTAAAAACTTTTTAAAATTTTTTTTTCATGGGTAAGTAAATCTAGGTGTATTAAATCTATAAACCAAGTTTTACCATTTTTTGATGTTTTTAAGTATTTATTTTGGATTTTTAAATACAGTGGCATTTCCGTAATTTTCTGATCTCAAAATATTACGAAAATGAGGAGTGATTCTATTAGCCCGGGCTAAGTAAATGGCCCACTTAGCCCACCTCATAAAACCTATTTACAATAATTTTTTTTACTTTTTTTTTCATGTACTTGTTTATCTAAGTGTATTTAACATATAGACCAAGTTTTACCATTTTTGAATATGTTTATCTATTTTTTTGAGATTTTCAAACATCTATGTGTATATATGCATTTAAAATACCCTTATTTTCAAAAATCTAAAAAAAATATATGCACATTTCCAAAAATGGTTAAACTTGGTCTATATGTTAAATACACTTAGATAAACAAGTGTATGAAGAAAAAAACAAAAAAAAGTTGTTTTAAATAGGTTTTTTGAGGTGGGCTAAGTGGACCATTTACTTAGCCCGGGCTAATAGAATCACTCCTCTACGAAAATGTCATTGTGTTTAAAAATCCAAAATAAATACTTAAAAACATCCAAAAATGGTAAAACTTGGTTTATATATTTAACACACCTAGATTTACTTACCCATGAAAAAAAATCAAAATTTTTTTTAAAAAAAATAGGTTTTTGGGCTGGCTTTACAGAAGCCACCGTGAAGCCGGCTTCAAAAGATCAAAACTCATTATATATAGTCCAAAATTTCTATCTAGATTTTTGACATCATTATAAATGAATGATGTTAAACCATGTAATCAGGTTCATTTTAATTTCATCATCCATATAAGCTCCAATTCACCAAAAGGCGCACCCTACTTAGGATGCAACAACATATCCCATTCTTAAGTATTGCCATATTTTTATACCTATTATTTTATTTTTTGCAATCATATTTCCTCATCTTTTTTACGTCCAAAATGCGTTGTACTTTAAAAAAAAACTTCTTTAAACACTATTTTCCTTCTGAAACCAATTATTACATTCTTAATAAAGCATCAGTTTTATACTAGCAGAATATTGTACCCCCGTAAATCCCATTTTACGCCCACTGCACTCACCTTGTCGTCCACCTGTTGCAAACTTCGCTATTTTCAATTATTCACTAGTTAAGATATAAGTTTTAATTAAGAAATAATCAATTAAATTTCATATAAAATTAAAATCACAGCACATTGTTTGTGACGAAATTGGAGTTATTGTCAAAACAAACAAATCATACTCATTTGCTCGTTGAGCACATCATTTTCCATCTGTGGTTTTCCACGCTTTCAGCCGTCCCACATGCGTCATTTTCTCAGATAAAATGACGAAACTGTGCATTCAAATCCGTATTACGAGTGGTTTAGAAGTTTTTACACTACTTTCAACAGGGTTATTTTAGCCATTTCGGCCCTGATGGGCAGTACTTAAATGGCGGCTCTACCCAGCACTCGACACGTGCATTGTGTTTCCCGAACGTCCCTCTCCCACTGCAACCCAGCCAATGATAGAGAGCCACGTCAAGCTTTCCAGCTGGCCGTCGCGAAGACCACCTGAAAGCTCATCATTGGGCAGAAATTTTTATTAGATTACGCTATGCAAGTGTTTGGTGGGGCAGTGATAAAACGTGTGTATCGAAATTTTTTGTTATAATTTTTTTTTAAAATGGGTGTAAATGGTGTGATATGATAAAAATAATAATAATTAGTAGATAAAATAAAGTTAAAATATATAAACTAGTTATACGGGTAGTTATATATAAATAATTAAAAAATATAATAGTTGCATAGAAATACACAAAGAAATGATTAAAAATAGTATAACTGTACAAAGTAAAAAAAATTTAACTTAAATAATTTTTATTTTAAAAATTATATTGGACACAAGTTGTATCATTAACTTTAAATCATTCCTATGCAAATATGAAACTTAGAGTGTATGGTAAGTTATAAAATTTTTGGTCGAAAATCTTTTTGCATAAAAATTAAATGAAAAAAATGATATGATATTGGTAATGATGAATAGTAAAAAAATAAAATTAAAATAAAAAATTTAGTCGTATGGGTAATTGTATAAACATAATAAAATAGTTATATAGAAAGACATTAAAAATTAATTTAAAAATATAATAATTATATATAGTCAAAAGTTTCATATTGAAATTTTTTAATATTGACAATTTTTTAGCATAGCTAAACATGGCGCCAAACATGTCCTTAGTGTCAGAACTATAAATTTTGAAAATTTGAAACACTTGGTGCAAATACTTAAAAATCGGGTTCTCTTAGCAAGCATCAATTCCTTCATTATCTGGTTTGGGTGCCTGGAGCTTAAAAAAACATGTACTTTAGATTCGCCCGATTTGCCTATGTGGTGGTGAAAAAGGTAGGTCAAACCTTAGAAGAAGGGCTGAATTTGAAATCAATAGTTACCAATATACTTGTTCAAAAGATATTAATATACTTTTGTTGCATTAAAATGGTAAAAATTCCTGAATAAAATTTTCAAAAGAAGAAAAACCAGTATAATATGATAAGCATAATGATAATAAGTAAATAGGATAAAATTAAAATAAATAGGTTAATTTCATGAATAGTCGTGTAGAAATTATTTAACAGTATGATAATTATATAAGAATATGTGAAAAATAATTTAAAAATAAAATAGTTGTGGAAAATAAAAAAATTTAAATTAGAAAGTTTTAGTATCAGGGCGTGTTTGGAAAGTAATAAAATTTTTAGATGCAAATTTTGTAATAAAAAATTATATGATATGATAAGGTTAATATTGGAGTGGAAAGAGAATAAAGTTAAAATAGATAGGTCAGTTATATGGATAACTATGTAGAAATAATTAAAAAATATGATAATTATATAGAAAAATATAAAAAATAATTTTAAAATATAATAATTACGAAAACGAAAATTTTCATGTTGAAATTTTTTTATTAAAAACAAACATGACATGAAAAGCAAGCCGTTGCATTAGTAATTTTTTTGGTCGTCTTGTAAGGCGAAAAGCCACCAAAGCATGTAATTCCGACGAGGGGAGGGGGTCGTGGGCCGGGGTTGCCCGTCCGTCCTCCTGCCCTGCCCTGCCCTGCCCTGTGAGCTATATCCAACGCACGATGCGTACCTTGGCAGCAAACATTCGAGAGGCACAAGTCTTTTGAAATCATCCACTCACGTTGCTGGCACGTGTAAATGATGACAGCATTTTAAACCAAGCCTACTCAATGATTTGTCGACATTCCAAGAATTACTGCTAGGCCTGTTTAGTTATAGCAATTTTAAACCGGAACAAGCATGTTCTACCAAATACTCTTTGTTTTTAATCAAAATTAATATTCTACTGGGTAAATTTTCTGCAACACCACAAATTCATTGAATCAAATGATCTAAATACAAAAAACACCAAGAATACTAGTTTTAGGCTTTTTTGTTTTTGGTTAGATATAAAAAATTTCAACTAAAACTTTTCAATTTAAAATTTTTCCTATCCATAACTATCATATTTTTTAATTATTTTTTCACTTTTTCCTATACAAACAATCCTACTTTTCAATTATTTCTACACAATTACCCATATAGCTAACTTTTATATTTTAACTTTATTATCTTTATACTTCGTTATTATCTCTATCATAAAACATAATTTTTTATCAACTTAATAACTTTTACTTTAAAAACTTTTCGACAAAAATTGTTAACTCCGACCAAACATTCTTATTCCAAATGATCATAAAAACCAGTACGCTTGCAGATGCAATAACTTGCACATTCTTATCTGCCAGTGCAGCGAGACATTTCTTTTCTCGGCGCTAATGATCATGATAAGCTTGAGGAAATAACAAGCAACGGCATACGACGCCATTATTGCATTAAAAAATCTCGAGGAAATAACAAGCAATGGTACACGACACCATTGCTGCATAAAATAATGTCCAATGATACCCTTTTCTGTGATATAACGAGTGTCAAATGTCAATGCATCCATTACATGATGGGCGATGATGTAACGGAATTTTAAATAGCCACCCATGTAAAGCAATATTTTACGGGGGAAAAAAAAGTACCGAAGACAACCGGACCATGGTACAGCGCGCCAAAAAGGTACCAAGTGTACTGTATGTGGGACCATCCAAAATTTCCATACAAGTTACATGGCATGAGCATGAAAGTTACCAGTCACAGGTAGGATGGAAATGTAATCAGAATGGGACTAGATATTACATTTCAAAAAAAATTAATAATAATGAAGATGATTTCTCATTCCCGATTGCTTCCCATTTCAAATCTTAATATTTTCATTTCTTATACAATTTCTAGACTTTCAAAATTAAATCATCTTTTCTCAACGATCCATAGTCAAATTGGATCATGTTGATCAAGCCCTAACAAGAAAATTTAATTTTTGGCAACAGAAATCAATAAGTGTTTAAAATAAGAAAGTATATATACCCAAAGAAAAATTTTCTCGCTTACCTTAATGTTTTCTAGTCATGGAATTTTTTAAAATTTATGACAATGCTTTCCTAAAGAATTTTTTATGATGATGCCTTTGCGATCAAAATAAAATTTGGTTATCTAAGTGCAAAAACCATGAATTATGGGTAACCAAATTTGAATGATTGATTATATTTCAAAATTTTAATTGATCGAGAGGGAGAAATTTTGTGATGAATGTAAATGCTATGTTATTATTTTTATTTTTTATATTTCCAACTCTAGCTTATGACGAACTACCACTATTATCAATGAAGTAAAATATGGTAATTAGAAGTATGCATTTCAGTCACATTAAAAAAGAAAAAGAAAAAGTGGTCTGGGATTACCGGCATGGTTTGGGAAGTAAAAAAAGGCAGCTTTCAAGGGGTTGAAAGAGACAATATGGAGAAAATTACAAGGGTGGAAAGAAAAATTACCATCTGCAAGAGGTAAAGAAACATTGATAAAGGCTATTGCGCAGACAATCCTTTGCTATACAATAAGTCTTTTTCTCCTATATAGGAGTTTCTGCAAAGAAGTGAACAACATTATTAGTAAATTTTGATGGGGAGAGAATGAAGATAAAAGGAAAACGAGCTGGGTTGCATGACATAAAATGTGCACTCTTGAGGCTAGTGGTGGCATGGGGTTAAGGGATTTGGAGAGTTTCAATTTGGCATTGCTCGCCTAACAGTTTTAGAGACTGCTGTAGGACACTAATTCTTAATGTTTTAAGGCATTTTTCGGATGGGTATATTTGGGAAAGCAGAGGGGGAGCCAATGCATCATAATACACTTGGAAGAGCATTCTGAAGGCTAAGAGGTGATTCAGTAGGGTGGGAAGTGGAGGGTAGGAGACGGGAAGAAAATCAGATTCTGTAAGGATGTTTGGACAATGAAGGAGTTAAAGAAGGCTGGTCCTCTGCCAAATTATTTTTTTGATAAGATGACTGTCCATAACTTTATTAATCCAGCAAACACAACTTGAAAGTAGGAGATGGTGGAGGCAGTGATTGGAAAGCAGGAATGGGAGATGATAAAATTGGTGCTCATCCCTACAAGCGAAACACTTGACGTTTTCTTCTAGGACCATGAAGCGAATGGTGTCTTCAATGTCAAATCAGCATATCGGCTGATCAAAACTACTGCTTCTTTTTTTGTAGGTTCTATAGGTGTAGGAGATTTAAGGGTTGATGACTATCTAAGGATGATTTGCAGGAAAATTTGGAGGACTAGGCTGCCTACAAAGATCTAAGTGTTTGGATGGAGGCTACTGAGAAATGTTATCCCTGCAAAAGTGAACCTCAACCAGCGGGGAGTTCTAGCGGACAGTGTTGGTCCCGAGTTAATGGAATCCCAAGAGGGGAGGAGTGAATTGGGTATTTAAAATTTTTCAACTTAAACTAGAAACTTTACCCCAGTTTAGTTTAGACCCCTTTAGTAAAATAAATGGAAAGCAATGATTATGAAAGCAGAAATGAAAATCAATAGACAAGATTTATAGTGGTTCGGGCAACCTTCCCTACTTCACTCTTCCAAACTCACATCCCTTGTGACTTGGGTTCCACAATGTATTCCGCGAATACAACTAGAGCGTCCGATCTCTTATAGATTCAAACTCTATGGGGCATATATATCCAGAGCCTCCGCTCTTTTCTAAATTTTTGCTCTATGGGGCATATACAATACACAACACAAGTAGGTGACGAGTCCCAACTCCAGTCACAACACTACTTTGCTATCACTTGGTTCGAAACACCTAAATCAAACCAAGCATCAAAAACCGAATAACAAAATGAAATGAAAAAAATCTACACTTTACAGATTTGTGTAGTCAAGTTTCAGCTCGAGGAAGAATTCGTAGAAGTGACGAATCGATTAGCGTTGAAGCAAACAGCAAGTTGAAGCTCGTTCTTCCTTCAAAACATGTATAGATCACTCAATTGTAGAAGAAAGTGGAATATGGAACTTAGTAGCTTCTCTTTCCTCTTTTTCTGCTCAATCTTGTATCTTTCTACGTTCATTTGAGTGTCTATATATAATGAGAGGAGAGATTTGAACGTTAGAGAGTTGTTTGGCGCGTAATAAATGCGCCAACGTTCAAAAATTCGAACGTTACGACCCAAGTCGTAGGTGGAGTCAACTTCGGGTGCGACTTCGGCTGTGAGCAAGTTGTTCAAGTTCTTCCTCAGGTCGACTTGGCCTTAGACTTGACCCAAGTCGCATGTGGAGTCGACTTCGGATTCCTCCAATTTTCAAGTCTATCTTTTAGGTTGACTTGGACTGGGACTTGACCCAAGTCGCTGCTGGAGTCAACTTCAGTTGCGACTTGACTTTCTTAGCTTGCAAAGTGAACTTAAACTCTTTTGAAATAATTTTGCTTGCTTAATTTCTTCATGCTTAATTGTCCTTCCCTTGATTTGCATCATTTGAAGTTCAGTATATTCACTTTGCATAAAATCCTTTAACTTCATGTCTCGGAATCTTGAATACTTGGATCATGGAGTGTATGACAATGTCCAATTGATAGTTCTTGATTTGAATTGATGAATCCATGTATCTTTACTTGCTTTGGACTTGTTTTGATCTTCATTTGTTCCAAGTCGAATGTTTGAGTCGACTTGGCCTTCAACTTCACTCAAGTCTAGCATCAGGTCGACTTGGTCTGCGACTTTGCTCTTCAAGTTCTTTGCTGCTTAGTTGAAGTCGATGCTGGAGTCGACTTGGTCTACGACTTCGCCCAAGTCGCATGTGGAGTCGACTTCATTTGCGACTTCAGCAACTCTTGGTCTCCAATTTCAACGCTGGATGAAAAAAGACGTTTGAAGTCGCTGCTGGAGTCGACTTGGTGATCGACTTGGCCTAAGTCGATGCTTGAGTCGACTTGGGGATCGACTTGACCTGTCATGCTTTATATTTTTCATTTTTATAACCTTAAACATTGCACAAAATATATTAGTAACTAAAACTTACTCAATTTGAGTTGTTAATTATCAAAACATATATTTTGGGTAGTTTGCTTTTGATTTCAACACTTGTTTCCAACAGATAGGACCTGTCTTTTCTGAAAGAAGAAAAATGAAGATTCAAATAATCTTTTTGTGTATCGTGAGAAATTAGTGCAGGAAAGCAGAAGGTTTGTGGTTGACAGAAACCTATATATGCCATGGAATGTGTTGTTGTGGGTTCTCAGCTAATTACTCAGAGAATGAGGAGAGTAGGCTGAGGTAGTTCATCCTGCTATGCTGGAGGATTTGGCAGGATAGAAACAGAGCCTGAGAAAGAGGAGAGGATCCAAAAGTGGAAGACATTGCAGATTGGTACAGCTACTACATTAGAAGACTTCGAACTGCTCAGTTGCTGGGGGTAATGGTCTACTGCATCGTCCATTCCAACCTAGATGGATTAGGCTAGCCGCCAGATGGCTAAAGCTAAAGGTGGATGGGAAGATGAATGTAAGAGAGGGTAAGATGGGGGTGGGGGCAATCTTGAGGTGCTCAAATGGGCATTTTCTTGCAGCAAATAGCTGGAATCTAATGGGCATTGTCGACTCTCTTAATATGGAGGATATAGCTTTGGAGTCTGATATCAAATGGGGATTGGAGCTGAGATAATTCAGTTGGAACTGGAGACAGTTTCTTTGGTGTTGGTAAATATGCTGAGGAAGGACTACCCAATTTCGTTAACTATTGGCATTCGCATCCAAAAAATCCAAACTAGTGCTAGTCGTTTTCATGTTGTAAATTTCCCCCATGTGCTTAGATCCGATAATTGGTGCTCTCATTTTTTGGCTAATTTTACGTCGCAAATGTCTGAATCTGTGTTATTGTGGTGGGGGTCTCTGTCGTAGCTCATTGTCAATTAGTTGTGTATAGACAAATTATTTGTTATTTAGTGAAAATTTACATACCTTTTTATCAAAAAAAAAAGAAGTATGAGTTTCAGTAACCTGCAACATTTTCAGTAGTTGTTTAAGTGTGGTTATATTTAGCAAAATTTCGTTGCTAGTAAACTTCTGTGACGAATGTTAGGCAAGTAACTTGCAAAAATATATTTTGCAAAATAAAGATTTCAACAATACTACAAGTACTTGGCTTCAATTCATCAAAGGGTCCACAAAAATAATTTACCACGTATCATGCAAAAGTTCATGTGTGCAAGTGTGAATTATGGATAAGTTACATATACATCACAATTACAACTTGGCATGATCATGAGTAGGTTATTTTTTTATTGTGTCATTATCTTAAATTACTAGACAATTGAAGAGGAAAACTAAAAAAAAAAGAGTAATGAAGTAAATGTCTTTATTCAACCTTTAACCTCTCAACATACACACTCTACCTTACCCACGTTAACCACATGATCATATGAGTTGTGATGACAGTTAATTTTTCTTAATTGTACATTTCTTCACTAGGTACTTATAACACATCTAATTATATAGAGTTAATGAGATCGATTTTAATGATGAGAAAAAATTATTTATTATAGAAAGAAAAATAATATTAGGTATAACATAAAATAATATTATATATGAGTAATATTCAAGTGTAGCTTCACTGCACCACAATTACGTTGCAGTTATCTCAAAATAGGCCCTATATGATCAAAAAATTATAATCTATTCCACCTATTGTATTTAGAATTATGTATACTATTACCTTACAAATTTTCATCCAAATTGGATATGTGTATTGACTCTATTTGAAAATGGTACAAATTCAACATAATAAAATGGTTTAATATAAATTACAGTTTTAAAGTTGTTTTTTAACATGTAAATCATTTTCTTTAAAATTTATATGTAGATAAATGATTATATAAAATATAAATATATTTAAGTACATGTGGGGCCCATTTTGAGCAAAATGTAATGTTAATTATGGTGCAGCTTCACTGCACAGGAAAAGTTTTCATGATATATTATAAAAATAAAATTAATTATATATTGGAAAATAAGAGAATATGTTAAAAATTGAAAAATTAGGAATGAAAAATCCGTTCCATAAAATTGGATAACCCAGAACGGGAAACTAAACCCGGTTGTACAAGCCTTGCTTATGTCGAACATCAAATATTACGTATCGCAATGGAAAGAAAACAAACCACCCACTCATACTGTTTAATATTATAAAAAGTAATCTTCGACAATTATGTAATTTTCAATAAGGCGAGAAGCTGAGATGATGATGATATCGACGCAATAATCAAATATTTCGCTCGTCATCCTATCTTTAATTAGAGCAAGTGGCCCCATTCTTTCTCAATATTACCACGACGAGGACCTTTCTCTCAAACGACGCATGCTTCTTTTCTTCTCTCTTCAATTTTACTTTTCATCTCAACGATCCTTTTTTACATTTCTTGGATTTTCCTTCTTTTCCCTTCATCCCAATTTTTATCTTTGCGTATGTTACGTCTTCTAAAAAATCACGTACAAAATTTGGAAGTCGGATGCATTAAGTTATATAAGTATTAAAATACTATAACAATTTACAGAAGGGCCATTATCATTTCAGTCTAAAATGACTCCTAAAAAATTTTTTGTTTTTATAAAATTGTTGACTAGGTGTATATAATCTATAAATTAAGATTTTTAAAGTAATATATTTTGAATTTTTAAACATGAGGTATTTTAGTCATTTCTAACAATTAAAAACGACTACAATATCCAATATTTAAGAATTCAGAATAAATATATAATGTACCCAAAATAATAAAACTTGGTTTGTTGATTAAATATATTTAAATTAATAATTTTACAATAAATTTGTAAAAAATAAAAGATATATATTTTTTACTGATCTGAAATGATCAAACTGCTTTACAGAATTATTCACCACTATAAGAATACTATTATGAAAGACTAAATTTCAAGTTAAAAGTTCAAAAAATTACCTAATAATCAAATAATCTTAAAAAGTTTATGTCAACATTTAAATGATGATAATGAACTCTACAAACTAACTTTAATTTTGATGAGATTTGAATTGTTAACTAAACAATTTGTTTAAATGAAATGGTCCAATTGAATTTAATTAAGCATGAAGGGGGTCCCAATCCAGTTGATTCCACGAATCCTATTGGGTGGCCTAATGTGCGACTGAAAAGACAGTATTGAAGCCGCGCAAGTGCAGGGCAGCGGGCGGAGTTTGTCCTGCGCGTTAACCTCTCTGTCTCTCTCTCTGAAGCTTGTAGTCTTGCAGACGATTCCTAGCCACACGAATAAAGGCACAGACAGGGGACCATTCGATTTGGACAACCGACCATTGCCGTCCATGCCTATTTTATCTCCCATTGGGTGACGAAATCGGCTTGGAGTATGACCGGAAAAAATAGTGAGAAAAAATTGGAATTGTGTAGAATGTTGATTAGAATAATTGCTGAACAAAAGGAAAATACCTCATCTGAGCCACTTGTAGGTTCCCCAGTCACCTATCAATCTCTTTGTCAATTTGAACCTACCTACGCAATTAAAAAAAAAAAAAACACACACACACACACACGCGAAAGCGGGCACTTCCATCACCCCTACACATGTGGAGCTTGAAGCACATGGTTGGACAAAAGTCCCCAGCTTGAGGTTTGGTTTGAGCGTAGCCGGGAGTGACGATGATGGAATATTGGAAAAATTCGTCCGCACCCACAACCTTTGCATATCATACCCCGCCATCACATTCCGTCCACATCCATCAGTGGCTTTTTGAAATGCCAAAAATGCCCATCTTCTTCCCGTAAGAAAATGCCATGCTCGGCAACGGCTGCTGCTGCTCTTCATCCTCTTTTTGCTTCTTTCACCATTTTCTCTCCCTCATCGGCTAACTCTCCTCTGTACACCGTATCCAAGCTGCCAATGATGGTCGTAGGTTGGTCGGCTATTGAATTCGTGGAGGTGGCTACCGTGTTGTTGTTCTTGCCTTGTTAGACATAGAAAGAAACAGCAGGGCAGTGCTTGTTCTGCCGCTGCTTGAAATTGGGGATGGTTAGAGATGATTGTGGTCGCTGGTAGGAGGATATCAAGCTTGCTGAATTTTTGGAATGGTTAGATCTGCAATTATCTTGATTTTTGCTTGGCCAAAGCAAATCTGAATAATGGAGGCTTGCGGTTTGCGGTTAGAAGCTGAATTTGCTGCAACAATTGCCAGATTTAAAAATGGCTGCTAGTAGATTTTTTATAGTTGGTTGGCTATTGAATTTCTGCATTTTTGGTCGATTTGTAGGCCGCCGAAATTTTTTTCTTGTTGCATCCTTGTGCATGGTGGAGGTTGCTACGGGGATTGCAAGGTGCTAGCGCGGGCAACGGTTCCCAAACGAGGTGTCTTTTCCGTTCCAGTCGATTACGTCCAGGAGAGGATTTTCTTGCTGGATCCAGGTGAATAACACCACTATCAATGTTGGGGCCCTACCGGCATCGCTGGTAAGATACAGACGAAGTTTGGAATGCTTCCATGGTGAGCTTGGCTACTAGGGAGGATCACGTGTGTGGCTTCCGCATCAACATGAGTATGATTTGCAATGGCCGAAACGGTTCCGGGCAACTGAATATTCCTCTCAAAAGTCATTTCTCTACTTTATTCGCCAATGTTGGACTAGAATTTGTTGTTGCAGGCAGAAGAAAATCCACAACTCTGTCCAGCCCACCATTGCTGGGGCCGCGGCTAGAAACGGGAATTGTTTTACCTCGCAATGCCAACTCCTTACAGACTTGGATCGTGATCTTCTACGTTCTAGAGGCAGACTTTGCGACTAGTGGGGAGCAAAGGAGTGGGACTTCATCAATGCATGCGGACCGGACTGAGGAGTTCACTCGGCGGAGCTGGCTGCGGCCATGGCCAATTTCTCCCAGGATCACCAACGCTCAAATCCCGCAGCGTTGTACATCCGTAGCTACAGCTACTCAGGTGCGTTAAGGCCTGAAGAGAAGATGGGCATTTTGAGCATTGAGGAAAAAGTAAACGGCACATGTTAACAGAATGTGATGGTATGGGTAAGGGAATTTGGAGCGAGGGTGGCGTGGAATTTTTAAAATATCACGAGTACAATTTTGTATCAAATGATTCCAAGCTCCGAATCTCAAGAATGGGTAACGGGTGGTTCATGAGTAGGAAGAAAGATAATTATAAAGAAAGAACAGAAATATGAAAGCTCATTGAGAAAGTACAAGTGTGGATATCCATGATTAGTATCTACTAATGTGAAATATTTTAAAGAGGTATGATTTTATTAGCCCAGATAAGTAATGGCTTATTTAGCCCATGCCAATAAATTTGTTTTTTAAATTATTTATTTGTTTTTTCCATAAAATTATTAATCTAGATGCACTTAATGTCTAAATCATGTTCTACTATTTTTGAACATATGTATATAATTTTTTCTACTATTTTTGAACATATGTATATATTTTTTGAATTTTTAAATGGAGGGATACCTTAATCATTTTTAATGGTTGAAAATTATTAAAATAATCATATGTTTAAAAATAAAAAAATATATACACATCTTCACAAATGGTAAAATTTAATTTATATAACAAATACATATAAATTAACAAATTTATGAAAAAATAAAAGAATTACTAGGTTTTCTGGCACTAACAAGATTATGACTCTATTTTAAATGGTTACTTTAGTGATTTAGTTTCTTTTGTAACTGTTGTTTTTAATTATTTTGCAATCGCATTTATTTATTTTATTGCATTTCAAACTATATATTTTTAATGATTTGATGATTACACATTTGAATTATCTACCTTTTTATTTTATACTATATTCAATGTAGTATTATTATTATTGGTTAATTAAAAACACATTTGAAATTAGAACTAAATTAATCCTACATTCAATTAGCAGGGTAAGATAGGTTAAAAATTGGACCAATACATAAGTAGGATAACCAACCCAACTGACCTGAATTGCACCCTTACTTAGTACATATGGGTATAGATTAAAAAAGAAAAATAAAAACTAAAAAAATACTTGGACATATTGAGGCTTGGCACATATGCATTTTTGTATCCCTTGCTTATTTTGCACTTTATTACTTATTAGTGGATTGGATGAGACGTAATGGAATGGAATATTTTATTACTCAAAAGCACTTTTTTGATTTCGAAAAAATAATAATTTACTTTTTAAAATTTTCTATAAAAATTTTCCGCGTCCTTATAAACTTTTCTTATTCCAAGAGTGCTTTTATCTCACGTCCTCATACAATCTGAGTCTGAACTGATGCAAAAGTTAATAATAAGCACTGTGTTTTAATTTAAGAGGTAGTAAGACTAATCAATTAGGAAGCACTCACACACTAGGCTCCTAGCTTTTATTTGGACTTTTTTATTATTATGTATACAATGTAAAAACTAATATGACAATTAAATATACTCACAACCCTTAATATATAGAAGAACATTTCTATAAATACTTTCATGCAGAGGGAGATTTGTAAACCCCTAAATAAGAGAGATATTATAAGAAATCCACCCAAATCGACTTACGCACAGGCAGGACTTGGCCGAACCGAAACTTGACTTTTTGTATTTGTGGTTTAGCATACGTGATTGAACAATGAATTTCAGGGTCACTCGCTAACCCAAGCTAGTTGACCATATAAAAATTACAATAGCTAGCTTACGTTGTACTAATGAGAAGGACATTCAATAATGAATTGATTTCTAAATTTCCTAGTACTTAACAAACCTAAATTTGCCACCAGCTGTGTGAGTTGGTGGTAACATCATTATCTCTCTTATGAGAGGTCTATTGTTCGAGTCCTTCCCTGGCTGGGAGTGAAAAATTTGTCCTTTAAGTTGGAGTATTTCTAAATGTCCCCTTAAGAGTAGGGGTATTACAAGATGTCCCTCTAAGGTGAGGGTTAGGGTTATAAATATGCTTAATTTGTAATATTAGATGTCAAGTGTATGTATATAATAAGAATAAAAAAATGGAACTTAAATTTTCAAAAGCTTTTAGGAAAAAGCAGTTAAGCACAGGTAGCAGAAGCATGTTAAAGCAGCAGTGCACCCGGGTGCATTCAGCCTCAACGCACCCGGGTGCACTGCACCTATTTTTTTTATTTTTTTTTGAAAAATTTTTCATGAAGCTGTTAATATAGGTTTATTTAACATATGTATTAATTTTTACTATTTTTGGAGATTTTTAGATATTTTTTTTAGATTTTTAAAAATCAGTGGCATTTTTCGTAATTTTAAATTACCGAAAATGCCACTGATTTTTAAAAATCTAAAAAAAATATCTAAAAGTCTCCAAAAATAGTAAAAATTGATACATATGTTAAATAAACCTAGATTAACCATTGTATACAAAAATTTTCAAAAAAAAAATAAAAAAAAATAGGTGCAGTGCACCCGGGTGCGTTGAGGCTGAATGCACCCGGGTGCACTGAATTACACTCCAAAGCAGCGGGCGGCCAACTTTAGACCTTGTACGGTGCCTTAATCCAAACTACTTGTAATGTCCATTTGTATGATTTGTTTATGATTTCAAAAATCACATGCACTAAAAATTGTTTTAGATTATATCAAGTTTAATTTTAATAATCATATGTTCACTTAAATTTTAAAACATATAAGTTTCTAATCAAAGCATTTTTATCATAAGAAATGCTTATTAACAAAAATAATTAATAATTTAAACTTCTAAAAAATGTTAAATTGAAAAAGTATATTCATGCACCCGAGTTCCATCAAAATCAGTATAATTTTTAATATAAATGACGTTTGAAATCATAAAGAAACAAATATTAGTGAATGCAATAAATGGTTTAGATCTTTATGAAGAATTTTTAAAATTAAAAAAAAAGTTGGGGAATATACCTTTTTTCAATTAAAATTCTTTTACCAAATCTAAACCATTTATCATTTGTGCTAATAACTGTTTATTTATGTTGCCAAAAATCAATTTTGATTGGAAATATAATTTAAAATTTTAAAATCTTTTGAGAGTGAATATAACTATTAAAATTTAGATTTAAATGTATAATATAAAACAGTTTTTAATTTGTGTCATTTCTGAGATCCTAAACAAACACAAATTGACAAATGTTATTAACGGTTTTAATCTTAAAAAACATTTTAAAATTAAAAAAAGCAAAGGGGTTCATGGATAGAAGCATGGGTTACTTTAGATCATAACCCTGTGAAAAACAATTCACCATCGTAACTTTTTAACTATTAATTATTTTCGATAAAATTTTATTTATTTGATCTATTTTCATTTTTCATTAACTATAACTGGATGTGCAACACGGGTCAATTTCATTCATTATACTTTATTTGCAAATGACCCACCGTACTCAACTCATGTGTTAATTAGGTTCTCATCCGATGCCTATTTAAAGGTCTTGTAGGTTTTATTTTGTTCCAAATTGTTTCTTTCAATACCCTTAATTCTACATGCAACTCTTAAATGGTTGGATTAACAACTTACGGGGATGCTTCTATATAACTTTTTTCCTATGTTATCCTTTCCATTTTCATTTTTTCTATATTATCCTTTCCATTTTCAATATTTAGATAGTTGATAAAAAATTTACTTCATCTATTATGTTTAGCACTACGTATATTATCATGAAATTTTTTTCACTTTGTTTAATATCACTGTACATTGACTCCATTTATAAATATATGAAATCAACATAATAAAATAATTTAATGCTAAATATCAATTTTTAAGTAGTATTTTCATCACCTAAACTATTTAAAATATCATTATTATATGAATAAATGATTCTATAAAGTATTATTACATTTCAATACATACGTGCATTTTTCTTAATTTATACATGAATGTATTTATTTTTGAGCAAATATGACTTATGCATATATTAGATTTGAATGAAACTTGTTCTCGTAATTAAATAAATGATGATAAATGTAATGAATAGATTGAATTTTCTATCAATCATCAAAATCTTAAAATTTGAAGGGCTTATATGGAACTATATCCGGATAACCTGATTACATAGAAGCGAGCCCGAACAACTTAATATTGAAAAGGGAAAGACAACGCGTCTCGATTGCTTTGGTTTACTATATATACATGATCTTTGTGTCATCCATAGATGTCAAATCTCTGGGCATTGGTAAGATGAATTTGCAGATCTACATTACAAAATTTTTGATAAATTGAGACAGTAAAAAGTAGAGGTGCAACTTATGTAGAATGTCTATAGATCAACCTGTTAGGTACCTTAAAAAGAGTAGAGTAGATTCTTATTTTTCTACCCATAAGATGAGGTAAGTTCTAAATAAAAAATACTCCACTAAATTAGGATGGGGTAGTTTCAAGGTCTAGCATCCGAGACTGACCTGAATCTAATAATATATGTTCAATATATGTATATGTATTTATATTTTGAAAATATATTTTTATAAATATAAAAACTTATGTAATTTATTTTATCATTTAGTGCATTTAATCAATATATTTTTAAATGATATTATTAGCATATTAATTATAGATATTAAGTAAGATTTATAATAGAATTATAATATTTATGTATAAGGTGTGTTTGGTTGGGCTAAAAAAATGTTAACCAAAACTTTTCAATGAAAAACTTTTCACTTCTTGTAACTATCTTTTTAAAAAAAAAAAAAATCACATTTTTATATAAACTATTCTACTTTTTCAATCATTTATGTACAACTTCCCATATAACTAACATATCTATTTTAACTTTATTTTTGTACGCTTCATCATTACTCTTATCATATCACACTATTTTCTATTAATTTGACAACTTCTACTTTAAAAATTCTATCGATTTGGAACCAAAATAAGAACCTAACCTACCTTAAAAAAATTAGATAACATAAGCCTTGAAATGATTAGACCAAAAATAAAATAAGGTAAAAATTTTTAAAAATAAAATAAGAGTAGAGTCCACCTAGAACTAAACCTACCCAACCCAAGTTTTAATTGTTACTATATCCTAGAGCCGGCAACTTGATTTTAGCCATTTCATTAGCATGCATGTGACCATCCGCAAGTTTTACGAAGCAACGTTAAACAAGCTAGATATATAATTGCTGAGCCTTTGAAACTATGATTAGGTTCGCAGCATACTTATACTATTCGTCTTAAACTAAGGTGTGTAATTAATTAATGTCGTGCACGTATCAGTTTTGGCTATTCGTTTTCTTCTTATATTCACGCCAGGTATTATGCAGCCCGAACAGGCAAACAATTGGGTCAGAGCAACTTGGGGCCCAAACAAATGAGCATAAGAAATTTAATTTTCAGCAACCAAAATCCTGGACTTTATTTATTTTTATTTTTTTTGCCTCTGTTCGTTGGATGTTTATTTTCCCATTGGAGTGTTGGTAATTATTGTCGCTAAAAATAAATTTTCTTGTATTGGATCCTCCGTACGTGTTTTGTCCAGTGCCTGAGCCTGAGAAGCAGCCCAGGTGATTTTCCTACCTCTCGTTTCTCAATGCAACCCGGTGGCTGATTAGGGTGCGTCGGGTAAGTTAAGTTTGAAGTCAAACATATTCTTATTATATTTTCAAAAATTTTTAATTTATCCCATGTTAAGCCGGATCGGTTTTAAACCTTTTCTACCCTATTTTTTATTCCTTCTACCTTTTTTATTAGGTTGGTTCTAATTTTAGTTTCAAATTCGTTTTTAAAATAACTTTTATATTATATTTGAAAATTATAATTTTATTACAAATTTTACATAAAAATTTGAATTCAAGACAATAATAATATAACTTTTAAAATATATTTATTAAATTTACTAAATAATAGATAAATTTAAAAAGTTCATATATATATTTATATTTTCACTATAAAAAAATATTTTATAAAATATATATTAGACATATATCAGAGTCGCCTCAATGAAATTCCTCCTCCATATAACCCCCACCATTTTTAATTTCTTAATTGTTAATGAAAAACTCATTTCATCTATTGTATTTAGCATTACTACTATTATTATGGAAACTCTTTTATTTTTTTAGTATCAATGTGTATGGACCACTTCTATAAATGTAGAAAATCAATATAATAAAATAATTTAATATTAAATATTAAATTTCAAGTAATATTTTTAACATCTGAACCGTTAAAAATGTCACTACTAAGTGGATAAATGATTTTATGAAGTATTATTACATTCTAATATATATAAGAATGAAACTAAGCATTTCCTTAACTTACACGTGAATGTATTTATTTTTAGTAAATGTCGCTTATCCACATATTGGATTTGGATGAAACTTTATCTCTTAACTAAATAAATAATGTTAAATATAATAAATGAATTGAATTTTACATCAATCATCACTATTTTAAAAATGCAAGGGGTTATATAAAATTACTTGTATGTAATTCAGTTATGTAGAAGCGTGTTCCAAAATTCTATTAGTAATTTATGTTCGTTCTGACTACTCGAATCTTATAACTCACATTACCCTAATTGAATCTGGTATTTTTGTACTTTAAAACTACCCATCCTATAGGCATAAATACTCATTTTAGAGTATAATCTACCCAAGGATACCCAAGTTTCAAATATTGAGATGTTGTTCATGTTCCGAACAGACGTCCAAATTGACTTTCTCACGGCCGTCTTATCCATCCATCCGGGATTGGGCTCCATGCCCACAGTCCACTCCACGTGTGTGGACCCGGAACGTGTTTTGGGTCAGCGGGATCCAAAAAAGTGGCTCCTGGGCTCCTCGACTCCCGACTCCCGACTCCCTTCGCTTCGATCCCCCAGACATGCACCATGTATTCTGCAACTCTTTCAAAAATATATGGACATATTCTTTCTAATACTCCACCCATTGTATTTAAAATTATGTATTTTATTTGCATACCAATTTTCATCCCAATCAGATATGTATATGGGCTCCATCTGAAAATGGTACAAATTCAACGTAATATATATACACAACCGCATCGGAACAGCAGTACATTTGCCCAAAAATAAGCCCCACACATATTAAAATGCAATGAAATTTTATACAATAATTTATCCATATATAAATTTTACAGCAAATTGTTTACATATTGAAAAAACTACTTTAAAGTTGTTATTTACATTAAACTATTTTATTACGTTGAATTTGTATCGTTTTCAGATGAAGTCCATATACATATTCGATTGGGATGAAAATTGGTATGGTAATAGAATACATGATTCTAAATATAATGAGTGGAATAGATTATAATTTGATCATCATATGGGGCCCATTTCAATGGTGATGCACCTGAATATTCCTTATATATATATATATATATATATATATATATATATGAGGGCTGCACCGGAACAGCTGTACATTTGCCCAAAAGTGAGCCCCACACATATTAGAATGCAATGAAATTTTATACAATCTTTTATCCATATATAAATTTTATAGCAAATGGTTTACATGTTGAAAAAACCACTTTAAAGTTTTTATTTACATCAAACTATTTTATATACGTTGAATTTGTACCATTTTCAGACGGGGTCCATACACATATCCGATTGGGATGAAAATTGGTATGGTAATAGAATACATTATTCTAAATACAATGGGTGGAGTAGATTATGATCTGATCATCATGTGGGGCCCATTTCAGCGGTGCTGTACTGGAATTTTTGGTGCAGCGCCGCTGCACCTGAATATTCATATATATATAGAGAGAGAGCTGTTATGGTGCAGCGTCATTGCACCGGACCAGCGGTGTAGTTGCCTAAAAAATGGGCCCCACATATATTAAAACGCAATGAAACTTTATATAATCATTTATCCATATATAAATCATACCTTAGATGGTTTAGATGTTGAAAAAAATACTTTAAAGTTGTTATTTACATCAAACTATTTTATTACATTGAATTTGTACAATTTTCAGATGAGACCCATATACATATCTGATTGGGATGAAAATTAGTATGGTAATAGAATACATTATTCTAAATACAATGGGTAAAGTAAATTATGATTCGATGATTATGTGAGGCCTATTTCAATGATGTGCACCAGAAATTCCGGTGCAGCATGCACCTGATTATTCCTCATATATATATATATACATGGACGCGTCACACATGAATATGCGACATTGAAAGTTAATGGCCCAAGTAGCTAGCTAGTCTCATTGGGAATTTCTGTCCTCGTTGGTCCAGTTTGGCAAATTATTAACTTTTATTTTGCACAAGTATTTTTATGAAATAATATCTCAATGTTAAGTACAATTAAAATGTGCAAACCATTCCTCCATAGGTATTTATTTATGATTTCAGAAAGTTATATATTCAAAATTCTTATACTCTATATATTACTCTATATATTTATTTTTGAAATTTAGTAATTATATGTTTAGTTATAGGCTTGATTAATGGAACACTTGTATTCACACCCTTTTTGCATGTTTCAAAAAATTAAAGTAAAATACTAGATAAATTTAAAAATTTGCCAAATCTTATATAGAAAAAGATATAAGTGGAACCTGAATATTAATAAAAAATAAAAAATCTAAAAATCTTTTCTGGTTGAAACGCATTGCTGGCACGATGGGCATGGACGCAGATGATTGGTACTCATTTTATATATGTGATTATATGTACTTTAACGCAACTGTAGTCCACCGAATATTCTGATTAAAATAACTATTTAATCCCCAGTAAAGTAAATGTTGTTAAACAAAACGATAGGATTAAATGTTAATTTTAACATTAATGTGGCCTAAGTGTGGAGGTTCTGTGAATTTAACCTTTTAAATATGAGATAATGTTATAAAGCCATATTGTATTTCTTTTAAGGGATTCGAAGAGAACTTTATCCTATACAGACCACTGGGATCGACTGGCCAACGGCCGGATGAATGATTGGTCTTGTTTCTTGGCGTGGGCTGATTAATGTTTGATATAAACGTACTCCGCCCAAGTTTTATCAGTCTTTTTAATGAATTTACTCATGCCCATTCCTTCACGCCTTCATGATCCTGAAAAGATTCCAAATAAAAGGTGTATTTGGAAATGGGTAAAACTTTTGATGAAAAGTTTAAAAGAGTAAAAATTATCAAATGATGTGATATGACAGGGGTAATGATGAGTAGTAAAGATAATAAAGTTAAAATAGATAGATTAGTTGTGTGGGTAGTTACGTAGAAATGATTGAAAAGTAGGATAGTTGTATAAGAAAATGTGAAAAAATAATTAAAAAATATAATAGCTGTGAATAGTGAAAAATTTTACATTGAAAATTTTTAACTTACATTTTTTAACAATTTCCAAATATACCCAAAGACGAAAGTTGCAGGAGTTTTGGAGCTCGGGACGTTGGATGTAATCACGTAGCAGTTTATGATCGTAAGAAAGTATGCCATCTTTTTATACAGGAATCCCTTATTCTTTTGGTAGAGATTACCCATCTCCTTATCCTTCAGAAATCAGAACAGAATCTCTATTGCCAGGAGATTCGACGTGTAATATACCAGTGGTTCATTACTGGGATATTACAGGTTCGTGGATTTCCAAGAGAGTTCCGCGTAATCAGAAAGACTACGATTTTTTATGTAGCCGTTTCCCTTGCTTGCTGCTCAGCTGATTGGTACTGCCTCTCTTTGAGTTAATTGACTCCTTCAGCGCGGACTACACGCCCGGCCCACGTGGTGCATCCTTCCCCCAACACGTCAACGTTTGCAATACCTACAATGGAAGGAGATGGGCTGTCTGACATTCCAATGCTTATCAATTATGGCTTTTATAAAATACTTCAAAATATTAAAATATCATCCGTTTATAATTTATATTTTTTTAATTTAACCTTATACCAAACGGATCCTGGTGAGAGGTTTAGGCGTATCATTAAGAGATGGGACGGTGAAGATTTTGTGACGCGCACGCATCAACTTATGGGGTGGGTACGCAAATTGGACGGGCAATCAAGCATGTGAAAATGATGCTTATCCATTGAAAGCAGGTTACGTCGGTAAAAATAAGCCAATGAGATCATAGATGCGACATACGTCCCCGTCTCTCGGGCACTTCCATTGCCAAAAATCTAGCGCTTCAGGACGGATGGCGCAAGACTCGGTTCGCATGTGCAAACCCACCGCGTCGTTTTCCATAGACTCCATACTCGTACAGCTCTACTTCTTGCGATGCGAGGCGGTCGTTTTTTGATGCCCTGTGCCTCCGGCGGAGGAGGTGCAGGGGGTATGACCGAGCCACAGGCAGTCCAAAATAATTACGGGCCTCCCAGATATCATCAGAGACGCAGTGGATCCGATATATCAGATTCATTCGACTGATCCACCAACATATATGCAAGAACCAGATGAATTGTACCCCCTCGATTTCAATGCATTTTCTATGAGGAAGGAATATTCTTTTTTCGATTTAAAAGTTCCGAGGCACCACCGTTGGGATGATTGAACCTGCCGGCCTGTTTGGACTTTTGAACAGGCCGGTCCATTTCCTGAAGGCCCATTGCTTGGAAATTGGGACCCCGCCACTCCGGTTTGTCCTCGTCTTTCAGAGGCACCATGTCTCGAACAAGGTGGCATGTCATGCAAAATAACAGCTGCTGATACTGCACCAAAAGGCGGACTGCATCTACGCGCACGTGATACGATTCTTAAATGTGATGGGCCCATTCTGGAAATGACAGAGATATTGGGGCCAGCTTCATTGCTCCATATATGGACAGTTGGGAAATAATAATAATAATAATAGTTGTTGCTGTTCTTGTTGTTATGATTTGTTCTGTACTTAATATCAACCAATCCTACTTTTTATTTTCATTTTTAAAATTCAAACTAAAATAATGTCAGATTACATATTTGGAAATACCTTGGTCGGCCCCGCATAAGGCGTTAAAAATCATAAAAATCATGCAATCGTGTGCACGTAAGCTCATCCGAGCCCTTTTTATGCAACATCCACGTGTGATTTCCTTTGATTACTAGCATGCGACTTAACAGATTCACTAAGTAATTATATCAGGTCCGGTTATAATCAGGTATATATTATTTCTAATTAATTTTTACATGGAGTTCGATCTTTCAACCCCCTCGTTCATAATTGGGTAATATTATATTTTAATTTATTTGATTTTTTGATGATTTGCATGTCATTAGCCCTGCATTTTTATATTGTTTAGAGTATAGCATATTCACACGGGAGACAATGAGCATTTGTATATAATTTTTAAGAAGATAACAAACTCCTATTATATTTAGGAAGGCAAAGCTTCCACACAAAGTTCACCACCACCGTGCCCAAGAAGGACTCGAATACCCATCTACTGTTACTAGAGGCAGTGGTGTTACCAAGTTAATGCCCGGTTGGCCAAATCATGATTTTTTTTTTTAATTTAGAAGAATACTTCTATTATTTCTTACTATTTTAATTCACAAAATGCATTTTAACTCTCCTGGATTTTTTAGCTTGAATATATTGTTCAAAATTTTCTAAAATTGTTCATAAATTATACATCAATTAATATGAAAAAGATGACATATATGTCAGAAGGATGCAAATATAATTTCTTTATTTTTATACATAAACAGTGAACAGTTATATATTGCTTGTTTGAAACCAAAATCTGTTCATGACAAAGATAATTCTTCAAATAGAAGCTTGTTTTGAAGAATATAATAATGTGCACTCGAGTACTTAGTTGAGAATTGAGTTTAATGGTCACATTCATGTGACCTTTTTTATTTATTTTTTATTTTTTGCCAAATCATATGTAAGTTTAAGCACGAAGTTTTTATATACGTATTTTTTATATTTTTGAATCTCAAAATAAAAAACCCATTTTAATTTGCAAATAAGAGATGTAATTTACTTTTTTGCAAACGATGCTGTAGATTTAATAAATTATAGACACCATTTTGTAATAACGACAAGAAGAAAAGTATCTCTCTCCATGCTTTTTAAAAAATAATTTGATATTTTATTATATTTTTGTCTATTTTACTCTTACGTTTTAATTATTTTATCTCAATTACTTTTTTTTATCTCCATTTACCCTATTATATTATATTACTCTGCTATTTTTTTTTAAAATATTATCTCCCTACTTGCCTCGGTACCCCTGTCATCAAACAGTTACCAATTTTTCTTCCCGAAAAATACTTAAAATGTAATAAAGAATTGATTGATTGGCCAATTACCTTCATTTTGTCCAGCCAATCACCTTCATTGCTTGATTGATTCGTTTTATCCAGCCCAATTGCCTTGGCCATGCTATATTATTCATAACACGTCAGAATTGGCAGGTAGCCGTACAGCCATGTCATTCCCACGGATAAAATAAATGGTCGGACAATCAGCGATGCGGAAGGTCCGACTACAGTAGAATATTCCGAATTTGACCGTGGATTGAATCGATATAATCAACCTCATCCGTCCATCTTGTTACAACTTACAACAACCACAACTATTCCATTGGAAAAAAAAAAAAAAAAAAAGACCTATCGGATTATCTATCCAAGTGTGGCCCATCGTTAGAAGTAACAAAACTAGGCGGCTGATATTCTTTAGCACAGAAGTGGTCGCGTATGAAACTTCAGAAGCTTCCGGAGTGGAAAATGCCTGGAAAGAAGGGAAATTGCGGTGTAGCACGTTTCCTACCTCCGTCGAGGGTCTGGTCTGTCCGAGCGAGACGGGCGGTGTCAGCGTCGATTCCAACCCATATTCCGATTCTTTCATTCGCGTCTTCCTAGTTGTTGCCGTCCCAGGCCGCCTGATGCGCACGTGCCGCCCGCAGGCAACGCACGTGCGCCCCTCCTCCATTTGGTTTCCTCGGCCTCGGCGTCCGTCTCCGCGAAAGCGTTCGCACCTCCTGGACACCCTCTTGTCCAAAGGAAGAAAGGGAAGGGATCGATTTCATAGCTGAAGCAGCAGCGCACGACTCCCCACCTCATTGTCTACGGAGCACGGGGTGCGCACTGCTTTGTAGCAGAGTTGCCGAGTCATGCCCGGGCCGAGTCGGGTCGGTGGCTGAAGAGTCGCTGCTGCTGCCGAAACGCCGGTTGTGATGAGAGGGAGCTCGAGCAGCCGCAGGTTTCTGCAGAGGTTCCGCCACGTGACGATCTCGGCCGTTGGATCCATCAAGATCAAGCTTCTGCTCTCCTGCTGCATCGCCTTTACGCTTCTTGCCATCGCTGGCCGCGCCGCATCCGTCATGGGATGGCACCATCATACTACCGTTGGATCTTCGCCTCCCAGGTTTGTAACGGGAGATCCTTCTCGTCTTTCGTTTGGTGATTCCTCTCGGTTTCGACTTCCGACGCTGATATGTTATGATTTGCCGACATCTGTTACGAAAATATAAGTTCCAATTCTGCTTCAATTTGGAGGGAATAGTTCCTTTTCGGGACATGTGATCTGAGGCAGTATTTTTATTTCGATTTTTCAGTTGGTGGAATTTTCTTGTCCTGTTAGGCTTCCAGTGAATTTCGCCTTCTTTTTTTTTGATTTATTGCTCGAATTTGGCGAGAAGATTGAGTCTAATTTCGTCAGTTCTTCGGAAGTTTGCATTTTTGTTTGGAGATTATGGTGAAATTTGAAAAGGATAGTTGGAGCTGAGAAGTATTCGTTCGGTTGGTGTTTGCATTCATGATTTTTCATCATTTACAACAATCCGCTCTTGACGTAACAATGAATTTGAGAAATAGCATCGTCGACGAGGCTTTTTACGCACTAATTGGATCAGCGATTTGTGTGTTGTGAATGCCAGTTTGCCTTTTTCATCGCAACCTTCGCTCACGTCTTTCCAAAATCATCCTATGTAAGGTCTTCATGTTGGCAAAACCCGTCCAACTAAAATCCCACGCTTCAATTTTCGTCGGTTGATTGAATTTCTCAAATTAGAATCGGTCGAGAGAGATTTAAAAAATGGTTTTTTTTGGATAATCAAAGAAATATCGGAGCATTCATAGCCGGGGAATCTTAAAGCTGGTTGAATGTTGTTATCGTAAGCACCCCTTTTTTGGAAAGTTAGATTGCTAAGTTATTGGGATTTTGTCGTTTTAATATGGATAGGTTCAAAACTGTTTTGAATTGCTTTATTCATAAGCTAAGGACCTAAGATTGAAAACCGTCTCTTGAAAGAAGTTGAATATGTCTTTTGCACAGGAGACGTCTACCATTTTTCAAATAGGATTATTGTGTTTGGTAAGCTTTTGGGTTTGTTTAGCTGCTCTGCTGATGCAAACCTATTTTCTTGCCTCTGTTAGGAGTGCTACTACTCGTCACCTTTCGCGATTGTATGGTGTTTTCTTACGCTTTACTTTCTTCTTCTTAAGGAGCTTGCTTTGTTTGGTAAGCATTTATAGTTCCCGGGTGACCAACTAAAAATGATCATTCAAAGAATGTAAACTGGAATGATATATGATCTATGAAAT
Organism: Annona cherimola; assembly: GCA_030490835.1. Lineage (NCBI taxonomy): Eukaryota > Viridiplantae > Streptophyta > Magnoliopsida > Magnoliales > Annonaceae > Annona > Annona cherimola. Next base: position 108,904,250 of record CM059971.1, read on the forward strand.
TTTTGTTTATTGTCTGCCAACTTCTACATCCTAGGATTTGTAGGTTGCGGATGTCTTCATGTCCTTGGTACACACACACACACGCCCATACGAATAGAAAGAAATCCACTTTTGCAGTCAGATTTATAGGAAGAGATCTGGTTTGATAACGTTTGGGCAGAACTGAAACTTTGACATGGCTAATACCACTCTAAGAAGAGTCTGGCTTTTGGTGACTGTTGGTGGAGAAATTTATTGGCTCCTGATTGCAAATCCTTTCATTGTCAGCATCTTTATGATAAAAAATGCCAGATTAATAGGATTTGATGATGACAGCAGTGACCTGGGCGCTACAAAGGTTTTGTTGTAATGTTATTCACAAGGATGTACAACAAGAGGATCATTTCTTTGAAATTGGGAAGATAGTCTGAACAGAAACAGATTGAATATGTGTATTGACTTATTTGGATATGATGGTGTCACATCTGTTAAGAGTGATATAATGAAAAGCACTTCTTGAAAAACTATTGATGATAGGCTGAGCGTCATCTAGTACCAAAATAAAAATAAAAATGAAGAAGTTTGCAAATGCATTTCTTTTCCATGACTACTTGCTTCTGGCTTGTTTAAATGGATTATCAGAAAGGGAAGGGATGTGAAGATGATTGCAAGTCATTTTTTGAAATATTTGAATGTTTGACCATGCACAAATTCTTCATAGTAAAATAATCCCCCAATCTTTTATTTCACCCTGCAATTGGATGAGTTAAAAGCACCAATGGTTTGCAAGCATGAATTCATACAATTTATGCTCTTATGTTTTTGGACATTTCTGAGTTAGAGATTATCCTTGATGTTGGACATTCTAGAGGATATTATACACGTTGTCAGGAATTATATGCTATCTGATTATTTATCAGGTTTTGATAAATGAGTTAGTTGTTAAACACACACTACTTGAACTATCATTATATTTTTTTAGGCTAATGCTTGCTGTTCTTTGATTCCTTTTTTTTAAGTCATTTTTCTGGTTTTGGGTGACAAATTATCCAGTCTTGATTGAAGTGCCGACTTTCTAGAAAATTTCAAATCTATCAATAGACGGTGGTGTGGAACCTAAGAACGCTTAATCTCCACAGCTGCAGTCTATGTTTCCACTGCTTGCAGCATGATTAAAATGAAAGAAGCAAACTTGTAACCTTACTTTTTCTTTTGAAAAATTTACTGATTACCATAAGCAGTTAATATATTTGAAGACTAGATGTCATTGTTGTGGTCTTTCAGTTGAGGGAACTAACATGTCTTGTCCATGAATTCATATAAAAGATGAACTTAATTTTAAAATTATAGTCTTGGGCTGCAAATGATGTTGGCTGATTGGACAAAATCCATGAAGCAGTCATGCTTCTGCAGTTAATTCTGATTGATGATGTTTTTTTTTTTTTTTTTGTGAGTGCAGATCAGGCTTGTAGAATTTACATGATCGTTGTTTTTATGTAGCAATTCAACTATGATTCTGCTAAAATGTAAATTATTTTAGTGAGCTGTTCTTATCCATGTTCTTTCCCAGGTCTCAATGCTTCGTTTCCATGTTTGTGAGCAGGAAAGGATACACAATCCTCATAAACACATGGAAGAGAGATGATCTTCTGAAGCAATCTGTCTCCCATTACGCATCCTGTCCTGGTGTTGATGCTATACGCATAGTGTGGAGTGAGCCCAATCAACCCTCAGACTCTCTTCGGGGGTTCCTATGGAAGATTATAAAATTGAATGCAAAAGATCGGAAACAGATTGATCTGAGATTTGACATAAATACGGAAGACAGCCTGAACAACAGATTCAAAGAAATCAGTGATTTGAAGACAGATGCTGTATTCTCAATTGACGATGATGTTGTATTTCCATGCTCCTCAGTTGAGTTTGCTTTTAGTGTTTGGCAAAGTGCATCTGATACCATGGTGGGATTTGTTCCAAGGATGCATTGGCTGGATAAAACTGTATGTCCTCCTTTCTCTATCACTTAAATAACTTTTGGGTCATCCTTTGCACTTTATCAATGTTATATTATCAGCAGCATCCTGTCTATATCAACGATGATAAATTTAAGAGTCATGTAATAGCTGGATAGTTTTTTAACATATTTGCATAGTGTTTAAGTGTGATGTTCATATCGCTGTTTAATTAAGAAATTACTTTACTCCCCAGTGGATTGCCTGTCAAGTAATCTGCACAGTTTAGCAGATAATCATTTTTGAGTGTTGGAAGATTATTGGAGCCACATGGGTTATGTCTATACTTACCATCTATGGAAGAACATGTCAACTGATTACGGGCATAACAGTTTTAAACGAATATGATGGTAAAATTTTTCTAAGTGTTAGTTTGTTGAAGTAATCGCTGAACTTCACTCTAAAAAACAGTTTCATGTCAGTTTAATGCTTGGTTGGGAATATAGGTCTGGACAAGGAGGTCAAAGTTCATGACAGACAATCTTACTGGCGTCTCTTTTTCCATCGAAGGGATTTTCAGATTGCCAGATAAAATTACATCTCGAGCTTGTCATCAGACTTGAAATTTTAGAAAACTTAGCTTTACTTATTGCCTTCTCATACTAGCATGTTATTCCCTGCTGGAAGTTGGTTGGATGGATTGTCTGCCACAATAGTTTCTGATGCCTTCTTGGTATTGGTTGGTTATTCCGTGCTGAAGCTTTTGCACACCATGAAATTCTGGCTAGAGGAAGCCTGCTGCATTGTTTCTTTCTTATTTTCACTTTGTTAATTTTCAAACTATAATTTCGTTGTTTCTTGTTCCATTAGACCATGGTAATTTGGCGTCAATGCTTCATTCAACAAGAATTGTTTCATTTTTTCTCTTTTCATCAATAGAGATGTCTTTTTAGTTTTGATCCATTTAATTGCTACTTGTGGTTCTTAACGTTCGACTTTTCAGACACCCACACATCGCTGTTAGAGTAAGTCAGAAAACATCATTAACATAAAATAATTTCATTTGTGTCATCTCTTGGATGCCCAAGCGGCTGATGTGGTTGTGTGTAGAGTAGCCTGAGGAGGAGGCCTCGAATTCAAATGTATGCCTAGAGGAGGTGGTCTCCTTACTGGCCCTTGGACTATACCTTCCTTAGGTGCCTGGTCTTCCAAGGTAGGTAATATGATTTTTTTTTATTTTTTAAAAAGAAGTTGCATTTGTGGATCGTGATTTCACCTCTTAGTTTTTAAGTTTCCTACTATCAAATGTTAGTCTCTCTCTCCAAGAATGAAGGTGATTAACATAAAGAGTCCTGATTCAACGCGCCCTGTTGCATTGAAATTTTAGTGAATGCAACGAAGTGCAAAACCCATTTTTTATTCTTTTTTTGAATTTTTTTTATAAAACTGCTAATCTAGGTGTATCTAACTTATGTATTAAGTTATACCATTTTTGAAAATGTATATATATTTAAAAAAAAGGTATTTTAGCCGTTAAAAAGTTAAAACTTATGCATATATACCCTTATTTTTTTAAAAAAGTAAAAATATGTACACATCTCCAAAAATGGTAAACCATGATTTATTGATTAAATACACTAAATTAAGCGTCTTATAAAAAAAAAAATTCAAAATAAAAATAAAAAATGGGTGCAGCTTGGTGCATTGAAACATGACTCTAACATAGATGGTCCTCCCTCATATAGTCATATTTGTTCTTCTGTGAGTTCATAGCCTATAGTTCAAGCAAACTGCTGGTAGGAGGAATACATACGTAATGAATGCAGCGCCATGGGGCCTTGTTTCAGGTTTCCTGGTGTTGAATTATCCTTCCGGGGAGGTCGTGCTTATAGGAAGCTTAAGCTCATCCCCAGTACAGAATCCATATTGTGACCCATACTCAAGATTTTGGAATTTGAACTAAAATTAACAAGTAAACTTTTTTACTCTCACGGGAATTAACCTATGCGTCGTGATGACATTTTTCCCCTGAGATTGGCAAAACTGGTTTTCTAAACTGAAAGTTTATCTGAGAAAATGCTATGATTAATTTGATATTTTCATGAACAACAATTATCTTGATTCAGAAATTTTAGCATTCATTCATAGTGCAGTTTCTGCTTGCAGAAAAGTGGTAGTGGAGACCACTACACTTATGGAGGCTGGTGGTCCGTGTGGTGGATGGGTAGATACAGCATGGTGCTTTCAAAGGCGGCCTTTTTTCACAGGAAGTATCTTGCAATGTACACATACCAGATGCCGGCTTCCATCCGTGATTACGTGACCAAGAATAGGTTCTAATTCCGTTCATTGCTCTGTTCTTTAGTTTAGTTGATCGGTGATATCACATCCATTCTTTTGGCCATGTTGTTTACATCGTTCAGTTTTTCAACTAAAAACGGACACTTGTTCTCCCAGAAACTGTGAAGATATTGCAATGTCCTTCCTTGTCGCGAATGCAACAGGTGCTCCACCGATATGGGTGAAAGGTAAATGACTATTCCATAAGATATATTACTTTCTGTGTGAGGTAGATTGAAGTTTAAGAATTAAATTGGGGTTAATTTTATATATACTCACAACATTTGTCTTTAATTACAAATACACCAATTAAGTTTGAAATCTTTTACCCATGCCACTGAGTATACCATTTATTTTCAATATACTTAAAATCAAACATTCTCTCACATCAAAAAAAGTTTGGTTTTGCATTTGTCAATGACCATATTGCTACTTAATGAAAATGATATATTTCATTCATTTCATTTTATGACTTTTATTGTCATTTGATGCAAGTGGGGAGTTTACAGATTTTGTTATAATGGGTTTTGCTCATGGATCCGTGATGAGATTTTGCTTGTAGATCTGATTTTCACAGGGTTATTTTCGTCATTTTGGGTGTGTTTGGGAATGAATAAAACTTTTGATGAAAAGTTTTGGAGAGTAAAAATTGTCAAATTATGTAATATGATTGGGATAATGATGAGGAGTAAAGATAATAAAGTTAAAACAGATATGTTAATTGTATTGGTAGTTGTGTAAAAATGATTGAAAAGTAGGGTAGTTGTATGGGAAAATGTGAAAAAATGATTAAAAAATATAATAATTATAGAGAGTGAAAAGTTTTAGATTGAAAAGTTTTAATAAATAGTAATAGCTGTTTTACATACCATTTGATTTTGGGTATGTTTAAAATTAATAGTATATTTAGTGGGTATATATGTAAGATTTTAAACTTAATAGGTATATTTGTAATTAAAGACAAATTTTGTAGGTATATTTAGAATTAACATTTAAATTTGTTTCAAAGTCATCCGCGTATTGCGTCTTGTTGCAGACATTTAGCAGCCTACATCCTGCGAAGACCACCACGTGTATTACCATTTTCTGGACATTCACGTTGAGATTTTTCCTTCGTTTTATATTCTATTGCAGGAAAAATTTTCGAGATTGGATCCACTGGAATCAGTAGCTTGGGGGGTCACAACGAGCGGCGGTCCCAATGTGTGAACAGGTTTGCAGTGGAATACGGGCAGATGCCGCTAGTATCAACTTCCGTGAAGGCTGTGGACAGCCGGCGCATTTGGCTCTGGTGATCTCAAGATTCTCTCATTGAAAGCTTCTTGGGTGTTGTTTTTCCCATCCCATGATCTCCGTCAGTTGCATTCCATTGCCTTTTTATTTGTATCATATTTTTTATTTAATACTTCACAATATTCATGTGATTCATAGCTGTAGGCTGTAGCGGCAGTTCAATGATCTCTTAGCTCAGAATATCTCCTGTACAACTCAACGTGTCACCATATTAGCTCAACAGTTTTACAAGCTAAAAAGTACAAAAAAAAAAAAAAAAAAAAAATGCTTTTCGATTTTTGGCCTCCCTGAAAATGCACGAACAAGGCCTGGATGTCGTGACGTTAACCGCCTGCAATTTGTTTTCCCGCTGACTACGAAAACATTGCTCTCGTTGTCGCAACGCCTTCTTCGGTTCTTCCCTTGACTTCGATCCTCAATGCTCTCGGGTCGTATATATATATATTTTTTAATTTTTTTTAATTTTTTTTTATAAAACTATAAATTTAAGTGTATCTAACAACTGGGCACTGATTTTCAAAAATAAAAAATAAAAAAAAAGGTATATGTGCCTGGAGCATTGAGAGCTTGCCGTCTTTTCCGTAAAATGAGGCTGACAACTGCGCTGGAGTGTTAACCTTGTCCTTGGGCGTGCAGCTGAAATTGGAGTTGAGCTGAGTCGTTTCTGCAAAAGAATTTGTTTGGACTGGGAATTGCGTTTAGTACGTAATATAAATTATATTTTGGGGAGCAGCCACGTGACTGGATCGGAGGAGCGGAAGCAGCCAACAAGCTTTGTTAAAAATGCATTCCATGGTTAGGAGATGGCAACAACAACGTTTAACACGGGAGCGGCCAAACATAAAAGGTCAGGCCTCTCACGGACGGGACAGGCCCATTGTAGTATTGTACAATCATTTACCTGCATAAATAGAAGCCGGTGTATGAGCACGAACCGTGTTGCAAATGGGGAAAACTACCCAGTCACCCGTATGATCGAGAGGCGAGACCAACTGTACAAATACAATAGTTCAGCATTCAGATATCTATTATATAGTAGCCGACGTTTTAGCACATGGACAGATATAAGCACGTGTCTCCTTCAAACTGCAAAGTCAGAACTGGGTTGCAAATGTGGAAAACTAGCCAGTAAATATTGCGTGACTAAGAAAATGAAACGATCACATCTTGCAGTCAAATTGCTTTTTCGTTTTGTGTTTCGATCGGAGTCGTCATCCGCTAAACTATCTATTTAATGGGTTTTGGGTTCCAATCCTATATTCGTATGGAGCATGAATGCATGTAAACTCTCCTTATGACGCCCACCCTACTGATTATACAAACTCGTTCTATCCGTTACATTCAGTGGACGTTAGGTAATTTACGATAGTTTCCCATAGTTTCTCATTGTTTTTTCTCCCTTATATTTTTCCATAAATGATTTAATATGTTAACTATTTAACCATCTTACTTTTTCGTATATTCTTTTTCTTACATGTACTTTATTTATTCTAACTTTATCTATATTGTATTCACTCACTTTTCAAAATATTTATTTTTACACTTCTCATACTTCTCAATATAATCACATTACCAAGCTCTACCTTTATTTAATTAAAAAACTAAGGATGTATTTAGAAAGTGATAAAATTTTTGGATGAAAATTTTTTATTATAGTTTTTGAAATGAAAAAAAATGATTTGATACGATTAAATGATGGTGAAATGATGAGAATTAAAGAAAAATTAAAATAGATAGGATATTTATATGAGCATCTGCGTAAAAATAATTGAAAGTATGGTAGTTGTATAGGAAAGTATTAAGAAATGATTAAAAAAATATGATAGTTATAAGGAATAAAAAATTTCATTTTGATAAACTTATTTTAAAAAGTTTTAAACCAAAACCCCTTAAGTTTAAACTCAATCAAAGGTGTGCATGGGTCCTATTTAATAGAATTATAAAAAATTTTCAAAGATGTACATTAACAATTTCATAAATTATTACAACAATCAATGCATCGATTAATGGATCCAAGTGTAATTACATATGTTAGATAAAGTTGCAGCTGGACTGAGGAAGTGTTACTTCAGCTCGCCAGAGAGGCCTACTGATTCCCAGTTCATTTTGTTGCTTAGGAATCAGTATTTCGAAGTAGAATCCTATGGCCTATCGCTCCATGCAAATTTTTTTATTAGTATGCACATATTACATCTTAATTCATATCTTAAGGGAGACTAAACTCTCATCACAAGGTGAATACTCACATATAGGTTCAAACCGGGCATATGATGAATTTGCTGTCATACTTGACCAATCAGGCTAATGCCTGGTTGGCGCTCCATGCAGCTTTTATAGAAAGGGAATAGGAACATCTGTATTTTGCTAAATTACTAGTGGTGATTTTTACTAGAGTCCCAATATAATGTACTCGGGTATACTTAACCTCGGTGTACCTGACTGTAAAATCAAATTTTTATTTTTTCATAAACTATTAATCTAAGTGTATTTAACATATGTTTTACTGTTTTTGGATATTTATAGATATTTTTTTAGATTTTTTAAAATCAGTGATATTTTCGTAAGTGTATTTAACATATGGTGAATTTTTTATACACTTAGATTAATAGTTGTATAAAAATATTTTCGAAAAAATTAAAAAATAGGTTAAATACACCCGAATAAACCGAAGCTAAGTACACCAAATACGTTTGGTCAAAAGCCTTTTTACTTATTTTAAAAACTCCTATTCATAAATGTTTTTCGTACAAAATGCATACCATCAATGATAATATTTCTTGCTATTTATGTGCTATATATTAAAGTTGAAAATATAGTTAATAATGTAAAAAAATAAGATTATTATATATTAAAAGAGTCATATAAAAACAAAGAAAACTAAAAAATTTTAGGTACAAAATCTAAAAAATAATATAATGTATGTTTGACAATTGATAAAACTTTTAAATGAAATTTTTTTGATGTAAAAGTTGTTAAATTAATAGAAAATAATATGATGTGATAGGATAATGAACCTAATGATATGTAAAGATAATAAAATTAAAATAGATTGATTAGCTATATGCGTAGATGTGTAAAAATAATTAAACAATATAGTAATTATACAGGAAAATGTGAGAAATATGATTTTAAAACACGACAGTTACGAAGAGCAAAAGATTTTAAATTAAAATTTTTTTGTTAAATACAAACATGATCGAAGTTTGACCTCACTGCCATCAAGGAGCTGAGATCATGATGAGCAAGCATATGCAGATGGCCCTAAATTCAAAGCCAAGTTGGGGAAATAAAAAATAAAAAGAAAACTTATTTTTCACATGCAACGCATGCAATAAAAAGAAAAGGAAACATGGACGGTATGGATTTACCCGCGGGTGATGAAAATGGATGATGCCAAAAGCCAAATCAGCTTTCCGGTTGTCGGCGCATTCTTCTGCTTGAGTTACGAGATCCTCGCCATTTTCTTTAGTCGCCAGCCAGTGTTTCAGGACATTGAAGACATGCGGCGGGAATTATAAAAAGAAGAAGGAGAATGAATGAGATAATACATAATAGTAATAAAAATAATAGCAGAAAATAGAAACCCTAGAAAAGCTATGAAAGAGTGGAAGGTATTTTTCCTCACAATAGTCCAACATTTGACTTCTGGTCTCGGGAAACGATCCTGCAATCCTAGTATCCTACACCTAATTTCTCAATTCCTCCTCCACTCAAAAATCCTTTATTTTTCTCGATCCTCGTTCTCCAGATCCACGACCCACGCGCGCGCGAGCGCGCTCGCTCTCTCGCTCTCTCCAATGTTGCAGCTCTATAAAGAGATGGCCTCACGTCTTTGGCTTGAGATCAGCATTTCCAGCCGCTTCACTCCTGAATCGGAAAATGATCGCCACTTTCTCACTCTACTCCCCCCTTTCCCCTTTCCCGAGATTCGGGTTTCCTTAAAGTTAGTTTCCTTGAAGTTGGTTGCAGTGGTTTTTCTGTTCTGCTCCGTCGGATTCCAGATTCAGCTTCGGCTGGTGGACATACAAACTAGTCCGTTGGGGATTCTATCTAAGCTGCTCTACTGTTCGAATACTATCTTCTCTTGCGCTTTTGCGATGCTGGTGAGTATGCATAGTTGCAGAAAATTTCCACGTGGCGTGGTTTTGGATTTGTTTCTGTGTGTTTTTTCTTTGAATCCAGAGGAAGAAAGGAATGGGCGCTTGTGTAGTCAATGCATAGAGCATTATTTGGGTGAAGATTTGTGTTTGGATTGTGCCAGAGTTTCTGTTATACTGAACGTTTTCATTTCGTACAGGACTTCGTTGTTGTTTTCTTTGTATTTGTGAACCGTTATTATATCCTGATTTCATACGATGCTGTAATCCTTCTGACACTAGATTAGAGCATCTTGTTTGATGTGCATGAAACAGATTCATCGCGAATCGCAATGAACTTTTGTGGCCATTTAGAGTAAATTGTTTCCACCTTTGTTCCCCAGAGTCAAATTCACACACTGATCAATTTTGTGGAATTGGAATCAGGTTATGTAGACTTACTAGTGGAGGAATCTTACACTGTCATTTGGTTGGCGGTTTCAGTAGCTTCCGGTCGTGGTCCTCGCATCGATAGAAACAGTCAATGGTTGGATAATGCAGCCTAAATTTTTGGGATGTTTCAGAGCAGTCCTATTGATGGTTTAGCCTATATGATTAATTCCCTTTATTAGATAATAACAGGCAACTTTGTGTTAAAATTTGTTTTTTTGATGCTCTTGACAATATGGTTCCTTTGGATTCATTAAAAATAAACAATTTCATGTTGCAATGGTCTGAGAGAATGTTTGCTGAAGTCTTGAAATAGCAATGGTACTAGAGTTGTCTGCTTGCAGCCAGAAGAACCATGACAAAGAATTTCAAATCCTTGGTTGTCTGGAGTTATTGCCTGTCTTTAGTAGTCAATAAAAAAGCTTGAATGGGAAACAATGTTTGAAAGGTTTATTTCAATTAAATCTAAAATTAGGGATCACTGCCTGTATTGAGTTCTTAACTCAGTTTTTCTTCCACAGGTTTGTCATCATGTCTCTGGAAGAGCCAGGAGTCAGTGACACAAACAGGTACTCAAAGAGAGATAATGTGGTGTACAGGATCCTCCATGGTTTTCTAAAGCAAGGAAATAAGGGATTTATCAACATTGCAACTAATGCTGTCAGAAGGGCAACAGGCCGCAGGTGCTGTTTAGCTTCTATACCATTTTAACTCAAAGCTGTCTGTTAATCTGTTGCCATCCATTTTGCATTGCATGTCTAGAAGATTGATGAGTTAAATCATAACATATGCTTTCTATGTATTTATGCATGAAAGGAGCAGATTAAGTATGAAAAGCAGATTAACTATTCATACTTCTTATTTTATTTTAAATGATGCATTGACGCTGAGATTTGACATCTCAGCAATAATCCTGGAAAAGAGGGAGTGCTTCTTCAATTATGAGCGATTCCTCACTGTAATCAACCTTGCAGTTTCATATTGTGAAGGTCAATTTAATTGAAACAAATGAAATCTTTGAAGTTTTCCCTGTTCTTTCTTCACTTTCTTTCTTTGCACCAGAAGCAGACAGCAGTTTTAATGCTTCTGGATCGTGGATGTACAAGTTCTGCAGTTGATCTCTATTTCGATTTTTTTTTTTTTTTGTTCTGCGAAATAAATATTTCACTTCTGAGATTTGCAAACATCATGTCTAGATTAATTGCAAAAAAGATTATCATTAGTTAATTAAATCATTTTTAGTTGTAATAGAACAACATATGATTGGTGGAATCTTAAATGTATGGTTTGGGCAAGGATTTTCTTACTGACTCTGTTGATATGAGGCTAATAAATTTGCAATCACGATTGTTTGTTCAGTGTCCTTTGTTCCGAGGGAAACTGATGTGCACTATCCATGCAGGTCATCGAATAGATATCAAGCAGTGTTTGGTGATGACATCAGTCTTCAGATTGTTGCAGATGAAAAAATGCATGAAAGAAGAGCTGGACCTTTAGCGTCTGGTGTGGCTTATTGCATGTCTTCTTGCAGTATGATACTACTGAACAAGGTTGTCCTATCAGGTTATGATTTTAATGCAGGAATATCGTTAATGTTATACCAGGTGAGCTTATTATTGTCAATATTTTTTTTTGATGGGTTATTATTGTCAATATTTTATGTAAAAAAACAGGATTCCACACCTACTTATTGGGTCCAACATCACTCCTTATTCTTCCATTTGAGATTTTCCATAAGGCTTGTGCAAGTACTTGTTAGAAAATTGCAATGGTAAGCAATTTCTTTTTATTAGTCTCCATTTGATGGAGTCAAAAGTGAGTAATAAAGCAAGTGATTAGAAAAGAATAACCAGATATGCATGTTCCACAGAAAAGAGTGGGCTGTTTATCCAGCATATTGATCTCCTTGATTTTTGAATATTATTGTTACTTTTTTATTTTATTTTTTTTCCATTTCTAAAATTTGTTGAAGTCAAAAGTTTGCTTTTACCTTACAAACTAATGAATTCGTGATCTGCAGAATTTTGTCTGCGTCTTAGTCATTATCATGCTGGAGATCTTTGGAGCTGTGTCAACAGAAAGGCTCACTTGGAAGTTGATTCGGATATGGATTCCTGTTAACTTAATATTTGTTGGCATGCTTGTGACAGGCATGTACAGGTACGACAATCTAAAATCCTTTCACTGGCTGGGTGGTCCATCTGTGAGGAAATCAATTTGAGACCATAGAGATGGTTCTGTTTCAAAAGATTCTGGAATATATGAGCAGTTGCCTTCACTGTACTATACAACATGGGCAGCACCCAACTTGTGATGCTTTTCTCTCAAGTCTTTTTTTTTTTTTTTTTTTTCCTTTTGATATTTCAGTTTAAGGTACATCAATGTTGCAATGGTGACAATTCTAAAGAATGTGACAAATATATTGACTGCCTTTGGGGAAGCATATTTTTTCAAGAAACGCCACAACAAAAAAGTTTGGACTGCGTTGTTCCTGATGGTGGGTGTTTATCTATCCTTTATCGTTTGAAATACTTTTTAGTGTCCTTTATTCTTTGTAAACTTCCCATCACTATTGATAGTTGGTTTTTAGAATGTTTATGTTCTTTCTTGACATTGCAATTATATGATGTTGTTTGATTTCATTGTTTTTGACTCCTCTTTTTTTTTTTAAAAAAATAAAAATAAAAAAACACTATAATGGCCAATGCTTTTTCTCCTAGTCTTCAATCTTTTAGCAAATTTAGTACTTCAGTTTCCTAGTGACTATTCCTCAAAATTTATTGGCTGACATCTGTAAAATCCCAGAAAGGATCATTGTCTTAATCATTTGCCTCACGGAGCTGTTTAAGCAAGATGATTGAGGCCATTTCACGTATCTACCTCTTAGGGTTAGTTGCCAATTTCTGAAGTATAATTCAATTCAGAAACTGAAACTGAAACTCTGACAGGTTGTTGTTGGAAGGCTCTTGTGAAGTTTTCTAACCACTTGCATATAGGATTTTATTCTTCAAACAATTACTTAGCTTTTGTATGTTTATCAGTAGACTTATATCTCATGCATTACCCTGCTATAACTTGATATGACTATCATTTTGATTTGTATTTTTCTGTTTCAGTTCAGGCATTCTTATAGTGTCAAATTTCCTTCTTCATCAATCCCCTGCTTTTTTCTTGCACACTGTAGATATACACCCACATATATGGGGTTTAGTTCTATGGAACCAGTTCCCACTTCCCACAAATATTTGCTGGAAACCTTGCTGTTTTGGCACAATTTGAAGATGAAATCAAAATCCAACCAGTCACATTGTCTAAAATTATTTGTTTTACCATGGTACTAAAAATCATTTCGAGTAGAGGTGGGTCTACCAATTTAAAAACATACGTAATCACGTGGAAATTATGAAAACATTTAAATCGTTTTATGGAAGCAAGAATGTTTTCATAATTTTGAAGTAGATAAATAAATCAAATAATTTTATCACATCAGTTTTACACTTTTGTCAAATGGGCCACATGCACATATTTGATTTGGATAAAACTTGGTTTTTTAGTTAAGCAAATGATTCTAAATGCAATGGACAGTCGATTTCACATCATCATCATCAAGGTGAGCCAAATAGCAAGGTTGCCATGGATATTTTCTTGGAACCTGTTCCAATTAATTAAAAACTGACATATATACACATACAGATATTCAGTTTTCAGTTCATAGTGGCCGAACTTATTAATAAAATTAGCAGTTACAGAAAGAAAATATCATATCAAAATCTTAGAATGAAGACTGTTAAAACCTTTTGTTTTCATTGACTCTCCTTTGGGTCAATTTTTTATGAGTTCTCTAATTCCGTTGTTTGTAAACTTGTCAATAATCCTATAGTCTGAATAACTTTGTAGATCCTGTCTGCTGTTTGCGGTGGAATCACAGATCTCTCCTTTGACACAGCGGGTTATTCATGGCAAGCAGTAAATTGCATTCTTACAGCCAGCTACTCTGTAAGTTTCATTCTACAGCAGTTCCCTTCTGCATTTGCTCTTCATAAGGGAACCAAGACACTAAAAGATGGCAACTCCAGTTGGTTTTGCCTTCTTCAAGTTCCAATGAACCTATAGCTCTCATTAGCGGTGGAGCCGGGACCTTTGATAAGGATGGCCAATTTGTTAGGGGATGGATTTTGAAATGAATTATATTTTAAGATTATTTTAAAAACTTTCTAGTTCCTCGAGTTGTTCTACCAGGTTGGTCCATTATTTCATGGCATTTCTTCTTGCACTTTTCATCTCATTTGGTGAACTTGGCTTTGGTCTAAACCTGTCATGGGTACGGACCGTGCATACGATTTCGCACTGCTTGCTAGCCAAAGATCTCATATCTTAGCAGCCTAATCCCATGATATAAAGCAATGATTGAGCCAACCAAACTAAAACAAGAGAAAAAGGAATCTAAAGCAAAGCAACACAAGCAACTTACAGGAAAACAATGCAATCCTGATATAAACAATGCCTTCGTACACAGAATATACAGCTTGCCACAACCATGCACTCCAACACTTAAAGACCTTTTCTTGAGCCAAGTGCCTTACAAATGAAAGCCTAAGGTATATATGATATACATAAGCTAATCACCTGGACACATGTAAAGCCTAGCTCAAGCCATGTGAACTTGGTTCATTCATGCGAAAACACATTCCACGCATCCCACCTCTAAGCCACCCATGTGTTATCCTGGAGCCCATATCCTACTCACATCAAGGGGAGAGGGGTTACTGAGTGCTCCCTTCCTTACGGCTAATGGCTTAGTCATTTAGGACTTCGTTTAGCCCCATCTATGTGTGCACCACAGAATCACTGCACATACCATAGCCATCCATGTCATTGCCACATCAACACTACCGATAGTCCTCCTTGGCTACCATGCATCAAGCTCACTTGATATGGTCTCATTGCATCTGCTGAGCAGGGTCTTAATTCAGTGATGCCTAGTTGATGGTGTGCATTACCTATATAATCTACATCCTCAATGTGCACTGTGTCCATGATGCATCTTGCATCCATGACACCCAACACTTGAATCGTCTCATGATCCTACCTTGGCCTTGCATGGACGTGTCGTGTCTGCCCAAGACTTATATCATGATCAACATATGCTGACTGGGCATTGCCCTGTGATCCCACTTCAGGATTCCTGATGAACTGTCTCAACATACCTCATTGCATCTTGCATTGCCTACCCTGTGCAAGTGACTGATCCACATGGGTTGTTTGGATCATTCGTTGTTCACTCTGCTCAAAACGATCCATTAAGTAGGGATGTTACACCATGTGGTCCATGTTACTTTCATTTGGCAAAAGATCACAACACTGTGTTATTTGACATGCTGTTAACATCTTCCAAAAGTACATTGGTTCGTAAAGCATTTCTTTGCATTCTTATTGTCTATGCACCAATTGACATCTCTCTCTCTAACAGCTCACTCTACGCCAAGTCATGGAAACAGCCAAACAATCAACAAAATCAGGGACACTCAATGAAATTTCAATGGTGTTGCTGAACAATGCACTATCTTTACCTTTTGGAGTTGTTTTGATTTTCATCTTCAATGAATGGGAATATGTGTACTACTCGTAAGTATGCTGGAATCTCTTAAGCTTTTGTTCTCTCATAGTTGTGGCACTTCATTGAGTTGATTCCATGTACTTAATCTGGTTATGGTTCAGGTCAGAATAGACCTCAATGCCCGTTCTATGGACAAAATTTGTAGTTCTTGTAGATGCATTACTTATTTTTGCCACTGCCTTCCAAAACTTTTCCCATTTTAAATTTTGGTTAATGCAGTGTCTTTTTGTTTCTGTTTGCAGAGATGTTGTTCGGACACAAACGTTTTGGGTGGTGGCAACAGCCAGTGGATTGCTTGGACTGGCCATAAGCTTTACCTCTATGTGGTTTTTAAACCAAACTGGCCCGACCACATACAGGTGAGAGACAAAATTCATGGATAGTGAGAAGATGGAACCATACGTCATCAACTATTAGATTCTCATGGAAGGTTTTTTGCAGTCTGGTGGGGTCCCTAAACAAGATCCCAATTTCTATTGCTGGCATACTGCTATTCAACGTTCCACTCAGCCTACCCAACCTATCCAGCATTCTTTTTGGTAATGTGCTTCATGTGGCTTGTGTCCTCACATCTCTCTCTCTCTCTCTCTCTCTCTCTCAACCACTGTCTTGGAAATTTACAGGTCTCTTTGCTGGGGTGCTCTTTGCAAAAGCAAAAATGACTTGACAAAATGTACACAACAAAATCTGACTCCTAAGAATGAATGCAGTGCCCATCTGTGGGTTTTGTCCATATGATACTGGCCTAAGCAGGGGCAGCCTAACAGACTCCAGATGCTGCTGCTCTTTGATTCACAGCAGCTCGTAGATGCCTCATTCTCTTTGAGTTCATTAAATTGAGGAACACATTATTCTGTTGGTTTTAATGCTATATTAACTGGAATATTTGTTTTTCAATAACGCATGTTGTTATTTTGTGTCATGGGACAAACTAATCTTCATATTTGGAATAATTTCAAGGTGTATGCTAGTTTGTGTTTTTGGAATGATTTGAGAAAATTTTCATGATGTAATTTTTTTCCGGAATAAAAAAGGGTGCGCGTTAAGATTGTGCCACTGGCTGTAACAATGCTGGTTATTAATAGCTTCCAACTCCTAATATTGCTTTGTGTAAATTAGTAGAAAATAATGCTCAAGTTGCAATTCAAAAGCCTGATGTGAAATTATGTTGTGTTATTTTAACTGGTAGCTGTCCATGAGTGTGCATTGTGATTCCATCTAGTGCTGAGTTTCATTTTTTACTACAGGGTTTTATTGATAGAGTGATGCCAACAGTTGGGAAATGGCATAAAAAATATCATATCATATGAAGGCCAATTTGTATGCATTTGAAAGGGGGCATCAGACATCATTTTGCTATCAATCTTAAAAAGATTGATAAGAAACGTTAAAATTTTTATTAAGCTTAACAACTATACTTTTTCCCATTATTGCTCTGTTTAAAATTTTAATGAATTTTCCTTTCTTTAATGGCAAGCTTGTGAAAATCTGATCTCTTATTTCAGTTTTTTTTTATATCCCAATCTTTTTATTGGTCTTACCCCCAGTGCATTCTATCCAAACGGGCCCGTAAAGGTCATAAAACACAAAATGAGTCGAAACAACATATTATTTAAGGAAATTGATGGGATGAAAGATTTGTTTTGTTATATGTTGTTATATACAAAACACTTGTATTTATAAAAGAAACGTGACGATGAAGAGGTATTTAATTGTAGAAAAATTAGAGTTGACTAGAAATGAAGTACTTATCAAAATGCTTAGTATTGTGCTACTTAAAATGTTTCTCTTTCATTTCAAAAAAAAAAAAAGTTTATTTTTTCATCTGTGGTATATTTTTTCCGGACTTCAGCTTCTATATAACCACAAGTGATTTTATGTAATTCATCCACTTTTTGCACCTTAATGATTGATGAAAATACAATATTCATTATATTTAGCATTAGCTTTTTAGTTAGAAGTCTAATTTTTGTTCAAATTAAAGATGTGTATGGGCTTATTATCAAAAAAAGATGTGCATCACCACACTTGATTAAATATATATTCATGTATAAATTATGAAAAATAATTAGATTTATTTATGTATGCATTTGAATATAATAATATTTTATAGAACAATTTTTTGAGGAAATAGAATAATTTATTTACATGTAATGATATTTTAGACGGTTTAGATATTAAAATACAATTTTAAAATTGATATTTAATATTAAATTAGTTTTACACATTTGTAAATGGAGCTCATGCATAATAATACCATACAAATGATGAAATTTTATCAATAATATAAATAATGCCAAATATGATGGACAGATTGTATTTTATATTAATTATCAAAATTAAAAAAAATATAAGATTGCATACAAAAATGAAGTTTCGTAGCAGCAAAACACATTTTCTCCACCTTTAACATCCAAAAAGGTAAGAAAGACTAGCATTCGAGAATAATTTTCATCAAAATGCACCTCATTTCTTATTCTTTTGCTAAAAAGTAGTCTAGATCACCACGTTCAAGTTTTCATGGAAACGTAAATGGCATGCATCAGGCATGTGCACACACACACACATATATATATAGATTCGATCCTGTGCAGTCCGCTGTAAAATGGACCCTACACATATTAGATTGTAATGAAACTTTATACACTCATTTATCTATATATAAATCATACTTTAGACGGTTTAGATATTGAAAAAACCATTTTAAACTTGATATTTATATTAAACTATTTTATTACGTTGATTTTGCACCATTTAAAAATGGAGACTACACACATGTTGGATTTTGATAAAAATTGGTATGCTAATAAAGTGAACAATTCTAAATACAATGTGTTGGGTGAATTTTCTATTTATGATCAAGTGGGGCCCACAGTGCATGGACTGCACCGTGCAGTCGCATGCACTGGATTATTTCCCATATATATATATATATATATATATATATATATATATGAGATTTGTTCCGGTGCATGCGCACCGTGGGCCCCACATGATCATGAATGGAAAATCCTTTCCACCCATTGTATTTAGAATTGTTCACTTTATTAGCGTACCAATTTTCATTTAAATCCAACATGTGTGTGATCCCCATCTTAAAATGGTGCAAAATCAACGTAATAAAATAGTTTAATATAAATATTAAGTTTAAAGTGGTATTTTCAACATCTAAACCGTCTAAAGTATAATTTTTATATAGATAAATGATTGTATAAAGTTTCATTGCAATCTAATATGTATGGGGCCCATTTTACCAGTCCGATTGTATTGGATCATATCCCTATATATATATTGTCGAAGCACCGTCGAAACTCCTATATATAAGGACATGGACACCACCTTCCTCAATAATGAACTCAAAATAGATCATATATATATATGGACAGTTATTTGCAATGCGCATATTAAATAAACTCTCTCTTTATAATAGTACGATCTTGAGAATTTTTCTCAATCTTTTCAATATGAACGGATAAAAATATTCCAAAACACTCATACATCTAAATCAGGGTAGAGAAATCGAACTGATTACATGTTTATATTTGCTAGGTTTGAGTTGAGTCCATATAATAGATTAATTAGTCCTCCCATCTCAAAATGAGACTTTCCCTTTCTTATGTACACCCGACAATTTATAATATAAATATTACATTTTCCAGGATGTTTTATATGTCTATGAATAAAATCCAAATCATTGGTATCTACTGAAAAAAATTTAAAACTACCTAAAATTAATTCTCCTCACTTGCCGATTGTGAATATGCTCGAGAAGTCGAGATTATAAACTGGCCATACGGTGAGCGAAGACCGGACTTTTACGTTATAACGACGTCATCGGATGTTGTCACGAAATATTTGCGCACTTTATGCATGCGCCAGCTGCTATACATTTCAAAGGGTGGTTTGAAAATCCGGAACTTTCAATGCTAACTACATTCCCTACTACTTCTGGTGCTTAATTGAAATGCTTACACAATGTTTAGAAAATCTCAAATGCAAGAGCAACAGAATTATGTGAACAAATTAATTAACACGTCAATCATAGAATATGTATAGAGAGAGAGATGGCAGATTTAATCCATGTATTGGGCCGTCGTTGATCCCCACGATATTAGTACCCAGCATACGCATGCATGCAGTTTTCTGATGCATGCACTATTCCAACTGAAAACTCGTCAGATGACTTCAGAAACAATCAGCTGTGCAGTCGGATATATGGTCCAAAATGTTAAGGAGAGACTCCCTCCTCCACAAAAGGATTACATTCATGGCCCACATAGTAACTGATCATTTCTCCGTGATTTTTAGCCTAACCTGACTCTGTCGATTCATTACTGTTCCCTTAATTTGCACGGAAATTAATTCAATTAAACGGCACACATGCAGCAGGTGCTTAAAATGCTGTCATATTAATTGCGGTAGCCAATTGCTGCCAAAAGCACGTAATTAACGAATCAGCCAGAAATATCCCTCGCTGAACCAATGAATTATAAAAAAATAGCAAATTTTCAGTTACTTTGCCTGACTACCAATCATTGCCACTGCCACGGTCAATCCTTCCACCTACTACATACGCTACATTCTCACCCCATTTTCAAGTTTAATTTTTGAATCATACAGATATGATGGAGGCCACTTCGAACAAATGTCTATTCTTTTCCCATCTGCATTTCAATCATTAGCTCACTATGGTTATCATCATTTCAGTCCATTCCAATCAAATCCATACAAACGTCAAGCCCCAATACTTCTGATCACATTAGGGTTAGGGTTTTTTTTTTTTTTTTTTCATGGAGAATCTTTTATGTCACTGTCGAAACTGCATGCACATGACCAGTACTGCCTTCTTGTTGCACTTTTAACACTTAACCGCATGCAAATGATACCAGTAATATAGCCTGTGTGCAAAATGAAAAAGAATGAGCCAAGAAAATAAAGTGAAAAAAAAGCGGGATAGATAAAAGTGGAAAAAGAGGAGAAACAAACAAAATGAAATGATTGAACTGCAACCGAATAACAGGAAACCACCAACAAGTGTCACAACCCCACAGATTTCCCCCTCACAAAATCACGAAACGGTTTCCTTCAGACACAGCTCAAAATGCAAGTCTGATAACGTTTTCAAATCAGTCCTTGTTCCCCCACCAACAAAATACATCATCTCTTTTTACCATTTCGCCCAATTCCCAAGTTCTTCTTCAGTTTCTACATTCTGAATCTCTCTCCACCAGTCTTTACGTCTTCCTGATCTGTGACTATCACTTTAATTCACCAGACGCCGCCGTTGGCGCTTTGAGGAATTCTGGAAGATGAAACCAACTCTATTAAATCCATCTCGTTCTTGCAACTGGGAGGAGCTTGACATGGCGGTTCTGAGGGCAGCTCGAGACTAGAATAAATTAGGTTGCTGTTGCTGCTGTCGATGATGGATGAAGACACACCATTCAATAGATATGATAGATAAAGATCTGAATACAGATGAGTGGAACTGTTAGTATTAGCAGCAGAACAAACGGTGGCAACTGTGCTAGTAGTAGTGGTCATGATGGTGGGAGTGAGGGTTCTATTGCCACCCTCATGAACATAACTCTCTGTGAGTACTGGAGAGATATCCCAGAAGGAAATGTCATCCACATCTGCAAACTGATGGCCATCATCGAGATAGGGATCATCTGAGAATAGAATATCTTGAAGATCAGATATTTGGAATCTTTCGTGATCGTCTATTGCTTCTACGTTTGAGACTGGAATAAGAACATTGTCACTGCTATTTTCGTGAGATTTTTCTTGAAAAACTGGGCTGTCAGTTGTGGGGGAGGTTGAGGTCGAAGCATCTGGAGTAGTGAAGGTTGGGGATTTTGGATTGATGTTATGGGATTGGTTGGATGGGGTAGAAGCAGTAACTAGGGTGCTCTCCTCCATGCACTTGCTCCTAATGTAGTTCTGTAGGATGGAAGGTTGAGATCTCTCGCCCTGGGATTTCACTTTTCTGATTTTCCTCCGCGCATTCTGCCGTCTTTTGGTGGCATTCCAGTAGTTCTTTACCGCGTTTTCAGTTCTTCCGGGGATCAATTTTGCAATCTCAGCCCATCTGTTTCCAATCTTCTCATGGGCCTCCACCAACAGCCTCTCTTCTTCCTCACTCCATGTGTCTTTCTGTCGAATTATGTCACCATGGTGGATGGTTAATTAAAAAAGAGAGAAAGAAAGATATACACGCCATCAGACCTGATAGTTGTTTTTTTTAAAAAAATACTTTTCGGGTTTGTTATTTTTCTTTATATGATGAGAACAGAAGGATTCCTAAGAGTTTGATTTTCCTGAAAGCCATGCAAGAGGGGTTGAAGAAGTCTGACATAGAGGAAAGATGGTGACAATGTTCACAAAGAACTGAAAAATGGTGAATAAAGAAGTTTTATCGTATGAAGGAATTGCACAGGGTCGTTAGAAGAAAAACTGAAGTCATGGTTTTCTGTGTTGAATTGCTCAATTTTTAGATTTTGAGAAGATTTAATCCTACGGAATCCAAGAATGGGAGAATGCCAAATAATTAGAGGAAGAACCAGAAGAAGAAGAAGAAAAGGAAGGACAATCAAAGATCCAAAAGAAGTGCTATTGATAATCAGTTTATCTTAAAATGAATGTTATTAGGAGCAAAAGGTTTTCAACTAAACCCTAAGGCATTCCTTCGTCTTTATAAATACCAGTCCTATCTATCAAAATCTCAGAAAGGGTAAAAAGGAAAACCTTGATATCCGGTCGCAAATGATTATGCCATCTCTCTCGGCACTGCTTCCCGATTCGGCCTGTTAGTTTCTGAGCAATCTGAGACCATTTCTTTTCACCATGTTGCTTAACCAACGTGATCAACAACCTATACAACATCGCCCCAAGAAAATATTGAGAGAAAAACTTTAAAAAATCACTAGCTAGATATATATTTACACCAAACCATGAGAACTTTATGCTGCAGAAGTGCAAACGGTGAAGATCTAGTACCTATCTTCTTCAGCTGACCATTGCCCTTTCACCACCGTGGAAGAAAGAGAAGACGAAGGAGAAGAAAAGGAGCCGCCTTTCACACTCTTCCCACCAGCTTTTCTCTCTCTTCCCTTCACACCCACTTTGCTGTTTTCTCCCACCGTCACTCCACACATCACAAACGCCGAGTTCGTAGGCTCTCCCTGATCAGCAATCAACCCATCGGCGAAGCATATATCCTCCAAACCCGGCAACACAAGACCAGCCCCCCCAACGCCCTGATCATGACTATTAGTCGCGCCAAGCTGAAAATCTCCAATACCATTTATCTTCGGTGCCCACGGCGCCGGCAGAAACGGCACATCGATATGGTTGCTGTATATCTTGGGGAGGGCAGGGAATGGCGGCGCTGGCCGGAGGAAGCAAGGGCCACTACTATTCTGAAAAAACCCATGTCCAAAAACACCTCCTTCCATGGCCTAAGGAATCAGAAAGGGGTTAGAGGAGGAGGGAGGAAGTTGCTCAGTGAGACACTAGTGCAGGAATTTGTGGCTCCCTTGCTTGCTGCTGGAATGGCTTTTGCTTTGAGTTGCGGTTGTTTTCTAAATATTTTTTTTTCTTATTTTTTGGGATTGGATCAGTTTTTTCATCTGCTTGTAAGAAAACAGTTACGACCGAGAGCATAAATTCTCCCTTACTGTGGAAAGTGGTATTGATAGCCGTCGATCTGTAAGCCATCCAAGGGCCCAGAAGTGGCCGCGCTTGTAACGCCTCAGCTCCCCTCTCACAAATAAGAAAGTCGTTGTTATCTGCCGTTAAGCCCCCATTAACTTGGCTAATTATGCTGCATGGCCTGCATCCCACTATAAGGGTGTACTGGTCGAAGAAAGGGCTGACCTAGACCGCTCATTTCGATGAATGATGGTTCAAAAATCAAGCTCGTCTCCTGAACCTAAAATATGTGGTAACGTACCATTAATCATGTCAACGGCCAGGATTCCTTTAATTGTTTGTATCACAATTTTGGGTTTATTGTGTGGACGGGTGGATCTATCTGTTGCTCACCCCTAACCCAACTTGTTTTAAATGGTGTAAAATTAATATTTTTTTAACCCAGTATAAAGATGAGTACAAAATTTTAATCCGAATTCAAAAATAATGCCAGTGTTGTCGGAGATAATTGTAGATTCAGAGAGGAGCATTTGTGAGAAAACGTTGAGCATTTTGGACAACTTATGTGATTGTGGGGAGGGGCTGTCGGTAGCCTGCAAGAATGTACTGACAGTGTTGTTGCTGGTGAAGAAGATGCTTTGGGTGTCCAACCTAGCGATGAAGTCTGCCATCTCGCCTCTCAGGAAGCTTTTTAAGACACGCGAGGAGGAGAAGGTAGAGAGCCTTTGGGCAGGGGCGTTCCAAATGGTTCTCTTACTGTTATAGGTGGGGTGCGGTGAAGTGGGGTTTATTACAATGCTCCAGTCATTATTGCAAACGAAAAAATAAGGGTGTGTTTGGTAATGAATAAAATTTTTGATAAAAAATTTTAGAAAGTAAAAGTTATCAAATAATGTGATATGATATGGGTAATGATGAGTAGTACATAGGATAAAGTTAAAATAGATAGTTTAATTTTGTGGATAGTTGTGTAGAAATGATTGAAAAGGAGGGTAGTTATATAAGAAAATGTGAAAAAATAATTAAAAAATATAATAATTATGGAGAGCGAAAAGTTTTAAATTGAAAAATTTTAACTTTACATTTTCTATCAATTGTCAAACACACCCTAAGTTGCTAAAAAAATCCATCCCTTCGTAGCTAGGGCTTCTGGTGAGCGTGTGTTTCTCTTTGCTCAGCTGTACTCAGGCCCATTCATGTCAACTTCAATGCCTGTAGTATGCGGTACATTAAATGGATGAATCAACAGCTAGCATTCATCCCATACACACTAACGATAGAGATTACGTAACACAAAAATGTCTATTATATGATATGTCATATAAAATTGCAATAATTTCATATATACATCAGTGTCGTTAGAACTGGACTGGTCGGCAGACTAGTTCAACTAGGAACTAGCCCAGGATCAGTTCATATGGAGTTGGTTTGGTCGCATGCATATAAATCGCTTGAACCTAAAGAACCATGGTTGAACCGCTGATGATGATCCAACCTGGTTTGCCCAGTTTGGCCAAAAATAAAAACCAAAAGTCTAAATTAGCTGCCTACCCCTCCCATAAATTGATTTTGTATTTTCATTTTGCTCGCAACAAGCCCGCCTCCTCCATCTATGCTCAAATGCTCCTGTTGCCTATTCCACCACCCTCATCATTGCATTCGCTTTCTCTTCTCTTGATAGTGATGACATTCGATGGTGCAGCCAATTGCTAGTGACATGCATGTTTAGTGAGTTGCAAATAGGAGTGTTAATGGTCATGGTCAACCCGTTAACCCGTTCGTTCAACCCGTTAATAAATAGGTTTGGGTTGGGGTTTTTGAATAAATGGGTTATGATCCGCCAACCCGTTCAACCATTTAATTAAATAAACGGATTAGGATTCAGGCTTCGCAACCCGTCAACCCGTCCAACCCGTTCAACCCGTATAACTCATTTAATATAATATATTATAATATATATATATATACAATATTTATAACAGGAATGGACATTAAAGAGATGACTTGAGATTGGCGCTGATGTTTTCAAGCTAAAATAAATTAAATTTAGGTACGTTAGCTTTGAATTATTTAATTTATTTAAATTTACAAATTCTATTGAAGATTTTTAGCATGAAAATTAGTAACAAACACAACCCGTTAACAACCCGTTAACCCACTTATTAAATGGGTTGTAAATGGGTTAGGGTTGAAGTTTTTTAAATGGGTTAATAAACGGATTAGGGTTGAGATATATTAAATGAGTTAGGATTAGGATTAGGCTCCAACCCGTTCAACCCGATCCGTTAACACCCCTAGTTGCAAACATTTTCCACTTCCTTTGAAACTCCTTACATTTTCCATTTCCTTTCGTTGCTTCCTGTCGTCTCCTCTCTTGATGACAACAGAGTTCGGTAGCACAACCAGTAGCATTCGTACTGTGTAGTTGGTTATGCATAACCGATCAATTGCATTGAATCGATGAATCCCTAATTCCATATTTTTGTTTTTGATTTTTCCTGAAATCTCTAATTCCTTGGTTTTTTTTATTGCTGGCCACCACAATCACCTATTGCCACCAAACGCAGCTCAGTCACCTCCAATCACCACCACAGTCACCTCTAGCTACCACCACTGTCAGCTCCAGCCAAGCTAATCCACCGTAAGATTCACTATAAGCCAAAATTACCCAATACATTACCAAGTCACCGATTGTGCTATTTTCATTATTTATATGCTTTGTTCGCTTGAAGTATGTGAAATATGTTGTTGAGTTGCTATTTATTCATGAATAATGATTGATTGATTTAGTTATATTAATTTATAAATTCATACATTGTAGGTAGTTGCACCTGATAATAATGTCATCATTAAATTCAGCTGAAAAAGTTTTATTTATTTTAAGTATAATAATAGACTTACAAAATATAGACTTAGGATCTATGAATATACAACTTTATAAATATATAATTAATAAAAAATAATCAAACATTTATGACATCATAAAATGCTATGTCACCGGTTCAAATTTGTTTGCTAATTCAGTTAAACTATTTTGAACTAGACTAGTCTCTTAACTGGTTTGATCACCAGTTTGGTTCTAACAGTATTAATATGCATATAACTTTTATGTATAATTGGATTTTTCCCAACATTTGGGAAACACTCATAGAAAATACTTTTATTTTAAGACAATATTTTTATACATGACAAAAATCCATTTTAAATAAGGTAAACTATTTTATTAAAGATAACTATATTTCTCATGTTTTGATTTATTAATGATGTTTACTTCTGTTAATTAGTAAAATATTGAAATATACAATATTTAAATTTAGCATAACTATATCTTTATATTTGATGTGTATAAGTTCTTAAATTATCCTACTTGACCGATGTTTTTTACCCAACTTACCATCTTGAAACCAACTCAAGGTCAATCTAAAGTTTGTTCCAAGATCTATTAGAAGAAGGTGAGAGTTGAATTGACCTTACCCCAACCCATTATTAAAATAGGGTTAAATAAAATTTTTAAGAAGTAGAATTGAAGTTAGACAAATCTTATCTTGGTATGAAAACTAGGGTTAAAGTTAGACAAACCTTAACTTGGTATGAAAACTAAGGTTAACCTGGTGTGATAAGCCCCTATTCTCACCCCTACTTGTGTATAGTCACGTTGGGGAAGCAAATTTCTGTCTGTGTTCGTCCTTATGCTTGGAAGTGTACCTCTGAAAATTCCCATGCAAGCGGTTGCAGCGTGCCATTTCAAAGGGCACAGGCAATCAGTGTATACTATACGTGGCATCGCATGTTGTGGACAATGGAGCATTAATCAGTGTATACGTGGCGACATCAAAGGCATGCATCCTGGTGATTAGTGTGACAATGGAGCCATTCATGATCCCAAAAATTTTGAAAAATGGTTTTTGGAGCCACTTTTCAATTGAATTGAAATTTGGGCGGGTGTTGATCATTCATCGCGAAATTGAATGGTTAATAAATGATTACAAAGTCGTAACTACAAGGTGCATGGTGGGAGTAATTTAGGGAGCCATTTGGGCCTTGAATATTAATTTAGTCATAATAGCCAGTAATCCATGAATTGTGAAACGATGACATGGGAATTATATCATGGTGGACGGTGTCCATGTATTATCAACATGTGGAGAAGCATTGCGAACGATTCCAAATACATTTACGGACCTTTTCACTTCTAAGTTCTAAAGTGAACTTTTCTGCTTTATCGAACAATTCATGTTCGGTGATATCAGATGTGACATGCTGTCGATTAATCAGGTGTATCGATTAAATACTTACACACATCTTTTTTTTTTTTTTCTTTCCTTCTGATGGAATATACTTACATACATCTAGGTCTATAACATTTCTAAAAACACCTCCCACCACTGGGATGAGAGACTTAATATTCGATCTCTTTCTACACCAACGAAACAGCGACTTTGTGTGCGCTTTTACCAACGGGGCTGTCCTAGTTAGCCAGATAAGTTAAGTCTTTTTGTTTTTTCTTTTGGAATTTCAGATAAGTTAAGTCTTAACATTTTTCATAAAAAAAAAAGTCTTAACATACTGTATTTTACTAGAGTTCAACAGATAATTTATGAGATAAGTTTAATAATTTTCTCTTGCATTGTTAAAGTTGACAGACAACAATGTAAACTGATACCACAAATATTTTTCTGAGAATTGACAAGAAACTTTCGGATGCCAAGATGCTCATATAATTCACATTTGGTATCTTTATGAGAAATTTAAAAACAAAAATTAGACAAATATATCAGTCCCATGGGGAAGTACCATATATGTATACGGAAAACAATAAGTGAATTTTTAACCGCACCCGACAACCAGCGATGAAGTTATAAGAGTCAGATCAGATAGAAGATCGATTAAAAGATTTAACTTCAGATAGCAATTGTATAAATTGGAATATAGAAAAGCTCTTAAGAACTAAAATAAAGAAATCTCAAGCACATGATTTAACATGAGCATTCTCATATAAAAAATGAATAGTCATATCAAACGGGGTAAGGATTTGATCTTGTAAATGGTTATAGATATTAAACCCTTAATAATAATTTAGGTTAATTTCACTAGCTATAGATACTAATGTTGAGGAGATTATTGGTTACAGCTTAACATTAAATTAAATTTTATTTAACCAGTCACGACTAAAATTATCACTACAAAAATTTTGATTTTTGGTATCTAAAATTTTTCTTGTCAAAATTTAAAATTTGGTTACTAAAGAAAAACTTCATTGCAAGTCATAATTTGTGATATATGTTAAATAGTAATTACTAAGAAAAAATTCGGTAACTAATAGTTTATGATTTTATATTTAAGTAATTAAATTTTAATTTGATTGTCAAAACATTAACATAAGTAAGAATTTTTTTCTTACTATTAAAGCATCATTATAAGCGAGAAATTTTTTTACCAATAAAAGCATCATTTTATGTAAGAAAAATGTTCCTTGTATATGCATTTGTCTTTTTAACCAATATTTTTTAGCTGCTAATAAGAGTTGCTAAAAATGCATTTTCTTATACTGTTTAAAAAATCATCAATACCAGAGATCATTGTAGCTCATGAAAAACCCATCAATTAAATAATACGAAACCTCATGTCTAATATTGTAAAGTGATTTAAAATTTTAAGAATTAATGGGGGAATCAAACAAAAGATTAAGTAATATGATCATCATTGTCTCTTCTTTGACCTTGATCATTTCAGACCAGCCGGTATGAAATGAGGCCATTTCAGACTGGTCTAAAACTACATAATTTTTCAAATTTTTTTTTACAAAATTGTTATTCTAATTATGTTTAATTTATAACTAATTTTTATCAATTTTGGAGATATATTCATATTTATTTTGGATATTGAAACATAAGGGATTTTTTAGTCATTTTAAATGGTTGAAACATAACTAAAATATTCTATATTTAAAAATTCAAAATAAATGTGTACACATATAAAATTAGTAACATTTGGTTTATAGATTAAACCTAACTAGATTAACTGTTTTGTAAAAAAAAATTGAAAAAAATAAGAACAATGTTTTTGGACTTCTTGTCTTCATTTTCGAGAGCGCTATAGGCTAGCGAAAGATGTATGAACAAGGGCGACAACAATGACGGTTAATGTTGGCAGCTGAATGGGGCAATTTTTCTTGTCAATGAAGAACCTAATTACACGCGATCATCATAATATAGATGACTCCTCAACGGGCTGCTATCAAAATCGACGGTAGCAATCTTTGATTTGGGAGGAAGGTTGTGAGATCATTTTCCTCGAGAATTTTATCTTCCCGAGCCACTTCACAGACAAGTGAGACGCTTTAGAAAGCTTCCTCCGAAATTTCCCCACTTCATAAGGAGTACTTTGAGTTTTGATGCACTTATCTTCATGGAAATTTTTCACAAAAGCTCTACCTTGATCGCACGACTTTAATCTTGCTAGCCGAATCCAACGACAACGAGTGGGGATTTAAGGCTTGGTTCTGTGAAACCTGGTCATTAAACGCAATTATAAATAATACATAGAACTGCAATCTTATACGGTCGTTCACAAATTGGGAGATTTATGGGCAATTACAAAATATATTTAAAAATTTTAAAAATGCATATGTAGGCTTCATCTGAATTTTTTATTGTGCGAAATTTGAAATTTTATTTTTTCATAAAAAAAATAGTACATGAATACATGCCACAAATCTTCAGCTGGACGTGTTACAAATTGAAGCGATACTATAGCTGTAGGCTTTATTGGCACCCTCACGGCCTCACCGGTTGCTCAAGCATCAAATTTATTGACCTTGCTAGCGCTGAAGTCCTTACGCAAGGCCATAATGTTCGTGATCTAATAGTAACAAAACAAATTCTCGACTCGGATTATGGATGTTTAATTCCCTGAGAACAGAGACTGGTGGGAAAACGACTGTGGGTGCGAAGACAATTCCAAATTGAGCGAGCTAGACTAGATCGTTCACATGTATGTTGCAAGCTGGTGGGTCATCATATATGTGATCATCCTCTGTATCCGTAAAGAGTATCTGACCATATCCCTAAAGTGATTTCGTCATGTTCTTTTACATGCGTCGAAATTTCTTGGCCTTGCTTTTCTATGGACATGCCGATAATCTCCACAATATATATAGGAAAATATTTAGGTGTGGTGCCACTGCACCGTAATTATAGTGCAGTGGCGTCAAGATGGGCTTCACATGATGATAAAATCATAATCTACTTCACCAATTATATTTAGAATAATGTATTCTATTACCGTATCAATTTTCATCCCAATCGGATATGTATATAGATCCTATTTGAAAATAGTATAAATTCAACGTGATAAAATAATTTGATGTAAATAACAGATTTAAAGTGATTTTTTCAATATGTACACCATTTGCTATAAGATTTATATATGAATAAATGATTATATAAAGTTTCATTACATTTTAATATGTGCGGGGCCATTTTTGAGCACATGTACCATATTCTGGTGCAGTGGCACTACACCGGAACAACTTCCATATATATATATATAGTATTCAAGTGTAGTCCAACTGCACCGTAACAGTAGTGTAGTTGCGCCAAAATGGGTCTCACATGATAATAAAATTATAATTTACTTCACTCATTGTATTTAGAATCATGTATTTTATTATCGTACTAATTTTCATCCCAATTGAATATGTGTATAGACCACATTTGAACATTGTATAAATTCAATGTAATAAAATAGTTTGATGTAAATAACAACTTTAAAGTGGTTTTTTTAGCTGCACCGGAACATCGATACATTTACCCAAAAATGTACCCGACATATATTAGAATGCAATGAAACTTTATACAATCATTTATTCATATATAAATTTTATAGCAAATGGTTTATATGTTAAAAAAATCACTTTAAAGTTGTTATTTACATTAAACTATTTTATTACGTTGAATCTATTCTATTTTCAAATGGGGTCCATACACATATCTGATTGGTATAAAAATTTATATGGTAATAGAATACATGATTCTAAATATAATGAGTGAAGTAAATTATAATTTTATGATCACGTAAGGCCTATTTTGGTGCAACTGCACATGAATATTTCTTATATATATATATAGTTAGGCCCTTGGTTAGCTTGGCCAAAAAACGTATTTTTTTTTATTTTTTTCAATTTTTCATGAACACGTAAAACTAGGTGTATTCAACTTATAAATAAAGTTTTACCATTTTTGGATGATTTTAAATATTTTTTTAGATTTTTAAACACAGTGGCATTTTTCATAAATTTTTGAACCAGAAATTTACAGGCGTATTTATAGATTAAATACACCTAGCTTTACGTGTTCATAAAAACAAATAAAAAATATGTTTTTTTAGTCGAGCTAACTAAGGCCTTAATTAGCCCGACCTAACTAAATCATTGTCTTATATATATACGCATATATAAGATATGTTCCTGTGTATTTATTTGGGACCGCGATCTCCTGCACCCGGGTGCATTGAGTTTCAGTGCACCTGAGTGCATTAAACTCATTTTTTAATTTTTTTTTAAATTTTTTTATACAAGTGTTAATCTAAATGTATTTAATATGAGTATCAATTTTTACCATTTTTTGAGTATTTTAGATATTTATTTTTTATTTTTGAAAATCAGTGGCATTTTAGGTAATTTTAGATTAACACTCCAAAAATAATTTTAGATATTTATTTTAGATCTAAAATGAATATCTAAAATACTCTTAAAATAGTAAAAATTGATACACATGTTAAATACACTTAGATTAATACTATTATAAAAATTTCAAAAAAAATAAAAAATGGGTTAATGCACCCGGGTGCACTGAAGCTCAGTGCACTCAGGTTCAGGAAATCGCGACCCATTTATTTGCGCATGAACTTATCGTATATTTGGCCTAAAATGGGCTCCATATGTACTTAAATGTATTGATATTTTATGCAATCACTTATCTATATATAAATTTTATAGCAAATGGTTTACATGTTGAAAAATAACTTTAAAATTGTTATTTATATCAAACTATTTTATTACGTTGAATTTGTATAATTTTCAGAAGAGGTCTATACACATATCTAGTTGGAATTAAAATTCATATGACAATAGAATACAAAATTCTAAATATAATGAGTAGAGTAAATTATAATTTTATGATCATATGGGGCCTATTTTGACGTAGCTGCACCGTAATTTATGGTGTAGGTAACTGTACCTGAATATTTCATCCATCCTTCTTTCTATATATATAGAATTCCGCTTCTATGTAACCTGGTTACATTGAAGTGACCCATGTAACCCCTTCAAAATCTAAGATTTTGATCTTTGATAGAAAATCTAATTCGTTCATTGTATTTAATACTATTTGTTTATCTAGAAGGTCAAGTTTCATCCCAATCAAGTAAATTTATGGGTCACATTTGTTAAAAAATGTATATATTCATGTGTAAATTATGAAAAATATTAAAGTAGTATTTTCGACATCTAAACCGTCCAAAATATCATTTCGATGTGAAGAAATGATTTTATAAAATATTATTATATTCTAATACATGTGTAAATAGATCTTAGCATTTTTCATAATTTACATATAAATATATATATGTATATATATTTGAACAAATGTGACCCATAGATATACTTAATCGGAATGAAACTAAGTCTCCTAAATAAATAAATGATGTTAAATAAATGAATGGATTGGATTTTCCATTAAGGATCAAAATCTTAAATTTAGAAAGGGTTACATGAGTCCAATTCTATGTAATTAAATTACATATAAGCAGGACCGTATATATATAATCTTTCCCATGCATTTGCCTGTACCATCATTAATGGTGAGTTTGGCTCAAAATGGGCTCCACATATACTTAAATGTATTGATACTTTATACAATTGTTTATCTACATATAAATTTTATAGCAAATGATTTATATATTGAAAAAACAACTTTAAAGTTGTTATTTATATCAAATTATTTTATTACGTTGAATTTATACTATTTTCAAATGAGGTCCACACACACGCACACACACACATAAGAACTCATCTAGTGCACGGACTGCACCAAAATTACGATATAGTCCATTGCAAAATGACCCTACTCATGTTAGAATATTAAAATATTTTGTAAAATCATGTATTCATATAAGTAACATATTTTAGACAGTTTAGATATTAAAAATACTACTTTAAAATTGAAATTTATGTTAAATTATTTTATTATGTTGATTTTGTAAGATTTTAAGATGGGACATAAACACATGGTGGATTTGGATGAAAATTGATATGCGACACAGAATAAATAATTCTAAATACAATGGGTATGATAGATGTTAATTGCAATACATATGAGGCCCATTTCAAGGTGGATTGCACCATAATTATAGTGCAGTTCGTCTGCACTTGAATAATTTCCTATATATATCTCCTAGATAAATAAGTGATGTTAAATATAAAAAATGGATTGGATTTTAAATTAATTATTAATAAATTAAAATTAAGGGGTTACACGGAACCTCTTCTATGTCACTTGGTTACACAAAAGCGGAGCATATATATATAAATTCGATGAAATGGCTCATTTTTATGCAACTGGGTTACATAGAAATGGTTTCATGTAACCCACTTAAATTTTACGGTTTTAATGTTTGATGAAAAATCTAATCCATTTATTGTATTTAACATTAATTTTTTTAATTTTTGAGGCCATGTTTCATCCAAATTCAATATTTTTATAGACTACATTTGCTAAAAAATAGGCAAGTTCATGCGTAAATTAGGAAAAATGCTTAGATCCATTCACATATGTATTGGAATGTAGTAATACTTTATAGAATCATTTTTATTCATGTGATAATGATATTTTGGATGGTTTAGATGTTGAAAATACTACTTAAAAATTGATATTTAACATTCAATTATTTTATTACATTAATTTTATATGTTTACAAATGGAACTAGATATAGTGATATTAGACAAATGAAAGAATTTTTATAATAATATAAATGATGTTAAACACAATAGATGAAAAGTATTTTTCATCAACTATCTAAATGTTGAAAATAGAGGGAGTTAAATAAGGAGGAGGTTTCGTAGAAGCATCTTGTTCTGTGAAATTTTCAAGTATTGAAATATTGGAGTCCATATTGGGAAAGACTGGTGAAGGTATATATGGGTCGCTGATCTGAGACTCGTGGATGCATAAAGAACGAATTCTGAAGTGCTTAATTATATATAATTACCTTCTAAATTTGTATTGTATTATAAATTAATACATCTGGAGGACGGGTCCGAGAATGGTACCTATTGGGAGGGTTTACGACATGGGTCAAAGTTTTTAGTGGGCGCCTTTACAAATGCGGGTGTGGGCTGGGCCTACGAAGGCTATTGTCGGGCTCATCTAGAATCTAAATAGCTGCTAGGTGGCATGATTAATTTAGGAATCTGTTGACAACATTGTATAAAATGGATGGAAGCTTTAATACACCCGTGACGTGTTCCATTTAAAGGAACATTGTAGCATATATTATACATAATTACGTACGTAGTTTACAAGCAATTGGAAAATAAAATGTTTAAAGGCGGTGAATATCAGATTACCGGTTAATCGGCAAGCTTTTAAGACTTGATTAGCTATGTAGAATTATTTACAATGTAGTTACTGGGTGGTAGTTGTGTAAGTTAAAAGGTTTTAGGGAATGGTTGAAAAGATTAAACTTAACGGATTGCATTAATCAGTTTAGTGTTTTCAACGGATTAGATAGATATCTTTAGCTTGGTAGTTATATTATCTCGTTGTATCCTTTAACTAGTTTACTTCTGCCTGTAACGGATTATATGTCGTTGTACCCATTACCCAATGCTGGTATTAGAAATATTGGATTACAATGCCCAGAGGCATCATCGTACGGCACTTTGATTAAAAAATAATCTAACTTTAATTCCAATCCTAATTTTAGAACTTCAATTCAATCATAACCCAAACTTAAGAAATTCGAATTAGTCAACCACTGCTGCAGGCGCGTAAATATTGATCTTGACTTCCAATGTCAGCAGAAGTTTACTCTCCAATGTAATTTAATGTAATAAAATAATTTTAAGTGAGTTAGATTTGTTTTTATTAATAAGTTCCAATAAATTTCATATTTTATTAATATACTTATAAATATTTAAACTTTAATTAAAAATGATTTGATTTTTAAGATGAATACATGGATAACTATATCCATAAATTCCCGAGTAAATCTTTAAGGCTTTGAGCACGGCATTTTCAAATTTTAAAAGCGAAAACTCAAAAAGATTAACAAAGATGTTGAAATACAGATATATGTTTATATTTATGAAGAGTCTGCTCCTATACATCTGAATGAAGTAATTTACTTCAGTACTCTTATATAATTTAGGTCATATTTTGATGATTTTATTAAATCTAGTCCTTCCATTGTATTTAGTACTATTTATTTTATTTAAATACAAAAAATTATCTTAATCCATAACTTGCATCATTCTCAAAATTAACAATCACTTAAGAGTAATTTTAAATCCATTAAAAATGATTCGTTTATTATAAAGACCCATGAGATCTTAATTTAATATCGAAAATATTTACAATATTCATCATGCTTTTTTTTGAAGTACAATATTCATCATACTTAGATTAATGATTTTATAAAATTTTGGGTGTGTTTGGCAAGTTGTAAAACTTTTGATGAAAATTTTTTTACATAAAAGTTGTCAAATTAGTAGAAATGATGTGATATTGTAGGGGTAATGATGAGAAAAAAAAAGAATAAATTTAAAATAAATAGGTTAGTTGTATTGATAGTTGTGTAGAAATGATTGAAAAGTAGGGTTATTGTATAGAAAAATGTGTAAAAAATAATTTAAAAAAGAGTAGTTTTGGAGAGTGATAAGTTTTAGATTGAAAAGTTTTAATTTGACAACTTTTGCAAATTGCCAAACACACCCTTTATAATATTCTAAAACTTTGATATATGGATTCATGTGATTTTCTAAATTTGTATGTATTTTTAGATACACATACATCCAATTGATATGACTTTTGGTAGTTAAATAAAAATAGTTTTAAATAGAATAAATGGATTAAATTAAACAAAATCATCAAGATAAGGTTTAAACTAGACAAGAGTACTAAAATGAATTGGTACATCCGGATATATAGAAGCCAGACTCATTTATGAATTTTTGATAATATTGTTTCAAGTATTATATAAATTTTGTTGAAATTTTTTTTGATGTATGTATTTACAAATTATTTCAATTTCTATTACATTCAAACCCTAAAACATTCTTACAATTTTTTTTTAAAAATATTCTGCTTCTATTTATTTTTGTGGAGATACCTTACTCCCAAACTGCCAGTGTTAGGCTCATTGACGCCCATACGGGAGGAGTCCAATCAAAGACACGCGGTTGTTGCGCCCATGCACCGGCGGCCGGTTGGAATTTGATTTCAAGCTTATCATACTCTGATGCTTTGTACCAAAAATTAACATGATTTAGGCCTATGAGGGCATGAATTCTTTTCCAAGGATCATTTGGAGTGCCAAAATCTTTGATATGTTAGTAAGATATACATAGCTATAAATGTATAAATGATGGAAAGTTGAGGGATTACAGAAAAGCTGATGCACGGCCGGATGTATGCAGGAACTGGCATCCAACCTAGATCTATCAAGATGTTCTGCTGGGCTTGCCCATAAGGGCCGAGTGTCAGTATTGTATATGGGTTGGAAGCCGAAGCCCGACCCGCTAAACAGATCAAATCAGCAATTACCAGACGCAACGCATCTGCGCAATCTCAATTTGTTCGCCTTATCATATTCTCACTTATTTCTCCGTTTCCACCCGTACAAGTTTTGGATCCGTTCTAAACTTTTTATATTATTCTCTCCCATTAGTCCTGTTACGGGCTAGCGTGTTTCCTCCACTATTCGAATAGTCGCATGCCGTCACTCATCAGTTGGTCTTAGGTACTTTTCCAACAAGGTAGCCAGGAAAAGTAGTGGCGTGTTTGTTTAGGGTAAAAAAGTGTTAACAAAAACTTTTCAATCTAAAACTTTTCACTCTCCATAATTATTCTATTTTTTAATTATTTTTTCACATTTTTCTATACAAACTACCATACTTTTCATTCATTTCTACACAACTACCCATACAATTAACCTATCTATTTTAACTTTATTCTCAATACTCCTCATCATTACTCCTATTATATCACATCAATTTCTATTGATTTGACAACTTCTACTCCAAAAACTTTTCATCAAAAGTTTTACCTCCAACCACATATTCAAAATTTTTGATATGTTAGTAATATATAAGCAGAATGAAAGGAATTTAGGCTTTTTCTGCTTTGGTGATGGGAAGATACTCGTTTAAGTCCCCCAAATTTCGTTTTCCACGCTAGGAGGCAGCATATCCTCTGCCAAAAAGCCAGAAAGTTAATTCCAGGATTATATATATACATATCACAAATCTAACGTTTTAAATTTCAATTAATGGGAATGTTTCTATCAAAATGAGTTTCATTTCATAGAAGTAATTTTACGAAACTCTATTTATTTTGAGATTTAATGATTGATATAAAATCCAATCTATTCATTATATTTAACTTCATTCATTTAGCTGTGCAACCAAGTTTTATTCAAATTCAATATGTGCGCAGGTACATTTGCTAAAAAATAAGTATATTTATTTATGAATCAGAAAGACTGCTAATATTTATTCATAAATGTAGTAATATTTATAAAATCATTTATCTATATAGTATTAGTGTTTTAAATGGTTCAGACCTAATATTGATATTTAGGGGGTGTTTGGCAATTGCAAAAAAATGTCATGTTAAAACTTTTCAATTTAAAACTTTTCACTCTCCACAACTATCATATTTTTTAATAATTTTTTCACATTTTCCTATACAACTACCCTACTTTTCAATCATTTCTACACAACTATCAACACAACTAACCTATTTATTTTAACTTTATACTCTTTACTACTCATCATTACCCCTATCATACAACATCATTTGACAACTTTTACTCTACAAATGAAAGAATTTTTATAATAATATAAATTATTTTAAATATAATAAATGAAATAGATTTTATATCAATAATTTAAATATTAAAAAATAAAGAAAATTGTATAAAAGACTATGAAATTCATAAAAGTATGCCCATTTAATATTTGACCTGCACGTGACTATGGTTAAATTTTTTATCTCACTCGATTGCCACGTATATAACAGCTACCGTAAGTCCAAAGGTCAATTGAATAATGGGGTTAGGTAAGTAATGGATAAGGATGGTGGAAAATTTGGTATAAAACTAGAAATCCAAAAGAAAGCGACTCATGGCCAACAAGAATGTATCCCGGAAATCTCCTAGAAACATTCATGGAGATATTAAGCTTTTCGACTTTTCAATAGGGTGAGAGAGACATTCATCCAACCTCACATCACATCTAGGGAGATTATCACATTCTATCCTAACATCAGATCCTTATCGAACCTTGAATAAGGGGTTTTTTGCCAATTTCAGCCCAACAACGATAATCCTCTTAGTCTATCTCTGATTCTTATCTTTTTTGTTTTTCTGGAAGAATGGAGACAATTTCAAGATTCTATTTTTTTTAAAAAAAAAAAAAAAAAAAAATTGGATAGAATTTAACTCCATACTTGCAAATAGCCGCAAACTATGGGATAACTCGCCGTTTTCTCAACCATGAGGTATATTTAACATTATCGTAAAACTGTGGGAATATATTTTTAAATCATCCATGATGTTACTATATCGTTGCTAATGGGGGATCAATAATGATTTTCATAGCAAAAGGTATCGGCAATTGTATGAGTAAATATAAATTGCCATAAATATTGGCTTCAGTTTTAAAAAATTGTTGTTAGTGATGCAACTTATAGAGAAATATGGTAGCACCATGCACCATTGCATGAACTACTTTTTTTTTTTTTTTTTTGCTTACATTTTTCATTTTTTGTTTAATAGATTTTTTTTGCTTCAAATAGTAGGAGACCACTTTATCCTAAATAAATATCTTCCTCCCGTGTGCTACAGGTGGTACATAAGACATGATGTCATCCAGTTAAATTATGCTACCGGTGGCATCGCATGACTGACTTAAAATTGTATGGAACTTGTAAAGACATTTTAAATTGGTGAAACTGGTAAGGGCACACATATGATGATACAACTGATGTGGCAAGTGGGTGATGAACATCCGAGAATTGCTTGCCTTCCTTGCATCGCCCTCCTTCCAACCTTTTAAGTATTGCCCAAATATACGCTGCATGTGAGACGTGTTGAGCTCATTGTCCTATTCTCTCTTTCTTCAAAGTGACTACAAAACGTGTTGAAAGCTGGGACAAAAGATGTTTTTGTGGTCCCAACCCAGCCTAACTCATTTAACAGGAGTGTTGGATATCAAAGCCCCCAAAGTGGGTTCGAACAGAGAGCCGTGTGAGGAGGAGAAATTTGTCTATAATAAAGATGAGAGTTGAATATTTTCCTTAAAATTAGATAAAAGTTTGCTATCTTCTTTATCAATAGGTGAGAATTTAGGTGGGAATTTGTGTGAGCCTGTTGTCTTCCATATGCATAGGCTTGATTTGTAGTATCATATATTATCTTGTATAGTATCAATAAAAAATATATTTGTGGTGCATTTTGTACTTATGCACAATTATAATGTTTTGGAAGCTTTTGCCCCTGCGCATTTACATGATAGTAATTGGCGTAGAAGTTTTTTATTGTCTAATTTTATTAGGGCTAACTTTATGATATATAAATTCTACGTAAGTTATTATTAATTATTAATTAAATTAATTAAAGATTCATATCACTATAACAAATTTAGAATGTGTTTAAGAAGTAATAAAACTTTTAAATAAAAAATTTGGTATAAAAATTTTTGAATTGAGAGAAAATGATGTAATATAATAGGGATAATGATGAAAAGTAAAACAAATAAGATTAAAATAGATAGGTTAATTGTATGGGTAGTTGTGTAAAAATGATTGAAAGATAGGATAATTGAATAAAAAGATATAAAAATGATTAAAATAAGGTAATTGTAGAGAGTGAAAAGTTTTCAATTTGAAATTTTTTGTGTTAAACAAACATAAC
Organism: Annona cherimola; assembly: GCA_030490835.1. Lineage (NCBI taxonomy): Eukaryota > Viridiplantae > Streptophyta > Magnoliopsida > Magnoliales > Annonaceae > Annona > Annona cherimola. The sequence continues at coordinate 108,944,804 of CM059971.1, forward strand.
CTTTATTAATTAAAACAATATTAAATAGCAATCAATATAGCGGCTAAGCTTTTTTATTCATCAGAATTGCTAGTTGTTGATGCCTATTAGCAAGGATACTTGCAATAATATTGTTGCCAAAAGTATATGTTATAACATGTTGCTAAAAGTACAATATGTTGTAGTGTATATGCTTCATAAAAATTAAATTTCAAATTGAATATTAATTTTTTTAAAATTGTTTTATCATTCAAAGGACCGAAGTACTTTTATTTTAGTATTTACATTTTTTTAATTGTTTCATCCTAGAATTATCCTTTATAAGATTTCTTTTTCTTATAGCATAATCAATCATTTCAATTAATTTGTATAAATTTTTGTTTAATGGATGGATGATGCCCATATGGGTAACAACGGTAGACAACAACTCCCAATAACTCCACTCGAGTCCAAAATATTCTTAAATGTCCATTTTATCTTGATTATACAAATTTTTATAATATTTTAAGACTTTTTATGAGAAATAATATTTTAAGATTCAAATGGATTATATATGTTAAATGGGGTAAAAATTATTGCATTTGAAGTTATAAAAATATAAATTCAAAATCGCTAAATTTGATATATAAACTAAATACTTGTGAACCACATAAAAAGGCTCAAAACACTCTTGATATATATATGTGTGTATGTATTAGATGAAAACGTATATATAGTCATAGTCATATGTTAATTATGCAAAATACTTAGATCTATATTGAATTGAACTCATATATAATCATATGTAAATTATGAAAAATTGCTTGGATATGAATGATTTGATCGAATATTATAAAAAAATATTTAGATTCATTTATCGATGCATTAGAATATTATAATACTTTTTTTATGAAGAAAGTATTATAATTTTTTTTCTTTTTGAGGGGCTGAGCTGGACTGCTCACGGCCAAGGATGCATGGGACGAGACGGGACTCGTCGAGACATGTGAGGACATCAGCCCCTATGTGAAGCTAGCTGCGCTAGTAGGACTCACAGAATATTATAATACCTAATACAACCGTACGTGGATTCACATAGGAATGATATTTTAAATGTTCCATCAACATCATTTAAATTGATATATAAATAAAATAATTATATTATTTTGAAACTTGGTATCTTTATTAAATAAATGATACTAACTGTAATGGCAGTGGATTTTGATTTTACGATCAAAATAAATCTTATTTAACCATGGTTCACCATAACTAGAGTGCGCATTAGTATATCCCATTTTAGAATCTGTATTTTTAATTATCTAAAGAACTTTTTTTAGCAATTTGTAACCTCAACAACTATACAGAGGTGCGGTGTCACCTTTTTAAAAAGTTCAAGAAATTGTTACCAGTAAAAAAAAAGTTCAGGAAATTTTAATGCCACGCCAGGGACCACACGTACCGCGTGCGCTGTGCATATATGTAGGGGCTCTCTTTGACATGGACATGCCATCCAACTCGTTAATACGATAATTTTTTTTTTTTTTTGATAGAACTCGTAAATATGATATTGATGTGCAGAAGAAAAATAATTTTTTGAGGACCATGTTTTATAAAGAATGCTTGCTGTTCTCTTTCCGTTTCGATAGTCCCCGTGAAATCAGCCTCGTTTCTAATATGACGTCATCATGATTACGTACACGTGAAACACGGGAACTTAATTAAGATTACTTAGCTGCTAGTTACACTTTGCAAATAAAAAAGGTGATTCGAAGCATCCAAACCGTACTTGTCTCTCGATTAGTTACCCATACCAAAAAAGCAAAGTGACATGCATGATCATCTGAACACCGCCTCAGAGTCCAAAAAACAACAAAACTTGGAAAGCGCACGCGCATCTCATCAGACCCGTCCGTCACATGCGCGGCGCCCAGTCGGTTAGCCTATGTACAAAATCAGTCAGCCACTTCATTAGCAAGGCAACCAAGCGTGCCAAAGCCGTGGGCAGAACTCAAAACAAAAACAAAAAAGATCGAAAAACCAAGGGTGCGGGCACTGGCTCTTTTTACTCAGCGCGGCCCAGTACATGTATTAGATAGATGCTTCTTCGGTGTTCTCTTGTTCTATTACTCTAAGGGGTAGCACGTGTCCTCCGCACCCGTGTGGTGGAGGAAGCTCGCGTACTGGCCCGCGTAGTATGCGTTGTTGGGGTCGGCCTCGAGGGCACGTATGAAGTTCTCCTCCGCCGCCCATAGGTCATTCCGCACGTGCCACATGAACCGCGCGTACCGGCTCAGAGCCTCTGAGTCGGCCGGCTCGCACCTTGCCGCGCGTGCGAAGTACTCTTCCGCCCTGGTCACCGCAACACAAACAATTATAATCATAATAGAATGAGTTGTCTGTTTTATTATTTCTGTCAATAGTTTTATTATCAGTAAATATAGGCAAGTTTCATAAAAAAAAAAAAAAAGTAAATATAGGCACGTATATTGACTCCAAGGCTTACCGAGTAACAAATTAATTACCTGTCGGGGTCCCGATACACCTGGTGGATGAACTGGCCGTAATTGGACAGGATGAGCGAGTTGTTTGGATCTTCAGCAATGGCGCGCTGATACAGTAACTCAGTCCAGAAATACAAAGATCCGTTCGGCTCCATCAGTGGCTTCCCCGGCGACACGAACTGCATCATCGTCTCGAAATCCAGCGATTCGTCTGTCGATTCTCTCCGCATCCTAAAAGCTTCATCCACCACCGAATTCCATAATTCCATCTCGTCCCAGCTCAATTCCGGCGACGAAACGTCCGTGTTCTTGTCTTCTTCCTCTGTCACCCAAGCCGGTGCGTTCCTGCCGCCATCGATCGAGCAGGTGGTGAGCGACAGAGGCTCGAAGTGCAGGGGATGCTCGCATCCTTCCTCGGCCATGCATCCAACAGTGGAAGCCGGTAGCTTCGCCATGGCAATGCATACGCTCTGGCCCATGGAATAGACGGTGAAGTTGGCGAGCAGAATCATGACGTAGACCATGAGGGTGGGCGTTCCGGAGAAGATCTTCTGGAAAAGCCAGACGAAGGACGCCTGCATGTCCTTCTGAACTCTCACCAGAATCCACTGTAGGTCTTCGTAGGAGAGGGTCTCCCGCAGGCGGAGGGAGTAGCTCTGCATTTCGCGGATGATGAAGACCATCGACGCGAAGGCCTTCTTGGCAGAGCAGCACGCAGATTCCCCTGCCTCTGAGAAACCTTCCTTCCATCTCTCTCCGCACGTCATGATCTGGTGGGAGACGGGCATATCGAAGATATTCGATCGAATGCTCACCGTCGGGGAATCTGTCGTCTCGCCCGGATGCCAATACGGCCGCTTGGGTTCGACGGCGCGCCATGGCGCCTTCAAAGTTCCCAGAGGCCCTGAATTTGAAAAGCCGTGAAAACGCGGGACATCGTAGGGGTTTTCTTCTCGTTCGTCAGCGAAGCAATTGGGGAAGACGTCATCCTCTTCGTCATCGTCGCCTTTTTCCATCATCTCCTCGACCTGCTTGGCAATCCGTATATGGAGCTCTTCGTCGTTGCCATCAGCAGAGAATTCATCCGAGTGATTGCAGCAAGTTGGCGTGAGTCTGCGGTGCCTATGTTTGGGAACGACGAGGAGCAGGCCAAATTGCGAGAGCTTGGGTTGCGGGTGGTATGCAGATGGGGCAAGGGTGCGGTTGGAATGGGTGCGATTGGAAAAGAAAGTTGATTTGGGTAGAAAAGAAGAAGAAAAGACGATGGTTTGAGGCGGATGCAGCGGGGAGAATACAATCTTCGCAGCTTCCATTCCTCAAACGAGGAGGAGGAGGAGGAGGAGGAAGTGGGCAGTCAGAGAAGCGGAGAGCGGGAGAGCGAGAATGAGAGGAGGTGCGATCGCGGAAGGGTGGTATAGGTGGAGGAAGAGAGGGCGAAGAAACATTCTACTTCTATTAACCACTTCACGCGCGAATGCGGTGGGACCGTGCAGTGGTCGCGGTGGGTCCCACCGCTGAGAAGGATGCTGGCTGCTTTTAGGGGAGGTTTTTCGCCTCTTAATGTGTCAGCCTCTCGTTCATCCGTGTACGAAACAAATCCAAACCATTCATCCGTCGTACAGATGGCCAAAATGTTTTTTTTAAAAAAAAAAAAAAAAAAAAATCTGTCTAATTTCATCATGTGATCACATGAATCTCCTGCGATGTTTGTTGCTACTCATGACTAAATATAAGGCATGATTGCTCAAAAATTGTGAATTGTTGTGTGGGTCTCCCCCATTTAAATATTGCTACGTTTAGATGGATTTCAATGCTCAAATTTCGATTTCCTATATTCGTATTTGAGGGCGGTGACTGATAAGTTGTTATGGTAGCGCTAGCTCCATTAAACTGGGCAATATTATACTCGAGTAATCTCGACTAGTAATGGAAAAAAAAACTTATTTGATGTTTACCAAATTTGTTTGTTATTTCTTAACTTTTTTTTTTTTTTTACCATATATTCACTTGCTTAAAATCTCATTCCATACTTCCGTCTAATTTCACATAAAAGGGTGAAATTGGTGATTAAGAATCCCATAAGTTCGGTTTTTTTTTTATGCAATTGACATATTTTTATGGCAACATTAGCTCGTATGTTGGTATCCGGCTTTTGCACTTTCATAGTTTTACTTTTACCTGCATATATTTTGGGTAAAATTGCATAGGCATCCCTTAATTTTATAAAATTGTAAATGCGCTACATCGTTGGCATGAAATTCAATTCCATTAATGTTATAAAGTTGTAAACACATTACAATATTGGCATGAAATTGCAAGTGCAACTCTTTTGTTAAAATTTTAATATTACAGTGATTTTCGATGAAAGTACAATAATATCACCCATTCACATATGTTAGAATAAATTGTATTATTTCTAGCTAGTATTTTCATGGAAATTGTTCTAAAAAATCATTACAAATAATAAATATATTAAAAACATAATAATCCCTATTAATAAATATTTTAATATTAGCAATAATAACTTTAGTAATTAATTTATGGAATTTTTGCAAATATACCTACAATAAGTTTGACCAATATTACATCTATATCCCTAAGTTTGCCGAAATTAAAAATATACTCAAAATGTTTGCATAAATTTGCAAGCGTATCTCTTTCGTTAAGATGCCATTAAATTTTTTATAAAATGATGAAAATACACTTTAAATTAAGTAATGCACTTGTAATATTTTCAATTTTCAACTATTATAGACATGTTTGTTATTTCATTATTTTATATATTTTTACCTATATTAATATTATTTTAGATTATTTTATAAATATGCTTACAATATTTACAACAATTGCAAGTATAATACTTGGTTTAGATGACATTATCATTATTCTATAGAAAAATCTAACGGCATCATAACGGAAGGGACATGCTTGCAAATTATGTAAACTTTATGAGCATATATACAATTTTGGCAAACTTAGGCACACAGATGCAATATTGTTCAAATTTTGTAGTCATATTTGCAAAAATTTCTTAATTTTTAACAAAGGTATTTTCATTATTTTATCAAAAATTAATTGAAATTCCTAAACCCTGATAGAAGTGATATACATGTAATTTCATGTAAATATAATAAGTTGGTTTGCAATTTTGTATAAACTAAGGGATATATCTACAATTTCCTCCAAGTAGATACGGATGCAAAATTCCTTGACATATATTCATTAGATCATGTTATAATGCTAAAGCTGAATAATTAAATAGATAAGTAAACGTAGTTGGGAAGACTATTTGAGAGCATTTAGGGATATAATTCTTAAATCGTCAATATGATAATAAAATAGAATCACATTTAATCAATAATAAAATTCCTAATATTTTTTAAATTTTCTTTTAAACTTTGTATGCTTTATCGTATAAAAATATATGACTCACATATGAATTAAAAATTTCTAATATTAATTTATACTAGTATCAAAAATAATATTTTGTATAATCATTTGTTATTTGTGCAAGGAACTGGTTACTGCAACTAAAATTTATACTTTAATGGATTCCACTTCAAGAACTGGTTCATATAAATAAAGATTGCTCAGCATAAGCCTTGGTACCAGTTGGTCCCAGGTTTGATCCTGGGGAAATAATTAATTTTTGTTTGCGTTCTAGGAGCATTGTCTCCCGTACATACATATATAGATATTATACATGGAGCAAATTTTGAAAATATTAGTTGGGATGATTGATTGAGTTGTAAGTAAAATTCCATATGGAATAATTTTAAAAAATTGAATAGTGGCCACGAACTATTTTGATTTGTAATATTAGACTTGTTTCACACAATTTATAAACACCCTATAAAATAATTCTATATTAATGAATTAGATTACTTAAATTAACTATTTTAGGCTCATATTATTTATGTGGGGGCAACACATGCATTTAGGCAGAAAACATATTCAATTAGTTTTCAAAATTGAGACTTACTCTTTTTAATCAAACACAATGATTGACTTTACACATTATATTTCTAATAAAGTAGGTCTTGCTAACGGGAGAAATCCGCATACTTATTGCATTTAAAATAATTTACTTAGCTAATTAAGAAACTTATTTCATCCAAGTGAAACATATGCATAACCCTTATCAGGAAAATGTGTAAAATCTAAAATTATTTAACTTATACGTCAATTTTATTATTGTTTATTTAACTTGTAAGCTATTTAAAACATTCTTCGCATTATGTGGATAAATGATTTTACAAATTATCGCAGTACTATTTAATGTCTTTGAGCATAGATCTAAGTATTATTATAATTAAGCAAGGATGGTTCACCAAGATTTAAATGATTTATAGTACTATGATAAAATAATAATTTTAAGTAATGTGATTGGTTGAAGTTTGTTTTCATCACTAAAATGAGGCCATCTGTGTGTTACCACATAACATTTCCTCTCAAGTGTGATCCTTTTCGATGAATCTATGTTTGCCTCTCGCTCTCGAGTGATGTCAATTTTGAGACCTATATTGCAAATATGATGCTGACCCAAGGTTTGAATTATTAAGCGAATTGATAATTATAAATATGATTGTCGACTTGGATTTTATTAATAAAATTTTGCAGATAGTTAAAATAGATCAGCGACTACTCTATTATTAGCTAATTAATATTAGATCGGTGAACATTTTTGGAGATTAGCTAGGATAGTGGAAAATTGAGGAAGCTGGGCTTCCTTTGAGTTGGCAGTAGCAAGCGTCTGCGGTTCGAAAATCGTGAACTGTGAAGCTAGCTAGCTAGTGTCACCCACCTTGATTGCTTGAGTAGTTTTAATTTCCTAATATATATATATAGATGTAGAGAAGTGAGAAACTAGTAACCCGTTAGAGTAACCAGCATATATAGCTAGATATATATTTGAAAGCTAGCTAGTGATCTATGCCGCGGAATCCATTCACCAGCTATATGTTTCTTAAAATACTCTCTTGCACTCTTGCAGTACTCAATCGTCCGTGTTCGATCAATCGCTTCTTGTTGTCAGCAAATCAAAACAACGTTTGTTAGTAACTAATTAGCGCCAGTAATACTAGCGGATTTTTCTCAGCCAAGATGGAGAACTCTGTTCACCTAATTAAGCCAAGGGTAGGCAAATGTTTCACTTAATTTATCTTAAAAAAATTCATTTACAATATTTTTTTAAAATATTTTCTTCGTACACTTGTTTATCTAAATGTGTTTAATATATAAATCAAGTTTTACTATTTTTAGATATGTGTATATCTTTAAAAATCTCAAAGAAATATATACACATATCTAAAAATGATAAAATCTGCTTTATATGTTAAATACACTGAGGTAAATAAGTATATAAAGAAAAAAGTTAAAAAAATTATAAACGAGTTGTTTAAGGTAGGCTAAGCGCTAAGCGAGACATTCACTTAGCCCTAGCTAATACGATTACTTTTCATTAAGCTTCATTGCTTGTCACGTAATTATCTTCTCACTTAATTCACTTCTCAATTGCTGATGAATATTGCCTACGCATTTTTTTAAAAAAGGAGTTTCTTTTCAAATATACTTACTGCATTTGATCCTAATATCAAATATATCTACTACTTTTCAAAATCCCACATATACCTCTACGTTTACAATTAATCCTAAAAAATCTGTGAGTTAACAATGTTAGTTAACATGTGAAATTACTAATATGCCCATCAAATTTTGGACATAATTGAAAAATGGAATGTCATGTATGTATATTTAGAGTTAGAGTCAAACGTAGCGTATATATTCAGGAAAAGTCCAAAAAAATACGATAAGGGTTTACATATACTACAATCCTAAATTAAAATATAATAAGCACGGCTTTTAAATTTATGAAGCTTTTTTTAGTATTAGAAGATAACTAGATAAGTATATTACTCACCATATCATAAATTTTCAGAGGGTTCAGTTCAGAGAAACCATGAACACTGCAGGCCAAAGTTGGATCTATTTCTTATTGGGCTTTTCCAAGGGCTATTTTATGCCTAGCTTTTGGACTCGATGGACTTGCCATTTCCGTCCACGCATTACCGAGATCCTGATTTGAGCAAGCCTGCGCAAGATAGACCATCGACAAAGAAAAATGCTTCAGTACAAATATAGTAATGAACCAACATATGTGAGTTTCTGAAAGGGGCATTTACAATATTTTGAAAGAAAGATACACTCACTTCCTTATTTAGTGTAATTAACGGTGTCTAATTAGTTGGCGGAGGCACGTGGAGCGTTTTTGTTTGGTGGAGGGCAATTTCTCCCACTTAAAATTTTGAAAATCAAACAAACCTCCACAAAGTTTTTAAAAAAATGTGTAAAAATATAATTCATTACCTCAAATAATATGCCCCACTGGCCAAAGGTACTGGCTCTACTACCATCAACATATAGAAAACTATCGAATACCACAACCACTTGCGGGCTAGCATAAGTCGGAAAGTTGCACAAGGCCCGGACGAAGGTTAAATGGGTCATAGCGTTTGGTTGCTTCAAGTTCCGATCGAGCCAGCTATGTTTAGTTTTCTTAGGCTATGTTTGGGAAATGATAAAATTTCTAATGAAAAGTTTTTAAAATCAAAAAAATTATGTGATATGATAGAAATAATAACGAGAATTAAATAGAATAAAATTAAAACAAATATGTTAGTTGTATGAGTAGTTGTGTAAAAATGATTGAAATGTATGATAGTTATACAGGAATAAGCGAAAAAATAATTAAAAAATAGGATAATTGTGAAGAATGAAAAATTTTAGATTAAAAAGTTTTAGTGTAAACAAATACTCACTTAATAAGTTTACCGTCCATATAAATACATAACGGCAGTATTTCGTTGGAGGTACAAGACTCATAAAAACATTCTCCTTTTCCTCAATATTTGTCTCTCGAGAAATCATGATGAAAAAAAATTTCAACATAGAAGCAGCTTTTGTAGGTTTACCTTTTAAAAACCTTTTCATTCAAAGATAACATATGTCCAAAAGTTAGATGCTACATTTCACTCCAACAAAATTTAGGATAAGAAAGGGATATGATGAGTTGCTAAAAGTTAGCAGCAAAATTTTTATTTCCTAGCTAATAGTGACTAAGCTATACCTTTTAGCAATCAAAAATTCTTTTATCCTTTTGCTAAAAATATTTTATAATTAAACTTTAGCAACAAACTTATAAATAGTTTGTTTTTATAACTTTTTAAAGAAATGTTCTAACAAAAGAAAAGAGATATTTTAAATATACCCAAATCTTTGTCATTAGTTTCAAATATATGCACTAAGTATGAAATCTTTCCTATATACACATTAAGAATGCCCCAAATATCAAATACATCACAAACCGTCACTATCTGTTAGAAGACAGTTAATACGAAGAAGAAATAACAGATATATCTTAAATTTAAAATTTAGTTTGAAACCCCTTTGGACTCTCTGATAGAGGAAACTATTTTATGTTCATGGATATAAGAAAAACTTGGTTAAAAGACTCGTTGTTGCACATTAGCATTCATCAGGACTTCAAACCAAGCTCTAAGTCTAGAGTATGTATGTCATTTCCTCTCAACATTGACAGTCTTTCAATAGACAATGATGATTCACGGGTGTTTTAATATTTAGAGCATTCTTAATAGGGTGTGTGTGTGTGTCTATATATATATATAAGATTTTATATTTAATTGGTATATTTGAAATTAATGGAAAAGGTTGTAGGCATATATGAAATTATCCCTAAAGTAAAAGAATAATAATAAAAGAAACCAAAAGTAACTTTTAGCAGCGAACTTGTTTTTTTGCTAATGAAAATTTTTTCGGAGCACGCACAGGATATTCGATCAGATGCCAGCCCCCGCCAGGTTGTTCATGGCCAGCTGTACGCAGCCACTTCCAGGCTTCCAGCGGTTCCAGTCATTTGGTCGAGTCAAGAGTCAGAAAAGTGACTGGGTGGACTAGAGTTGGAAGAATCAGCTGCCCATATTGGTCTTGGTCCGTGGCCCACCTGACGATGGGAGGAGACTAGCTTTCTGGGAACTTTCATGGCAGTGGGTAAGCAAAACACAAAGAGGGTGCTCGGGTTTCATACAGCTGGCGTTTAGCCGTTGAGATGAGCAGCTCTCTTGCTGAGTAAATGCATGCGTGGTGTTTGGTAATTGAAATTATGGCACTAATTAAACAGCCAATTTAATTTTCTAATCTGAAAGTTTGCTTCATTAATATTTATGTAATGAAAAGATGGGTTAATAAACGTAGTTTAATAATATATGAAAGAGGCGCATATATCTTAGGTGTTTTTTTTATATGACATATATTTAATCTAGACTATTCAATTTTCAAACTTTCACTAATTATATTATTATTATTATTTTGATTGGTCACTAATTATATTATTATTAACCTTTCTTAATAAAATACCTTTAATTGGTTCGAGGCAGCATGCAGTTGAATTGATTCGGCCCCAAGCAAACAAACAAGGTAAAGAAGTGTGCAGTTTATAGCAGCTAGGACAGAAAAGTAGCATGCTAGGCTTTTTCCAGCTAAAATTGGTGATGAGAAAATATCATTCCTATAAAAAAAAACTATTTACTGCACACCCAGCTAGATTTGTAAGGGACCTTACTTAATATTAAATTACACAGGTGATCATATAATTTTATAGGATAACCTAAGAACGTGCTCATTTTGAGATAAAAGATGGATAAGAGACGGGGCCATATATATAATAAATTATATTTGTAATGCATTATTAAGGGAACCGGCACTACAACAAATGTTAGTATAACTAAATTTTATGCAACATAATGTTATCTGCATGTAAACGAATTCAACTATAAATGTATTTTCTTTATTAGTTGTATGAGTTGCATCTCATTTCATATTACAATCAAGCTCACTAATTCATACGAAAGATGAGAGCTTATGACAACAAGCTCTCATCCATATTCATTTGGGGGATAGCAAGTTCTTATATTATAATAGCCCAAAACCGAATCTCACATCGAAAAGAAAAGAAAGTTTATGAGAGTTTATACGTAGGTTTTAGGTTAATTATAGTTTGACACATTTTTAAATTGTGCAGCTTAGCTGCTAAGCTAAAGCAAACAATATTACAATATTGGATTCATAACCCATAGGCCTAGGATGGTTCTTTTTTAGTCTAAATATTACAAATGGTATCAAAGTAATCTCCCTTAAGTAGATATGGGCAGAGGCCCAAAGTTAAGTTGAATTGTGATTTGAGGAGGAAGGGCTGAGGCCTAGAGTTAAGATAAGTGGGTAGAGACCCAGAGTTAAGTTGAATTGAATTGTAGTTCGAGGAAGAACTAGGCGGAAGCTGGTAAACTTAGAATTGCCCAGAACTAAATTTCGCATGTTTATAAGTGGGTCTTAGGTTAAACATAATATAACACATTTTAAAATTATGTCGCTGAACTGCTAAGCTAGAGCAAGCAATATCACACTATTTGACCCATGACCTACAGGCTCATAATGGTTTTTCTGAGTCTGAGCATTACACATATTTACATGAAAGATAACTAACGCTCATAATTAAATTGACCCCATGGAGGTTGAACTCATGCTACAGGCATCTATGCTCATGTCTATGACCAGTGGGGATACCACCTAGTTGGTGCTATAAATGCATACAAGTATATGTTTTTAGGTTATGAGACTTGCTCAAATCTAATTAATTTTTATATTTTTTGTAATAAAAAATGATTTACATAACAATAAAGTTAGTTAGATGGGCCAATTTTTTATGGTCAAATTTTTAATTTAGCTGCATTTGGTTAAATGAAGTGAAGTATTTAGCTATTTTCGATTAATGTAGCTGAATTCTATATAAACGCAGTCAAAGTTTTATTACTATTTACAGTCAAATTTTAATAGTTACTTTAAATATTATTTTTTGTTGTCTTTGATATAACAAATAATTAATTCTAATTAAAATACATCTAATGCAGCCAAATATATATTATATGTGACTAAAAAGTTAGTTGTATAAAATCAAATTTTTTATAGGGTTAATGCAGCTACTTATGTTTGACTACAAATATCAATAGGTTTTTTCCTACAAAAAGTAGATAAACAATTCGGGCAAAAAAAAAAAGTAGATAAACAATTGTATTTAATACATGATGTAGTGAAATCAAAATTTGGCCGTTAAAACAATAAAAAATGGCCATTAAATGGTAACTAAATTTATAAATTTTTGTTGAAGTGTGGATTGTCAATGATCTTATAGAGGTAAAAGGTCCTTACAAGTAACATATTTCGGCCATCATAACGTACATTCAGAGATTTTGAAATAGAATTTCAATTTCATTCATTTTGGAAATCATCAAAATAAAACAATCAAAGGGGTTATATTAAAAATGCAAAGGATTTTTTACCAGTGAAAATTGTTATATATATATATATATATATATATATCTCTCTCTCGATACATATCCAATTTCCTTAAAATTCATGTTTACTGGTTAAAATTTTACGTTCATGTGGCGATGATATTGTATTGTATTGAAAGTGGATACTTTTGGTATTGAATGAATTCCATGAGCGGAGGGGAATCCTATTACGATTGACATATAAGGATTTGTTTAGTAATTAATAAAAAATAGAGAAAAAATTTAAGTAAAATTTTGATATGATATAACATGGAAATTTTTTAAGAAGTGAGAAAATAATAGAATATGATAGAGGTTGCGATTAGTAGTAAAAAATAATACACATAAAACAAATAAAGTAGTTATACTGAAAAATGTGGAAATTAGATATTTTGAATATAAAAGTAACAATAGAAAAATTGTAATAGTGAAACTAGTGTAAGCAAATTCTATACTGTATAATAATACAGATCAATCTCTCTCGGAGTAAACCGTTACTGCATAGATGAATTTTAATAAGAAGGAACAAACAAGAAGAAAAATCTGACCAAGCATGAGATTGATAACAAACGTTGAAGAAGAAGATATCTGCTTCTATTTTTCAACGAGTGCTGCCGTCCCTTGTCTTCTTCAACGTGCGCTGTCGCATCTCCTCTCCGTTTTTTCCAGAGGAATAAGAGAGAGGTGTTCGTTTGTTTGCGTATGAAAAGTATAACTACCATGTGGGTCCCACCACTCATTGGGCTGCCTCCACGAGTGGGGAAAAACCCAGCAAGTTTTGTAGGAGAAGCTGGTGATTTCATTAGTCAGTTAAATGCAAGAAGGAAATGACCCAGAAACAACGGGCAATTTTGGCTCTGTTTCTTCTTCTCTCTCTCTTTTCCACCGTCATGGACGTACGAAACAACTTCTTAGCAGGTAAACAGTTTGATTGATTGTACGTATGGAGGTCTGTAGGTGCGACCGTCCGAGCGTTCAAATTGCTTCTTCCGTGGAATATTGGTGTGAATCCTTGCTGTCGTCCACTTTCAGAGAGAGAGAGAGAGAGCAGAACAGAGGATCGGGGATCTTGTGGGGCATGCACACATCTATCCAGATATTCCAGTATTCCGCGTTTCCACGAAAGTCCAGTGAAGATTACGACAATGACAAACGACCCCAACAGACCCGCCACGTGTCATCGAGCTCACGATGACGATGTGCAATTTTCGTGTTTGGTCCGTCAGTCAGATCATTGGCAACTTCTGGGCCACCTCCCATGCATTTCTGTATCAGGCGCTTCCTTACGTGCTGCTGAAATTGAAGGCTCCTTGCTCAGAAACTACATTGCTTTTCTCCTTACTTCGTTCATAAGCTTCTAAAAGGACTTGACGTTTTAGATTCGCAGCCAACACTAACACAATAACACTACACATGCTTCTTCCCGGTTGCAGCTTCTATATACCCCCCAAATGTACCTTGGGCGACAACTTCTTTTCTTTCTGGTTCAAGAATTGACGCAGAGGACCTAGAAGAAGAAGAAGAAGAAGAAGAAGAAGGTTGGTGTTTCCGTCATATTCTTGTTCACTGATATCTTGCTAGATGACTTGCATTATATATCAGAGTATTTTTATAGAATAGCTGGGCTCCAGTTATCATAATAAAACGGCCATGATGAATGTTGTATCGTTCTTTCTTGCAGTTGATCAGGATTTCGCAGCGAAAGAGCAATTAACTAAGCTGAAATGAAGAAGCTGGATCTTTCAATCCGCTTTAGTGGGTGGGGGGATGCGGCTTTCATAGTAGGTAACAACCTTTTCCTTTTCCATGGAATTATTCTTTTGGTAGGTCAGTAAGATCAAGCAGGGTCATGACATCGAATCATTGCGGATGAGGAATTGAGGATCGAATGCGCTACTGAAGTGCAGATCTATATATGGGTATGTTGCAGTTGGTCTATGAGCTGGCTAGTTATAGATGTTTAGACACTGTTCCACATACTCGGTAAATTGCATATATGGGCATTAATCACCATAGATCGACATGGATGACGTTGCTCTCTCTGATGTACTTTTGCTGCTTAAATATACGTTTTTTTATTTTCTTTCCACGCTAAGCAGACGTCAATACGTACCCGCCCACCTTCCAAAATGTAAATTATTTCTTACTTGGGCTAGATGCCTGTGGTTTTTTCAGGCTTGGTATTCAGTAGCAGCCTTGTAGAGTATGCCATGGTTGGGAGTTTGATGGATTTCCTTCGGAATGCTTGGGAAGAGAAGCTACCATATGCGGCAGCAACAGTGAATGTTCAGTCCGGGCTGGTGGGCCTCATGGCTTTTGCTGGAGCTTTCCTCACCGATGCCTATCTGGGCCGGTATCGCATGGTTCTTCTTTCGACAATCACCTATATTTTGGTAATTATGAAATCTTGCTCTCCTTTTTTCATCACTTCAAATGTTAACTTATTTCGATGCCCATTTAAATCTAATTACCGGATCTCCTTCCAGGGACTGGGTCTATTCACATTTTCAGCATCTCCTTTGACCAAGAGAGGACCAGAAGCGGCCTCTATTTTCTACACAGCTCTGGTTCTAATATCAATAGGCCAAGGTGGGTATAAACCCTCGCTGAAAGTCCTTGGCTCTGATCAGATTGAACGCAAAGACAACCAGAAAGTAGCAGAGGGCAGAACTCAAGCTTGGTGGGACACGGGGACCTTCTTCGGCATGGGCGTCGGTCTCATTGTAGCTGCAGTTCTCAACGACGAGGACGACTGGAAGATGGCCGGCACCGTTTCCACGGCCGTGATGGTCGCGGCTTTGATCGTTTTCTTGTGCAGGACACCTTTCTACGCGATCCCCAAGCCGTGCGGCTGCCTCCTCCAGCGCGTCTCACGGGTGCTGATAGCCGCCGCGGTGAACAGGAACGCGGATCATCCAACGGATGCGGATCAGCTGTACGAGATACCTCAGCCGTCGAACGGGGATCAGCTTTTGCCTCACACGGATAGCCGCCCAAGGTCAGACATGTTACGTTTTCGTCCTTTGGTTTTGCGTTTGGACATTGCGCTCGTGATTTTAATCTGTCAGAACTTGAACGTATTTATGGAGTTACTGAGCATCATGTGATATTTATTTGGGGTTAATTCAATTCGTCGTCTTCAAACACTGGATTGATGTGCCGTACGTACATCGGGATCGAAATTGCTTGTCTGCGGACCACGGTTTAAGACTCAAGAGCGCGGCGTCAGCACGTCTGACAAATCAATGTTAGCGCCGGTGGATACTGTTCCTGAGTCCCAGTCCGGCAGTACTCGGTGGTTTTGATATCGTGGAAAGTTATAGCTCTTATTATTTTTTAAAATATAATTTTACTTTTAACTATTTGATTTTTCCATTTTTATTCTTATATTTTTTCATTTTTTAATAATTATCCTATTTCTTTCAACATTATTTTTGACATATCATGTTATTCCCATACTTTTTCAAAATATTACCTTTCCACTTATATTACCAGAATGATGCCTCATTTTATATTCCACAGGGCAGGATGGCTGTAGGGGGCTTTACTCATGCGAAACCGGGTGCAATTGGGTGCTGGATAAGTTAGATTCGTTAGATCCAATTTGTAATTTGGGCTGGGTCAAGCTGCAATATAGCCGAAGATTTTAATTTCTCTAACCCTTAAATTAAATTATGAAATTTACATGCATACTCTTCTTTTTCATTGTTTTTACCGCAATTTAGTCTTGAATATAATTTTATTTTTTCATATTGTAATTAACATAAGATATTTATTTAAAATAAAGATATTGAAATAATGCAATATTATATACTAGCCGGTTGCACTCGGAGTTTGCATGTAGCATATTGATATTTCCAACTCAAATCTCATCCAGTCCATTATCTTGTTTATCACTACCATTGTACTTTTTTTTAATGGAAAATCACAACCGTTGTACTTAATCATTAATATCGGAGGAGCTTCAATACGGTGATCTTGTTAATCATTACCTTCTTTTCTATTTTATTGTTTTTATTTGATTGAGAACAATGACGTCACTCACATAACACTGATATACCTGCACGCCACGTGGATATATCGTTACCCCGTTTGCAAAAACAAAAGAGAGTCTGGCCATTCTCCGTGGCTGGAAGTGACTGCACTCAGATGTGTGGTCATAAAAGCCTCTTCCCCTCAATCTACGACTTCACAAAGACCATAGCAGCAAAAAAGCTTGTATCTAAGTAGCAAGACGAGGTGGATGCCAGTTGTATGCATGCTGTTTAATTAATTTCTAACTTCTACTAGTTTTTACCGAAAAAGAATTATTTACTCAGAAAGAAATATCTGTAAGTCCATTATGAGGCATCATTCGTTAATTAATTAATATCGATATCTTGAAAAGATTAATAATTAATCAATGCAGGTGCCTTGAGAAAGCCGCCATCAGACTATCATCAGATGCAGCAGAGGAAGGCAATATTAATTGGAGGCAGTGCACCGTAACACAAGTAGAGGAAGCCAAAATTCTACTGGGCATATTCCCCATTTGGACCACCTGCCTCATGTACGGCCTCGTCAAGGCCATGGGCTCCACTTTCTTCTTCGAGCAAGCCATCAGCATGGACAGGAAGATTGGCAAAATCACAGTCCCCCTCACCTCACTTCTAGCCTTTTCATCAACCTCCAAGATTCTTGTCTCTCAATTCCTTGTCCCCCTCGTCGAGCTGTTCACCAAACTAGAGCGTGGGATTCCCCCCCTGATGAAGATCGGCGCCGGGATGTTCTTTTCCATCATATGCTGCAGCTGTGCTTCGGTGGTCGAGCATAAGCGGCTGAAAATGATCAAGAAACTGGACCCAGTTGGAGGAGTCAAGCTTAAGAAGGTACCCATGAACGTGTTCTGGCTTCTACCCCAGTTTTGCATGCTCGGGGCCATGGATGGATTGATGAGCGATGGTCTTAAAGAGTTTTTCGAAAACAGCAACCACGTCCCGGATTCGATGAAAAGTTTTGGGCCGTCCTTCTTCCAAAGTGTGATTGGAGTGGGAAGCCTCCTAAGTGCAATTCTCATCGTTGTGTCTACTGAGGTGAGTAAGCGGGGTGGGAATATCTGTTGGATCGGCAACAACGTTAGTGATGCTGATAGCCATTTAGACTACTTCTACAGGACGTTTTCTGTCCTCAGTTATGTAAACTTGTGTGTTTATATGTGCATCTCCAGTATGTATGGTGTGAAGAAGGAGAAGATGGTGAACGAGGAATTGGGGAATGTGGAGCTGGCCTGCTGTCAATGACCAATAATTAAAAAAAAAATTCTACTATTCTTTTATTCGTTCATGCATCATTTATGGGTCCAAACAAACTGCGGCATGTTTACAGAGGATTCTCAGTGTTATGCAATCTCTGCCTATAATGTTAAAGGATTATCTACGGGCATGACTAGCATTATTATTTTGGTAAATGACTAGCATTATTTTAATGGTAAGGGCATGGGCATTAGCATATTTGCCAAGAAAAAACTAAATTATTTTTTTATATATTAAGAATATGTTTTTTTTCCTGAAAACTTTTCAATTTAAAATCTTTCATTCACTATAACTACCATATTTTAATTTTTTCTTCACATATTTCTATATAACTATCATAATTTTCAATCATTTCTCCACAACTATTCATACAACTAACTATCCATTTTAATTTTATTTTCATTACTCCTCATCATTACCCATATTATATTACATCATTTTCTTCCATTTTAAAAACGTTTACATAAAAAAAATTTCATCAAAAATTTTACCACTTCTTATATACACCGCAATTTTAAAATATTTTTATCCATGTCAATACTCTTCCAAGTCAATTTCATTTATATCAAAACTGATGGTGATGGTTAGATTTAACAATTAAATAAATTGTAAAGGTTTAAGACTGGCTATGCTTATTGTCTCTAGGACATTTTTATCCGTTAAATCTAAGGACATTGATAAGTATTGATTTATAAAAGCGTTATTATAGACAAAAAAAAATTTAATCTTTGACATGCACAAAAATTATTTTTTATTCGTATGAATATTAATACCTTGTTATTTTATTTTATAGCTTCCGGTGGACAAATAATATTGCAAAGCATTTACTAAAAGCAAAAGTTGGAATTTGGTAAAGACATTGAATAATTGATTTGGGAATCACGAGGGCACCAAGATGCCTTGGTTGTGGCGAGTTGCACTTGAAGGCCCTTTTCCTGCCTACACAACAGTACATGGTCATGAATCATGACCCATGCGTTTCACACACCACCCTCAGCGGGTCCGCCGAGAACATTCGAAACAACCGCCGGTCGCAATGAGAACTAGTGGCGCATTTTGATGCCACGTCTCGGGGTGTTAATGGTCATGGTCAATCCATCAATCCGTTCTTCCAACCTGTTTATAAATGGGTTTAGGTTGAGATTTTTAAATAAACGGATTATGATCCGCCAACCCGTTTAACCATTTAATTAAATAAATGGATTAGGGTTGAAATTTTATAACTCATCAACCCATTTAGTAACTCATTTAACCCATATAATTTATTCAACCTGTTTAATTCGTTCAACCTATTTACTCGCATAACTCATTAAAGTTTTATATATATATATATATATGTAAACTCCTTGGTTATTTTCCTTATTTATTTATTTATTCCTCAAGTCATATAATTTTTATTTTTTTACTATTGCACTAATTTCATTTTTCCGTTACTGCCCTATTTTCATTTCCCCTATGCCGAAAACACCCTCTCGTCTTTTCATACGAAATCATCATCTTTTAGAGTTTAGACTTTCAGATTATTTATTATACAACCCGTTAACAACCCACCAACCTGTTTATTAAATGAGTTTTAAATGGGTTACGGTTGAGATTTTTTAAATGGATTAATAAACACATTAAAATTAAGATATATTAAATAAATTAAAATTAAAATTAAACTCCAACCCTAACAACGCAATCCTTTAACACCCGTAGCCACGCTCCCTCGATCCTCTGTTGTCGCGCTCGTCCCTCCTCCGTGATAAACGCGCTGCTGTAATCTGCGCTGGAACCTTTGTTTTTCCACTTTTTATTACTACTACTTTTTACGCTGCTTCCACTTTCTCGCGACAAGTTTGACGGTGACGTAAATGCACATGAGAGTCATGGAGCTAGCTGCATATATGCGACAGAAAAGGCTAAAAAAATATAAAATTACCGTTACCAAACTGGAATTGAAGTGGCATTTTACAACGTAATTTGCATTACCTTACTATTTTAGAGTAGATTTATTATTTAATTTTTATGAGAAGTGATCCGTTTAGCAGGGGTTAAGCACATGCTTACTTAGCTGTCTCAAAAAAATTCATGTACAACACTTTTTAACTTTTTTATATGCTTATTTATCTAAGTGTATTTAACATATAAACTAAGTTTTATTATTTTTGGATATGTTTATATTTTTCTTGAGATTTTTTAAACATCTATGTATATATACGTATTTAAAATAGATATGTGATTTCATGTGGCCGGCTGCATAGGACCCCATGCGTCTGACCGCGGGACCCCTTTTTAAATTGTTAAACACACCAGGCTCTACATGTTTATAAAAAAAATCATAAAAAATCTAGGGGGTCTCATGCACGGGGCCGTACGGGATCACCCCTCTTTAAAATACTCCTACCTTTAAAAAAAATTTAAAAATATATACGCATCCAAAAATGGTAAAAGTTGATTTATAGATTTAATACACTTAAATAAACAAGTATATGAAAAAAATTAAGAAATATTGTAATTGAATTTTTCAAGATAAACTAAGTGAGACATTTACTTAGTACAGGCTAACATTAACATTCATCAATTTATCTTGCAGAGTCCGTAACTTACGGCCACCATCAATACGAAAAGAAAATTTATGTGAATTTGGCTTACGCCAATTAGTTTCACGCCCAAGCACATGTGCTCCCCTGTTTAGGGTTCAATCCTTGTAGATTGCAAGAAGTGGCTTCCTGCTTAAAAATCATATAATAATAAATAAAAAAATGCAAGATTGTTTAGCAGGAGGATACTTCAAACCTCTAAATTTTACAATTAAAAAGTTCTCCAAATGATAATCTAATTTATTATTGCGGAGGTGGTCAGAACTGTGGACATGATTAGAAAAACATGTCACCATGTGCGCCAGACAAGTTAATACTGCACACACGAGATGTTTGGTAATCGACAATCATGGAAACTAGGGGTGGGAATCGGGTGCGGGTCGACCCGTGACCCGACCCTATTTTGTACCGCGGGTATGTACCCGGCGGGGCGGGGCAGGTCGAGAAGATTAAATTTCTCTGAACTTCCGGGTCGGGGCGGACCCGGCCAGACCCCGGACCTCCTTATACCCACCTGACCCGCATGACCAGCATGCCTGCACATATAAATAAGACTAAAACTAAAAACCCTAACCATACTGCTCCGTTCTCCGATTGTGCCGCATGCAGAACTACCACCCATTATGTAAGAAAGTGGTGGAGAGTAGAGATGGAGGGAATGGAAGATCAATGTCATCGTATTTTGGTTGCGTTTTTTGATCTTCACCTCTCATATTATTATTATTACCTTTGAACCATTCAAGCAGGTTGGACGGAATGCTCTTCCAACTCTGCCTTTGCCTCTTCTTCTTCCTCCAACACAGGGCCAGGGCTGCAGAAATTTTCCCAGTCACGCCATTAACAGTCCCTGCATGCTGCCAGCCTTTAGTGCCTTATCCCTTCCATATCTCTCCCTACAGGTGGCTGTCCTGCTCTTCTTGACAAATAGCTATGATTTTTTTTTCTTTTTTTTTTTCGAACTCTTGTTCAGAGAATAAAAATAAAATAAAATCTAGCTATTTCACATGTTCGGAGAATAGGCTTTCACTCATGTGCGTTGTCTAGTTCACCAATTAAAAGGTAATTTGTAGAAACAAAACAAATATATAAAAAATACAGATATTGATGTTTACAATAATTATGGTTATAAAAGGTATACATCAAATCTATTGTAGAAAAAACAAGTGACCGTAATATATGTCACATTTAGATATAAACTCACAAAATTGCTTTAAAATCTGTTAGCCCCACCCGTTGAAAATTTTCCTATCCTTATCCAAACTCAAAAATAGTTGATAAATATTATTAAAAAAACAGTTTGTAGCTATAAGAATCATGGTACTAATTACCATTATATGTAACAACTTTCTATATTATATATTTTTAGTATTTTCTTCACTTTTGTGTAAGCTTAAGTATATTTAATCAAACACTAGAATTATTGTATATGGTTTTGTTTTATTGATTGCGTTTGCATAGTGTTATTCAGGTCATGCATTTTGTAGGATTTCAAAACAAAACGGAAAGTACTATCAATGTTCTTTGCACTTTTTAGGTATAACTGCTATCATACTACATATTTAAATAATTTTTATTTTAATTCTAAATGTGACATCCATATTATTTTTGTTGAAGATAAACTGCAAAGGACATTGAATGAGTTGAAGAAATTATTAGTTCTTCAAGTTGTGAATAAAATTCTAAATAAGGTATGTTTCATTAACTTATTTTCATATTCATGTTTTATTTAAGCAATGATATTTTACTTGATAGATTCATAAATTTTTAAAATAATCCTATTTGACCCGCTTTTTTAGCCCGACCCGTTGTCCCAATACTGACCCGAAGTACATACCGAGACCTACTAAAAAAAAGTAAGGGTCAAACCGAGCTTATCTCGACCCGGTATAAAAATAAGGGTCAAACTCGATTTTTTAAATATAGGGTCAGGGTTGGGCACACGCTGACCCGTCCCGACCCGCCCCAATTCCCACCCCTAATGGAAACTATCTTTCTTCTCACCTATTCTTCCAAAACTAGTCCGACATTTTTTTGATGTGACATTTTAACTTTTTGATAATTTCACTTTTTTCAAATTTACGTCTATATTCTAATTACTTTTTCTACACAACTATCTTATTTATTTTAATTTTATTTTTATTATACGATACCATTTCTACACTTTTCAAAATATTATATTTTGTACTTTTCCACTTTATCACTATAAACACAATACCAAACATCCCTTAGACTATAACAGTAAAGACTTCACATCTGTTAACGTCTTTTGGATAGATTTTTATTCGCTGGAGATCATAAACTCTTTATCTTACTATTTCATCTACAATTACTGATATTCAAATATCACATGGTACGTATGACATTCAGGCAGGTGGCAACATCATGCAACACCACATGACATCATTGCGATAAAAATTCAATTTTGGTAACTTTTATTAACTACCAACTAAAAAATCCTTGCCAGTATGAGCAATGTACCTATATCAAAAGGAAAATTTTTTTATTTATAATGTTACTTCTATATATAATGAAAGTTTTACTTGCTTATGATATATGATGCGTTTATTCTTACTTACGGCAAAGTTTTTACAATCGAATTAAAATTTGGTTGCCTAAGAATAAAATTTATAAAATATTAGTAATTAAAATTTTTTCTTAATGATTAATTAGTGCATGATATGTCCTCGACTATTGGCGACTAAAGTTTTTTTTTAGTAACAATTTAACCTTTTACAATACAATATATTTTCATAGTATACATGATTGTTTGGAGTTGGAATTTGACGTCCCCCAACACTTTTATAGCAACAGGTGAAGTGGGCAGGAAAGAGGTCATCTGGAAAAGGAGGAGATAGTCGGGTCCTAGCTCTGCTATGCTGCTCATGAAACTCTTTTTACCTTCATCCCTAAGGTTTCATTTGCCATCTTTTCTTTCATCCACAGCAAGCATTCAACTGTGGATAGCAGTTAATAAGCCAACTCAGATCGAAGGATCAATAAGCATCGACATGGGCGAAGACGAATCCGCGAATAGCCATGGTCGATAGTCCAACATGAGGACTGCTGCGAAGAAGGCGAAGATGTGATTCAAGAAGAGCGCTAGCGGGTGGAAAGCTACTTGTTTTATCATAGGTAACTGCTAGAACTCTCCTGGTCATCTCTGCTCGCAAACAACCTCGATCGGATATTGGCAGCTGGTTATAGCTACCCCAACAGTCCAAATTTCACATGCATCTCTAATTCCGTATGCGCAAACATGCGCGTGATCGATGTCTAGCTAGCAATTAATTAAATTATTCTCACTCTACTCCATCGAAAGATCATCTAGATGTATGCTGATTAATTCTGGGGCCGGCCGGAAATCAGAAGCTTTGAGCTGGATTTAATCATTTAATTATTAATTAGCACTTGGTATATAGAGAAGGGGGGCCAAATGGCTAATGGTCTCTATTTCCCTGAAGGAATTGAAGCACAAGGCAAATCATGACCCCAGCCGTGAAGAACCTGACGGCCCGTTTATTTGCTCGAAAAATGTTCTTTCCCCACTTAATTTTATAAAAACCCAGCTTGATAGTTGCTAGAACGGTCTTGCTTTGGATGTATATGGTTCTAAGAAATCCGGATTGAGATAACTTTAGAACTCGCAAGGATGGAATCTTTTGTAGTTAGTAAAAAATCCAAATAGCCAGTGTTTGTTAAACGAAAAAAGGAAAAAAATTTCCACTAAACTTTTCCAAGAATTTTTATTTAACTATCTTACTTCTAATCATTTCTACACATCTTTTCATACAATTAATTTACTTTTCAATTATTTCTATATTTTCTTCTATACAATTACCTTTTACTTCTAATTATTATCCTTATCTTAATTTTTATCATGTCACTTTCCCACATTTTTAAAACTTTTTCACACAAAAATTATCATCCCAATCAAATTAAATGAATTTCTCGAATTTATGTAATTTTAATTTTTTGTTCCCGTTTAAAAAAATTAAATGTACTTCCTAATAGGAAAGAACAAAGAATTTATTCAAAAAGTAAATGATTACTAAAAAGTCAGATTGTTAATTTTAGTTAATGATTTGTTATTTCTACCCACTGACCATTGCGTGGAAACAAAACATATAAAATAAGTTAACGTAATATATCCTTTCTTAATTTTGTTACACATGTACGCGGAACGCAAATCACATGTTAAATTCATCCCACTGCATAAGGCATAGTAGACATGTTTTAATTCTTTTGATCAAATATATGGTTTAATTCTTTATAAAAATAAATCTAAATTAGATATTCATGTGGGTTACAGTGAATGAAATATATAATAGAGATAGGACGACATTTAAACCGTTGAAATACTTGATTCTGAGGAGATAACTGGTCCAGATGCCATACCTTAGATTTTCATTTTTCGTGCGTGTATCATTATTATTTTTCTTAAGATCCAAATAAGTTGTCCTGCCTGTTTTCATACGGACGATTTTTATCTTTAATGCCTTATGCTCAACAGCATTGAGTTATCCATCATGATGTTTGTTTTTTGGGACTTTCATCGTATGCTCCCGGGCGCATGCAGTGTTCCTGGGTGCATACACCTATTTTTTTATTTTTTAAAATTTTTTTTTATGAAATTGTTAGCCCAAGTGTATTTAACGTATGTATAAATTTTTACCATTTTTGGAGATTTTTAGATATTTATTTCGGATTTTTAAAAATCAATGGCATTTTAGTAATTTAAAATTACCTAAACTGCCACTAATTTTTAAAAATCCGAAATAAATATCTAAAAATCTCCAAAAATGGTAAAAATTTATACATATATTAAATACACTTGGGCTAACAATTTCATAAAAAAAATTTGAAAAAAAATAAAAAAAAATATGTGTATGCGCCCAGGAGCATGCAGTGCTGCATGCTCCCTGGAGCATACGATAAAGGTCCTGTCTTTTAATAATCATCTAATCGAACCTCACTTACTAGCAGGCTTGTAAAATAAGAATTTGCACTTGGCATTTGAGATATTTTACATCCGCCAGCATAATTTGCGCTTCAGGCCATTGCTAGAGATTGGTTATTGGTAAGAGTGTAAATGGAGTATGGTTGACTTGGGTTGAGATAAACACAATCCTAACTCAGATTATAAAATCTCAACGCAACCTTACTTTCAATTTTATTTTTTATACCATGACCAATCCTATTTTAATCCTATAAAAATCGATTCGGTTCGGATTAGAAATCGAGTTAATAAATATATAATAATTAAAAATATTTTGTTAATTAAATCTATCTTAAAATATAAATTTATATAAAAGAAAAAATTAATCTTTTTAATAGAAATACTTTCTAATCTGTAGCTTGTACAATGATATAATTGTTAAATAATATTATTTCAAAGTAATAATGTCTAGTTAATTCCTATGTATCATGTGCTGATATAAGACTATTTATAATTTATTATATTATATAGTAATATATGAAATTGGGTCGGGTAGGGTTGACTATCATCCAACCCAAACCAACTCACTTTTAAAATGGGGTTATATAATTTTCAAAATGCCTAACCCAACTTTATTATAAATTGGGTTTGGTTAGTCATGTTTGGGTTGAAATCAACCCTATTTATACCCCTAGTCATTGGTGAGCTATTGTTTTGGCCCTTCGGATACCTGCATCTATAGTAGATGTACCATTATCTTAATATCTAGTTATTAACGAACTCTACTGCACAAAGATTGAGTTTTATGTGTCCATCGAAAGGCTCATAATCCTTTTTTATTTGACTGAACCTTACTGGACTGATTTGTCATTAATGAGAATTTATCAAAAATTTATGGTGGGCATGTTGGAAATAATATGACCTACAAATTTAGAAATTGATGGGCCTGTTTTGGATTAACCATAATGATGGGCCTTGGCTAAATGTCATAATGTACATTGATGTATCCAAACACATTCGACGTAAGTTCTTCGGATCTAATGAGTATGGATCCTGGGCCGCTGCTAGCATGCTACATTCCACGCGTATCACCGGAAAAACCTGGCCCATCCAACTATCTTTTCTTGAGTTCGACGGCCTGGCTACTAATCAGAGCCCGCTATTTGGCCTGTGTTCTACTCAAGTCCAAAGCTAATTAGCTAAACGCAGCTACCAATTACAAATATGCTCTTTCATCAAAAAAAAAAAAAAAAAAAAAAATTACAAATATGCTCTGCACTCCATCGTGCTTTTCAGCCATCCACTTGTTGCCTCATGGTGCTGGTGAATGCAGGCATGTGCAGCAGATTTACTATTACACTTGCTTGCAGAGTAGTTGCAGCTCGATCGTCCCATCCTTCTTAATTGCAGGTGCTGCTGTCTGTAAAAGCTCTGTAAAATATGCAATTGTATGGGGCTTGATGGATTACATCACCGGCATTTGGGGGAAAAAAATAGATTTTGCCGCGGCAACCATAAATGTGAAAGAGGGTTTAGAGACTCTGATGACCATCGTCGTAATATTCCTCTCAGATGCTTATGTCGGTCGCTACTTCTTGCTTCTTGTCTTCATGACTCTGCATACATACGTGAGTGAATGATCGAGTTGACCACTTTAATTACGTACGTATTCCAAATGATGTTTTTAGATTAATGTATGTTTGATGAGTTTCGTTGGTAGTAAGGAATATTTTCCTGCAGGGATTACTTGTTTTCTCGCTTTCTGTACCCAGCGACACTCCCCTTTTCTGTATAGCTTTGGTGCAAATTGGTAGCGGGTGAAGGGGGAATGGAGGGCGCCTTAAAGGAGTTGGAGTGGATCAGTTTGTTGGAATCGAGAACCGAAAGTCATTAGCACGCCCCTCACAAATCTGTTCGTACGCCGGCTCCTTTGCGGGGTCAGCCCTGGGGATAATAACAAATGACTTCATTTTTAGTTACTATGGTAAAGAGACTGCGTGGAGGTTTGGTGGTTTTATTTCAACGGATTTGATGGGAGCAGCATTTTCTGGGATGGCGGCAGGCACTCTTCTGTACAAGATAGAAAAGCCCCAGAATAACCCTTTCAAACGCATGCTAGAGGTTCTGGTGACCGGGATACCGAAGCGACGAGCGGATCGTCATAGCTTAGATGAAGGGACTAGAGTGAGGGGAAGATGGCATCCCCAAGAAGAAGGTTCTAGAAGGAGTGTTGGAGAAAGCCAGAGCAAGGAAGGATTGAGAGCAAAGAGTAATCTCGCGTGCAATGAGGCGATCCCAAAATTGGATGAAATCCTTATCAGAAATGGCAACATCGTGCCGACCTCAGATGATAAAAATTCTGCCGCCATCAATGCCAACGAAGGCACAAGGAGTGCTGGAGAAAGCCAGGGCAAGAAGGAAGGATTAAAAGTAGAGAGCAATGCATGCAATGAGGTGGTCCCAGAATTGGATGAAATCCGGATCAAAAATGGCAACAACATGCCTACCTTGGATGATAGAAATTACATCACCGTCAATGCCAAAGACGATACAAGAGATGACCAACGCAGATGTTAGGAGTTGGACAGAGCAGACAGCATTACCGAGAATACAACATCGGATCAGAGTTCAGAAGCAAGGGAGGAAAGCATCTTGGCTCTGCCCAACCTAGTCGAAGTGGAGGCAGCTACGCCTTTCTCCCTTTCTTAAGACACTTCATAGCCCTCCAAGCTTTTCCAGCTGGAAATGGCTTTCTAATTTGTTTTCCATATATGCATCCTTCACATAGATCAATCGTATTAATTTTTAGTAATCCAGAAACCATATCTTTGTTACTCAATGGTTTCAAACCTTTTATGTTTAGATGTCCATACTTCAAATGCCACATCCTAGAGCCATCTCCACTGGTTACTAAAGCAAAATTTTCCACCTTTAGGGACTTCTAATGGAAACATTTTGTTCTAAGTCATATGCGCATTGATCATCATCAGCCCTGACTACTTTTCTTTAATGACACGTGCTTCATCATCAAATAATATTGAGCATCCACTAGCCATAAGTTGTCAAACACTTAGCAAAATTATGTGCTAAATTAGGAACAAACAGAGCATTGTGTAAAAGTTTCACTTTACCATGACTAGTTTCAATGGCTACAGTGCCTTTTCCTTCTGCCTTCATTTTTTTGTCATCACCAAGCTTGACTTTCGTCTTCTCTGTCTCGTCCAGCTCTTTAAACATAGATGATGGGGTGAATCCTGCGGATTTTCGGGACCTGAATCCTGCGGCAGGTCTCTCCGGCGGCGCCGATTGGTGATGGGGTGCAGCTGTGTGAGATGTGTTCGTGGCTATTATGCGGAGGAGATATGGCGGTTAGGTCTTTCGTTGAAGGAGGATCAACGCGACCTAAAAATTTTTAAGGTGCGACAACCCGGCGGGAAGAGGTTTGAGCGGTGCAGATTGCCGGTCGGAAGTCCGGCAGGTGGAGGGGCGTGAGGCAGCGATGCGAGGTGGCTAGGAAAGATTGGTGAAATGGGCTTTTCTATTTCGGAAGATGTGCTTGAGATGGCGCATATGAGGTGTACCCGAGCAGTATACATGCGGCTCAGAATTGGTGCTTCCGGACTCGGATTTTTAGTGATCCAGTTATGTATTTCGATGTTTTTGAATGCTATAAAAGCGATGGTGAGGCTAGTCCGGACAGATTTTGCTTTGATTGTGCAGGATCTGATAGGTGGTTCAAATTAAGGTAAAGCGAGTAGACTTCACAGAGCTGGATGTTCTATATTGATGTAGAGATTTGAATGAGATGAGATATTGTGCTTTTTGTGAATCGGTGTAGATCAAAAGAATGTTACGTCGTTGGACATGGTCAAATTGGATCACGGAGATGGAGGTTGATGGGAAGAAATCAAGTTTGATCTATTTTGAAGCAACAACTCATAAGCAGATCTAGCGGTTTTCGATAGTCTATAATTGTGCTGATATCAAGAATACATTGAGCATGTGGAAATAGACTATTTTTCCTGAGTTTTGCATTGGACGGTGGCTATGAGATCCTGAGAATGCATTGACATTGGAAGTTGGAAAGCGTAGGAAGTCCTATAAATGCGATGGAGTTGGAAAACAGAATGCAGTTTATGTTTTTTGTAGCTGATGCACGATCAAATGCAAGGTTGATGTCCTGAAGCAGGTTGGATCACATGTACGCAGAATTTAAGCCAAGGTGGAGATTTGCTAAGTGTATTTTGTATTATGCATATTTTAGTTGTGCGAGTTTGAAATTACATATTAATTTTACGTAAGAGCTTATAGGAATTCTATTTATATGTAGATCAGTTAAAGATTCAGTGGAGCTATGAGATGTGTCATTAGGGCATGAGAAAAGAGGTAACAGAGTGTTTTTATTTGAGATGTGTTTAAGGCATCCAGAAAATGTGTGCAAAGCATTCTTATTTGTGTCTCTGTAACCTGTTTATCATAGTGGATTAGTGTCTTTCTTCTTTGATTTTTCCCTTCACGGTTGAAAAGTTTTTAACGTAAATCTTGGCGTCTTCTTGTATTTGATTTTGCTACTATTTCTTTAATATTATTTTATTGTCTATGCTTTTGTTGTGATCCATATAAACCCAAATCACGATTTCTAACATAAATCCATCAAACTTAGGGTTTGTTTGTAAATGTGGAATGGAAAAAATTATGGGATCTTGTGGAATGGAAGAAAAGAATATTTTGGGTATTGTGTAATTGATAGTAAATAATAGGAGTAAAGTTGGAATAAATAGATATGATTGAAGGTAGTATGTAGAAAAAATGATTGAAATATAGGAATAAATGTGTAAAAATATAATAATTATTTGATAAATGATTATTCTCGAAATACGTCATCCCACCATTCACCATGGCATGCCTCAATTGCTAAATGACAAACGTCCCCTTAATTAGAATTGACGATCCTTATAACAAGGGTTGGCAATAAAGAAGTTTAAGCATGTTTAGAATAATGAATTGGGAGAAGGAATTTGAACGAGAGGACGAAGGGGGGGGGGGGGAATCTCACTTACCTAGCCTGGCACGCAGCGCTAGATTCTGCTTCCGAAACCCCGAGGCAAGCAAGCAGCTTAGTACCTCATGTATTTTAATTTTATTCCATTTCCTCCTTCACATTACTACTGTCATATCATGTTATCCTCACTTTTTTTTTTCTTTCTTTTTTTTTTTCCTTTTTTCACTTTCGCACTTTTTACTTTTTACACACTCACTCACGAGTCACGAGAGAGGAGGGAAAAAAAAAAAAGGACAAAAGAGATATGGAAACTAACGCCGTACGCTATGGATTATTCTTCAACCTGCCGCTCACTCATGATCGATGCCATCAATTAGTTACAACTGTGTTGGCTTTTCTCCATCTGCACAGGGAAGCTCTAGCCTAAAAAACTGAAGTATTCGCTACCAAAATGCCATTGAGAACAATGAAGGCCTTGTTCCAGATCAGCTGCGGCGAATGGAAGGTCAGCAGCTTCATCATAGGTACGTAAACATCGAACCTAAGTACCAACCCTTCTCCATCGATTTAATTTGCCTATTTAGTTACTCTCTTAATTCAGACCTGGTCACCTAACAAATTCTCCCTCCCAATATTCCCATTAATTCTCTCTCTGTAACTCTTTATTTTTCCATTGCCGGCCGGGGTCTGGTGATGTTGTTGGGCCATGCAGGTGTGGTTTTCGGTCAGGCATTGGCCAAATTCGCAATCACGGGTATGTTGTCGGACTACCTTAGTGATGTTTTGGATCGTCCAAATACATCGGCCTCTATTCAAATCATGTTAATGGAGGGCTCAACGTCCTTCCTCGCTATCGTCTTCGCGTTCGCAGCAGATGAACATCTTGGTCTCTATTACATTCTTCTAGTCTCCGTCGCTTCCCATTTCTGTGTAAGTTCGACAAATTAAGGAGTTGCTCGGAAGTATGCCAAGCCAGTGGAATGGGATGTGATTAGTAGATTCAACGAGGAAGTTTACTAATTTACTATGGCGCATTGAGAAATAAAAAATTATATTAAAATTAAAAAAGCAATATTATAAATAGAAAAAGTAAAATTATTATGTATCATGAAATGAGATATCTTATTAGGTGAGAAAAGTTTTTTGAAAATAAAATATTTATCTCAATCACGTCCCATTCAAGCACTTTATATATAGCCGAACATACCATTCGGTACCAGAAATTTCATACTGCTACAAAAAAATAAATAAATAATCTTTGCTAAAAAAGAGTAAGTAGTGATAATAAAATTCATGATGCTCTCATTTTTCCTCTGTACATGGGAAGTATATATTTGAACATATTCTAGTGCAGAGAGACGAAAGCATGCATGCATGATAATCAGAATATCTTTAAAAATGTTAAATACCATATTTGCTGGGGTTCGTTTAGACCTTTTCAGTTTATAAACATTAATAATGTAATAAATGTTTGAGCAAAATATGGAATCCAATGTAATTTTGATATTTCAAAATTGTTATTTTTGAATATTACCTTCATTAATAATCATATGACTATAATAACTTTATCTTTGGCAATAAAATTCATCACTAAAATTACAACTAGTGTGCACTATTGACGTAACAATTTATTATCAAGTCATGTTAATCGCATGTTGCCTATGCATAAGCAACATGTTAGTAATGATTTTGATAATAAAATTGTTACCAATTTTATTTTTTAAAAGCTATCCAGGGTTTAGTCCAATTATATAGCATTTTGACCTTGTGTCAGTTAACCCAGGTTTGAATAGGTAAGTGGGAACATTTGTTTCTCATTTATTGTGAGAAGTTTGTGTCTCCCATTTTGTACTAAGAGCATTGTGTTATGTCTTATTTATTTGAAGAGAGGTTATGTAGGAAATTTGTAGATGTCTATGAAAAATCCTTATATATATTAGAAAATTTTAGAAATTTATTGATAGATAGACCTTATAGAATTCTAAAATCTTCATTTTTTAAAAAAATTCTCTAGGATCTTCATATCTATCGAAAGCATCAAAATATTTTAGGAGAACTTTAGAGTAATTCTAATATCGAGGATGTGAGAAGATTCTAAAGCGTGATTTCAATCGTCTATTCAAAGACATGACATGATCTCATAAGCTTATGAGAGAGGATCAAACCTATAAATAGAAGAGGTGACTCATTTGCTCCATCCAACCTCTATAAACAAAGTTTTCTTGTATACTTTTAAGTGATATAAGTTCTTTTTTTTCACTTTGTGTTCTTTCCTTTTATTCATTACCTTACTGTCATCACTTTCTTTGAGTGTTTAATTTAAATTAGGTTGACTTAGTTCTCACAAAAATATAAATAAATTTTAAGTGTCACATGAGCATTTGGTTGTGAAGTCCCAACTTGTAATAGTGGTCTTCTACTATTTATGATAAAAAAAATCCATTGAATAAGACACAAAAATATACTTTCAAATAAATTGTTATATGTAGTTTTGTCAAAAAGAATTGTTATATGTAACTAAACACACTCACGATTGTGAATTTTTCTTTATTTTCTCAGTATGACAATCATGTCACCTGTGCCACAAAATCTATCGAAAAACATGATGTTATTTTTTTATAGGAAAAATATGGGGTTATAACCAAATAAACTGGGGCGTACTTACCCTTGGTGCACCTGGGTGCATTTAATCTATTTTTTATTTTTTTAAAACTTTTCTTTTTATCTAAAAAAAGATTAATTGTTGTTTAAATTTTTTTTTAAAATAAAAAATAAATTTTTACACCTGAGTGCACCGGTACACTCGAATGCATAGTGTCAGACCTCAAAATAGGATGTTATTAAATTACCGTTGAAGCAATTTAATTTTTTTATTGAATTTATTATTAAAAAATAGTTTTTCACAATGGCAGTCACATCTTAGAGCTAAAGCAAGGGGAAAAAAAAAAAGAAATGAGAACAGAAAAGGTGATTTTCGGTTTTAGGTTTTGGTAGGAATATTTAGGTAAAAACATTTTTTCATCCATGTTGCACCACAATAAATTTCATTTTATGTATCAACTTTTTTTATTAGTTGGATATAACATATATTTAGCTGTGTCTCTCTAATAGCGCGTTGCTAAATAATGATTATTAGCAACTTATAAAAAATTAAAGCCCACCAGAGCTTATAAAATTAAACAATTTATTGATTTTTGATAAATTTTAAGATGCGCGCGTGTCAAAGATGTGCATGGAAGTCTGTACATTTTTAATGAGTTTAAAAGAGTGGCACAACGTACGACGACTCATGAATTTTAGGATTCGAACTAAATAAATTGCATTAACGGTATCCTCTTTATCTCTTGCAGGGATTGCTTCTTTTCACACTTTCTATACCCGATAATCTTTTCTACTTCTACGCCGCATTGTTTCTACTGACGGTAGGTGGTGGTGGACATGATTGTGGCTTAAATGAGTTTTGCGAGGATCAATTCGCATCACGAATTGCAGATGATGACCAGGACAGAGAAGACAAAATAAAGTCCCACTCGAGAGCTTGGCGGCATATCTTCTCGTTCACAGGAGCCATTTCTGGGATTGTTATTTCTGCCGCCGCCTCCTTCAACGAGGATGATAATCTGCGGATGTGGATTGTTGGGGGTGTGCTTTCGACAATGTGCTTGGGGATTGCATTTTTTGTTTTCGTTGCAGGAACCCACTGCTACGACGTGAGAGTTGTGCCACACAACACTGCTTTCGTAGTCATGTTACGTGTTCTTGTTGCTGCAATATTTCACAAACGGCATTTAGATTATCATTCTGCAGAAAAAGAGGATCGAATCAAGGGTGGCCGAAGGCCTCAAGACAGTAATGGCGTCGATGCAGAAATGGAGTGTGGGAGAGGAGGCGTATACGTGGATGACAACAACGTGGAAAATCTAATGATCGACGTGAAAAATAAGGCCCTCTGGTTACCGCGTACAGATGGCTTGAGGTACTTCCAATCGTCTTTTATAATTAAGAAGTTTCTGACGTGTTTCTTCTTGGAATATATCAATTGTCATTTTTTATTTTCAATGACCTCATGACGTTTACATAGGAGATCTTTCTTTAGAAAACTCTAGTGACCTCTGATTCTCTGAAAATCCCATGTTTTCTTGCAAATAAATGAATTTAATAAAAATGATTTTATTTATTGGATTCCAATCCGATGGAACCGTTTTCATGAAATTCAATTTCCTTATTATGTTTAAAATTATTTGCTTAATTAGAAAATTAAGTTTTATAACAATTAAATATGAGCATAATCTCGATCGAGTAAAAATATAAAATCAATATAATAAAATTATTTATTTTGTTTATCAATTTTAAAGCTATCAATTCAACGTCCAACTAAATTAATTAAAACCTTCTTTACAAATTACTAGTATAAATTAATATAGATACGAATATTGTATCTAACTATTTTTCATAATTTGTTCTCAATTATGTATTTTTAAATAAGTGTGACTCAATAAAAACACTAATTGAAATGATTTTTAGCATCATAATAAATCAAATAATATTACATAATATGACTAGTTAGATTTCTATTTCATTATCAAAGTTGGTCTCAAATGGAGATATTATATGAATTCAAATTCCTGAAATCAATTTCACAGGACTAAACTCTTATTTATATATGAAAATATGTATACACTTACTACTTAGGAAAATGATTCAATGGTGCTCATATCACTGAACAGTACAAAGTGCCACCACTATTTTAGGCTTAACTTGATAATACAATCAAAATTTTGATCGGCCATATGATATAGTATTATTTATTTTACCGTAACATTAAAAATTATATCAATCAGATCCTCAAGTGGATCAATACTTACTTTAAAAATAATTAAATCCATTTAGAGATTTGTTGGAATGTAAATACTTGCAAAATTGTGTTTCCACATGAAAATGATGTTCTAGAGGTTGAATACAAAGCTTTGAAATTGTTATATAAATCAAATTATTTTATTACATTAATTTCACACGCTTTTCAAGATAAGATTCGTGCACATTGTTGATTTTAATAAAACTTTCTCTCTTGATTAAGTAAGTGATTTTAAATGGATTGGATGAGCTCAATTTTGATTGAGCATCAAGATGTGGCCAAAATAGGTAAATTCTTAATAGTATGAGTTCTATTGGCGTATATCATGAAGGCGTGTATTCTTACTTAAATAAAGTAAGTACAGGACAAAATAAAAAAGCATAATCACAATCATGGATACACTTGGCAACGTGTAAACAAATTTTTTTTATTTCTTTACCTATATACTCTGTATATGAGTTTATTTTAACTACCTATGTCTATTATTATTTTGTTCTTCCTATCAGTTTTCACGTTTTTATATAAATCATTTTATTTATATTCTTTTACT
The DNA here is from genome assembly GCA_030490835.1 of Annona cherimola. Taxonomy (NCBI): domain Eukaryota; kingdom Viridiplantae; phylum Streptophyta; class Magnoliopsida; order Magnoliales; family Annonaceae; genus Annona; species Annona cherimola. Next base: position 108,980,885 of record CM059971.1, read on the forward strand.
CTTAATCATTACTTATATCATAGTACATCGCACTTTTTTTACAAAAATTTCTTCGCTTTTTTTTCTATATTTTACCAAAAGGGTATTCATTTCATTTGCAGCAAATTCAATTGTGAGTTTAAGAAGAAATTCAGATCCTGTATTTTTGGATTAATTAAAGGGGTTTTCCAATGCAAGTCATGTGTTCTTAAGTCACAAAGTTCATATAAAATTTCAATATTCTTCTCTACTAAACTCCAAACTCTTTTTTTTTTTATCAAAAGACGTAAAAACGAGAATCTGTTCCACTGTTCCACGTGAAACCACTTAAGCCTACATGTGGAACTGAAATTATTCGAGAAACGGATGCACGCAAAGAACGTCCAAGAATCTTCCCCAACAGGCAAAATGAATTCGTCTGTATAGAACACTAGGAATCTACAGATATGTCTTATGATGCAAGATCTTAATCTTTTTTCACGCTTGCTTTGTTCTCAAGAAAAAATCGGGCAACGCATCAAAAAAAAAAGAAAAGAATTGGGCAGGTTGATGTGATGAACTCAATAAACTAATTAAAAGCTAATTTGCTCCTAGTCTTTTGACACAGATTTTAACTTGTGCTGGATGAATCCGGCTAAACTTTATTTCCAATGATAAGTAAAGTTCATAATTGTAGGGGCACTTTTGCAAAATCAGAAGAGCAGACATACGTTGCATAAAACTTACAAAATCTAGTAAAGCTAATGAGATAAATGCAAAAGGCCTTTTGTTTAAGCATCTCGAATCCTAAATTTATTGACCTTTTCTAATCTATCCATGATTTAGATTAATTTGATAAAGAATGATGAACTGTTTAGATTAAGATGGTTGGTCAATACTGCATAAATATATTAATTCTTTAATTCAAGTTTTGACTTTTCTTTTTCTCTTTCAACTTATTTCATATATACAATAAATACAGTTGGCTGGACAAAGCAGCCATCATTGAGAAAGCATCCTTGAATGCAGCAGCGTGCAGTCATGGGGAAAGCAAATGGAGACTGTGCACCCAGACAGACGTTGAGAGAACCAAGATTCTTTTGCGCTTATTCCCCACCTGGACCACTCTTCTCATGTTCGGGGTGTTCGAATCCTTGATAAGCTCCTTCTTTATCCAGCAAGCAAACCAAATGGATACGGTGAAAATTAATTTTGCACTTCCTGCAACTATTTTCTATGTCATCACTGCCTTGCCAGCTGTCCTCGGATCTATAGCTTGCATTGCACTCTTTACTCTAGTCTTCAGACGAAACTATAGGAGGACGCTAGGAGGTGGACTTATCCTGGGCACGCTTTGTTGCTTCACCGCCTCATGGATGGAAGCCAGGAGGCTGACGAAAGTTGGCAGCGACGAGTATATAGACGACGAGAATAGTTACTTGGGTTTTCTTTTTTGTCTAGTTCCTCAGTTTTTCTTGGCGGGAGCCATGGACGGGTTTATTTTTCATGGCATCTCAGAGTTCTTCGATGAGAAGGACGATTCTCAGCAACTCAAGAATTTTAAGAGCGTTTTTAAGCTTAGTATATTGGCCGTGGGAAGCTGGCTGGGTGCGCTTTCGGTTGCCTTGTCAGATGGCGTGACGAACTGGTTTGTGGAGGAAATCAATGAAAGCCGTCTAGATCATTACTACATGGCCATGGGAATAATAGGCCTTTTCAACCTCTCCTTCTATCTCTCCGTCGGGAAACCAATCAAAGGGCGCAACGCAGAAAACGCAACTAGAAATGGAAATGAAAGAGACAAGGAGAGAGAAATTAAGGTCGAGCCAGCGATACCGATCGAATGAAGAGTAAGCAGCGTGAGGCCCCTGCAGACAACGGAAGCATTGATCAAGGTGGAAAGCAGCTGGAAAAAAACATAGGAAAGAAGTACATGTGTATTAACCCGAATTAAATTAGTATTAAACGGTAAAGTCTTATAGGATGTGATGATAACAAAGTGTAATCTTACGTTTCTCAAAAATATTTTCTCATTCCCATCAAGTTTTCATTCTTTATACTTTTTTCATTCCGTATATTTGAGAAGTAACAAAAAATTTTAAATGAAAAATTTTTGTTGTGAAAAATTTTCAAATAGGAAGAAATGATGTGATATAATAACATTAAAAATGACAAGTAAAACTAAATAAAGTTAAGTAAATTAGTTAGTTATATAAATAATTATGTATAAATAATTAAAAATAAGATATAAATAATTGTGTATAAATGATTAAAAATAATATCATTGTATTGAGATATGTGAAGAAATAATTAAAACTAGAACAGTTATGTAGAGCAGCGACGAATCCAGGACCTTTGGCTAGCGAGGGCAAAGTTTATACTTTGTTGTAAAAATTTTATATGTTTAAGATAACTTTTATCATACAAAAATTTAAAATATATTTTTTAAACATCATCCTCAAGTTCGAATAAGGGAGATAAAATTATAATACTTAAATACAAAAATACAAAAAGTTAATTGGTAATACTATTAATTTAAAAATAAATACACAAAATGTACAATTATTCTCAACGAGTTTTCATATTTTAAAATCTATCTATAAAAAATTCATTGGCAACACTATCAAACATATCTTTTTGAATGGAAGTAATTAGACAATAGTCTATCATATTTAAAATTATTTGTTTAATAACAACATTAAGTCTCTTTCACTTCAAATATTTGTATGGGCTCATTTCATAAAATAATAACAATGTAAAATCAATTTTATTTGTATATCTATTTTAAATTAGTAATTCTATATCAAAAATATTTTACAATATAAATAAATAATTTGATAAATTATTATGATATTTCAATAAATTTATAAAAAGGAATGACTTTGTTAGCTTGGGATAATTAAATACCCTACTTAGCCAACTTTAAAATCCATTTATAATAATTTTTTTTTTCTTTATACACTTGTTTATCTAATTGTATTTATCATATAAAATAATTTTTACCCTTTTTAGATATGTATATTTTTTAATTTTTTTTAAAATAAGGGTATTTTAAATACATATATACACATAGATGTTTAAAAATATCAAAAAAATATATAAATAAATCCAAAAATGGTAAAACTTGGTTTTTATATTAAATACACTTAGATAAATAAGTGTATGAAGGAAAAAAGTTATTGTAGATTATTTTTTGAGGTAGGTTAAGCGGACCATTTACTTAACCCAGATTAACTGGATCACTCATCATTTATAAATGGACGTAGATCTTAATACATTTAAATTATTTGTTTAACAAATACATCAAGTTTCATTTACCTTCAAATATTTGTATGGGCACATCTAATTAAAGTTGTAAGAATATAAAACTAGTATTAATTACAAATAATATTTCTACTTCAAAGATTTTAATTAATGGGTTGTTTGGAAAGTGACAAAATATTTTTTATGAAAAATTTTTGTTGCAAAAGTTGTCAAATGAAAGAAAATGATGTGATATGATAGAAATAATGATGATAAGAAAAGATAATAAAGTTAAAATAGCTATATGTATTTGTGTAGAAACGATTGAAAATTAGGGTAGTTGTATAGGAAGATGTGAAGAAATGATTAAAAAAAAGAGTAATTACAGAGAGTAAAAAATTTTAATTTAAAAATTTTTAGCTTGACATATTTCATTTATTATCAGACACACCCAATATCGAAAATATTTTTCAATATTAATGAATAATTTTATAAATTATTATATTATTTTGATAAATAATTTGACATTAATCTAGCTAAACGACTCCTCTAATAATCATATTTCGCACATAAAAATGATTAATAATGACCTAATAAAGATAAATTAGAGAAGTCTTTTCATAGAATAATTAAATAAGTGTTCACTTTTTTAGGTGTAAAAAAATGGAGAAATGTTTATAATAAAAATTTAGAAAAATTAAGGGAGTAATGTAATATAATAAGAAACAATGATTATAAACACAAAGAATAAGGATAAAATAGATATAGCAATTGTAAAAAAAATATGAAAAATGATTATAGTGTAAATGTAATAATAAAAAAGTAGATTTATTAGTTAAAATATCAAAGAATATCAAAAGGTATCTAGAAATAAGTGATGATACTTTTCACATTTTGTGAAATGCATTCTAGATTTGTTTAGTAAGATGTAAGATTTTTTCCATTTATTTTCACGTACATTTTAATATAATTTAATTTTATCAATTATTTAATTACCTTATTTTTTCTATTTTCACATAGATTTTAATATAATTTAATTTATCAATTATTTAATTTCCTTATTTTTTCTATTATTTTTTCTACATTTTAATTATTTTCTTATTTTTATAGAGATATCTTATTTATTTTATCTTATTTCTTCTTAACCATTACTTGAAATAATTCACAAAACTTTCTTATTTTTAATCTTTTATCCAATGGATTAAATATTTTAAAATATATTGCTTTGAAGTAAGAAATAATTGGATCGCATTTGGAAAATCCAATACTATTATTATTTAATGAAGCTTTCATACATCGAATTGCATGGAAAAATAAAAGATCTATTAATTTCAATTGGAGGGCAAGTCTTTAAGTTACTACTAACTTCATATATATTTTTTCAAATGAAAGTTAGAATCATACTATAATGATATGATTATTTTCAAAAATTAAAAAATAGATATATTATGAATTATAATAATTGGTATCTCTATTTTTTGTTGATAATGTACAACGTTGACATTTAATATAACAAATCAAGACATATTAAGCTTTCACAAATTCTCTTTAAGAGTTTAAGCTCTCACCATTATGCATGTTTAAAGCATCTTAAAATCTTAAAAGATAGGGATAATATTACTTGCTATTAATCTATGCCTATCATTTTAAAAAATTTAAATTTAAAAGAGATAAAAATAGCATACCTTTTTAATTCTAATATGTCAAAAGCCTAGTAAAAAAAAAAGGGAGAAAATAAGAAAAGGGAGAAGTCTAGTTAAGAAGAGAAATAAAGAAGGTAAAAATTCATTCCAAGTCACTCTAAAATATAAGTGGTAAGTTATAATGATTAATTACAAAAATTAAAAAGTTGCACTTGTAAAGAGAATATTATTTGAATCAATGAAAATTTAAATTAAAAAATAATTTTCGATAGAAACAATGTTAAAAATGATAAAAAGAAAGTCTTTCCAATAAATGCACACAGCACACATTGAGTAAATGCATAGGGCTATGTTATTAAACCAAGGCAAAAAATATAACAAAAATAGTCATAAATAAATACATTAAATTATGAATTTTTAATAAGGGCGGGGGCAATAAATTTTAGCCAGTGGGAGCAATCCTAGAAAACTTAATATAATCTACAATATATATTAACATTTTTTAAATTTCAATGAGGGCAATTGCATTGTATATGCTTCCACCCCTAATGGAGGGTAAAAATTTAGTTTGAGAAGTTTTTAGTGTAGGCAAATATGTCTTCCAATACTATTGTATTACTAACAGGCTAACACGCAACCAAGGGCAAATTTTGGGACCTTTGGCTAATGGTTGTAATTTAATATAAGAGATTATATTGTTATTTGAGAGGGAGCATCTATGTTAAACTAAACAATACTAAAAAATATTTTTAAAATTTTAGGCATGTTTGATTATATATAAAACTTTTCAAATCAAAATTTTTAATCTAAAATTTTTCGTTTTTCGTCACTGCCTTTTTTTAAATATTTATTCATATTTTCTTATACAACTACATTACTTTTCAATCATTTTTACACAACTATCTATATAACCAATTTTTTTTATTTTAATTTAATTTTCTTTACTTCTCATCATTATCCCTAGCATATCAAACTACTTTCTTTCATTTTAAAAACTTTTACGTAAAAAAATTTTCAATGAAAAGTTTTATAAGGTTTTGTAATTTTTGAAATTTCAATGGAAAAATGTTTACATCGAACTCTAAGTAGATCCACCTAGGGGTGGGAATCGGGGCGGGTCAGGGTGTGCCCAACCGTGACCCTCCTTTTCAAAAATCTTGTTTGACCCTTATTTTATACCGGGTCAGGACAAGGTCGGTTTGACCCTTACTTTTTTCTACAAGGTCTCGGGACAAAATTCGGGTCGGTATCGGGTCAACGGGTCGGGTAAAAAATTGCGGGTCAAGTAAGAAATTTTTAAAAATTTATAAAACTATCAAGTATAAAGACAAATTTATATTAAATTTAACTACTATATGCTTGAATCTATTATTAATCAATCAAAGTAAATATAAATAATTAAATAAAATATGAATATTAGCATTGAACGTGGTTTTTCTTTTTAATGTAAAATATCAGAAAACGAGTCAGCAGGTAGACCTGCCCCGACCCGCCTTGACCCACCCCGCCACCCTGTAAAAACTCGAATTTTGCCCCGACCCGCATTTCTTTAAAAAAACCCGAAAATCCCGCCCCGCCCCGCCGGGTACACACCCCTGACCCGCCCCGGTATTAAAACAGGGTCGGGCGGGGCGGGTCACGGGTCAACCCGCCCCGATTCCCACCCCTAGATCCACCCATGCACACAATAACTGTAAGCACTCTTCTCTACAAGATAAAGAAGCCAAAGTGCATACGAGGAAGTGATTCAATGGATTTAATTTTGGGGAGGATTCTTGATGTTTTGAGTGTATTAAAACTTAAGTTCATCTAGGTGCAAAACTCATTTTGTAAAATTATTTTTTGAATTTTTGTAAAAGTTATTAATTTAGGTGTATTTAATCTATAAATAAAGCTTATTATTTTTGAAAATGTATATATTTTTTATTTTTTAAAATAGAGGTATTATAGTCATTTAAAAATGACTAAAAATTTGTTGTTTTTAAAAATTAAAGGAATATATAGATATTTTCAAAAATAGAAAAACTTAATACATATATTAGAGACATCTAAATTAACAGTTTTATAAAAAAAAATCAAATAAAAATATTTAAAATTGGCTTTTGCATCCAACTGCATTGAATCACTTTCTGTGCATTCGCATGTTCTAGTGGCCATGATACAAACAGATCATCACAACTTATACTTTAGTTGGTAATTATGAAAGAACTTTTATACTTTTTTCAAAAAAAAGAAAGATTTTTATATTTAATCGTGTTTTTTTCAGAAAAGGGTTTTACAAGTGTTTTGGATAAAAAATAAAATTGCAATACGCACTTACAATTGTGAAAAAATCACGATTCTAGTTAAGTCAATACCTACTGAGTGTTTGGGAAAAGACAAAATTGTCCATGTGAGCTTGGATACTATAAACTAGATAAGAGACATTTTAGACATAATTGTAAGGTAAAATTCTATATTATAGGTGTGTTTTTTGGGAATTAATAAAACTTTTGAAAAAATATCTTTGGTATAAAAGTTTTTAAAATAGAATAAAATGATAAGATATTAGAAGGGTAATGAAAATGAGTAAAGAGAATAACGTTAAATAAATAGATTAATTGTATAGGTAGTTGCGTAAAAATGATTAAAAATTAAAAATTGCATATAAATACCTAAAGAAACGATTAGAAGTAGGATAATTTTAGAAAATAAAAAATTTTAGGTCAAAAAGTTTTGATTTAAAAAGTTTTAGGTGCAATGAAACACACCTTATGTGCCATTTGAAAATTTAAGAATAGCAATAATATTCTTTTAAGCTATTCTAATTGAAATTTAAAACTTATGGTAAAGATTTATAATTAGATGCTTTTAGAATAGTAAAGTGATGTATCTAGATCGAAATGTCATAATTAGTAGAATTCTAACCATATAGTAATAATAAATAAATTTCCATAAATAATAAATATTATGGTAAATGAAATTTAAAAATTTGTACCTTCCCAAATTTAAAATTTTTTAAAAATAAATATACCACGATGCAATGAATAATTTATTTTGATAAAAATATTTACTTGATCGGCATATAAGCGTAAGTTGCATAACGTTCTCGTGACCGCAATTCCGAGGAGACAAGCAGATCATGGCGCTGATAGAAGCAGAATCTGGGGGCATGGTGCGCCGAAGAAGTTTGTGGCAGTGGAGAAAGCCAGGACAAGAAGGAAGGATTGGCAGCAGAGAGCAATGCGAGTCATGAGGTGGTCTTAACTCTTACGGGTAATCTCAGCAGGAGCGGGAGTAGGACCAGGAGTAGTAGTTGCAGTGATGCGCATGCCAAGCTGTGGCAATGAAGACAGTCTCCCAAACGGTGGCCCGAGAGATGAAAGCCAGATTATAAATGGCAACGGCATGTCTATCACGGAAGTTGTCCTGCAGTTGTTAACTTCGGATGATGAAAATACTGTCACCGTCAATGCAAACGGCAACCACACAGACGCGTTACCGTTCACAGGAGAACACCTCAGCTACTCCCTGATATTTCTGGTGCTTTTATTATGAAAAAACTAAATGGAATGGAAAAGGTATTATTGACTCCTCTAGAGTGTTTGCCTTGCATCAAAAGGAGTAAAAGTATTATAAATGTAGAAGTTTTTCTGCCATCCTAAGCCTACCCAACAGCAAGTAGAGACATGTATATTTTTCTGATGGCTTCTATGAGAATTTTTTATATATTTTATAGCTTTTATGAGAATTTTAATGAAGAGCTAATGGTGAACTTATACTCCCTTTTCCAGTTAAGAGATAACTTACTAGGGCATGGTAGACCGAATGCGTTTAAATACCACACGTAGAAGATTAAATTCCTATAATGTTTTATAGATTTCTCCTATATTCATAATATTTCATTCTAAATTTTTTTCATACTCATGTCATCGATACAATCATTATCTACTTTGTTGAAAAGGCAATTTGCCTAATCAAAATTTTTTAACTGAGATAATTTAATCTTCACTTAACTAAATTGATGATAGTAAATTATTAACATATAATACTAAATAATTTAAGAGTTATATTAAGGTTGAATTATTTTAATTCGAAAATTTTTAAAAGAGCAAAATCATCTTTTTCAGTGGGATAGATAGCGGTTGTATTCACAATATAGGTATAAAAAAAATTTACGGTGAAATATTATGGAAATAAGAATTTTTTTTGAAATACTATGGGTATATTATGAATTACATTTATATGCAAATGTTAGGAGTATGAAAGATCCTCTTAAAATTTTCATTACAGTTCGTAACCTAACATCTCTGTTTTACCTGGTTTCCGTTATGAATTTAACTTGAATTAGAATTAAGGAATATGCAGTTTGTAGCCATGATTCAAGTTAGAGATGCCAACTCGAACAAACTTGCCAATCAATTTATAAATGATGGCTCAACTTCCCAAATTATTCGACAAAATTATCTTAGTTACGTTGGGTCGTGCCCTTTTACATCTTGTTCATCATATTTATTAACCCAACAATTAAGTTTCTGAATCTCGTGAAACCCTATTTCAATTTGACTTATCAATCAAGTGAACGAAGAATTGGTTGCTTTGATTGATCACCAGATTAAATAAATGAAGGCGCATGCACAGATAAACTCTTATTATATATATGTTTCAAGTGAACGAAGAATTGGTTGCTTTGATTGATCATCGGATTAAATAAATGAAGGCATATAAACAGAGAAACCTTTATTATATATATATGTTGCAAGCTTGACACTATATGTCTCCCTTAATAGCCTTTTGGGTGCAACGCAGATCTCAGGAGTGGGACAGAGGAACCAGAATCATTTAGAATGTAAAATCGGATTAGAGTTCAGAAGAAAGGGAGGAAAGCATATTGGCTTTGCGCAACCTAACGGCCTTTCTTACGCCTATTTCGGTTATGGACTACTATCTGCACCTTGGACTTTGAAGAGATTTTGAAGCGGAAGAGAATAGCTGTTGGAATGAATTCTTAAGGTAGAGACGAAATAAGAAGAGAACGAAAACAGTTCTGTTTCTATGTAATTTTTTTTGAAAATAACAAACACACACACACATATATATACAAATGACCAGTGTTGTTGGTTGTCGTGGTTGCTGCTGAATAGATGCCGCTGAATCATGCTGAGGAATTGAACGCTGCTGAAGACTTGGGCAACTCTGCATCTCTAGAACGTACACGTGGATGTGGGACCGAGTCTTCTGTTGGATGTAGGACCGAGTCTTCCGTTTCTATTTCTGGACTCCGAACATCCTCCTGCAAACTGGACGTGGGATGGAACAGCAAAGGCCAAGTTTGTTAAGCAGGTCAATGAAGGATTTACGTGGTAATGACTTGGTAAAAAGGTCAGCAATATTTGAGGAACTATAAACAAAGTGAGTAACAATATGCCCAAGGGAAACCTTCTCTCGAATGAAATGATAGTCAATCTCAATATGTTTGATGCGAGCATGAAGGATGGGACTAGTGGTGAGATATAAGGCAGACAAATTATCTGAGAAAAGTAGTGATGGTCGTGGTTGAGAGATGCCAATATCACGAAGAATATAAGATGTCCAAGTGAGTTCAGCTGCAGTAGAAGCTAAGGCCTGATATTCAGCTTCAGTGGAGGAGCGAGCAACAGTGGGTTGCTTCTTAGCACTCCAAGAGATACAGTTGGCACCAAGAAAGACACAATAGCCAGTAGTGGAACGACGAGTAATACGACACCCAACCCAATCAGCATTAGAAAAGGCATATAGATCAAGAGAACTTTGGGCTAAGAATCGTAAACCTAAATTCAACGTACCACGAACATATCGTAGGATATGCTTGAGAAGCAGAAAATCAGTCACAGTGGGAGCTGCTAGTCGCTGACATGCAAGGTTCACGACAAGAGATAGATCTAATCGTGTTAGAATAAGATACTGAAGACCACCTACAATGCTTTTGAAAAATGCAGGGTCTTGAAAAGCCTGATCATTGTCATGAGCGGATGATTTTACTACTAAGGGAGTGCCATAAGGTTTACTTTGATGCATAAAAGCCTTGGTGAGTAAATCGAGTGCATATTTGTGTTGGGAGAGAAATAAGTCTGCAGTGGTCCTTGTCACCTCAATACTAAGAAAATAATGTAATGCACCCATATCTTTCATAGCAAAATGGACCCCAAGATCTTGAACAATGCACTGTATTAGTGCTAAAGAATCACCAGTTAAAATTATATCATCAACATATAGAAGTAATAAAATAGAATGAGAGCCGTGATGATAAATGAACAGGGAAGGATCAGCCACACTACAGAAAAAGCCATAGTTAAGAAGAAATGAGCTGAATTTATCAAACCAGGCTCTAGGAACTTGTTTGAGGCCGTAAAGAGAACGTTTCAATAAACAAACATGTTCTGAAAACTGAGGATTTTTAAACCCAGGTGGTTGCTCCATGTATACAGGAATATTCAAATCCCCATGTAGAAAAGCATTTTTTACATCAAGTTGACGAATAGGCCATCCACGAACAGTGGCAATAGCCAAAACAATTCGTAAACTTCCTGGTTTAAGAACAAGACTAAAGGTTTCCACATAATCAGTACCTTCTTCTTGGTGAAATCCTTTTGCAACAAGACGAGCTTTTAAGCGTTCTAAACTGCCGTCAGCTCGAAGTTTAGTACGAAAAACCCATTTACAACCAACAACATTCATATATGACTGACGAGGCACCAACACCCATGTACGGTTATGAGCCAAGGCATCTAATTCCTCAATCATAGCATTTCTCCAACCTGGATGTGTTAAAGCAGCAGCAATGGTTCGAGGTTATGAAGGAACAACAGACGTGATATGTGCTTGATACTTGAGATTAGGCTTGGAGATGCCAACCTTGGATCTTGTGACCATAGGATGCACTAAAGATATTGAAGATGAATTGTTACGAGGTGCTGGTAGAGATAATATGGCTGAACCTGGTTGGGGAGCAGTGTTAATAGGAGATGAAATGGAGCCAATGGGAGCCTCAAGTAAGGGTTCAGGTTCAGGAGGCATAGGGTTTGAATTGGAGGGCGAACCATGCTCAATGCTAGTGGAAGAGACTGAGTCAATAACAGATTGACTATTTGAAGAAATATTATGTTGTAAGGCATCAGGTGTTGGAGTAATAAAGGAAATGTGTTCATTGGGAGGACAAAAAAAATGAGCCCATTCTCGAAGCTGATCATGTGTCTAACTTGTAACAGTATTGGATGAAGATGAACTTGTATGAGATGATTCATAAGGAAAAACAGTTTCATCAAAAACAACATGACGGGAAATATATACTCGACCTATTTTAGGATGAAGACAACGATAACCTTTCTGTCTGTCACTATAACCCAAGAACACATAAGGTAGAGAACGGTAGTCAAATTTATTTTTCATGTAGTGGCGTAAGTAAGGATAACAACGAGAGCCAAAAACTCGAAAGGAACTATAGTCAGGAGTCTTGTGAAAAAGTATTGAATAAGGACTATTCATGGAGAGTCTTTGCACAAGAAGTCCATCAATTGATAAGTAATAAAGAAAAAAATTAAAATAGATACATCGATTGGAATGATTTTAAAACAAGATAGTTAAATAAAAAGATATGAAGAAGTGATTAAAAATAAAATGATTACGGATAATGAAAAATTTTAAATTAAGGATGTGTTTGGAAGGTAATAAAATTTTTGGATAAAAAAATTTTGTGTACAAATTTTTAAATTGAGAGAAAATGATGTGATATAATAAGAGGTAATAATGAAAGGTAAAAATAATAAAATTAAAATAGATATATTAATTTGACTTGCAATTGTGTAGAAATAATTGAAAAATAGGATAACTATATATGAAAATAAAATTATTAAAAATATAACAATTTTTTAGAGTAAAAAATTTTAAATTAAAAATGTTGACTTGAAAAGTTTTTGTATTAAGGGCATGTTTGTTGATCACAATAACTTTTTAAACTAAAATTTTCAATCTACAATTTTTTATTCTGCATGACTGTTATATTTTTAATTAATTTTCATATATTCTACAACTATCTTACCTTTCAATTATTTATACACTTATGCAACTAATATATTTATTTTAACTTTATTATCTTTACTCTTCATCATTACTTATATTATATCATATCCTTTCAATTCATTTATACTAAAAAATTTTCATCCAAAAGTTTTATCATTTCCTAAACACACCCTAAACAAATATGGCTAAATAGAATTTATGTGAAAAGCTTTTTTTAATATACAAACATGGCCTAAATAAATAAATAAATAAAACCTACGGCAAATCAGCAATGGGTAATTCGGTTCCCTATAAATATCGGCCCACCGTCGACTAGGGCTTGTAAGCCTTTCGTTAAGCCTTTCGTCTGTACCCCGGAAGCAGCCGCTGTTCTCGCTCCATAGTCATATTTCTGGTATCTTCAAACTCTAGATTTAGTTTCTTCTTTCTCTTTCATCTATTCTACGAAATCTTTTGCGATCGCTAATATTTGGTTTTGCGCACCATTTTTCTTGTTATTACGGTAGGAGTCATATATTGGTTGATCCGATTGTGATCTTCATGACTTTTGTGAATTTAGATCTTTCTGCGAGCGGGTTTTCTGTTAGATTCCTTCAAATCATTATCGAAAGTATATATAATCCTTGTCGCGAGGGCGTTTGTAGTTGCAGATTTTCTAGTCTCTGCTTCCAGAACCTTTATTCGATGCGCCTTATAACTCAGAAACTTATTAATACTCGTAGACATGTCATTGGTCGCGACGATTCTATGTAATTTGGAAAGCCCAAATATTAATTTTCTCTGTTCAGACTTTTATGCGTAAAGATTTTTAGGATTTCTTGTTCTTAATTGGTAATGCTTGCTGGTTCAAATTTACCATTTTTAAGGCGAGGCCTCTTTCTGTTCTCCGGTTGAGTAATTGCTAAGGTATCTTGATGTGAGTGCAATGCTTGTAAGGTGTAACTCGAAAATTTTAGCTGTGTTTGGTAAAATTGAGTCGAGATTTGTCGGATTTAGATGTAATGACTGTGAAATTTTATAGGTCTTATGTTTTGACGGTCCTTATGGATTTATAGTGTTTGCGAGCTTTGATGGCTAGATGGAAGGTCTAGTATAGTATCCACATATTAGAAGAGTGCTGCCTGATTAAAGAACAAGTAAGGGGAAAACGGGAGAATTCAGAATGCCCATAATGAAAGAAGGTTTCTTTTGTAGTGTGTTTTGTGTGATGCTTTTTTGATCAATGGATCTGGAAAATTTCAACTGCTTTTACTGTTCTTATGAGTCTTACTGCAGCTGTTAACTTGTTGCCCTTCTGTAAATCTTTTCTTCAGAAATGGAATTGGTTTTTGGTAAAGCTTGGTGTTGCACTGAAGTTGTTACATGCTAATAAAAAACAAATGTTCATTCTCTATATCTATGGTTGCGTCCAGAGTTCCTTTATGTCTAAGTGTAGTTTTTGAACTAACTGAGGTGTTCTCTGCATTTGTAGCTTTATTCGACTTTCCAAACTCTTGCTCTTTCAATGAGTCTATCAACTCTAGTTGCTATGGCAGCCTCATTTCAATATGTAGATGCCCTGAAGCTTGTTTTGTTTTGAGATTGTTACTCGTCCCCACTGGGTGGTTCCATCTACTTGTAGACAATGATATAAATTGAAACTAAAGTCCATCACATCTTATTTATTGATTTTTTTTCTGTTTTCTAAATTAGGCAAGGCGTTTTACATTCTATAACTTATTTCATCCCATAAATTGTCATTGTTTGGTTAAGTATATTGCTAGAAACTGCTTGCTTGCCTTTTTTTTTTAGTGGGTTGCTGCATATGATCTGTAGATGATGGTTTTGATCAATGGTCAACAAATGTGCATCTACCTTCATGGATGTTTTTTTGAAAATTTTAAGCTAAAACATTGGTTTCAGTCAGTTTTGTTTTTGGTTGATACAAGTAAATAACTTCAATTTTGTTTTACATACTTCAAAATAAAGTTTTCCAAATTCATCTTCTGCTGTCTTTCATTATACTGAAAACCTTAAAGTATCTAATGTGTATCAATTCCTGCTGACCAATTACCTTTTAAAAGTTAGATTACGCATTATGAAGAAGTGGATCATGTAAAAGTCAGATACTTGAAGTTGTGTCTCCCATGTTTTGGATTGCCACATGCTGCGTAACCACCCTGGGTTGATTTTTTAGGATTTTTGTTTGTTTTGGAAATCGACCTGCATCGTAGTATGCTTCAGGCAATGCTGAAGGTAACATGAAGATGATTTCATATAATGTTTAAGTTAGCATTTAAATGACTTTGTTGATTGATTGGCTGCAAACTAATAACTTTATTGTCTGTTGTAGGTTCTTGCCTAACAATATACCATGGGTAAGGAGAAGGTTCATATCAACATTGTGGTCATCGGTCATGTCGACTCAGGAAAATCAACCACGACTGGGCATCTGATCTACAAACTTGGTGGTATTGACAAGCGTGTCATTGAAAGGTTTGAGAAAGAAGCTGCCGAGATGAACAAAAGGTCATTCAAATATGCATGGGTGCTTGACAAGCTAAAGGCTGAGCGTGAGCGTGGTATTACAATTGATATTGCTCTGTGGAAGTTCGAGACCACCAAGTATTACTGCACTGTCATTGACGCCCCGGGTCATCGTGATTTTATCAAGAACATGATTACTGGAACATCCCAGGCTGACTGTGCTGTCCTCATCATTGATTCCACCACTGGTGGGTTTGAGGCTGGAATTTCAAAGGATGGCCAAACCCGTGAACATGCATTGCTTGCCTTTACTCTAGGAGTCAAACAAATGATATGCTGCTGTAACAAGGTAAATTATTGACTGTCTGGAGATCTTTAATTCATGATATGACAATTGTTGTCTGTGTTAATCCTGAATCTGTTCTGCAAGATTTTATATGAAGTGACTAATGAATTCCTTCTGCAAAATGTATGTTTAGTGACTATGGACTTATGTAAATATTCAAAGAAAATCTGCTAAAACATGATGATGGCAAGAAATTCATTTGACTCCTGGTCATGTAATCAGAAATAAGGAATTTCTATTTTAAAATGAGTCAAGTTATGAAATTTTTTTCATGTCAAGTCATCCTGTTATTATCTACTATGTGATCATGTGACACTGTATGTTGGTTTACCGACTGTGGTTCTGTTTCATTCTATTTTAAACTGACATTTCTGGTTTTTGATGCTGTTTTCTTTTCTACGATTAAAAAAAAAAAATAGATGGATGCAACTACACCCAAGTATTCAAAAGCAAGGTATGATGAAATTGTTAAGGAGGTTTCTTCATACCTCAAGAAGGTTGGATACAACCCAGACAAGATCCCATTTGTGCCCATATCAGGTTTTGAGGGTGACAACATGATTGAGAGGTCCACGAACCTTGATTGGTACAAGGGTCCAACTCTTCTTGACGCTTTGGACTTGATCCTGGAGCCCAAGCGTCCATCAGACAAGCCTCTCCGTCTTCCCCTCCAGGACGTTTACAAAATCGGAGGTATTGGTACTGTGCCCGTGGGGCGAGTGGAGACTGGTATTTTAAAGCCTGGTATGGTTGTCACCTTTGGCCCAACTGGACTGACCACTGAAGTAAAATCAGTGGAGATGCACCATGAGGCACTGCAAGAGGCGCTTCCTGGTGACAATGTTGGCTTCAACGTCAAGAATGTTGCCGTAAAGGATCTGAAGCGTGGATATGTTGCCTCCAACTCCAAGGATGATCCAGCTAAAGAAGCTGCAAACTTCACATCTCAGGTCATTATTATGAATCACCCAGGCCAGATTGGGAATGGGTATGCTCCAGTTCTAGATTGCCACACCTCTCACATCGCCGTCAAGTTCGCAGAGCTATTGACCAAGATAGATAGAAGGTCGGGAAAGGAACTTGAGAAGGAGCCAAAATTCCTGAAGAATGGTGACGCCGGCTTGGTGAAGATGATTCCAACCAAGCCCATGGTTGTGGAGACGTTCTCCGAATATCCACCTCTGGGTCGGTTTGCCGTCAGGGACATGCGGCAGACTGTTGCTGTTGGTGTCATTAAGAATGTGGAGAAGAAGGATCCAACTGGCGCAAAGGTTACGAAATCAGCAGTCAAGAAGGGCAAGTGAAGCTCAAGGAACTTTATATTAGTCCAGTTGATAATCTATACTCATAGCCTTTGGTTTTGTTATTGTCATTTCAAGCCTTTAGGCAGTTCAGCTTCAAGCGGTTGGATGCAGAACTGGGTGCTTGATCGGCGGTGGCACCATTAGATGTCAGTATGTTGTGTTGTTTCAGGTTTTCTTCTTTCAAAGATACTTCGTGCCTGCATGGATTTAAGTTTTGGTTGAGGTCGTTGTCTGAACAAAATATTCTCAGACTCTCCTATGACAATCTTTTTTCCTGCTTATTCACTTGTCTACTGTATAATGGGGGGGCATATTGTTTGGTTTAGAAACTGTGCCTCGCCGGACGGTATTTGACGGGAGGATGCTGATGGGAACATTTTTTTGGAATGCTTCCATCAAATTCTTAAAACCTATTTAATGGATTTTAGCGGGGGTTCCCGTAGTTGTGGACACAATTCTTGCTACGTACAGAGACAGAAAATGAAGGCTTTGCTGAATCATGCTTTGGAAAAAATTTTCAAATTTTTTTTTTTTCCGTCTAAAAAATTTCGCTGCCTGGTTTTTGGTTGTGGATTGGTGAAGAACACTTGGTTAGGTATGTTTGAGCCGATCAGCCCTCGCAGCATCTGACGTTGGAACCCATTAAGTGAAATTAGGTGTTTATCAAGGGCATCCAAGGATCCCTTGTGGGACTGCTAGTCCGCTAGTCAGTTCTCGAAGTAACTGGATTTAGCTGATAGTGTTGGATCGTTAATAAGAGATTTTTTTTTAAATGGTGATAAAATTCGATTAGGAGGACATTAAAACCTGAATCACCACTTAAGAGCTCCTTGATTAAAATAATAAATAGAGCTGGGAAACAAAATTTGGCCGCTTATGAGGAGAATTATATTTATCAATGGGTCAACTACATAACGTTTAAAGCATAATATATTGTTCGCAATTTGCATTTCATAAACTAAGCTACTAAGCAATTAAATTAAATTCCTTCTTGTTCGATGGTCGTTAAATTGAGTACAGCCGCTAATAGCTTTGTGAATGAATGATCTGAAATTAAATGACTGCCACGTAACCTAAGAATATTTTCGGAAAACCATGTGGAGGATAAAAACAAATGCGAGTATTCATTGTAATTAGTATCCCTCCTGTACTTAATTAAAATTTGGATTAACATTAAAACGTGGATCGATTTTAAAACGACGTTAATGGATGAATTGAGTGAAAGCATCAACGTTAATGGTTCAATTGTTGACATCGATATAACATGTCAACTTAAAACTTTTCAATCTAAAACTTTTCACTTCATAATTATTATATTTTTTAGTTATTTTTTCACATTTTCCCATACAACTACTCTACTTTTCAATTATTTCTACACAATTACTTATACAATTAACTTATCTATTTGAACTCTATCCTCTTTACTCTTCATCATTACCCCTGTCATATCACATCATTTGACAACTTTTACTTTCCAAAACTTTTCATCAAAAGTTTTATGCATTCTCAAACACACCCTTAGTTAACCATTTTATCATCACGCTAGCGACGCCAAGCAGACGCCCACGTATCCGGCGATTGTTCGGGGATCGATTTTTTTTAAATTTTTAATTTTTTAATACATGTGTGGGCTCTACTAGATTTTCCATCATTTCAAATTTAATATTTTGTTGAATTTATCAGATATTTTATTTTTATTTTTAAACATTAAAATAAAACACCTAATAAGTTTAACGAAGTTAAAATTCACTAAATTTAAAATCCTCTATTTCACAGGGTGGAATACCTGTTGGTTGATTTTCAAAAATCAAAATAAATTTAAAAAATTATTTAACTATCAAATTGAAAGATCCAATCGGGGAAAAATATTTCTCGGTTCACCCGCAAAACTCCCTATCTACGAGCGATAACGCAAGATCACAGTATGTTTATCAATTATAAACATTTTAAATAATTATTTTTCAATTCTGTGTACTCGTGTTATATAAAATAATTTCATATAACTATACTTATTTTTCCATCTTGATGATTGATGGAGAGTTTACACCCTTCATTATATTTAGAATATTTTTTGATATATATTTAGCATATTTGGTTTGCTATGAAACTAAGATTCATCTAAATCATGTAATTCAAAAATTACGAGAATCATTTAACTAAAAAAAAATATTGCAAGAGCCGCTTTACTTAGAAATATATATTTATGCTTAAATTGTGAAAAAGTTTAGAATCATTTACACATATATTAAATGTAATAATATTTTATGAAATCATTTTTTCATGTAATAATAATACTTTAGATGATCGAAATGTTGAAAATATAACTTTAAAATAACATATTTAACATTAAATTATTTTATTACATTCATTTTATATTATATTTTAAATGTGTCGTGCACAATAATATTAGATAAGTAATGAATTTTCATAACAATATAGAATAATATTAAATATAATGGATGATATGAATTTCTCATCAATTATCAAGAAGGAAAAATAGATGAGAGTTGTATACAAACTAATTTTAATAGGAGTAGAATTTATTATATTTTATATTCTCTTCTTAGAAACTCATAACTTGGTCAACACTTATATGAAGAAATGATTTAATATCGAGTTGTGATACCTAGGTGCAAAAATATATTTTTTAATTTTCTTAAAATTTTTTATACAACTGTTAATTTAGGTATATTTAACATGTGTATTAATTTTTACCATTTTCGAAAACTTTTATATACTTATTTTTTTATTTTTTAAAATCAGTAATTACACCTAAATTAACAGTTGCATAAAAAAATTCAAAAAGAATAAAATACATGTGAAATGCACCAAAGTGCACTAAGGTTGAATGCACCTGGATGCATTTAGTCACATCTGTTTAATATCAATGCATAGGAGTTGAACTTGGGTAGGAGACTTATGAGTTGACCCAATGGGTGTCTAGAAATAAGGATGGTAGGTTCATATTTTCCCACTTACAGAATATGGTAAGTTCCAAACTAAAATAAAAATAAAAATTGGTATAATTAGGGCGAGATAGATTCCAAAATACAAGTATCACCCAATGGCTAATATATATTCAACATCTCTTTTCATGAAATATATTATATCTCTTAAGACATAAAATATATTTTTAAATATGGAGACTAGTTAATTTATCTAGTATTTAGTAAATCTAATATATGTATTTTAAAACTATATTATTATCATATTAGTTACAAAATTTTCATTAAGATTATGATTTTCAAATATAATGTGAAGATTAGGGTAAAGAATCAATTTAGAATCATAAATTAAAACCGAATCGACCTTAAAAAATAGGGTAAGTAAGTATAGAATAAACCCGATTCAAAATAAAGTAGGATTGGAGTTTTAAAAATAAGATAAGAGTAAATTTGACCTCGTTGTGGACCTATTTAACCTGAGTTGCGTCCCTTATAGTATGCATGAATGATGTCAAGATATTGAGTCTAGCTCGGAGGTTTGTCTCCATTAACATTAAAAAAAACTCACAATTTGTGCAATAGAGTCGACTTTTTGTAACAAAATAAAATAAAGTAAAATCGGTCTTGCTTTTATGAAACATCTTTTTCATGTAACCCCATTCATTTTTAAAGTCTTGATAATTGATGAAAAATCAACTTCATCTATTGTGTTCAACATTATTTTTAGTATTTTGAAAACTCTTTTATTTGTCTAATATTCCTGTGCATAGGTTTTATTAAATATCAATATAATAAAATAGTTTAACGTTAAACATCAATTTTAGATTTGTATTTTCAACATCTAAGCCGTCTAAAATATCATTTTTATATGTACAAATGATTTTATAAAGTATTATTACATATAATATATGTATAAATGGATTTAAGTATTTTTCATAATTTACACATGAATATATATTTTTCAACAAATGTGACCCACAAATATATTTGATCAAGGTAAAACTTGATCTTTTAAATAAACAAATGATCTTAAATAATGAACAGATTGAATTTTTTTTATTGAGAATCAAAATCTTAAAAATTAAGAGAATTATATGGCTCTGTTTTTATGTTAACTGATTACATAAACATAGAACGGAGACCATATAAAATTAATGTGGCTAATGTATCTGATGATATCAGATTGAATAAGGTTCAAATATTCGGAAGAAAGTATTTAAAATCAGGCAACTAAAAATAGTGATAATGAAAAAATATTTGTCACAAAAATCCTTCAAAGATAAAATTACTTATCTATATTATTATTATTACTATTATTTATATTTCTATTTATTACTCCCCTGCAATATTAGATTATTTTTTTTGTTTAGCTTCATTTTTTGTGAACCATTTTGTCTTTATGTTTTTTCAATTTCCAAAAATGGATTAAAGTAGATGAAAATGAAAATACAATCTTTTTAGAGGAAAAAGAATAAAAAAATACTTCCAGGTATGTTTGAGAAGTAATAAAAATAGTAAAAGTTGTAAAAGTTTAACAATTAAGAGAATATAATATGATATAATAGTGATAATAATTGAAAAATAAGATAATTATATGAAAATTGTGAAGAGATGACTGAAAAGTAGAGTGGTTGTATAGAAAATGTGATAAAATAATTAAAAAGTTGAATAGTTGTGGAAAGTAAAAAATTTTAATTTAAAAATTTATATTGAAGGTGTTTTGGGAAGTGCTAAGATTTTTAAATGAAAAATTTTTTAGTACAATTTTTTTAAATAGAAGAAAATGATGTGATATGAGAAAGATAATAATGAGAAGTAAAGAGAATAATATTAAAATAAATAAGTTATTTATATAGATAGTTAGGTAGAAATAATTGAAAAATTACGATTGTTGTACATGAAAATATAATTTTTTTTTTTATTAAAAATAGAGTAATTATGAAGATCGAAAAATTATAGTTTAGAAAAGTTTTCAATATAAGCAAATATACCTTGAATATTTTGTCAATTAAAAAGGTAATAATAAAGTGTTTGTTTTTGGTAAAATATTCACAAATTTTCTACTGATGGTACGTTCACGACCAGGATCGTTCTAGAATGAGATAGAATGGGATGATTACCAAAATGAATCTTCCATTTTCAGTACATTTTTTCCCGATATCTTTATCCAATCTTAACACACTTTTTCTATTCACAATACACTTCCCTCCCAGCATCCAAGCTCGAACATGAGTGTATATATTTTTCCAGATTAGATTAACATATTTTTAATTAGATATAATATTTTAAATAAAAATAGATAAAATGGATTGCAGATTGGGCTCACTTGAACCGAACTGGATCAACATTTGCTTAGATGCGAACCGGCTTAGTATTTCAACAGCCCAAAGCCTAGAACTTAGAATATTGGCTTTTTAACTATAAATATCCACCAATCGAGGGCTAGGGTTTATGCATGTTTGTCATCCCCGTCTCCTACCGCAGTGGAAGCAGCCGCTGTTGTCGCTTCTTTCATCGGATTTCTGGTATAAAAAATTTCTCATTTCTCTCCATCCATACTGCAAATCTGTCACGATCTATACTCCCTCGTCTCTATGCACGAGATTTCTGATAATTATGATATGATCATCCAGATTTTGGTTGATATGATTCTGTTCTTCATGTCTTCTCGGAGTCCGAAGTTGCTACGAGTAGGTCTAGGGTTGAAATCCGCGCAATCGTGATAGAAAGCATATAAAATCCTGTTGCGAGGGAGTCCGTACTTGCAGGCTTTTTAGTTTCTGTTTTCTCACCCTTGATTTGATGCGCCTAATATCTATAACAGATCTATTGATATTCACATATATGTTGTTTGACGTTGGTGATTGCATGTTATCTGGAAAGGCACAAGTTCTTATTTTCTCTGGCTTTCTCTGTGGACTGAGCAATAGGATTTCTCTTTTTTAATTACATGGAGTCTCAGTCTCATTTTATTTACACAAATCTTTTCACCTGTTTCTAAATCCTGTAACGTGTCTTGCATTCATTTCCTTGATTTTGTTTCTGGAGACTGCGCGCCTTTCTTAGTGGGCTGGTGTATTCTTGGAGGAGATGATGTTGATCGGTGATCACTGGCAATATCCTATTTTAGTACCGATCGTTGGGAAATCTTGGCTATAATATTGGTTTTGTAAATGGCTTTTAGATGTCAGATGATATATGTTAATGCCTATAAATTCTGCTGGATTTCATTATACTCAGCTCCGATCCCTTAAGAATCTTCTGTGTACCTTTGCCTGCTGACCAATTACCTTACAAAAGTCTGATCGCAGGTAAGTCTTATAAATGTTGGATGCTTGGATTTCTGTCTCTTGCTTTTGATTTCCTTCTGGTTGGTTACCTTTTGAAAAGTTTGATCACATGCTTTGAAGTTGTCTTTTAAATGTCACATGCTAGAATTTCTCTCTGTTTCAGATTTTTGTATGTTTTACAACCATCCCAGTTTGTTTTTAATTTTAATTTTAATTTTTTTTTGAAATTCGACCTGCAGTGTAGAATTGTTCTTTGTAGGCAATGATGAAGGTAGCATGAATATGATTTTTAAATGATGCTGAGATTGCTTTTGTGGTTTGATTGGTAGAACTTCATCTATAAACTGATTAATGAATCATCTTCTATAGATTCTCGCCTAACGACACACTATGGGCAAGGAGAAGGTTCATATCAACATTGTGGTCATTGGCCACGTCGACTCGGGGAAATCAACTACGACAGGGCATCTGATCTACAAACTTGGTGGCATTGACAAGCGCGTCATTGAAAGGTTTGAGAAAGAGGCTGCTGAGATGAACAAGAGGTCATTCAAATATGCATGGGTGCTTGACAAGCTAAAGGCTGAGCGTGAGCGTGGTATTACGATTGATATTGCTCTGTGGAAGTTTGAGACCACCAAGTATTACTGCACTGTTATTGATGCCCCTGGTCATCGTGACTTCATCAAGAACATGATTACGGGAACCTCGCAGGCTGACTGTGCTGTACTCATCATCGATTCCACCACTGGTGGGTTTGAGGCTGGAATTTCAAAGGATGGCCAAACCCGTGAACACGCGTTGCTTGCGTTCACTCTGGGAGTTAAACAGATGATATGCTGCTGTAACAAGGTAAATTATTTGTTGCCTAGAGATATTTAATGCATGGCAAGTATGGTGGGTTGACAATTATCGCCTTGTCTTTGCAAGTATCATGATGTGTCCTGATTCTTGAGATTAAGGTCTAAATGTAATATATCATGAATCTGTTATGCAAGATTGTGTTAAATGACTATGGAACTATATAAATGTCCAAAGAAAATCAGCTAACAATGGCCATGACAAGAAATTCCAAGAGGCATATCTGTCACTTGTGTTATGCAATCAGAAATAAATATATATTTTTAAGATAGCAGCACTGCCAGTCTTGTAAACAAGAATGTTTTTCAAGTCAAGTCATCCTTTTAGAACTTGTGGTTGTGTGACATTGTACCTTGATTACTGTGCATGGTTATGTTTCATTCGTTTTATGCTGATTTTTTTTTTAAAAAATTGTTGTCACTGATTCCTTTTTGCTCTTTGAAAATTTTCCTAGATGGATGCAACTACGCCCAAGTATTCAAAAGCAAGGTATGATGAAATTGTTAAGGAGGTTTCTTCATACCTCAAGAAGGTTGGATACAACCCAGACAAGATCCCATTTGTGCCCATATCAGGTTTTGAGGGTGACAACATGATTGAGAGGTCCACGAACCTTGATTGGTACAAGGGTCCAACTCTTCTTGACGCTTTGGACTTGATCCTGGAGCCCAAGCGTCCATCAGACAAGCCTCTCCGTCTTCCCCTCCAGGACGTTTACAAAATCGGAGGTATTGGTACTGTGCCCGTGGGGCGAGTGGAGACTGGTATTTTAAAGCCTGGTATGGTTGTCACCTTTGGCCCAACTGGACTGACCACTGAAGTAAAATCAGTGGAGATGCACCATGAGGCACTGCAAGAGGCGCTTCCTGGTGACAATGTTGGCTTCAACGTCAAGAATGTTGCCGTAAAGGATCTGAAGCGTGGATATGTTGCCTCCAACTCCAAGGATGATCCAGCTAAAGAAGCTGCAAACTTCACATCTCAGGTCATTATTATGAATCACCCAGGCCAGATTGGGAATGGGTATGCTCCAGTTCTAGATTGCCACACCTCTCACATCGCCGTCAAGTTCGCAGAGCTATTGACCAAGATAGATAGAAGGTCGGGAAAGGAACTTGAGAAGGAGCCAAAATTCCTGAAGAATGGTGACGCCGGCTTGGTGAAGATGATTCCAACCAAGCCCATGGTTGTGGAGACGTTCTCCGAATATCCTCCTCTGGGTCGGTTTGCCGTCAGGGACATGCGGCAGACTGTTGCTGTTGGTGTCATTAAGAATGTGGAGAAGAAGGATCCGACTGGCGCAAAGGTTACGAAATCAGCAGTCAAGAAGGGCAAGTGAAGCTCAAGGAACTTTATATTAGTCCAGTTGATAATCTATACTCATAGCCTTTGGTTTTGTTATTGTCATTTCGAGCCTTTAGGCAGCTCAGCATCGAGTGTTTGGATGCAGAACTGGGTGCTTGACCGGCGGTGGCAACACTAAGTTGTCGACGAGTTTGCGTGTTATTTCAGGTTTTCTTTTTGGAAAAGTACTTTTGTTTATTTGGATGAATTTATGTTTTGTTTTGTTTGAGATTGTTATCTAATCATATCTTTAAGACCTGTTTGGCCCTGCAGTAAAATCATGCAGGGCTGCGCATTAAGCGCCAAAACTGCTCCGATTTTGAGCTTCCCACAAAGGAACCTGATCGCATGTGCCCGGGAGTTTTTTTTTTTTTTTCAAATTTTTTTTAATCTATATGTATTTAATATGTGTATAAATTTTTATCATTTTTGGAGTATTTTAAATATTTATTTTTAATTTTTGAAAATTAGTTCATTTTAGGTAATTTTAAATTACCTAAAATGTCATTGATTTTTAAAAATAAAAAATAAAAATTTAAAATACTCTAAAAAATTTATAAAGATGTTAAATATACTTAGATTAATAGTTTTATAAAAAAAATTTTAAAATAAAATTTTTTTTTTAAAAAAAGGGTGTATGTTCTTGGGCTGCATGCTCTCGGGCGCATGCGATTTGGCTCCTCCCACAAACGTTGGAAGTGATGCTAAATGCTAATAGGAATTTATTGAGACTTTTTGAAATATCTTCTGCCTGGCCGTTCCAGCCTCTAAAAGTTGGACTCAGGCTTCCCTCAAATCCTAGGGATGGACTTGATGAAAATTTCGAGAATGAACGTGATGAGTGATACTTTTGGCTTTTGTAATGAGTTTTTGGAGAACGCAAATTTTATCTTCCTATTTTTCTATCTTGTTTTTTTTTTTTTTTTTTTGATAAGAGGAATCACTATATCCCTGCTCCCTATCAATATTAAAGGGATTAAGGATAGAGAAATCTAAGCAATTCATTGCCAAAAAACTATCTGTACAGGTTTTTCCACGAATAGCATTGGGTGGGTTGCCCCACCAGGATTGATGGTCCTCAAAAGAATCAAAATTAATTCGGCTAAGGAGTAAGCGACTGCATTTCCTTGCCGAAGTACATGATGGATCGAAAAAGAAACATTGTTAGCGAGAATGGACCTGATCTCATCAATAATAAAACCCACGTCGGAGGTAATGGGTTCTAAATTAGATATATAATTGCACAAAATGAGAGAATCGGTTTCAACCTGTGCACGACTGACCTTTAGATAGAGTGCCCACCTAAGCCCCAAGAGGAATGCAGTCGCCTCAATAAAAAGCGGTTCCTTCACCCCAGCCCATCTCCACCCACTTGCCGCAACAAAAACACCCTGAGAATCTCTAATGACAGCTGCACATCCAAAAACACCCTGAGAATCTCTAATGACAGCTGCACATCCAAAATTACCCAAGTTCTCATAACGACGTGCATCCACGTTTATCTTTACGAAACCCGGCGGCGGTTTGGACCAATGGGGCACCAGGGAGCAATTCAAAAGACCCGTATTAGTGAGCTTGCTTACACTCCTATGCTGGTTAAGGAACTCCGTGCACCAAACCAATGTGTCCGAGAACATTGGTTGGATACCCTCCTCTCTAAGTTTGTTCCGTAGATACCATAACCTTCAACAACTTAATATGAAAAAGGCGAGATCCTCAGATTTGTTCCTCTGCACAAGAATTTCCATAATCTCCTTGACCGTTACCCCCTGAGCAACCATCCTCGCCGCCTTCCAGCAAACCCCATTGGTCATAGCACACCCCAGAAACAGATGGTTCTCATCTTCGATATCATTCTTACATAAAATACAGCTCAGGTCTACCTCAATTCCCCTATGACCAAGATTCTTCAAAGTGGGAAGGGCATTTATGAAAAGTTGCCATAAAAAAATAATGACCTTACTTGGAAGTTTCAACCGCCATATTGCCTTGTAGCAGCAAGAGAGGGCTGGATTCACATCATCTGAGCACAAAAGTCTATATGCCGATTTAACTGTATAGGATCCATTTGGTTCATGCTTCCAAAACATACAATCAGCCACGCTCCTTTGGGATAGGGGAATCAACTTTAACTCTTGTTTTTTAAATACCAAATGTCAAGGTGTTATTATTGAATGTCGACCCACAATGTTTCAGCCAGTGGTGCAATTTGGGTAGGGCCGACCCTTAAGGTTTAGAAATTTGCGCTGACACATTTAGGTTTAGTTTAAGCGTATATTTCGTCGGTAAAATTTTATCTTAAATGGTAATTAACTTGAAAAGAGTAAAAAAACATTTTAGGTCAACTTATGAAAATAGTCATTTAATGCATGTAGCTCAAAATTAATGATACAATCTAGTGTAGACAGTTTTAAAATTTGAACGTAAATTAACGAGATGAAACTAAATACAACCCAAATCTCACTCGAATTAGCACCGTATTCAACCTGAAGCTATTTGGGATAAGAGTAAGGGTTACGATTCACATGTTCCACCTATGGTTTGGGTTTGTGCCGATTGCGTGTTTTGATCACGTATGCATCTGCGTTTTTTTTTTTCCCCCTTTGGATAACAAAAGTCCTGATAGCACAACCCCCCCATTAGATGGCCAGTAGCTAAATAGGGATTCTGATCCTATGCTGCATGCTCCATAGCGCGGAGTTCTATATCCATCACGACCAGAACTCCACGAGTTAGTGGTTCTTGCAGTCTACCCCATATTTTGGTAAACTCGGCAGGTGGCTAGGTGCTAGTGGTGGGCTATTCTTGCAGTATATATGCGTCATTTCAAATTGTACCTGGAACGACAACAGCATATAGAAAGATTTCAAACGTACTAGGTCTCGTTGCTATGCGGACAGCGCATGGCAGGTGAGGTAGGTAGCTCTTAGTTTTTTAGCAAATTGACACATATGAGAAGAGAGAATGGAAAAGAAGGTGGGCCATCCTTCTCCGCATCATATATATAATATAACAAACACTTAGACCCTCTACGAACAGATTTACAAGATCATCTATCTATGCTCGACGATATAGATGTTAAACTAACAATTTTGAAATGTTCTATAAAAAAAAAAAAACAATTTTGATATGGACATAAATCAAACAATTTTGTTACCTTGATTTTATATGTGGGGCCAGTAAATGTATATATTTTTTATATTGGGCCTGACAATATTTAATTTAGATGAAAACCGGCTTCCTAATTAAGAAGTAATTTTAAATACAATGAATGATTTAGATTTTAATTTCATCAACAGAGAAAGCCAAAATAAGATGACAATGTATGTTGCAATCTTTATTGTCAACAGCCGGACACCATGTTTCCTTTTTGAATCATAGTTATGTAAAATATAGTTTATTATTGGCAGATAACCACACTAATTTTGTTCATGGAACGCTGGGACGTCAGAGATTTGGACGGAGATGGATATGGAGCAGCAGCATTTTTATCATTGTTAATTATTCGCGAGGATCACTGACTAGCTAGTCTGTTCAGTCTCCGGCGGCGTGGCTCCCATCTGTGGGTAAAGGCCTATGAGCACCGACCCATGGGAAGTGTTTCTTATGAGAAAAAAAAGGAAGCAGGGGCAATGTGGTAATTTTTCATCGTGAGTATATTTGTTTAAAAACGTGAGTATGTTTGGTTTTTTGATAAATTTTGTATTATATACATACACAATCTAAATATATTCCATTCATTTGATAGATCAATTAGTAAAACGTATATAAACATAATTTTTCATTATTTGACAATTTTTAAAAATATTAGTGCACAAAAAATAAATTTTTAATAACATTTCATTATAATTGGTAAAGTTGGAAAATATAATTTTTATTAGAAGTTATGTTATATTATTTAAAGTTAATATAATTAAGGTACTCCCAAGAATAACAATTTCTTATATTTTTCTTGATTTTTGAAAATTTATTAATATTTTTTTATTTTCTGAATATAATAGAATCTAACCATCTCTAACAGCGTCTAACCGTGTCTAATTTTTGAAATTAATAATTTAATCCTAATTTAACATCTGTAATATGATCCTAAGGCCCTTATAAGGTCATTTATATCTTAACAACCAAATTTGAAACTCAAATAATAGGATTTAATAAAATCACCATAATCTAATTGTGTATAACCGTGTTCAACCGAGTCCAACCGTGTCTAACCGTGTCTAATTTTTGAAATTAATAATTTAATCCTAATTTAACACCTGTAATATGATCCTAGGGCCCTTATAAGGTCATTTATATCTTAACAACCAAATTTGAAACTTAAATAATATGATTTAATAAAATCACCATAATCTAACGGTGTCTAACCGTGTCTAACCGCGTCTAACGTGTCTAACCATGTCTAACCGTGTCTAATTTTTGAAATTAATAATTTAATCCTAATTTAACACCTGTAATATGATCCTAGGGCCCTTATAAAGTCATTTATATCTTAACAACCAAATTTGAAACCCAAATAATAAGATTTAATAAAATTACCATAATCTAATTGTGTCTAACCGAGTCTAACCGTGTCTAACCGCGTCTAACCGTGTCTAATTTTTGAAATTAATAATTTAATCCTAATTTAACACCTGTAATATGATCATAGGGCCCTTATAAGGCCATTTATATCTTAACAACCAAATTTGAAACCCAAATAATATGATTTAATAAAATCACCATAATCTAATTGTGTCTAACCGTGTCTAACCGAGTCTAACCGTGTCTAACCGTGTCTAACCGTGTCTAACCGCGTCTAACCGTGTCTAACTGTGTCTAATTTTTGAAATTAATAATTTGATCCTAATTTAACACCTGTAATATGATCCTAGGGCCCTTATAAGGTCATTTATATCTTAACAACCAAATTTGGAACCCAAATAATAGGATTTAATAAAATCATCATAATCTAACTGTGTCTAACAGCGTCTAACCGTGTCTAACCGAGTCTAACCGTGTCTAACTGCGTCTATCCGAGTCTAACCGTGTCTAACCGAATCTAATTTTTTATAATTTATGAATTTTTTACCTAATCTATGTATTTTGCAAAATATATATACTTAAATATTTATTCGAGGTCTAAATAAATTTAGAACTAAATAAATATATAAATTTATAATTAAAAATATTAACTCCACTTGATTAAATGAAATAGAAATTTACGTAAAGATATAAAACAGTAAAAAATATTATATATATGACGTTGTAGAACCAAAATTTTGATAAATTATATATAACTGTGACTTAGATTTAATATGTAAATATATGTTACTTTTTGGGATTGGTTAAATGATCAATTTTGCATATAACTATATTTAATAGAAATTTTATAACGAAATTTCTTAAAATTATAAAATAATATTATTATAGCGATTATTAGATTGTTTATTTAATATATCAATTTTAAAGTTATATTCAAGATTATTTCAAACATCATTTTTATGTGGATAAATAATCCTATAATATTATTAAATTCTAATGCATCCGAATCTAAGAACTTTTTATATTTTACACGAGAATAGTGTTTTTTTTTTTTTCTAAAAGCAAATGTAACCCACTTACATCTGATTTTGTTCTATAATAAAATTAAGGATTTTGAACAATATTGTGAACCGTAAGTTTTTTTTTATTCTATTATAAAAATGGGTTTCATCCAAGAGGTTGTAACTTAGGTTTTCACCAAATCAAAAGAATTGATAATTTTTTTTTATAGAATTGCATCATTCAAAATTGAACTTAAATAAAATGAAGATGTTGGGAATAAATAAGAATTCAAAAGAAATTTAATCAATAAATTATAGGTTTCAATATAGTTTTAACATCCACAAAGAACAAGATAAAATTTTCAGCACTAGGACGCTGACTCTTTAGATAAGCATTCTAATTTAAATGTGCGAAAGAAACTATTTAAAAAGATATTAATGCGGGTGTTACTGTTAACTTTTGATGTGAAATTTCTGATATCAATAACGTAGGTAAATTTTAGATAAAATCTTCAAAATTTTAGTGTAAAAATAATTTTTTTACGTACCGTAAATGATGCTTAATCGTTATAATGGTGTTTAAAATTAATATAATAATTTTAATTTATTGTTACTGTAATTAATTAATTTAAACTAAAAATATAAATTTATTGACTTCAAGTGAAATCAATGTAAACAAACAATTTAATAAATATTTACATTGAACAAAAAATATATAAAAAATTTCATTTTATAGAACACCTCTAAATATGTACTCTCGTGTTATATCTCCTGTAAATTTTCTATCAAAATTTAATTTTTCTTTAATTTCTTAGTAATAGATACCTTTTTGCGAAATCTTACATTCATGGGGTTTTAAGTAACACGACCTTAAAATATTAATTTTAAGCAATAGTAATTTTATGAATTGAGGCCCATATAAATAATTAATTTAGATGAAACTTAGTTTTTCGCTACATAACCTTAAATATAATATCTGAATTGGATTTTGCTTATTTATAGAGATGTGTTAAACTGTCCAATAAAACTAAATTTTTTCTAATTATAGTATTGCACAGGTATTTTCAATTTAAAAATAATTTGAAGTTAATAAAACTAGTCATACATGATTAAATTTATAATTAAACTAATCGTACATGATTAAAATAATATTTTTTATTTAAAATGGGTTGCGAAAAGTAACTAAAGATAAACCATTAAGATGTGTATAATCTTTCTTTTAATTGGCGTGCACACGAAGGAATTTACTAGAACAGATCTGAGAAATATATGTATACCATAATATTGAACAAAAGATATTTGATTTCACTTCCCGTCAAATCTATAACCGATATTAAATTGCTACAGCTTTTTTTTTTATTTTTCCGTCCGTTCACACATTTCGCTGTAAGGGTTCATCACTTGCGGCAACCACCCAAATGAACTGCAAATTCACGTCTGGTCATACATCTGAGTTCCTTATTTAATATAAATTTGCCCAATACTTTTCTTTTTGTGAATCTATCGAATCTATGGAGTTTAGGCAAAAAATGGATGAATTATAAAAGTTTAAAATTCTTATTGAATCTTTAATAAAATAGCATAAAAATTTACAAAAACTTAATTGGCGTACTCACGGAGAATTTACAAAAACTTAATTGGCGTACCCACGAAGAATCTTTAATAAAATAGCATGAAAATTTACAAAATTCTTTTTGAATTTTTTGAATTTAAGAACTTATCTTTTTTCAAAAATGGAGATACAAGAACTTTCCCGCCTCTTTTTTTGCATCAAATTTTCAATTATTGGTCAAGATAAACCATCATACCACATAACAAGTATCTCATCTAATTCCTCACAATTATCATTCCTGCCAACAATAAACCTCTTGCCCCATTATACTGAATTATTCATTAATAATGCACAAAAACTCCACTACTAAACAAATGCAATGCATCAAAACAATACATGGAATCTCCACATAGTCAGTTGCTTTACCTCTATCTACCCTTTATTTAATTTGCTCAATGAAGTTCCATGAGAACTACCACTAAAAATCCTTTATTTAAACTGAATAATGCACTCCTCCTTAGTGGGCCCACTGTCAATGTCATCAGAATCAGATGAGGAATCTGAAATGTTTCCATCCCCATTAGCATCTTTCGGTTTTTTCTTACTATTCTCAGCCTCAACTGACTTTTGACCATTCAAATATGGCATAGGTGTAGAAGAAGCTGGAAGTTGTGAGGACGTAGCAGGAGTTCCTGAATCCTGGAGCTTCTTTTTAATCAAATCTAGTGCAGATGAAGACACTGAAGCAACTGATGTCCTAAGAGCTATTGCATCATGGCCACCGCTATTAACAGAAGGAGCAATTATGCTAGAAGGTTGCAATGTCACTATATTTGCCTTTAGAGAATCACTTTCATATTTGTTTCTCATTTCAACTACTTCTGGTGGCACCTGCCAGCTGCTTACCTGCATGTAAGTAAATATAGAAAGTCATGACTAAAGACTCGTAGAAGCCATAAAGGCGATAGGCAACTTGTAGAAACTAGGAACATATCCCACTAAATGTAATCATTAATATAGAAAAGTTAGTGTATGAATAAACTTAAGGGATTGAAAAGTTGCTTCCGATTTCCATCATGATTTAATTCGATGCAATATTTAACTCTCCATTATTCATCATTGACTATACTTTCAATCATCAACCATAATCTCCCCATCAATTTGTTATCACAATCTCTCTTATACCTGTACAAACACATCCTAAAAGTACTGCCATTGGCTCAAAATATTGACAATTGGCTGTTTAAAGTAAAAAATAAAAACCAAGGCTAGGTAAGCCCCACGACGCTGCCCATCAATAATCGCTTGATCAAACCAAAAGTAGCAGAAATAGTAAAGGGAGGAAACAATGAGATCATATAATGGGCAACTACTGAAAATTAATCTAACAGAGATGCCCCTCCCCCCACCCCCAACAAAAAAATGCTTTTGATGATTGAAAATACAATTAATGATAAACACATAAGGTCGACTAATGCAGTAGTTAAATGCAGCATCAATTGGGGGGACGCGAGCCACGACGTAGGGAATGGAAATAAGAGGACAAGAAATCTCTGCATTTACAAAAGCTTATGGACATGGGATTTCAATTTTTAAAGCCAAACAATCAACTAAAGTCAGCAGATGGAGATGCACTGGGCTTACTAGGGATTCATGATTTCACACCCTTTTTTTCATATTCTGAATGAAAATGTCTTAGTAAAATAAAGCCCAGAAAAAAAATGCAAAGAGCACAGCTCAAACGAGAGAGAAAAGAACCCCAGAGAATATGAAATTGGTCTCCCATTCAGAAAAATTACATAGGAAGTCAGACGCCTGATGCAGCATTACCAACGACAAACAATTGAACATCACTTCCTGTCAAAGTAGTTAATGTGATCAAGCTGCATGTTGAAATAATGGACAAGTTTTATACCTCTTGGCATGTACACATTATACAGAACTAAAACAGCAAGAGCAAAGATATCTCCCTGAGCTCTGGGGATTTGTATTAGTGTAGTTTCATTCACCCTAGATGTGGAAAGTGCTGTTTTCTTCAAGAATACGATAGCTGGAGCTTCACTAAGAACACCAAGTCCAAGTAACAAAAATAATAAAGAAAGAGGACTTGGAAGAGGAAAAGCAAGCCAAAATTTTCAATTTGGTTCACAGAGGGATTGAGTCAGCTTCCACCAAAACAAAGAAGTGCACCTTTTTCATCTTTAAGATAGGCCTATAGTGGGTAACATGTTCACAAATCAGAAGCACAAATTTCCCAATGAACATGCAATAGGATAGAAATGGTGAAAAGATCAAGGAAAAAAAGAAAGAAAGTTGCAGCAAGAGAGAGTGGGAAAGAAGAGTGGTATAGTTGGGAAAGAGATGAAGAAAATAAACATACATAATTACATAGGAGTTAAGATAAGTCCAGTGCAATAGAGACCAGGAATCTGTTCACTTAGAAATGAGTTAGTTCAAGTTAATGGAGATAAGTGGGAAAAAGAAAGACCACTAGCTTATACTGAAAATTGTAAATGTTTTCCATTATTGAAAAAAATTGCTTCACCTTGTGTGGATGTGGAGGGATATCATAGCTGGAAAGTTTGAGTGGAAAAAAAAATAATTCAAGAGAATGATTATAGTTGGAGAGTTCGAAAGTATAGGAAAAGAAGTGCCAAATTAAGGCCATGTTTCTGATTGGAGAGTTAGAAAGTATGGGAATACAAGTGCCTCAATATCAACTACTGTCTGTAAGTCATTGGCGAGACTAGAATATCAGCACCATATTTGATTTACTGTTGCAAGCAAAATGCAAGTACCATCCAGAACATAAGATTGCTAATTCCATACAACATTAAAGATGTGAAAGGAACAATAAGCTTGGAAACAATCATAAAAAGAAAATAACCAGTTGTGTATGGTCCAAACATGATCTCTTCCTTTGATGCTACAAGAAATGGTTGCTTAAAAGCTCTAGGGGCATTTTGGGGGGGGGGGGGGGGGGGGCGCGACAACGAGAGAGAGAGAGAGAGAAACAGAGACATACAATGAAACTGGTGTTGACTGAGCAGAAACTTTGTTTATCTGCAAATAGGACAGAAGAAAATTAGCTCATTGAATTTATTGATGCATCAGTTAATAGATATCAGCCAATAAAAAGTCTACTGCAGTTAGAAATAACATCATATTCCAAACAACCTCACCCTTGAAGTTAGAAGGCTTCTCATATGTCGATTCTCCAGTCAAAGCATTATAGTAGTAAACAACACCTGTTTCAGTCTTGCGTGCTGTCCATGCATCTGCATCTTCTTTATTGACCATGTCTACATCCTTATTGATGGATTCATTATAATGCTTAGTTTGCTCTGAAATAACGATCAATCAGCATAAAACACTCAAACAACAGAAAAATCTCCAAATTTTATTTAACAGAGTGGGAAAAGGCTTGAACATACCTATGCTAGGTGGAGGTGACTGTGGCTTGCCGGAAGGGCGACCAGATCCTGCAACAGCAGGAGATGTCCCTCCAGAAGGTCCAACAAGGGAAACATCAGGAGGTTGTGAATCAGGCAAAGTTACAGAGGGGTGAACAATCCCACGCATTTGCATAGGAAAGGCACCAGGAACTGGAATTGGAACTAGAACAAGATGAGGGGGAGAATATGGTACAAATGGGGGGAGCCGCAAACCACCATCTGAGGTGGCGGCAACCATATTCCCTGTGGGGTTGGAGCTACGGCAGGCATAGAAGGATAAGGTGGATAGACTTGTGGCTAAACATTTTGTGCAGGCACTGGTGTAGCTGGACTTGGAGGGAAAGGCACAGGAGCTTGCATAGGTCTAAAAGAACCAGAGGAATCCATGATGGTTGGTGTACTGAATTAACAACAGATAACAATGAAGATGAAGGCATCCCTGAAGGACCAGGTGTGCCTAAAGTTCCAGGCATCCCAGGAAGAGCGGTCTGTCCTCTCAAGGATGATGATAATATATTTAGAGATACAGGAGCAGCTAAAGAAGAATTTGAGGAAGAACGCGGGGGGTGGGGGGGGCGCAGGGGCAGAGACTGAGTGCTATATGATGGTGTTGTAGTACTGGTTTCTTGTGCAACAGCTGCCGAAGTATTTTGCGATCATCAAACAATAAAAGTACCTCACAAACTATATAGACTTTCACTCATACTTTTGAATATGCAAACACTGAGGAACCAAATAATTCAATCTGTCAAATCATCATCTCACTAACCTCTCTACATTTGCATACAGAACTTAGCTATTATAAAAATCCATTGAAAATGATCAGCTTGCAACGACTGTAGTTTTATTCTAAAGAACAATACTTTAGAATAAAACTAACTTAGATTCAAACAACATGCACCATATATTTGGAGGCAGATGAATCTGGATAAAAATTGTAGGGAACTAGTGAAATTTGTCTTGTCACTTTCCTTGAGACTATATTTTCATGACTGTTCCCAATTCATTCACACTCTTTACGTGCTTAAGAATGATGGAACTGCGTCCAGACACACATACCATGTTAGAAGACAAGTTTGTTGGGGAAGCTTCTGCAGAGGCAGGTAACTGTGAGCTCCCACTAAATGAAAATCCCGATGCCATTGACAGGTTCCCTTTCTGAACTGGAAAAGGCGGATGCATTGCAGGTGGCATATTATGTGGAAACAAAAAAGCATATGAGCCTTACAGTGGTAGATTGCTGCTGACTACCAGCTGAGCCAACATTAGCTTGTGATGTTATATTGTAAGAGAAAGATGGCCTGATTATTGAAGATTGTCCAGGGACAGGTGGTTGAAGGACTGCTGCCGATGCGTGTGGATTTAACTTCAATACCTGCGTTGCAATCATCATTGTCAAATACCATTTCCATATCAACATAAGCAACCTTCTTACAACCCTCGCATTGTAAATTGCAATTGGTAATCTTCCATCGAAAATTCCACTCGATTGCTTCATCTACTTCTTGAAAATTGGATCAACCTTCTTCTTCATTGAATAAATGAGTTCTATTAAAATTTGTTTATAAAAAAGGTGATTGCCAGCAGCTTTACGGATGGCATCAAAGGAAGTTCGAATTTACAGCATTAGATAGATCAAGAAAGCAAAAACATAAAAGAAAGTTGAATGTATTACATCAAACAAATCTTCTTGCTAAGAAATTTAAAATTAAATAAAAATGAGTGCAAACAGATTATAAACATGTGTTTACAAAAATTAAATTTTTTTTTAAAAAAACCTGAGAAGCAGTTGGACTAGATGGGGACTGTTGAGAACTTCCAGATGCAGCATTAGACTTGGAAATGACACCATAAGAAAAGGGAGGTGCACGGACAGGATAGCCTGGATGATGGTTTGAATAAAAACGCCGAGCCTGCAGGAAAGGGAGACGGGACTGGAAGAGAAACCCTACTTGAAGAGGAGAACACCACGAGCGCCGATCGAAGAAAAATACCCCGTTCAATCGCGAGTGCCGGCAGGAGAGGGAGACGGGCAACGAGAAAACCCTAGCCGAAGAGGAGAGGTCGCGTGTCGCGACTCCCGAACGAGATAAACGAAGAGCCGACAGGAGAGGGAGCGGGCAACGAGCGCCGGCAAGAGAGGGAGATGGGCAGTGAGAGAAAACCTAGAGGGATACGGGCTCGTGAGCACCGAATGCGAAAAAGGGGAAGGAGACGCGAGTGCCGATGCTGACCGATGCCTATCTCAAATTTTCACTTACCGAAAATGCCCCATTCGATCTTAGCCATCAACGCAAAATGGAAGGCAGATATGACGCTTCCCCTGGGAAAAGCACGGGAAGCGCTTCCCATGGGTTGGGCCTCAAGGCCTAAAGGGGTCTCAGACTCTGTGGGCACTACCGTCCGTATCCCAAGAGGAGGAGGCCGGAGGAAGTTCATCTGAAAGTCATCTCATCTTTAGTAGGGGAAAAGGGAATTGATTAAAAAAAATTATGAAAAAAAATACTTACCCATGAAGATGACACTGTGTTTTTCTGAGATCCAAAAATTAAATAAAAAAAAAACTTAAAAAATTCAAAAATGGTAAATTTTGGTAAATTTTGGTTTATAAATTTAATACACCTAGATTTACTTACCCATGAAAAAAAATTAAAAAATAAGTTTTTGGGCCAAATGCACAGAGGTCCCGGTCTTAAAAGATCAGGACTAAAAGATAATTCGCTGCTATGGGTGCAACTTGGGCTGGGTTGAGCCCAAACCCGGCCCGTCAAACCCGATTTACAACGGTATTTGAACTTGCTTTTTCCTAACCTGAACCAGATTTTCCATTTTGTATTTATTATAAAATATATTCTATGGGTAATATTTCTTTATATTTTGCATATTTATGTTATTTATATTTAAATACATGTTTGACATATTGTAATTATATTATAAATAAACGAGAATACTTCTATGAAATCAGGTTTCGTAAAAGTGATTTTGTAAAACCCTTTTGAAATGTTGATCATTGATAGAAAATTCAATTTATTTATTGTATTTTACATCATTTGTTTAGCTAGGAGACCAAGTTTCGTTCCAATTCAATATTTGGATAGGTCATATTTGCTCAAAAATAATTGTATTCATGTATAAATTATAAAAAATACTTAGATCCATTCGCACATGTATTAGAATGTAACAATACTTTATATAATCATTTATCTACATATTATTGATATTTTAGATGGTTTGAATGTTGAAAAAATTACTTTAAATTTGATTAATATTAAATTATTTTATTACATTGATTTATACATTTATAGATGTGACCATATACAGTGAAATTTTAAAAAATAAAAGAGTTTCTAGAATACTATGAATGATGCTAAATATAATGAATGAAATGAATTTTCTATTAACTATCAAGATTTTAAAAATGAAGGGGTTTCATAGAAGCATCCACGATAAATAAAATCTACTATTTTTATTTCTACCATTTACTTTTACATCCACTAATTTTATTCATTTATCTTATTTTTTATATTGCTATTTTTCAAAAAATCTATAATTTCATTATCTATTATTATATTTACTTATATGATTTGTTATTATTATACATTTACATCAAATTCTAAATTTATTATTTTTAAATAAAATATAAATTTATTGACATAAATTTCAACATGAAACTCAACCTGAATCCGATTTTCAAAAATAAAATTAAAATTAAAATTTTATAAATAGAATTAAAGTTAGGATTAGAGTTAACGTTTTATAAATAAGATTAAATCAGACGGAGTGCAGCCTTTTACTTTAAACGGGGTTTGGGAATGGACAGGCGAGTCGTATCCGTACCAAAAGAAGGCGGGTCCATGCAGGTGTCCAAATTCAAAACATGCCCGTACGTTATATTCCAGATCCCTGTGACATTCTCTGTTACGATCCAAGCAAACTGGCGGATCAAAGTAGCACGGCGTCGTCCCTCTTCCGAGCCCTCAGAGAGAGGAGAACAATTCTATTTCGGAGGAAATCTCGGTTCATTGCATTGAATTGAAAGAACTCACGTCAGACAAGCTCCTGGGCCTTTTGGCCATTAACCCTTTGACAGGCTTTACCTTTCTAAACATAGTACCCCCTGCTATGGTCCACTTGCCTGCATATGCGACTGCCCCACCCACTTGCCATCCATACCTTCACACGTTCCTCGTGGCAGTGCCCACCAAAGCATGCCTTCCACATAAAAATTTAGTTTTAAATGAGTCTTGCAGTGGGATTTCTCGTCTCCGCGTCGTGTTGCCTCACTGGCTCACTGCATCATTATTAGTAGAGACTGACAAGGTTTCATATTTGCTAACAAGACAGGACATGGTGGTGAATCCAACGAAAGGTATATCGTGGCTAGTTACTCAGTTTTGTTGATTGTATTTGTGGTCTATGGATGGAGTAATGGACGAAGGCATGGCAGACTTGTTTGTGGAACAGGTGCTAGTAGAGCAGTTATGCAAGTGTAGAACAGCATTCTGACAGTGTCGAGGGAACGGGAAGCATGCATGTTACGCCAGTCATGATTTCGTTGACGACGACGACGATCAAGCCTGATTGGCTTGGTGGTCACATAATGGATATATATAGATATAATAGAGAAATATTCAGGTATATTGTATGATTGTAAAATTATAATTTATTCTATTAGTTGTATTTAGAATTATGTATTCTGTCATCTTACCAATTTTTATCATAATTGAATATTTGCATGAACCCCATTTGAAAATAGTACAAATTTGACATAATAAAATAGTTTGATGTAAATAACATCTATAAAGTTATTTTTCAAGATGTAAACGATTTGCTATAAAATTTAAATATGGATAAATGATTGTATAAAATATCAATACATTTAAGTACACGTGAGGTCCATTTTGAGCCAAATGCACTGTTAATTACGATTCAGGCAAATGCACGGGAAAGATTTTTCATATATTTATATATAAGAACTCATCCAGTGCAGACAGACTAGACCATAAATACAGTGTTGTCCGCTGCAAAATAGGCCCAGCACACATTAGAATGTTAAAATATTTTATACAATTATTTATCCATATAAATAACATATTTTAGACGGTTTAGATCTTGAAAATACTACTTTAAAATTAATATTTATGCTAAAATATTTTATTATGTTTATTTTGTACCATTTTAAGATGAGGCAGATTCACATGTTAGATTTGGATAAAAGTTTATATGCTAGCAAAATAAATCATTCTAAATACAATTGGTAAGGTAAATGTTAATTATAATATATGTGGGGCCCATTTTATAATAGCCTGCACTGTAATTATGGTATGATTATTTTCTTTTATATATATATACGCGCCTTGATCGTTACTGTATATTTTACCTTGCTTGTGATGAGCCTTATCTATTTATTTTTCTATGGCTTTGTGGGGAGGAGATACCCTCGTAAGGCTCACGCTCGCAAACCAAGCGAAAGTGGAATGGCCAAACCTGTTGCCTTCTTTGTGGGCAATAAGAGAACGGCTTTTGTGGAAGTGACCATCTGACCTTCCACTCTTCTCTTCCAATTATGTATAGCCCTGAGGCCAACTTAAATAGTTTTAATTAGAAATGAAGTGGATTTCATTTTTATAATAAAAGGTCCTCTGTTTGACCAATCTTATACTCTGTATATTATTTCAACCGAATTGGTATATTTTTGGCAGCCATTCTAGCAATTTTTTTCTTTTCTGTAATTTTTTTTTTTTTTTTGGCTTTTGCTTATGGAGCTTCATTGGTAATTAAGCAACAACATTCGCAATAAACACACCATGGCTATGAATTTAAATTTAAGGCAATCAAAAAATCTTTTCGTAGAAGATTCATCTTTGACAACAAGTAACAAAGGCTGAGATTTAATTGAAGGCACACCTAATTGTATTAAACAAGCCCTCACTTTTCAATCCAAGATCAAAACATCTTAACCCCCAACTCTATACAAAATCCAATTTACGCATTTATTATGTTTTCGAGATTGATTTGTCGATTCTCTTGAAATTGATTGGAAGGAATCTTAAAAGAAATATAATTTTTAAAAGACCGTTTCAACATTTATGTAATGACCGACGGCGTATATTTTTCTCATTATCATTGAATATTTTTAATATTTAACCTAATTTATTCATTTATATCTCACGCGATCATTAGTCATATGACTGAGATGATTTTGGATTCTTGCCGAGGTAAAGAATCGTTGCGCCGGCTAACTCAACTCCGTGTCTCTCGAGCAATGTTGTCAGAACCGAACCGGTGATTGAACCGATAAAGGAACTGGTCTGGTTCGAACCGGTTCGACCGATTAATCAAACCGGTTCGAACCGGTAACGTCAGCATGACATATTTATGATGTCATAAATATTTATTTTTTAAAATTTTAAATAAATATATTGA
The DNA here is from genome assembly GCA_030490835.1 of Annona cherimola. NCBI lineage: Eukaryota > Viridiplantae > Streptophyta > Magnoliopsida > Magnoliales > Annonaceae > Annona > Annona cherimola. Next base: position 109,023,277 of record CM059971.1, read on the forward strand.
TAAAATTTTGTTTTTATAAATCCTAAATATATACATTAGATTTTAATGACCACAATATAAGTACAAAACATGCAGGAAAAAATTAATAGCAAGTTTTAAAAAATCTTTAAGCACGAATTTTAGAAAAATTAACTACATTAATTAACCTGAAATACTTAACTTATAATAAGCGATGACCGTTATTGCTTGGTTGTTGGTTCTTGAATTCTTCCTCTTTATTTTGGTACATTGATGAATTGCTATAAATATACCTGACAAAATAAGAAATAAATTATTTTGGTACATTGATGAATTGCTATAAACATACCTGACAAAATAAGAAATAAAACAAATCAGTAAGTGTTGAAAATTTAAACAATCAAATAACTTATAATAATATAAAAATTAAGAATATCTCCTATGTTCGGCAAAAAATAAAAATGTAGAAATCTATAAAGTATAGACCATTAAATGCATCATTTTCATCAAACATAGATTTTAAAAGTATATAAATACATCATTTCTGCTGATGTGAGTACATCCGTTCGGAAACAAAAATTACGTTCCATTTCTCAAGGTAAAAAAAGCCCGCTCAATTAATAATTTAATACCCTCCAAATCTGAAATGAGGAAATGGTTGCAGGAAGCAGCATGGATGCAATCCCTAAGACTTAATTAAATAAAAATGAAGATATGGAAAGCGCGTAACTAATAGGAGGAATTGAATTGAATGCCAACCAACCTGCTCGATGTTATACCCGGGGCTGGGATCATTCAAAAAGGTGAAAGGTTCTAGGATTGGGACGGTGCGGGCGGGCGCGCGTGATGAGAATGAGGCTTGCGATGAGAACGACGTCGGCGGGCGCGCTGGAGGCAGGGCGTGCCGGCGCTGCGGATGAGGCGCGGGCGGGCTGCGGTGCTGCAGACGGAGACGAGGAAGACGACCTCTGCGCGGGCGGGCGGCGAAGTGAGTTTCCCATTTCAGACAATGGCGGGACTCAGGAGCGGCGGACTAGGTTATTTTTTTCGCGTCTTCGTGAAGGGGGAAATGAAGACTGAGGAGGACGAGCGGGCGATTCGAGTATTCGACTGAAATTTTTTCAGTTCGTTTTTTTTAATATATATTATTTGGGCCCGCCCGTCCAACCGGTCGAACCTGGTTGGACCGGCCCTTCTGGTTCAACCGTCGGTTCGCCGGTTTGGATGGTTTTTAGTATTTGCACCAAACCGTATAGCATTGAACCGAAAACTGGATCGGTTCCCGGTCGGACTGGTCCGACCGGCCGGTCCGGTCCGATTCTGACAACACTGCTCTCAAGTCGTTATCAAAAGATAGTCTGGGCCCAAGCGTGCAGATAGTGCTCCCACGGTGACGTTCGTGTACGACGAAGACTTCCTGTTTTAAGACACCCAGGCTGTGAATGTTTGGGGAAAAAATATATCAATTAAAATTAATTTAAATTTTTTCATTTTTTATAATTATTTTATTTTTAATAATTTTTTCGCATTTTTCTATACAAACTAGTCTACTTTTTAATCATTTCTACACAATTACCCCTACAACTAACTTATCAATTTTAATTTTATTTTCTTTATTCCTCTTCATTACTCTATTATATCACGTCACTTTCTATCAATTTCACAACTTCTGCCTTAAAAAAAATTTTGTTAAAAAGTTTTACCCCCGGACGGTGTGCCCACGGTGACGTTTGTTGAGCATGCGACTTCACTTCTAGTCTCATTAACAGCATCTCCTGTGAAGCAGTAGTAGTGGCGTTATTCTCAAGTTTCTGTGGGGAACGTCTCGATAGACATCAAGTGAATCTCGGAGAAATCATATTAAAGATATGACGGTAAATTTATAAAAATAACATAGATGACTATATATTTTATCTTTAATTTTAAATATAGCAATAATATTAAGACTGACCTAAAAAATGATGTAAAGTTATAACATTACCTCAATAAAAATTAAAAATGCTCAAAGTAGATATTTTAAAATTTTAATAAAACGATATGAAAACCCAAAATAGAAGTGGATTCAACTATCCCTTTGCACATAATAAGGCTCTGTTCGGCCAAGGGATCAGATTTTACCAATTAAGAAAAGCATTTTTTTAAGAATTTTTTAAAAAAGCATCATGGGAAAAAGTTGTTAAGCATTTGGCATTATTGTATAAAAATTACTTTTAATGTCAATAACGTTCGGCCTAAAAAATTGAAGTGCTTTTAATATGAAAAATTACCAAACTAGATATGAATAAATGATTATTAATTTAACTATCATGTACACAAAATTAAGCATTTTCGAAATAATTATTGAGACAAATTTCTACACGATTTACCACCATTATTTCACCCAAATGATTAAAATAAATATCTTAAATAATTAATTAATTATTGAAAAAATCAACTTTTTTATTGGGATTTTTTTTCTATAATGTGATAAAATTGATATTACAATTATGTGCATTCACGACATCCACAATATGGAGACAATTTTTCCTACAACCCCTATGCTAGGAGAAATTTTTATAAAACCATCACAAGGGGGGATTATTTGTAAATTATCCTTCTATTGGAGAGATTAAACTTATGACCTAATGCATCAGGCAGCAAATTTAACACCACGGTAGAACCGTTGTGTCTAAAAAATGAAGTTTGCGATTGCTATTCTTGAAAGTCGTGTCTATTCTTTAGTCAAACACTTTATTGCACGAAACTATTTTCTAGTGAAAAATTTATTTTTTAATCAAACACTTTATTGGATGAAACTATTTTCTAGTGGAAAAAGGCCTGATCGAGGCATAAAATCGCATGGTCAAACACAACATAACTCTTTTAAAAGAAATGGCGAGAAAAATTGTCGTATCTAAAAAATTTTACCATGTTATATAATATAACCTAACTGCGTTGAGAATATTTGAAATTGTATGTAAAAAAATAATTTCTGCATTTTTATAAATGTGTATGCACATATATAATATGAATATAAATAAGATTCATATTTAGAATTAACCGGGCGAAATGAATAAAAATAAGCTCCCTCATGTGCCCGCCTACCCTCGATTTGCTCGACATTCATCAGTCATTATCGAATTAGAAAGTTTTAGTAATATTTGTATTAGATACATCAACTAATTAATTAGACCAAAACGCAGCTTAATTTCATGATGAAAAAAAGAAGTTTGATTTGTCTATTCCTTTGGCCTTGATCAGGCTTGTCCTTTTTCTCTTATGCTTCCTTCCTATTGCTGCCTGCCTGCGTGTCCGTCTGGCTTGTCTTTCTTCTCTCCTAAGTCGCAAGACTTCAGTGTCAGCTGAACAAATCATTTGGTTCCCTGTACTAACAGTGACGCTTAAAAAATTAAGGTTTCATCAGATAAAAAGTAATAATAAAAGTCCTGCTGATCATCTATGACTACGACCACACATAACACTCTTTCGATCTTTTAAATTTTTTTAATAAGATAGTTAATCTAGATATATATTATATATAAATCAAATTCTACCTATTTTAAGGATGTGTATATATTTATTTTGTATTTTTAAATATGAGAATATTGTGGTCGGTTTTACTCTTTTGTAAAACGTAGATTATAGATAAAACATCCAACAAAAAAATAATAATAATAAAAAGGTGGTGTTCCTAGACCGTGTGAGATGGCTGACAAGATCGGGCCTCGACAATAAGGTTTGATAACTTGTGGCCGTCCAGGTTCCACGAAGACTTACTTTTTGCAGACTAGAAAGGAGAGTGTCTCCTCCGTCCCCTCTATCTAGTATACAATATTCCGGGTAATTGAATCCATGTATGACTCAACCGAAGTGAAGCGAAGCTTGCCTTGGAGGGAATTGGGGAGGAACTACACTAAGAGTCACTACACTACTGCTGTCTTAAGAGGGTGAATTCATCGTCCAAAATGGGTAGCAAATTTCAGGCATGGAAGGTCAGCTCCTTCCTCACAGGTAACTACCTACACGCTCTACTTTCTCAATATTTATTATCAAATTCAAAGGTTTTGATGATTATAGTGGATGCATAAACTAAATAGACCAAAACGAAGCTTAACTCCTTGAAGAAAAGAATCAAGAGGTATGATTTGTCTTTTCTTTTGGCCATGATCTATCTAACATCCTCTACAATATTTTAATGGCGGTGCAGTCGTTGTCTATACACTTGATTATATTGTGTGCATGCAGCGATCTGATGAAGCAAGAGCTAATTAAGTGCCAGCTGATCATTTGTAAAATTCAGCAGGCAGTGTCTTAGTTTCTTCTCCTCTTCCTTCCTGCCTGCGTTGTCTGGCGGCCGGCTAGGGCAAACAGCCACTCTTAAAGTCTTTACTATTTGAACTTCTCCGCACATGCGCCTCCATTGTTGCTTGTTTTGATCCCTGCCGTCTAAATTACTCGTCGGAAACGTACAGCTAACCCTCAAATTCTAGCTAGTTGAGGGTTTCAACTAGTCAATCTAGGTAGATGGATCGAGAGAACGAATGGATCTGATCATTCGTATCCCAATTCCGAAAATTCACCACACAAACTTTTAATATATGGGGGTGTTAGAAGAGTGATAAAATTTTTAGATGAAAAACCTTTAGGGTGTGTTTTGAAAGTGATAAAACTTTTGAATTAAAATTTTTTTAATGTAAAAAAATTTTAAATTTAAAGAATATTATGTGATATGGTAAAGATAATAATAATGAGTAAAAAGAATAAAGTTAGAAGGAATATTCTTCAATGCACCAGGGTGCATTTAGCTTTAGTACAATCGAGTGTATTTAACTCATTTTTTTATATTTTTTGTGAAACTTTTTTCGTAAAATTTTTAATCTAAGTATATTTAATACAGGAGTGTTAACAGATCAGGTTGAACGGGTTGGAGCCTAATCTTAACCCTAACCCATTAAAAATATCTCAACCCTAATCTGTTTATTAACTCAATTAAAAAACTTCAACTCTAATCCATTTACAACTCATTTAGTAAACGGGTTGGCAGGTTGTTAACTGGTTATATAGTAGACAATTTAAAGGCCTAGAGTCTAATAGATGATAATCTCGCAAAGAGAGGCAAGATGGTATTTTCAGCACAAGAAAAATAAAAATAAAGCAGTAACAGGAAAATAAAATTAGAGCAGCAGTGGAAAAATGAAAATTAAATGACGAAAGAAAGACTTAACAAGGGAAAATAACGAAGGAGTTTACATTTATATATAACTTTAATAGGTTAAACGAGTTACACAGGTTAAACATGTTACTAAATAGATTGACGTTTTATAAAATTTCAATTCTAATTCATTTATTTAATTAAATACTTAAACAGGTTGGCGGATCATAACTCATTTATTCAAAAATCTCAACCTAAATACAAACCTATTTATAAATGGATTGGATAAGCGGGTTGACGGGTTAGCACGACTATTAACATCTTTAATTTAACATGTGTATCAATTTTTATCATTTTTAGATTTTTTTGAATTTTTAAAAATCAGGGGTATTTTATTAATTAAATACACTTAGATTAACAATTGTGTAAAAAATTTTAAAAAATAAAAATAGACATTTGCATTGGGTGCACCGAAGCTAAGTGCACCTGGACATACTTGATTGTAACCTAAGTTAAAATAGATAAATTAGTTTAATAGATAATTGTATAGAAACAATTGAAACATGGAATAATTGTATAGTAAGATATGAAAAATAATTAAAAAATAGAGTACATGAGGAGAGTAAAAAAATTTTAGGTTGAAATTTTTTTGATAAGTTTTTATGTTAAACAAATATGCTCTTGATTAAAAAATTTTGGTGTGAAAGTTTTTGAAATAGAAGAAAATAATATGACAGAAAATGATGATAAGAAGTAAAGAAAATAAAGTTAAAATAGATAAGTTAAATATACGATAGTTGTGTAGAATCATTAAAAAGTAGAGTAGTTGTATAAAAAGAAGTGAAAAATAATTAATATTTTTCGAAATATACTCATTATGTCTGACCCTAATTCTAAATATACTTACTATATTTTTAAAATCTCATATATACTCACTACGTTTGTAGTTAATCCCAAAAATGTCTATTTTGTTAAAAATTGTTAGTTAAATTTTTATGAATGCCCAAAATATCTCTATTATAAAATAATAAAAGATAAAATAAAATAGAAAGAAAAGAAAATTATGACTCTTCAAATTTAGAGCTCATGTGCAATTAATTGGTGAGTTACGACATTTAATTTTTCAATTATGTCTAATATTTTATGGGCATATTAGTAATTTCACATATTAAATAACCACATTAACTCACAAATCGGGCTTTTGAGGTTAATTGCAAATGTTGTGGGTATATTTAGAATTTAAAAACGTTGTGAGTATATTTGAAACTATGATTAAATATAATAGGTATATTTGGAAAAAATCAATAATTAAAGATAGGGCAATTGTGAAGAGCGAAAAATTTTAATATGAAATACTTTTGGTGTAAATAAACACCCTTTTCATGTAAAAGTTTTCAAAATGGAGCAAAATGGTATGACATGATAGCAATAATAATTAAAAGTAAAGAGAATAAAGTTAAAATAGAAAAATTAATAATATAAGTAATTATGCAAAAATAATTATAATGTAGAGAATTTGTACACGAAAATATTAAAAATAAGATAGTTATGGAGAATGAAAATTTTTAACCGAAAAGTTTTATATATTGCCAAGTACACGGTTTATATAATTTTTGGTTTGATCAATCAGTTGGGTGGTCGGAATAAAATTGGGCTGGGTGGAAGGGCATCAGTCTCTTTTTCGTGGTGAAGTGCACCCGATCCGATCCTATCCGATTCCACAAGTCACAGCGCCGCACCACAGATTGACATGCACCCACTCTCTGTCTTTGGCTATGTTTTACTATTTCTGTCCGATCAAAGCCAATAAATATCTCACCATAGTCTTAAACTTCATCTCGATTAGAAACATCCATGAGGGGGCCATAATAACAGAACATTTTACAAGTTCATATCGAATAGATCTGTTAAAAAATTTTCCATCATCGACTCATCGTGGCAAACCAACAAAAAAGGGCCCCTGTTTCTCCTAAAAAAGCCAAAACAAAAAAGGGCGCCTGCAGCGGCCGACATCTGAATTTCGTCGATCAGCAGTCAGGCCTGGCCTTTACAGCCGTGAGAACTGAAAGTGGATGGACGAAATGCATCCACGTTCTAAAGAGGTATTTAGTCTTTTACTGTGTCAAAAGTTGGTACACGCGCAGGGATAAGGTTTTGTTCGCACGGTAACGATGGACTTATGGTCAACATAGACGTTTCTTTGGGTGCATGGTTTAACCATCCCCATCAAATTATGATGAACGGTTCAGATACATGCGATCGAAACGCACGTGCGTATATATATATATATATATATTCCTTCTCAGTGAAGCTGTACAATAATTAATTTACATTTTGACAAAAATGAGGTCTGCCTGTACTTAAATGTATTGATATTTTATTCAATTATTTATTCATATATAAATTTTATAGAAAATAGTTTACATGTTGAAAAAATCACTTTAAAATCATTATTTACATTAAACTATTTTATTACGTTAAATTTGTACTATTTTCAGATGAGGTCCATATACATCCAATTAAGATGAAAATTGATATGATAATAGAATACATAATTCTAAATATAATAGGTGGAATAAATTATAATTTTATGATCACATGGGGCCCATGTTGAGGCAACTGCACCTAAATATTTCTCACATATATGTATCTATGAGATTCTATCATGTGCAGATGGACTGCGCCTCTGTAATATGAGTCTTACACATATTAGAATGTAATGAAATTTTGTACAATCATTTATTCATATAAAAATTGTACTTTAAATGACTTAGATGTTGAAAATACCACTTTAAACTTGATATTTACGTTAAACTATTTTATTACGTTGATTTTATGCCATTTTAAGATGGGGACCACACAGATGTTGGATTTAGATGAAAATTAGTATACTAATAAAGTAAATAATTCTAAATACAATGAGTGGGGGTGGATTTCTCATTCATGATCATGTAAGGTCCACAACACATGGATTGCGTTGTGTAGTCACATGCACTATAATATTTTCCTATATATATATAATAATTCGTGTTAATGATAGTCAACTCTTATTAAATCCTATTGGAGATTGATATCCCTCTCAAAGCCATTGAAAAGCATGGTGTAGTCATTGCTTATCTCCAACCAATCAAACATTGGAACACTTTCCCAAGAATACCACTATAGTAGGAATAGGGGTGTAACTTAGCCTCATCAAAATCAGATTCACTTCAACTTTAAACTTAACTCTATTTATAAAATATTAAACCTAATCCTAACTCTATTTTTGAAAAATGGGTTTGGGTTAAGTTTCAGGTTAAAATTTAGGTTGATATATTTATATTTTATTTAAGAATGATAAATTTAGGATTTTATATAAATATGTAATAATAACAAATCATATACATAAAAATAATAATATATAATCAAACAACAAACTTTTAAAACTTATTGCAATATAAAGAATATTTCTAGAAGAAAATTAAATATCGATAACAAGATAAAGGAAAAATATTAATAGGCATAAAAGTAAATGAGAAATAAAAGATAAATATAAATGAAAATAATATACTTTATTCATAATATAATTACAATATGTCAAACATGTATTCAAATATAAATAACTTAAAATACACAAAATATTCAGAAATATTGTTTAGATATTATGCATATAACATATTTTATATAAATATAAAATAGAAAATCAGGCTCAGGTTCATTAGGTTCGGCTTCACTAGAATCCTTACTCTATCGTATTTACAAATCTAGTTCTTCGGGTTTGAGTTGTAAAAAAAAAGTTCTAATATCGTTTGAAATAGGATTCAAGCTCCGCTGATCCAGGTTGCACTCCTAAGTAGAAATAAATAATTTCAAAAAAGAAGGGCACTACAACAAATCTCATTTTATGTAGCTAATGATTTTTTAGTTGTACATATTTTGAATGTACCAAAATTGAATTATTGCACACATTTTTGTAAATCTTTAAAAATAACAAATTTTCACCCTTTTTCATGCGCCACGTGTGAGTGAGTGAAAATTATTGACTTTTAAAAATTTATAAAAAATATATATAGTGATTCAAAAAATGATACATTTTAGTATATGAAATACATATACCTAGGCCGACATATAAATTAAAAACAAAAAATTATCAAAAACTAAAAAAACAATAAAGATGCATCGCATGAATGGAGACTAGCGTGACACACTTTAATTCCTTCGACCTCACCGGCCTTGAGAAGGCAACGCTTACCATCAACAGTTACTAACCCCAGGCCTCAACCATGCATGTATGTCTAGCTGTGATAGATATTAACAACCGGGTAATATAAGTAATCCAAAAAAAAAAAAGGTAATATAATGGAAGTTGTTGGACTTTGACTCTAACAGTTTAGGTTTGGATGATCATGAACTAAGTTTTATTTCGCAATTGGTGGTAATTGTATGATCACCCGCGGCTAACGCAGGTAGGAGGCATTTCTCCTTTTAGTTTTTTTTTTTTTTTTTGATAAAAAAAATAAAATAAAAAATAAATAAAGTTGATGTCGCGAGTTTTAGTGGTGGGGGGCGCCGCTTACCTGTTGGGATCTGTCTTCTAGTTTTAGAAGGGTGCTTGTGTGTCTCTCCCAAATTGATTGATGAAGTATGTTGTCTTTGTAGTAAAATTATAAGAATGTTTTAGGGCTTGATTGCAATATAAATTAAGATAGAAGTAAATATATACTAATAAAAAAGATAATAATTATATGGATTATTTGCAGCCTAAAAAAAAGAGAGATAACGAAAGACAGATAAAAGTCCCTTTGATATCTATCCATCATCAAGTTGATTTTTCAAAAAAAAAGAGAAAATTTTTGGAGTATCATTTTCTTCCGTTCTTCCTCGATTGGGCGGTGTAAAAAAACTAAAGAACTTCAATTTGCATGTGAGTGGCTTATGGCAGGAAGATCAATAGAGGACGGTAGCAAGTGGCATGAGTCGCATGATGATGGTTCTCATGGTTGTCATCCATAGAGGCAAAACAGAGGCAGCAAAGAGGAATTTTTTTTTGAAGTGCACTAAGTAGGGTATTAGTTTATCTCGAATTAATGGGATCACTCGTCATTATTAATAATGAAATTAACATTTTAAAATTAAAATAAATATTAATTGTCACGCTTTTTTACGTACATGTTGATATAATTTGATATGTTATTTGTCTCATTTATTTTAACTTTATTTTCATTATTTTTAATTATTACCCGTATTATATCACATAATTTTTTTTTACTTCTTTAAAAAAAATTTATTCGTACGTTTGTATTTTACTTTGCATCTTCTCAATCGTACCTTTAGTATCATAAATATATAGTTACTATTGTCAAAAACTAACTTCTAGTGATGATAATATAATAGATATTACAAAAAGTAATTTTTTAATAACAAAAATAATCACCGAAAGTATTATTTTCAACGACAGCTTTAAAAAATTGTTGCTAGAGTCTTCATAATTAACTTTTAACTATAGCAACTTTACAATGTAAATTTATATACACGTTTTATTATAGTTAAAAGTTTATTTTCCTATAATGATTATACGCTTAGTTGCAAATATTTTTGTGGCTCATGTGCTTTAGCAATAACAACTCTTTCACAAATGATTGTTTTATGGAAACAATAGAGTTTGTTGCTCATAACCACTATTACATCCTTCACCATATTAACATATTATAATAAGTTGTTTTCTTTTAGAATATTTGGTAATACAAAATTTTTTAAGCTAAAACTTTTCAATCTCAAACTTTTTTACTCTCCATAATGATTCTATTTTTTTAATTTTTTTTACATTTTCCTAGATAATTACCTTACTTTTTAATCATTTCAACCATCTATACAACTAACTTATTTATTTTAATTTTATTCTCTTTACTCTTCATTATTACCTCTACTATATTACATCATTTTTTCCATTTGAAAAATATTTACATAAAAAACTTTTCACTTTTCATAATTTTCTTATTTTTAATTATTTATTCACACTTCTTATATAAATATTTTTATTTTTTGATTATTTCTACACAACTACCCATACAATTTATCTATATATTTTAACCTTATTTTATTTACTTATTATCATTATCCTATTATATTGTATCATTTTTCCTATTTCAAAAAATTTTACAGTAAAGAGTTTTCATTTAAAAGTTTTATTATTTACCAAACATTTTCGAAAGTTTTATCGCTTATCAAACATACCCCTTTTTATTGGAATACTTTATATCATATCTCAACTTATCTTACAAGCAAATTCTCAGATAATTTTTACAATTTTTCTTAAAAGAAAAATAACATAAGTTTTCAAATATTAATAAGCAAGACCACAAGCTCCCGAATACCAACAGGGAGACAAAAGCTCCTCCAATGCAATGGCGCCGACGCTGCCCAGTTGACACCAAACATACCCTTAGTTCCAAATATTTTGTGACTTATGTGTTTCAGGAGCAAAAATTGAATTACAAATAACTATTTTATGCAAACAACACAATTTGTTGCTTATAATCATTGATTATGCGCAACAACATATTCATGCATATAACGAAGGTATTGTTTTGTTTACAATAGTGATGGTTTCTTTTATAAAAAAAAGTAGTGATGGTTTGTTCCAACCAATTGATGGCTGAAAATTGATTTTTTTTTTTTTTTTTTGTAATGAATGCTATTTTAATTTTTAAAAAATTAAGGGGCAGCTCCCCCTATGTCTACGTAATTGCTAAATCTTCTTCCATTGGCAAATATAATGCTTCCCATGTTTTATGAGAACATTTTCAGGACTACTTAGCACTATCTGCATACAAGTATCTTCTGATTAATGTGGTACTCTCTCTCTCTCTCTCAGGATTAGTTATTAGCAGCAGCCTGGCCGAGTTTACTGTTGTAGGAAACTCTATAAATTATCTGGGCACCAACGTAAGAGTTTCAGCTGTAGTTGTAAGCTTTATGGAGGCAATGAGATCTTTCGTGGCCATTCTTGCTGCCGTTATTGCAGATGCCTACATAAGACGTTACATTGTCGTCCTTGCTTCCACGGCTCTTTTCATCCAGGTAACGTGAGTTGATTTCTGTCACAGATCACAGTATCAATTTGTGATTACTATTTACTCATCCTTCTTTCCGTTTACGCTGTTAATTTTGGCAATGCGGAAGTCCTTATTTTACGGAATTCACGTTTCCAATACAAATTCCCAATATTAATTTGTTTCACGCATTTTAATGATCATGAGACCACAAACTAAGCCTCTTTATTTGTTTAATCTCAAATATCTAAAAATGGTGTAACATGCAGTTGTAGGACTATATTTTGCTTATGCGGCATTAGGCCGAATTCTCCTAGCTAGCTAGCTAATTGAAAATAGACGGTTATGATCCACAAAAATACATCTAGAGAGAGCTGAGTCAAGACGACTTGAATGTGGGGATAATGAGTAGGGTCCACGAATATCCATCATAGTCCTTTGATCAAACACTTTTTTTAATGTCCGTCCGCTAATTTCGACACAAATCATCCAAGTATATTTTTCCAATTCATGCATAAACAAACACGAATCTTCTACAGTAGTCGTACTATCAACAGAGGAAGACAAAGCATCCATGCCAGGCAAGGTTCAAAACTCGAACGTGCCCTACACAAGGCTTGGAGAGTTAATAGTGGGGCTATGCCCTCGGCTGGCCATTTGAACAAACATTTGGCAAAAGATACATGTCACAACGTTGATGAATATCTGCGCATGCAGGGATTACTTGTTTTCTCAGTGACATACATGGAGGAATATCCTAAAAGCCGTCTTTATGATACTTGGGTGCAAGTACTTCTTTGCATTGGTCTAGCGTTGATAGCAGCAGGCAAAGGTGGGCAAGAGCAGACCCTAAGGAAGTTCGGGGCTGACCAGTTCGCAAAGCACATAAAGGAGAACGGAAACTGCCACTCTGAGGCATGGTGGTATGCGGGAGCATTCTTGGGGGCTGCGGTAGGGTTGGGTTTGGCAGCAGCCGAGAAAAAAGAGAACGGAAATGGTTTGCAATGGAAAATTCTTCTACTGTCTGGCCCCGTTACCATGGGTGTGGCATTTTTTGTCGCCGTGTTGGGCACTCGGTACTACGACAGAGCCCCACCCGGCGTTAGTCCACTTGTAAGCATGTTGCGCGTTTTGGTTGCATCTGCCCGGAAGATACGGTTGCATTACTCTGCGGATAAGAATAAAATATACGGAAGCTTCAATCCAAATTGCAGCAGCAGCAGAAGCATGGTTGTTGTTTGTCCCAAGAATAACAACAGCACGATCAGCAATGATGCTGATGCGGCACAGACAGCCAAAGTAATGAGTCGCCAGTTTGGTAGTGCCCGCCTCAGGAATGCAAGCCTTAAAGAAAATCAACGAACTGAGAGCAGGACAGCTGATCAGGAAAACCCACAACCAGTGGTCGACCAAGGTCAAGGTGATGATGATCATATTGAAGAGAAGGCATTGTTGTCTTATGATAGCAAGGCCAGTCCATCACCTCCACCACCTCAAGTTTTAAGCTCCACCAGAAAAGCGCCCACCTGCCTGCTTCAAACAAGTCAGCACCCATCACCACCCGTTGATTTGGAGTCTGGTAATAGTGGTGTCGAGAAAGAATCGTTTTGGCTGCCCCATACAAATCGCCTAAGGTTCTCTTTCTGCTCTGCTCTATTCCCTCTTTCCATCCCTCTCTCTCTTGAATTAATTTTGGATTTGGACAAAACACATGCAGGTGTCTTGACAAGGCAGCCGTCATGGACAAACAAGAATCAGCAAGCCAAGAAAGCAAGTGGAGGCTCTGCACCCAAACAGAGGTGGAAGAAACCAAGTACATGTTAAGGTTGTTACCCATTTGGGCAAGCTTTCTCATGTATGGCATGGTCCTATCCCTCGGCAAAACCTTCTTCATGTTCCAGCAAGAAAGCGTAAAGCAGCAAATCGACGGTGGCAGCTTCCAGATCCCTATGACATTCCTCTTGGCGTTGGGTGGATTGTCCAAGGCAGTTCTCGCCAAAGTATGTCTTCCGCTGCTAAAAATGAGGATTGGAGTTTGCCCCAAAATGAGGCTTGCAGTGGGATTCCTCCTCTCCGCGTCCTGTTGCCTCACCGCATCATTAGTAGAGAGGAGAAGGTTTCAAATTGTAGAAAGGAAAGGAACTACGACTGGAAACGAGATGAGTATATGGTGGTTAGTTCCTCAGTTCTGTCTATGGGGAGCTATGGATGGACTAGCTGAAGAAGGCATAGCAGACTTTTTTGAGGATCAGGTGCCAGAACAGTTACGGAAGTGCAAAGCAGCATTCTGTAACAGTGTCAAGGGAATGGGAAGCGTGTTAGGTGCAGTCATGATTTTGGTGACGATGGAGATCAAGCCTGATTGGCTTGGCGGTCACATAGCGTATAGGCGCCTTTATCTTTACTATTTCACCTTGTTTGTGATGAGCCTAATCAATTTATTTTTCTATGGCTTGGTGGCGAGGAGATACCCTTGTAAGGCTCACCCTCAGAAACCAAGCGGCGGTGGACGAGGAACCGTCGAAAAACCTGTTCAATGCTTGGACGCAATGTTCGGAGGATGCCTCGGAAACTGACCGCCTACTCTTCTCTTGTAGTAGTTCACTTATGTGACCGCTTGGATGATCAAGTGGTGTAAGTGTGAGATGTTCAGGTTTCGAATGCTCAGTTTACTCCTCTCACGGAATCCTTCTTCGTAAGTTGTGAGGTGACACCATAACAAAATATTTTATATTTGTATTGGCTCTCTTTTTTTAATCCTATATAATTAAGAAACAATGACAGGTATCCATGTAAATTACACGAGTATGGAATAAATAGATTGTACATTCAAATAATTAAGGGTCTTCCGATAGATGCGTAGATTACTCTTTTTTACCGCATTCTTCCTGTCCCTTGTATTTCCTCTATTTCTATTTTTACACAAGAGGTTCTTTTGTTAACAAATCCCACATTCTATGTTGTTACAACAGATACAGTTTCAGCAGCCATTCTGGCAATTCAAAGGTTTTTCTTTTCTTAAAAATTTCTTTGCAACCACGGCATTGCCATGAGTTTTAAATTTAAGGCAATCAAAAATATACGCTTTACAGAATATTTATCTTTCACATATTGAAGTTACGCCCAAATATTGAAGCTAACTGTTTTTTTTTTAAAAAAATAAAAATAAAAATTCATAACTCAATTTTCAATCCAATAACAGAACATCTTAACCCTCAATTCTAGCCAATATCCAATTTACACATTTAGTATGCTTTCGAGATTGATTTGTTGATGCTCTTGGAAGTTGAAATCGATGGGGAAGAATCTTAAAAGAGAGTTTTGTTTTTAAAAGACTGCTTCGGCATTTATGTTCCTGGGGATGCTTTTATAATACTTCTGTAATTTTTTAATATCTTAATGATTAATGAAAAATTTATTTATTTATTATATTTAACATTATTTATATTATCATAGAAACGTTTTTTCTTATTTATATCATTGTGTATGGGCCCTATTTATAATGTATAAAATTAATATAATAAAATAATTTAATGCTAAATATTAATTTTTAAATAGTATTTTCAACATCTAAACCATCTAAAATATCACTAATATATAGATAAATGATCTATAAAATATTATTATATTCTAATATACACGTGAATGTATCTAAACATTTTTTTTAATTTACACATGACTATACCTATTTTTGAGAAAATGTAACCATCACATTTAATTTAAATAAAACTTAGTCTCTTAGCTAAACAAATAATGTTAAATATAATTAATGGATTAAAATTTTGATCAAGGATTACCTAGAAGTAGGCTGCTTATCTAATAACCAAGGGCGTATATTTTTCTCATTATAATCTAGTAATTCTAATATTTAACCAAATTATTCATGGCATATGGCTAAGATGGTCCGGGCCAAGGCATGGTTGGTCGGTTTTGAAAAACGGCCTGTCGGTCTTCCAAGGACCTAATAGAAAAAAATAATGATCAAACCGACCTTGTTCCGACCCGGTATAAAAATAAGGGTCAAACAAGATTTTGAAAAGTAGGGCCAGGGTTGCGCAAACCCTGACCCGTCCCGACCCGCCCGGATTCTCACCCCTAGTTTTACCACTTTGGAAGGTTCCGTTTGAATTTTGAAATAATTCACTAGCCCATGGTTTAGGCCCATTGTGCATTTCTGTTCTTCCCGACACCTGCTAATGTGCAATTAATATAAATTGAGTATAAATACATCGTTGGCGCCAATTAGATTTTTAACTACCTGCTAACCCTCAGGAAAAAAAAAAAAAAGATTTTTACCTACCTGCCATTGTGTTTCTAATATCGGCCCGACGAACGGGTGGAAATTATGGCGCGTTGACCCATGGCCTGATATATATTTTTTTTGGACGGCCATGGCCTGATAGAGTTAAACTAATATATATGACCCAATATAGCAGTAGGTCAAAATTGTTACCTAAATTTAAAAATACAGTTGAAGTGGGTTAACCATGTTCTGACCTTAAAAATTCCAATTTATCCTATATATGTTTATTTATTAAAAATTATAAACATATTTTTTAATCTTATTATCATTTTTTGAAAATTCTCAAATTATTTATATTAACTAAATTTAATTTACGAAATTGTTTCATAATCATCATCATCATCATCATAGACATTAGTATCTCCACTAATGGTTCTCACATTTGTAACAGCCCCCTCATACATATCTTTAATAATATCAATGTATCTGTCATTAATTCCTTTTTTCCTCATCACTTGCCATATTAACTTTCTTGGTACTCGATCATAAGCTTTTTCTAAATCAATAAAAATCATGTATAAGTTCTTTTTCTTCTCCCTATACTTTTCAAATAGTTGTCTAAGTAAGAAAATAGCTTCAATAGTTGATCTTCCTGGCATAAAACCAAATTGATTTTCAGATATATTAGTTTCCCGTCTTAGTCTATGTTCAATTACTCTTTCCCATAATTTCATAGTATGACTCATTAATTTTATTCCACGATAATTTGCACAATTTTGAATATCTCCCTTATTTTTATAAATTGGAACTATAATGCTTTTCCTCCATTCACTTGGCATTAACTTCGTTTTTATAATCTTGTTAAAAAGATTTGTTAACCATGTTGCACCTACATCTCCCATGCACTTCCATGTCTCAATTGGTATATTATCTGGGCCTAAAGCTTTTCCTGTTTTCATTTTCCTTAGAGCTTCCTTTACTTCAGTTTTGTGAATTTTTGTGAAATAACTGATATTCCTATTTTCTTCCCTATTTAGACTAACATCTAATGTTAATTGTTCGTGTGGGGTATCATTTAGTAAACTATAAAAATAAGTTTTACATCTTTCCTTAATATTATCATCTTTGACTAGAACTCTTTGGTCCTCACTTTTAATACATCTAACATGTGTTAAATCTTTGCCCTTATTTTCTCTTAATTTAGCCAACTTAAAAATATCTTTTTCACCTTGTCTAGTTCCTAATCTGTCATATAGGCTCTCATAAGCTTTGTGTTTAGCATCACTAATAATCTTTTTAGTAGCTTTTTTTGATAGTTTGTATTGTTGTAAGTTGACATCATTTTTATTTTCCTGCCATGTCTTAAACTTTTCTTGTTTATCATTTATAGCTTTTTGGACATCTTCATTCCATCACCAAGTTTCTCTATGTGGGGATCTACGATTTTTATATACACCTACAATATTTTGTCCTACTTCTTTTATGTTAATTGCCATTTTATCCCACATCGATTCTACTCCATCTTCTTGTGTGTCCCATTTAACTTCTTCTATCATTCTTTTTCTAAAAAGTTCTATGTTGTTTCCTTTTAAATTCCACCATTTAATTTTTGGAATAACATTGTCTTTAGTTTTTGTTGACTCTTTTTGTGTATATATATCCATTACTAAAAATCTATGCTGCATAGCTAAACTCTCACCTGGGATAACTTTACAATTTATACAAAGGGATCTATCCAATTTTCTTATTAGGAAGAAATCTATTTGGCTAGAATTGGTCTCACTCTTAAAAGTTATTAAGTGTTCATCTCATTTTTGAAATTGTTTCATAATGATTATTGTAAATTTGCTATAACTGTGCGTTTAGACTGATATAAGTGTTGTTCCAATATTAACCGAAAATTTATCCTTAGATTTATGAAAATAGGAGAAAATTATGTCAACTTTTTCCAGAGAAAATTACCAAAAAAAATATATCAAACAAGACTTTTGAAAATGAAGGTAAGAGTTAAGCAAATACTGATCCGATCCAACCTCAATTCCATGCAGCCTTCCTGATGTAATGCAAGGAATTTTGCTGCTGTTCTGACGTTTAAAGTATTACGAAATAATCCCGCTCAATTTTGTGCCTGATCGACTACATTTAATTTGAATTCTAGGGTATGTTTAGGAATGACAACTTCTACTCTGAAAAGTTTTCATCAAAAAATTTTATCTCCAACCAAACGCACCCTTAATGAAAAATTGTAGAGAATAGAAGTTGTCAAATGATGTGATATGATAGGGGTAGTAATATGATAGAGATAATGATAAGGAATAAATAGGATAAAATTGAAATAGATAGGTTAGTTGTGTTGGTAATTGTGTAGAAATGATTGAAAAGTAGAATATTTGTATAGAAAAATATGAAGAAATAATTAAAAATAAGATAATTATGAAAAGTAAAAAATTTTAGATTAAAAAATAACTTTCACTTATTACCAAACACACCCTTTATTTCTAAAAATTCTAACTTCCTCTTCATTTCCTAACCAACTTCTCGTTTTACATAATTCTCCTCTCCCAAGGTAAAAGCAACAGTTATTTTTCCAAATTCTATCCTTCCCATCTCCCAATATATGATCTGAAACGTGCTTCTTTAATGGTCTTACAATTCCCTTTTCTTTATTAAATTCCCTTTTCTTTACTAATAAAAAAAATTTCCCTTTGCTTTCACTAACCAACTATCACTAACGTGATAACACCCCCAGCATGATTGCTACAGGATGGTGTTCCACTTCCCCCCTTAGCGTAAGGGTACTTTTACAAATCTCCAATTATGCGAAGGGATTTTATAAATGGGCTGATACCATGCACCCAAATATACTTAACTTCAATGTACTCAAATATAATAATCTATTTTTTTATATTTTATATTCAACTATTAATTTAAGTTTATTACACGCATGTATCAAATTTTCCCATTTTTGAGAAATTCTAGATTTTTAAAATTTTTAAAATTAATGACATTAATCCTTCTAAAGAATAATGTGTTAACATTAAGGTTGAGACAACAAAATTGAACAAATAAAAAATTATCGTATGCTTTTTTTGTTTTTCCCGATCTATTTCACTGCGTTTTTGGAGCCGGCAGTAACCTCGTACCGCCAAAACTCCGCCAAGAACGTCTTCGCCGCATCCAAGCTCGGAAAATATGGTTGCTCCAGAAACAAATGCGTCAGTGGATTCGCCTCCGCATCCGTCGCGAGTAAACCTGGGTTTCCCCTCGCCTCCAAACTCCCCATCGTCACCGCCATCAGCTGCCGGTACGCGAAGTAGAACCGCTTCAACGCAGCTTCGACCGCTTGGAACGCCTGCAGCAGATGGATCTTCCCTGCGTCGGTCTTCCAACGGTACAGCCCCATCGCTGCCTCTTGAACCCTGGGCCCACCTTTCGGGTCCACTTCTACTCCCAATATATCCGGCACTCTACACCTCAGATCCTTCGACTCCTGCGTAAGCTCCATCAGAGCCGTCGATCTGAAGCAGAACGCCTCAGATTCGTCCGTCGCTTTGATTGACAGCTGGTTTTTGAGCTGCAGAAAATCGTTGGGGTCCATCAGCAGGTTCAGATCTTCGATCTCCGCCAGAAGCTTCCAGATCCGCTCCAGCAGCCAGCAATCGCTCGCGGCCTTCTCGTACTCGCTCCTGGCCGTCCGATCACCGATTCTTCGCAACAGCTCACGCGCCACGAAAATCCACGACTCTAGTATCTGATGGACGGTGAAGAGCATCCGATTTTCGTAATTATCGACGTTTGCGTTGGGCTTTTTCAGCGCGTGTAGATCGGCGGGCTTGCATACGAGATCGTACTCGAGGCTGGCTTTCCCAGCGAGATTCGGCTCGCCCAAGCCGAGCGTGTAGCGGGCACGCTGCATCTGGCACTCGATCGCGTATGCTATCTTCCGTGCAACGTCCTCCGATCTGCGCCACGTGGCGAGCCGCGGTAGGAGGCTGGCTTCGCTGGTCTGGCTGACGACTGAAGCCGGGGCGCCAGGAAGCTTCCAGACCTCCCGCGAACTCCCGTCTCGAGCCAGCACTCCCTCCGATCTCATCAAATCCATGATCGGCGCTTGGCCGGCTGCGACCCCATCCACTTCCTCGCAGATCGCGGCGATGAGCTCTACCTGGTGCACGGCAAGGGACTCGAGCCGCTTCCTCCATTCGGATCCGTTGGCGTAGGGGCGCGGATCGGATAACGCGAGGGAGACGAAGCGGAACGTGATTTCCAGCGCCTGCAATGCGGGCTTGAGCAGCGGCTCCGAGTCCCAGCTGGGGAAGTCCCGCGAGCTCCAGAGCTTGGAGAGCTCTGGGAGACGGAGATACTGCTCGTATGCGGACGCAGCCGAGGAGCACGCGGACGATTGCGAAGAGCGATTGCACGTGTCGGAGAGCTTGGGTGATTTGGTAGGCATGGCGGGGGATATGATGTTGGTCCTGCTGTTGGCTTTGCAATCGAAATCAACCATCTTGCGAGGATGGGAATGAAATATCGTGAGAACGGGGTGAGAGGTAAGGCTTGATTGGTGTGTTTTGAGAAGGCACGGAGGACTTAGATGTATATTTATAAAGGGGGAGGCTTGGGGAATGAAAAAAAAAAAGGTTGTGTGGACGGAAGACCGGAGAATTTGAATGTAAGAGCTTATCCATTTTACCAAAAGCAACACACCTCTCCTTTCGCTGCCCACGCACTTTATTTTACAGTGGGAACCAGGCCGAGTTGCCGACTATTTCCCGTCCGAGGTTTGATCTTGGCCGTCGAACAGGTTGGGCCCGATCCTGGTCCGGACAGGATCTTCTCAAGGATATGGTTTTCGCCTTTTCGGTGGATAAAATATTGGGAGTGTCGACTTTGGATAATCTCGGTCAGAAGGAAGCAACGACGCGGCTGGCTCACATGGACCGGGCCAGCTGGTTCCAGTAGTCCGTCGACTTGTCGCCGACTTTTTTATAATACGTGGCTTCGTACATGAGTAGCCTAGCTAGCAGTATAAGAAAGATATAGATGCTCTGGAAAAGAGCGAGTACCATGTACGAGAGGATTATGCATTTGCACGTGTATATCTTTACCCAGTACCCAATTCAGGAAATTTTGTTTTGCTAGTTGGAATACCTGGATTGGATTTCCGTTTCAAAAATCAGGAGGGTAAGCTTTTGGAAAATATGAAAATATCTCTGTACTATTTCTTTGCATGTGCAAACAGCAGAATTGATCTCCGGAGGCGTACGAAAATAATTGGACTGTCGACAGTGGTCGTCAGCGGTTGGAAGATTTAAGGAAAGAACGGCTGTTTTCTGGGATGCTTCTCAACGTTCTAGGCCGAACAACTCGTCTACGTGGCCTTTCAAAAATTACGGTTTTGGCCTCCACTATCAAGGAAAGCGATGGAATTTTCTTGTAAGGCACACCCTCCCATGAGGGGCCCTCCAAAGGCATTACCGTCATCTGACCCGGCAATGTTCTCCGGTCTGACAAACGAAACGTGTCAGTTACGTCTGGGGACTTGATTTTTCATGGATTAGAGATGTACGATGAGCTTAATGGGACTAAAGGGCACGCTCGGAAATGACTTTTTTTTTCCCTGTCGTGGGATGGGATAGATAATGAAAAATAGAATTCTGTGAGATTTGTATAATTGTTACGAAATTATGGAGTTAAAACTGAAATAAATACGATTGTTGAATTGTATTTGTGAGAAAAAATAATTAAAATGTAAAAGTAAAATCGAAAAAATAAAGTGTTGGGGTTGTATCTGCGTCGTCATTTTGCATTATTCTTCTCACCGCCCCATCTTAGTTATTTCACATGATACCTAAGGCCATATTTTTAAATAATATAAGATTTTCGAATGTAACTTGTATATTTATCCTGGAGATAGTTTTTTAACTTCCAATACAAATTTTTAAAATTTTAAATATAATTTTTTTATTTTAAATATCATTTTTCTTACTCTTAATACACATTATAACATCCTTAGATATAAATTTCATTCAAGAATTTTTAAATATTTTAAAACACGCCTTAATATGGGTTTATAATTAACGAAATGAGTATTGGTGATAAGGAAATATTATTAATAATTGAGATGATAGATGCATATATGCTAGTGGGGGAAAATTCAGATTGCATTCTATGTCTAATAAGCTGGATGTACAATTAAAGATACAGCGGAGAAGTCCCAACGGGTCCCGCTCAGGCTCCAGCTTTCGAGGGAAAACGGCTTCTGTCGAGAACGCAACTGAATTGGAGATCCGAATGCGTTACGGCATGCAACACCAACATCTGAGCTTTCGAAGGGAAAAAAAAAAAAAAAAACACCCGCATCTGCGTGTTGCCAAAAGAAGATGGATACGGTGATCCATTACTTCCAATATTCACGGATTCTTCTCCCGCAGTCGATATTTGACAAGGAAATTAGAGAGAAGAGAACCGATTTCTGAAATTATAAGATAATTACGGCCCTTCATATATCATCTTATCTTTATAAGGTGATCTTACCTATTTAGCGTCAGCGTTTACCACGTTCTAATTCTAGTGAGATTTCAGCCTTCAATAGCCACCTCATTACATCCACAATCATAGTCAAGAAGAGTTGTAACTCAAGGTCAACCCATCCATGAGTATTTTAGAAGTCCCAATCTATATTAACTACGAATTTAGATCTCCACCCAACACTACTATCAAAAATGTTCAAAAAGTTATGATCTGATGCAATCCGGGTGGAGAGAAAAATGTTCGAAAAGTTATGATCTAATGCAATCCTGGTGAAGAGAGATGTCCATAGACCCTTTGTTTAGTTTAATATTTTTAAAGAATCTGAACTATTTTTTTATTGACAAGTATTTATTTGTGATGTCAAAAATCATTTGGAATGGAAACTTTTATTTTTAAAAGATTTAATCCTTTTTAAGAGTGAATATATGACTATTAAAATTAAAAGAGATATCTATCAGAAATTAAAAGATATATAAAAAGTTGTTAATATATGTGATTTTTGGAGTTATAAACAAATATGCATGAATTAATGTTGCAAATGGTTCAGATCTTAAAACCTTTGTATATAAGTAGTGCTTTAATTGTGTCCCTACACAAAAATATTTCGGCGTTGCCGCCTTATTTTAGCCTACTTCGATAACTAAATTAACATCTAATTTACCCATTTTATTCAAAATTATTTTTTGTCGTGATGCATAAATCATTTAATTAAAGTTTTGGATGGGTCACATCTACTTTAAAATATATAATTACGTGTAAATTATGAAAATATTTAGTTATATTCATATATATATATATATTAGAATGTTGTAATATTTTTATAAATAATTTATTTAGGGGACATTTGGTAACATCTCAGTATGGGAACCATAGTTTTTTCATGTTATTTGGTTTCCCAGTACCAATTATTACTCTATCAATTACACAATTTTTTTCACTTTTACCCCTACATTACAATCATTTTTCCTACCAACTACATACAACAAACATATTTATTCCAACTATACATTTATCATTTCTTATCAATCACACGTTTCTCAAAATATTCTCTTTTTCGTTTTCCATAATTTCCCACAATCCCACAATTGACACATTACTAAACGTCCCCTTATATAGGTATGATATTTTATATGGTTTGGATAATAAATTAATATAATTTTATTTCCTTGCTTTTATCTTTTATTCAGTAAGCCATGAGCATTTTTTTGATAAGGCCACGAGCATGTTTGATTTACAAAAGGTTTAGTTTACTAATTAAGAAAATTTTAAATATAATGAATGAATTAAATAAAATATTTAATCATAAAGTATGTTAACCGTGGTGACAACACCTAAATGTTTCTATGTTATCAACATTATTGAATTAATGTTTTTCCATATATTATTACAAATATTTCTAATCACAAATATTTTACTATATTTAGGGTGTATTTGGTATTGTTGAAGTAATGTTTTTCCATATATTATTACAAATATTTCTAATCACAAACATTTTACTATATTAAGGGTGTATTTGGTATTTGATAAACTTTTGAAAAAAAAATTGATGTAAAATTTTTTCAAAATTAGTAAATGATGTAATATGATAACGGTAATTATGAAGAATAAATAAATAAAGCTAAAATCGATAAAGCAATTGTATAAATAATTATAAAGAAATGACTGAAAGGTAAGATAATTATATAAGAAAATATGAGTAAATGATTAAAAATAAAATTTTATGAGAATGAAAAGTTCTAGACATATAACTCTTCATGATTGTCAAACACAACTTAAGTCACCTTTTAAGGTTGCTTGAGCGGTAAGTGCGCTAACATGTGCAAGAGGGCCGCGGGTTCGAAACTTATCCTTGATGTGGGAGTATTTTATCACCCTTTTGTAATCTTGGAGCATCTAATCTTCCTTGCGATAAAAATTAAAAAATAAGATGTGATATAGGTACATAGATAAAAAAAAATACAACTTGAGTTAAATTTTACGTTAAAATTGTTCAGCTTCCGCTATTTTTTGTAGGAGTGATCTTTTTAAACCGGTCTACAAATATTTTTATGTTAAAATTTTATAAAATTGTATTTAGTTTATAAAATTTTTTAGAGACGTATGTGTAATTTTTTTAAAAAAATTAAATGTAAGAGATTTAGTCAATTTATGGTCTTTTTCGATTATTGAAAATAACTAAAATATCTGTGTACGTATTTGATTTGCAAGAAGTTTGGGTCACTAACCAAGAAATTTTAAATACACCAAATGGATTAAATAAAGAATTTAATCATAAAAGTATGTTAAAATCAAGTGACAACAATGAAATATTTCCACGTTGTCGACATTACTGAAGCAATGATCGTCTATATATTATTAAAAATATTTTCTAATCACAGACATTTTACCGTAATAAGTTAAATTTTACACTAGAGCTATTCAACTTAAGCTATTTTTAAAGCAATTTGATTATTTCAATACGGTCTAAAAGTATAGTTTTATAAAATTATTAATTTAGCATATTTAATTTCGAATATGCTTTTATGAAACTCGGCTTAAATAGAACCCTTTCCATTTTTAATAATTTTATGATTCATAAAAAATTCACTCCATATATTATATTTCACATTATTTTTATTATTATAGAAGCACTTTTAGTTGTTTATTATAGCTGTAAATGAGCCCTAATTATAAAATCAACATAATAAAATAATTTAATATTAAATATTAATTTTAAATAGCATATTCAAAATCTAAACCATATAAAATATTATTGTTACATGGATAAATTATTTTATAGAGTATTATTATATTATAATACATATATAAATGTATTTAAGTATTTTTACTAATTTACATATAAATATATCTATTTTTAAGAAAATGTAGTTGATATACATATTTGATTTGAATGAAACTTAATTTTTTAGACAGATGAAATAGTGTTAAATATAATAAAAATGGAAGGGGTCATATGAAGCCACGTTGGAGCCCATTTAATTTAGAGCTAGGCTTCTATGTAAGCTACATAAAAGTGATTTTATGTAAGTTCTTTATTTTTAAGATGTTGATGGTTGATGCAAAATTTGATTCATTTATAGCATTTATCATTTAGCTAAAAGGTAAGTTTCATCTAACTTAAATATGTGAATGGGTTGCATTTGCTCAAAAATAGATATGTTCATATGTAAATTTATACACAAAACAGTAATATTTTAGATGGTAAAAATATTATTTTAAAATTGCGGTTAGCATAAAATCATTTTATTATATTGATTTTACACATATGTAGATGAAACTTCTAGAGAATAATATTCTAGGGACATGTTTGGCTAAGCCTAAAACTTTTTCATATAAAACTTTTTAATATGAAACTTTTAACTTACAATAACTATCTTATTTTTAGTTATTTTTTATATGTTTTTATACAACTATCATACATTATATCATTTTTATACAATTACCTATCTAACTTATCTATTTTAGCTTTATTCATTTTAATTTTCATCAACATCATTGTCATATCGCATCATTTTTTACCGATTCAAAAATTTTTACACCAAAAATTTTTTATGAAAAGTTTTATCACTTCTTAAGCACATCCTAAATTATAAATGATGTTAAATATAATAAATAAAGAAATTTTTTTATTAATTACTAAGATATTAAAAATAAAAAAAGACACATAAAAAGACGTTTCGTAAAAATGGAGATTTTTTATTAATAAAAAAATTTTAACATACGAGATTTTGGTCATTTTATACTCCTTTTCAACTGCAGAAAATGACATATATATATATATATATTAAAAATGATAAATTTTAATTTATAAATTAAAAAATTTGTAAAAATAAAAAAATTATGTTTTCTGCATTTGCTAGTCAACGCAAGCAACCTTATTAAGTTGGGTTAACCTCAAAATAAATCGAGTTAAGTCGCTTAGGGCTAGACTCGATGAGGCTAAAGTAACACAAATTTCCTTCTAAGGGTGTGTTCGTTCGGGGCAAAAAAATATCAATCAAAACTCTTCAAAATAAAACTTTTTATTTTTTATAATATTTTATTTTATAATTATTTTTTCACTTTTTGTATACAAACTACTCTATTTTTTAATTATTTTTGCACAAATACCTATGCAACTAACCTATCTATTTTAATTTTATTTTTTACTTCTCATTATTACCCTTATTATATCACATGATTTTCTATCAATTTGACAATTTCTACCAAAAAAATTTTCATTAAAAATTTTACTCATAACCAAACACACCTAAACTTCGAAACTTAAGTCTGCGGACTAC
The DNA here is from genome assembly GCA_030490835.1 of Annona cherimola. Taxonomy (NCBI): domain Eukaryota; kingdom Viridiplantae; phylum Streptophyta; class Magnoliopsida; order Magnoliales; family Annonaceae; genus Annona; species Annona cherimola. The sequence continues at coordinate 109,050,454 of CM059971.1, forward strand.
GGAAAGAAGAACGTGATCAGGGTAAACGGGCGCGGCCAACGTGGTTGAGGATAAAACGACCACCGCAGAAAATCGGTCGAAGAAGACAGCGGGAATTAGGGGAACAAAGCAGGGGCATTTTCGGGCGCTGTGGATAAGGCAGGCGACGAAGTCCGCGATTACCGCTTCCTTCTCCAAGTCCGATGCAACGCGGGGACTGCTGCGCGAACGGCTCTTTGCCAGACGTCCGTCATCCATCAGTCCAACAGCCTTGAAATTCAACTCGGCGATTATGGAGTCCGACGCGGCAGATCTCTTGCCAGCTTGGAAAATGTTCGTGCCCTAGAGGGGCGCCATGTGAGGTAAGAGTTGCTGGCTGGCGCGGAGGGCAGAGTGGATGGACACGTGGCACCGCCATCACGTGTCACCTCTCCTGGCGGCAACCATCTCCATCTGCCGTATTTAAGTGGGACAGGATGAGTGATGGGACTTCTCACTTTCCCACGATACGCGTGGCAAGCTTCTATTCCCTTCTCAACCGTCCACCGTCCACAGGGCGGCCGATGGCTTTCCAGTGCACGCCATCTCCGTGTCTAATTTCTCCCGTAGAAGTTTCATGTTCAAGTTGAATCCCTCTATTTCTCAATTTTTTAAGACACAAACCATGCGTTTAAAATTTTTTATTTAGCTTGCTTTAAAAAATATTTATTTAGCTTAAGCACGAAAAATTGATTTGATTGAAAATTTTATGATCTATATAATATTAACGAATTTAACTATAAAGAACTTCATGCATTTGCAATATATTAATATAAATTTAATTAAGATAATTTTTTAATCAAAATTAAAATTATACAAATATTTACGTTAGAAAATATAATGCCTTAACTTGGATATTTTAAAATAATAAAAAAATCAAGAGGGGTGCAGTTTACACATGATACTATCGAAGAAAACATTAGTAATAATATTCAGGGTATGTTTGGAAATAGATAAAACTTTTGATGAAAAATTGTAGAGAGTAAAAGTTGTCATGATGTGATACGATATGGGTAATGATGAGAAATAAATAGGATAAAGTTGAAATAGATAGGTTAGTTGTGTTGGTAGTTATGTAAAAATGATTGAAAATAGGGTAATTGTATAGAAAAATATAAAAAAATGATTAAAAAATAAGATAATTGTGAAAAATGAAAATTTTTAACTTGACAACCTTTAAGAAAAGAGACGAAAGAATTTTTTTTTCAAAAAAAAAGATACTGTAATGAATAAAATAAAGAAAGATTAACCGGATAAATATTTTGAGCAAAAATAAAAACAACGATTCAAATATAGAGAATGGCAAAATAAAGGATCACTGAGCTAGAGATCGATAATAACCCAAATTCAAAACATTTTTTTGGGATTAATCGTATATTTGTTTCTTTCCACCATCAATATCCAGTCCCCCAAGCTTGTGCTTTATTAATTAATGTGTTTAAGAAACCAGCGGGCGGCAAATATCTTTTCGGTGGTTTTTATGAAATGATCTGGCGGCACCAGTGGAGGCGGCAGTAAGGATTAGATGGATTTACCATGTTCCACGGCTTGATAAAGAGACGCGTGCAAGTCTTTTTGGTCAGCGGGGAGCCATAGCGAAAACTAGCAGTTATGTTGGCCGGTAAAACGTTGTACTAACCTTTATCCAACATTTAATGATGAATTGAAGGTTTATCATAGCAGAGCAGCATTTAAAATGCAGAAGAATTGTAGGTAGATCCTATCCATCCCATCATATCATGGCGACTTGTTTAGTTTTTCCAAACCTTAAAATCATTACTCAGTATTTGGATTGAAATTAGCTACTTTCCTGTATATTCACCGGTTAATAAAAATATATTTTTAATGGTATTTATATATTATGATATCTAATATATTACAAGCAGATACTTTTCCAACCCTTATATTATGGAAGAAATGTAAATACCCCCACATGGTGGAGAGGGGCATCTATAAAACCCCTGCATCAAAGAGAAAAACTATAAATAATGCACCTCCATCATGTGGGATTCAAACAGGCACCAGCCCCACGAGAGCTGATAGCTTGACCACCAAGGCACCGCCCTGATGAGTCATAAAATGCATTTTAATTATGTTAATTAAGGGTGTGAGAATTCTATCAATCGAGCCTAGCTTAATTGACTATCGATCCCATCAAAAGTGAGCTATGGGAGCTGCAGTAGAAGGTTCAAAATAACATTTTATCCACCACTCTGGGAGTTTGGTCTTCCATAGTAGGAGCCGTGATCTCATAGATTAAGATCTTTAGTCTTCTGGTCAAAATTAAATTAAAAAAATAAGATATGGTAAAGTAATATTCCAAATAGAATAATAAAAAAGCATGAGAATTCTTTTTAAATACTTATAAACTTATTATCGGAAAATTTTCCACATAGGATCATTTTTTGCGTTCAAATTACTTTTGTTTGCATATGATAAAATATAGGTGATTTATATTGCTCAATAAAACAATATTTGTGTAACTATTACATAATGCTACGCGCAACCAAATGCACATGCAACAAATTTCAAAAAGGCGGCTATATTTTTTCGCATGTGACAAACTTCTAGTGGGAAATTACTGGGCAGTCATTGCATTTGCTTCATATGGTTATGATTGCAGTGAAATGATAGCATATGCAACCAAATCCTTGTTATATATAATTAATTGTACTTAAGAAATTTTTTTTGCAATGAATGTGGCTATATTTAGATTTTAGGTCAACGTGGGTATATTTGAGATCAATTCTAATTTTTTATGTCTTCAAACAATGAGGTATTTTATAAATCGACTATTTAATTTTCTTCCCTTCCTTTTGAAAAATTTTCTTAATTAGATCAAAGGACAAATGTTTTCTAAATTTTTAAATAAAAAAGCATGCCGAAATATATTAGATTATTCAAATCCGTCCATAAAATTTTGTGGTAACCCAAGAGGCAGCACTGAGTTACAATCTTGGTTTAGATTCCATAATTAGTTCTAAGAATCATACAAACTCGGGGGGCTATAATCATTAAAGAAAAATTTGCAGTGGGTGTTCAACATTTAATTTTGATCTATAAAAAAACATTTAATTTTGGATGAAAATGTAAATGCTGAACTAGGATTTTTCGGACGGGGACCATCATCTATCGTCATCAGTCGCCTCCCCCCTGCCTGTGCTGAGTCTTGTCAAACGGGCCGCATCATGTGTGGTCCACACAGTGTGGATTATCAAATAGAGCCATAACTAATGATCAAGATCGCATAACAGATTTCAAATTTAACAAGAGTGGGCATGTAATAACATATTATTGGTTATTACAGAAAAAGGATTGCCATGGAGAATGTACGGAAATATCTAAAACTTCTTAAACAAACTTTTAATTTTTCACAATTATCCTATTTTTGATCATTTCTTCAAACTTATTATACAATTAATTTACATTTCAATCATTTCTATACAACTTCCCACAATTAACCTATTTATTTTAATTTATTTTCTTTACTTCCATCATTGCTACTATCTAGGGGTGTTAATGGTCATGGTCAACCTGTCAACTTGCTCGTCCAATCCGTTTATAAATGAGTTTGAATTAAGATTTTTGAATAAATAAGTTATGATCCACCAACCCATTCAACTATTTAATTAAATAAACAGATTATGGTTGAAATTTTACAATCCGTCAACTCGCTTAGTAATATTTTCAAACCGTTCAACCCATAAAGTCTAATATATATATAACAAATGGTTTACATGTTAAAAAATTACTTTAAAGTTGTTATTTACATCAAATTATTTTATTAAGTTGAATTTGAACCATTTTCAGATGTCGTACATACACATATCCGATTGGAATGAAAATTAGTATAGTAATTGAATATATAATTTTAAATACGATAAGTAGAGTAAATTATAATTTTATGATGACGTAAGAATAATTTTAGCGCAACTAACGTGCAGTTCCGCTGCATCAGAATATTTTTCTCTCTATCATTATAATAAGATCTATTAGTTAAGATTTCATCCTTGAGCTTCAAAAACGGCGCATACGGCCCGTCAGCTGCTCCCGTCCAACGAAGCAATTGGGGAGGAAACGGGGTGCCAGATCGTAATTTCACATGAAGCCACGTGTCAGAGAGAGTCGATCGTGAAGGTTGGTTTTGCGTACACGCCCCGCAGCAGGGAGAGAAATGCGTAGGGCCATCCAGATTGGCTGATGTTTGACGTCACAAAGGGGCGGGTTGGATTGGGCTGGGCTGGGCTGGGGGATGACAGGTTTGACTTCCACGGTAGTCAATTCGAGGAGGAGATGAGATGCCCACGCAATCCGGACCAGATTGGCCGCGGTGGCGTTGTTGCTTTTTGCTAATATCCACCTGCTACGCATGAATTGCCGGTCTGTTTCGTTACCGACCCCACTCAGGAGGCTATTTTAGTCATGAGGTAGATGGAACCAATTCCTCCACAAGAGCTCGGACCTTGGGCAGCTAAAGTGCTAATGAATGGAGTGGGTTGGAGAGGGCCTTTGAATTTGTCCGGATTTCGGTAGGAAACCAAGTTCAATGCATGGGTATGGATGGATTTTGGCCGCAAATGTGGTGGTGCTGCAAGTCGCCGTGTTGGCCGAGTATCGGCTTTTCAACGAAAGAGACTTTGTTTGGATTTAAATCTAATGTTTTGCAAGCAATTGGTATGGGATCAAGTGCAGCATTTTAATGGCCTTTATCTATTGGGTGCATGGACGATCCGTATTTTATTTATACACATGAATGTTGTCTGCTGCCTTTGTAATCCTTTGGGTGTGTAGATCATTGCTGGCTTCCGTATGTTATGTTATTCCTTCGGATAAGAAAAGATAAGGGAGGCAGTCTCCCTCCATCCCATCACATGCGTCAATCATTATAGATAGTTGCAAGATCCTTGATAGCTAGAGCCTGGATGGATGGGGCTCCTCGTCTAGTTGTCGACGATCCGTGAAAAATAAAAAGGACTGCGTCAGCCCTTTCTTTAATGGGCTTAATTGGTTTGGAAATGGCGATTTTTATTTATTTATTTATTTTTTATTTATATAAAAATTCATTGCAACGTCCCCGTCAAAACCACGCTCCGAGTAGCAGTTAGAACAAAGGAACATGACGGCCACGCCTCCCACTACATTGCTTACGAAGTTGGGACGTCCGATGTTAGGTTGTTAACCACAAACAATAAATGGTTTTCCTGATGATACTCTTGTTGCCTGCAAATCCTTTGTTAGTTCGATGTTCAAATCACGCTGATGACGGATAAGTCTAACAACCTTAAGGCCAAAATCAGATTGGGTTTTTCTTTTTCTATTGGTCCAGGAGAATCAAGTGTGCCTCCTTTTCCCAAAACAGAATATCATCCAATTTATAATTCTAGGTTATGATGATTGATAGGAGAACTTTTCAAAAGAGAGACAAAACCAGAAATTGTAACAAGACCACAATTATAAAACCAATTGTAACAAGACCACAATTTCTACACTACAACTTACAGAAATGGATGACAGAAGGGGGGATGTATAAAACCAGAATCCCTTTTCAAAAGAGGGATAAATCCGCTAGTAAGGAAGAGACTTGGAGAACCAATCTCGCAGGCCCTAATTCCAATTCAAACGTGGCTTGAACTCTTTAGTGGATGCCTGTACGCGGAATGTTTGCCTTATCTAAAAGGAATACTAATCTTGCCAAGTTGGAAAAGCTAAAAAGAAAACCAACCTAGCCAAGAAATGTTTCAGTAGATTTCACGGCATGGACAGAAAATATAAATTTAAAATGCAAGTTGAGTCTTATCTCCGAACAGCTGCGGACAGCTACTTCCAATTCCAACACAAAGCGAGATCGAGCCCGGTTTACTTTTGACTTGAGCTATAAAATAGGCTGTAAAGCCGCGATGATTGGCTGGTGTCTGTCATCATATTCTCTCACATTTCACAGACTTGGACCCCCAATCAAGCCACGATTGTGTTTGCGAGTGGTTGCGAGGCATACATGATTGCTCGATAGAAAAAAGAGGTCTCGTGTCTAACAAAATGTAAACGTGATGGAATATTGCAAACACCTATCCAAGAAACAGCATTCAGATGGCCCCTTATTTGCTCATGATCCTCCAATTATTGATTCAACCGTTTTGAATTCAAGTTTTTGTGTTTCCTCGTGCAATAAATTTTTGAGTTATTCTCAAACATTACCCATTACATTTTACCTTAATTTCAAATATGTCCATTACATTTTTAAAATTCTAAATATATTCACTATGTTTGCATTTAATCCCAAAAAATACTCATTCCGTAAAAAGCCGGCAGTTAAATTTTTTAAATACCTAAAATACCTTTGTTGTAAAATAATAAATGATGAAATGAATAAAAAGAAAATGAAATTAAGGTACTTTAAATTTAGAATTCATGTGGAATTAAGCATTTGTGAGTTATAACATTCAATTTTTTCAATTATGTCTTAAATTTGAGGGGTACATTAGTAATTTCACATATTCTTTAACGGTTTTAGCTCACGGAATGAGCATTTTTTAGATAAAATGCAAACGTAATGGGGATATTTGGGATTTTGAAAACGTAATTGACATATTTAAAATTAAGATTAAACGTAATAAGTATATTTGGGAATAATCTTAAATTTTTTTTTTTGTACAAAATCAATGTTGAAAACATATGCAGTGCTCGGAAAAAGTAACGTTATTTAACTCTTTTTTTAATTGTTGTAGCATTATTTAACTTTTTTTATTACATGGCTTTTATGCAGAAAATCACTTCCTGCAAACAATAGGGATCGGACCTCGGACGTGGGGCCACATAGGCCCAGTGTGAAATCGACTAGCCTAAGTCAGGTTCACCTAACGTTATTTAACTTGAGATGTCAAATTTACTGAAAGATGAAGAAAAATGGTAGAAAACATTTCCTCGTGAAATAAGAAGGTAACTGGAGTTTAATGCTATCAAATAGAATAAACAAATAACAGGTATTTGAGGTATTGGAAGATAATCTCTCTTCGGGAAGTAGCTACATGATATTCTCCCTCACTTCTAGACAACCTCAAACCAGTTTCATACCTTTCCAATGAGGCCCAATCCAGTTTTATTCATTATTTGTTTTATTATGGTATCAGAAGTCATTGCAATTGTTCTGTCAAAAAAATAAAAATAAAAAAAAGTCATTGCAATGGAAGTACAGGAGAGCTGTACCTACTTAAATATATCATTGCAGTCTTGGGTGAGCTATACTTGCACGTTAATGCATTCATAAATGATGCATTAAATAGATATCGAATCAATAATTTTGTAATTAATATATTAATTACGTAATTTCATTACATTTTTTGTGCACTTTTAAATGCAAATATTTGATTTCAATCAACTTGATTTCTTAGTTGAATAAATAATTTAAAAATGAAATTTCGACTTCTTGAAGTGAACCCAAATAAATGTGGGCTATGATCCTATGCAGCAGTCTAAGAATTTTATTTGTTATTTTTATTTTCTATGTAATTCAAGCTACACCTGTATATCTCCTCTTCTACGATAATTTTGGCGATTTTTGAAATTTATTTAATATTTTATTTTAACTTTTGAAAAATAATTATAGCAATGCATATATTCACTTCAATTCCAATTTGAGAAAATCTCTTTTATACTCATAATATATGCCTCTAATTTCTAACTTACACACAACATCTCAATAATTCCTGAGTAAGACAGATATTTTAATGACTAAAAATGGCAGCGTCATCCTTTTCCAATGACAAATCTCTCCAACCCTTCGTCACTCACTTCGACAGCATTGGCTAAATTGAGCAGGTGCCCCGGGAATTCCGTTCTGCTTCCATTCCTCATCCATAAAAGTATTGGACGCTAGCTATCATCTCCGGACTCCGATCGGTTGCAACATGCTTCAAGAATGTAGATTCAGCAGCATAGCACAGGCGTGTGATTTTTGGACTTACATATATTATAATTATATATAAATTATTATAAATAGTGGTCCAAAATTATAAAGTGATCTCATTGAATTTATAGGCCTAATTATCTAATAAAATATGAGTCTCATATGCATAGAAATTCTATCGCCTATTTTCTAATTTCTATTTTTATAATGTGTTAAATTAAAATTTAAAAAGATGAGCACGTCATGTATAAATGATTGTGGTTCCTAGGTGATGCATATTTTAGAATTTCTTTTTTAACATCTCATCTTTAGAGAAGCGGAACTATATTCTCCAAAAACCCTAAACATTAAGTTGAAAGACCAGAAAACCTACAGATTCAACAACTACTACTCCTATGACTACTCCTATGGATTCAGATATACTTCTGCTTATAGTTTATTTTCTTGATAATTTAGCATGGAGGATTCTGAGGTAATTAATGGTTTAATCAGTAATTTTTTTCCAACAAGTGGTACTAGAGACAAATCTTCATGTTAAATTATTGAAAAAGATTTAAGTTTCTTTGTTTTCCGGTTTTCTTCTAATTAATGTTAGCATGCATGTGGATATATGCATCTGTTTAGTTTTCGTGTCAAATATTGTGGATTCAACATGCATAATTGTTCGGTCATGGCTTCCTGTGGATTCAGACTCTCCTGCCACGAACATGGATTTTTATAACATGGCCGTTGTAGGATGGATTTGGTCGTTGTCTAGAAAATAATAAATCCGAAACATTAGAAAAAAATTGATTCCGGTAAAAGATCAGACGACTACCCCTGTTCACCAGAAAACCATGGTTTCAGATAATAATAAAAAATAATAAATAAATAAACAAATAAACCCAACACCAAAGGTTATCGCTGCCCACAAGATTCAGATTGTCCGGCTGCCGATCTGGTTTCTGGCAACAGACCAAACGAAAGCCTTTACCATAGAAATTAAAAAAACGTAAACGAAAACCCATCTCGCTGTCGGGTTTTCATTGTTGGCGGCAGCAGTGATGGTGGTTGCTGAAAGGGATGCCAGCGACGATGTGGTGGTGCTGGCGGCAGCAGTGGTTGTGCAGCGGCGACGCCGGCTAGGGTTAGGTTTAGGGTTCTATCCCCATTGGGGAAGAGATGGACATTTTTCACGAAATCCCCTAGCTAGAACAATTTGCAAAAGCCCCACACCAGAAAAATTTACAAAATAACCTAATCTTTCTCACTTGCATTTGTGGGCTCGGGCTTGCATTAGCTGGCCACTCTTTTCACGTGAGCTTAGGCTTGCGTCCAGTTACAGGCCCAAATAAATCACGGGCTCATATGAATTATAGTCCCATGTAGATTACTGGCCCAGATTTAAGACGGCTCTTGGGCCTAGGCTTATTCCAAGATCCCCAACCCATTTTCACCTAGGCATGGGTTAGGCTTGTCTCAAGCCTCCCTGCTGCCCAAACCTAAGGCCCAGTCGTCTGCTTTCTTTGCTCTTGGGGCAGGGCCAGCTTAAGCTTGTTAGGGGGCCCAACAGTTGAATCCTGATGGACACGTGGCGCCTTAATAACTGTCCAAATTGAATTTGTCATGTTTTATGATCCCATTATCCAATTTGGATGATTCAATAGTTATTTTTTTATATTTTTTGACATTTTAAATCAAATGGAAGGTTCTGATTAAGCCAAATAAGTTCAAAAATATCAATTTTGTGAATTTTATATAAATGCATGCAATTTTTGAATTATATGTGCAATTAATTCATATGGTTGGTTTATGAAAATTTAGAAAGTAACTTATGACTAATTTTCATGTATTTATGATTTGTTGTTTTCTATTAAATTTTAAATTAACCTATTGTCATGCAAAATTTAATTTTTAGATCTTTTAGAATTTTAAATTCAAATAATAGTACAAATATTCTTAATGAATGCCTGATATTTTAAATTAAATTAATTAAAATGACATGCTACCAAAGTAGCCTCTCTTGTTTAGGTTCATTTATTTTTTAAATATTAAGATGATTGTGTGAGTGCAATTCATGTGAATATTAATCGGGCCAAAGGAAGGTTAATTTTTGGCCGAATTGCATGCACGCGTATAGTAATAAATATATGATAATTATTTAGTTTTCTATGTAAATAATAAGTTGGTCCAAAAAATGATTATTATTCGACTGGACTTTATTATCAATATTTGATTACTACAACAAAAGTACCATTTACAAGTTAATGTTTCTATCCAAAGACTAGATATTAATGTTGTGCTAGGTATTTTGTGATAAGTTCTGTCATTATTTGAATTTTTTTAATATTTTATATGAAACTCATGTAAATATGTAGTTTTGTTCTATTTTCAGCTAATACATCTGCTTCTACTATATCTGTCAACATCAATTCTATTCTTATGTTGAATGGAACCAATTTCAAGCAATGAAAAGATAATGTTATGATTATTTTTGGCTATATGGATCTTGACCATGCGTTAAGGGTTAAACAACCCACCCCTCTTATGGCTATAAGTTCTATTAAGGAAAAACGGAACTTTGAAAGGTGGGATCGTTCGAATGGCATAAATCTCATGATCATACGCAAGACAATTCCAAAAACTTTTAGGGGTGGTGTATCTAAATAGGATACTACTGCAAAGAATTTCTTTGAAGAAATTGAAAAACGCTTTGAAAAAAGCAATAAGGCTGAAACAAGTTCAACTTTGTGAAGCTTGGTTTCATTGAAGTATAAGGGCAAAGGAAACATAAGAGAGTACATCATAGAGATGTCTCAACTTGCTTCGAAACTAAGGGCACTTGGGTTACAAGTATCTGATGATTTGCTAGTGCATTTAGTTTTGATCTCTCTTTCTGCACAATTCAGTCAGTTTAAGATCTCTACAACCGTCAGAAAGAGAAATGATTTCTTAATGAGCTCATTTCACATTGTGTGGAAGAAAAAGAAAGAATGAAGTGAGACAAACCCGAAAGTGCTCGCTTAGCAAATACTTTTAAGGAAAAGACTAAGAAAAGAAAAAAGGATAAGGAAGTTGTAGGTGGGGTAACAAATAAAAAACAGCAAAAGAAATCAACTAAAGAATCAGACTGTTACTTCTGTCACACTCCTGGAAACCAAAAGACGAATTATACCAAATATCACGCTTAGCGTGTAAAGAAAGGTATGCTTCTTACTTTGGTTTGTTCTAAGGTTAATTTAGCTTTTGGACCTGAACATACTTGGTGGATAGATATTGATGCTACTACTTATATAAGTGTATCTATCCAGAATTGTCTAAGCTGCCGAAAGTCAAATGTGCTGAAAGATTTATCTACGTGGGCAATGACAAATTAGTTGAAGTTGAGGCGGCAGTCATATTTCGGTTATTATTAAACATTAGTTTTTATTTGGATTTAAAAGAGACATATATTGTACCGTCTTTTAGACAAAATTTGGTTTATATTTCTATATTAGACAAATGTAGTTATTCTTGTTCATTTGAAAATAGTCAGTTTAATCTTTCTTTAAATTCAAATATTGTGGGTACCAGTTCTTTATGTTGTTATGATAATCTTTATTTGCTTGATATAGATGTCTCTTTTATTGAATCCTTGCATGTGAATTCACGTGGTACGAAATATAAATTAACTTATGAGAATTCTACTTTGCTCTGGTACAAACGTTTAGGACATGTTTGAACAAAGAATTGAGAAACTTGTGTCATATGAAATTCTTAATCCTCTTAACTTGTCAGATTTCCAAGTTTGTATTGACTGTATTAAGGGAAAACAGATAAGCATAAGGAGATTTGGTGTCAATAGGTCTTCAAACGTCTTAGAACTAATACATACAGACGTTAATGCTTTTTGGAATGGTCAATAATATTTTATTAAGTTCATAGACGATTTTTCTCGTTATGGCTACCTATATTTCATCCATAAGAAGTCTCAATCACTAGACGTGTTTAAAATTTTTAAGGTTGAAGTTGAAAGTCAACTTGGCAAAAGAATTTATGTCATTAGATCTGATCATGGTGGATAATACTATAGTAAATATGACAGATCAGGTGAATAATGTCCAAGGCCTTTAGCTAAATTCACATAAGAGTACAGTATCATCCCACAGTACACTATGTTAGAAAGTCCTACAATAAATGATGTGGCTGAAAGACAAAAGAGAAATTTAAAAGACATGGTAAGGAGTACGATTAGTCGTACTACCCTACTAGACTCACTCTGTGGAGAGGCATTAAAGACCGCAGCTTATATCCTTAACAGAGTATCAACCAAAGACTGTTTAGAATGCAGCTTATAGGCTAAATGAAAAGAAACTGAACTCAAGAACAATTAACAGCTATTTCGTTGGATATTTTAAACGGCCTCAGGAGTATAAATTTTATGATCCCACATCGAGATCTTTAATTGAAATGAAAAATGCCTGGTTCTTTAAGGATATTGAGCTTGGGGGGAGGATAACGTTAGAGACTATGTCTTTAAGGGAGAATTGATAATTTTTCCTTCGATTGTTGTTCATGACATGGTTCGAGAAATAATACCAGAACCATAAGACATTGTTAACAACCTCCTTAATCAACGTCAACAGGATATTCCTGCTGATTAAACTCAAAATCTCAAGAACTAATGTCATTAAGGAAATCCACAAGAGAAAAAAAAGTGTAATTTTTAATGATTACATCATCTTTCTCCAAGAACATCAGGATGACATTACAATAATTAAAGATGATCCTATCAACTTTTGTCAAGCAATGTAAAGCAAAAATTCTTAAATGTGGATTAATGTCATGGATGAAGAGATTAAGTTCATGAGAGACAATGACATTTGCGAACTCGTCCAATTACCATAAGGTGCAAAGCTCCTTAGTTGCAAATAGATATTTAAAATCAAAAGAGATTAAAAGGGTAATGTGGAAAGATATAAGGCTTGTCTGTCGCAAAAGGCTTTACTCAAAATGAAGCATTGATTATAAAAAAGATTTTTTCTCTGGTTTCATCGAAAGGTTCTTTCAGGGTAATAATGACTTTATTTGACCTCGAGCTACATCAGATGGAAGTAAAGACTGCATTTCTTAATAGTGATATTGATGAAACCATTTATATGGTGCAACCAGAAAATTTTGTGTCCGGAGATGCAAAACGAATAGTTTGTAAACTAAAAAAATTCATCTATGGGCTCAAGCAAGCTTTCCATCTATGATATCATAAATTTCATCAAGTTGTCATTTCTTTCGATTTTGAGATGAATATGGTTGATGATTGTCTATACCACAAGTTCTATGGGAGTAAGCACATTTTTTTGGTTCTATATGTCAATGACATACTGTTTACTAGTAATGATATTATTGCATGAAACTAAGAGATTTATATTAAATAAATTCGAAATAAAAAATCTTGGTGAAATAACTTTTGTATTAGGAATTCAGATAAATTGGGATCGTTGTCGAGGTATTCTTAGATTATCATAAAAGGCCTATATTGAAATAGTACTTGAAAGATTTGGCATGCAGGATTGTAAACCAAGAGATACCCCTGTTGCCAAGGGACACAGATTCAGTCTCGATCAGTGCCCTAAGAATAATTTTGAATCTAAGGAAATGCAAAACATCTCTTATACTTCAACAGTAGAAAGTTTGATGTATGTCGAAGTTTGTACACATCCAGATATAGCATTCATTGTTAGGATATTTAGCAGATACTTGAGTAATCCAGAAATGAATCATTGGAAAGTAGCCAAAAGGGTTTTGAAGTATCTTCAGAGAAAAAACACTACGTGCTCACATATAGGAGGTTGGATAATATAAAGATCATTGGATATTCAGATTCCAACCAAGCTGGATGCCAAAATGGATACCAAGACAGTCTTAGATTCACTTCGGGCTATATTTATCCGCTTGTTGGAGGAGATGTCTCTTGGAGGAGTGCTAAACAGACACTCATTGCTCCTTCCACCATAGCAGCTGAATTTATAAAATATTTAGAGACATCCAATCAGGCTATATGGCTGCAAAATTTTGTTACGGGACTACGAATTGTAGATAAAATTAAAAGATCACTCAAGTTATTTTGTGATAATAAATTAGCCGTCTTATATTCCAACAACAATAGGAGCTCAACGAAGTCAAAGTTTATTGACCTCAAGTTCCTAATTGTTAATAAAAGAATTCAAAAAGGTCAGGTGTCTGTAGAGCACAGAGGAACAAATTCTATGATTATGGATCCGCTGACTAAAGGACTATCATCCAAGGTCTTTCATGAGTGTACTGCTCACGTGGGTGTTGTATCACTTGATGATATTTTGGTTTAGTGGGAATTGTATTTTGTGATTTTCTAGTTGACACACATTTGTTTGTTACGGTTATAGATATTTCTGCAGAAATAAATTTTTTAGCATTTTGGTTATTTAGTATTCTGGTTTTCATTTGATCTCACCAAATAAGTTGGACCAGTTGGAAATAGTCATGTCAGATCACACTAAATGCAATTTTCATACTACGTATACATACTTGATCTATGTCGTTTGGTTATGTTTGATATATGTGACCATGGATGGGTCTAGTTCCAATGAATGTGACAAAGGCCACATTGATCCTATGTTGGCATAACTAATGGATGAGATTGTTCAAAGATGATTTTTTGTTATGATAGCAAAAGGTTTTGAGCTCATAAGGTTATATATATAATTATAAAATTATACGCGGTCAGCTCATAAGGTTATATATATAATTATAAAATTATACGCGGTCGAAGCGAGAGATTGTTGAATTTTTGGACTTACATATATAATAATTATATATATGCTATCATAAATAGTGACCCAAAATTATAAAGTGATCTCATAAAATTTATGGACCCAATTATTTAATAACGTATTGAGTCTCTTATGCGTAGAAACCCTATTACTTATTTTCTAATTTCTATTTTTATAATGAGCTACATTAGAAATTAGAAAATGTTATGGGTGTGAAAGCAATTTTCCCCTCCAAGTTCAAAATTGACAAAGTTATAAACGTGATCCACGTGTATAAAAAATATTCAAAAAAAAAGTTTAATGAAGGCGTAGACATAACTGATAAATAGTCTCAACAAGACTAAAGCCAGATAAAAGAAATCAGCATCGTATATCCGAGAAGGAATGATATGATTCAAAAATCAGGGATATGGATTTGACGAGTACCCATCTAGATTCAGTGACATGGGTGCGAGGATTTTTTTTCCACACGTGTGGTCTCAAGCATGTAGTTTGCATATATATATATATATATATATATATATATATGAGAGCTGTTCCGGTGCAGCGTCACTGCACCGAAACAGCGGTACAGTGGCCCAAAAATGGGCCCCACATGATCATGAAATCATGATCTACTCCACTCATTGTATTTAGAATAATGTATTCTATTACCATACCAATTTTCATCTCAATCACATACTTTAAAGTTGTTATTTACATCAAATTATTTAATTACGTTGGATTTGTACCATTTTCATATGGGGCCCACATACATATCTGATTGGGATGAAAATTGGTATGGTAATAGAATACATTATTCTAAATACAATGGGTGGAGTAGATCGTGATTTCATGATCATATGGGGCCCATTTCAGCGATGCTGCACCGAAAATTTCGGTGCAACATGCTGCACAGGAATATATTCCTATATATATATATATTCGATCCTGTGCAGTCCACTGTAAAATGGACCCCACACATATTAGATTGTAATGAAACTTTATACAATCATTTATCCATATATAAATCATACTTTAGACGGTTTAGATGTTGAAAAAACCACTTTAAACTTGATATTTACATTAAACTATTTTATTACGTTGATTTTGCACCATTTTAAAATGGGGACTACATACACGTTGGATTTGGATGAAAATTTGTATGCTAATAAAGTGAACAATTCTAAATACAATGGGTGGGGTGGATTTTCTATTTATGATCAAGTGGGGCCTACAGTCCATGCACTGTGGGCCATGGACTGCACGGTGCAGTCGCATACACTGGATTATTTTCCATATATATATATATATAGAAAAATATTCAAGTGCAGCGTCGCTGAAATGGGCCCCACATGATCATGAAATCATTATCTACTCCACCCATTGTATTTAGAATAATGTATTCTATAACCATACCAATTTTCATCCCAATCAGATACTTTAAAGTTGTTATTTACATTAAACTATTTTATTACGTTGGATTTGTACCATTTTCAGATGGGGCCCATATACATATCTGATTGGGATGAAAATTGGTATGGTAATAGAATACATTATTCTAAATACAATGGGTGGAGTAGATCATGATTTCATGATCATGTGGGCCCCATTTTGGGGCCACTGCACGGCTGTTCCGGTGCAGTGACGCTGCACCGGAACAGCTCTCATATATATATTTTTCTTAGAATTTTAAAAATAAAAAAAACTAATCCATTTTATGTGCTTTTGATCAGCTCGTTGTTTTCATGTGCTAGCACATGACAATGGCTAGTCTCTATATTTAAAATTCTCCAAAAAATTAAATAAAATTATAAAAATTTAATAATTAAGATGTTTATGCTTGGGCTAGAAAAGAATCATGCTGTTGCACTACATTAGGACTGGTTTGATTTATCGAAGGCAATTTAGACCATTCAGGAATTGGAATGGAAAAAATTGTATTGAAAATTTCAAAAAAAATATTATAAAGAATTGATTAAAAAAACTATTTTGAGAATTGATAAAGAATAAGGATACAAATTTCATTCAAGCGTCTTATCCATTAAAACAAGCCCTAAATCTACGGCCATAGAGAATCGTATGCATCACAAGGATACCAGGACAACGAAATTCTACTGTTATGCATGGGATTTTGACCATCTGCGCTTCCCACAAGTATAACAAATCGATACCATTGAGGTAAGAAATAAGAAATAGACTCTTATTTTTTGGAAATGAGAATCTCATTATTCCAAAAAACACTTCTATAATTCCCTATAATTTAACCCTTTTTTTTCCCATTTCTCACGAAACTTTTCCGGATTACTGTAAGATTACTGCAAAAACTTTTCCCATTCTCATTCTTACCGCACAACAACATACTCAATCTCACATACATATCGTATACTCGTATAATCCAAGTCTTACACAGGCACTGTGTGAAAAGAAATATCGTCGCTAGCCAACCATGCCTGATGGGTCATCCTGTCAGTCAGTCGGAAAGGGGAATATATAGCGTGCTGGGGGATGCTGCGATCTAGTGCCCCAAATCCAAGGGTAAAACCACGTTTGCAGAAAGCATGAACTTCTCACAAACGTGAAAACTTATCTAAATTTCTCCTATTTCCTAGGAGAGAATACGGCTGGGTCCTCCGGCTATATACATCGTAATCGTTGGAAAACACCAGCTTCACGCACCAAGTAGATACCTAAATCTATTCAAAGAGACTAAAGCCCATTTCCTCGTCCGACTCTTCAGCAGGCTCTTCCTTCTTCTCTTCCTCTTTAGCAGCAGCCGCAGCTGAGCCAGAAGCATCTGCAGCAGCCACTGGGGCAGCAACAACAAACTTGCTAGGATCCTGCATCATCAAGAACGCAAATAAGTTGTCGAACAACATATGCTTGCCACAGATGCAATATGCTATGGATGAAGCAGATGAAGCACATAGATAATTGTAACTTGAGGATGGAAGCCCACCTCTAAGTATTCTTTAACCTTCTCTGCTTGAGGGAAGCTGTAATCAGTAGCAATAGCAACAGCCAGGACATTCTTGTAACCATCAACAAACAAGTGCGGGACAGCTGCTAGTGTTGGGTAAGAAATAGCCAGTGACAATGCAGCCACCATAGCTACACCACTAGCAAACTTCTCAATAAGGTCAGCCTCAGTAAGGTACAGAATTTCAGGGCTGAAAACTGAACCATATTCATACACTTGGGAAACAACTAGACCATATGAAAATGGCCTTATCCCAAGCTTTGCAAGCAGTGCAGCCTCAGAAGAGCCAACCTTATCTCCCCTCTTGACAAGCTCAACAGGGGTGATAATTTCAACAGTACCCTTGTTAATTTTCGTTGGAATGTTGAGCACCTGAAAAGGAAGAATTAGAAAGGGACGAATGGAGTATAATTGGTAATGAAACAATAATTAGGAAAATAACCTGGAAGAAAGATGTCTGGGATGGATCCAATCCTGTGTTTCCAGGAGGAACAACAACATCAATGGGAGCAACAAGCCCGACACGTGCAGGAGCTGCAACCTGATCAAGCATTGAAAATTCATCAAATGAGGAAAAATACAGTCCACTGTTCCATGTCACATTAGAAGTAATAAAGTTGGGCTACATTAAATTCACTCTCAAGTCTCAACTGCTTAGCCAAATGTGAAGATATGAAATTGTATGTTATAAAACTCTTATAAGAACCTAAATTCCAATAAGGAGTCTTAACTGATCACGTTTCATGAGATAAACATAACTTGCAGCAACAAAAAACCAGAAGCAAGTAATAAGACATTAGTAATCTAAAAAACCCGGAAGCAAGTAATAAGACATTAGTAATCTACCCACAGAATGTAAGGCGAGAAGGGCAGGACCAGCCACTCAGAAATCTATTCGATAAAAAACTCATGTCCAGTGATTCCTCTTAACTCGTGGCAACAATGTTACTATGTTAGCCAGTAATTATATATTTTAAGATCCCCTAAGTAGTGTTTGACTATAACAAAACACTTTCAAACTTCTTTCTTCCCTAAGGACCTAACAGAATATAAGCATTTCCATTACTTCTGCATTACAATTTATCAAAGACAGAATATAAGCTTTGATCAGAACTATCACAAGAATCTTGTCACAACAAACTGCATTTTTCCATGAATTTTATTCATTAAATATGTAAATAAATATGCCTAAAAATCCTGACAGGTAAAAACTATGCCTCAAAAATCCAGGATGTGCTAGTATAAGTATGCATTTCAGGCATTTTCAGCATATCATCTAGGGTACTTATCACCCTTAGCTAGTATCGTAACTAAGCCAGCATTCGAGAAGTAAAAACATATGCCTAAAAATCTGAAAAGAGTAAAAACTATGCCCCAAATCCAGGATGTGCTAGTATAACTAAAATGTTTTGGACTCTCTCAACCTATCATGTAGGGAACTTAGCACCCTTATCGAATATAGCAATTTAGCAAGCATCCAAAAGCACTACCCTTTCAGATTCAAAAGAACTTACAAGGATTCCATACGATTTGACATTTACTATAACGTACAAAATAGCCTGTTCGGAGTCCAGAAACAGAGACGGAAGACTCGGTCCCACATCCAGCAGAAGACTTGGTCCCACATCCATGTGTAGACTCTGCATCTCTAGAACGTACACATGGATGTGGGACCGAGTCTTCTGCTGGATGTGGGACCGAGTCTTCCGTCTCTGTTTCTGGACTCTGAACATAGCCATGACCCATAGACCAGAACAGGACAATGATAAAATCCATCTTAGAACAGCATCATTCCTAAATCCTAGATGAATGGTTAACATCAATGCCTCATATAGTTATATGAAAGCAATCACATTAAAGCATTCCCACCATACAATATAGAAACAGGGTACGTTTTTCAAAGGGAGATGCAGTCCAGAATCTGGACATAAAAGACAACAAAATATAGGAGATCTCCAGCAATTTTTTTTTCAAACATTAGACCATACGCCTATATAATAAAGCGCGGACCAAGAGATTCAGAGAACATTACGCATTCGTCATTGGATTACATAGACTCTGTTAAGTGAGAAGATTGGGTAGGATTAACTTCTGAGTTGTTAAGACAGGAGAGTTCTTGTGCACGAGAAAAAGGAATTGCTACTTAGGGAAGATTCACATTTTGGGCATTCAATCACCAGTGAAATGAGCTATCTAAATCCCACAAAGATTCCGTAAGTCTGTTGTTGAATAGGACCGAATTACAAAGACAACAATACACACTCTTTGGACTTCCTTCCCCCTTTTATAGGATTCCTAATGCAATTTCCT
This sequence comes from Annona cherimola, assembly GCA_030490835.1. NCBI lineage: Eukaryota > Viridiplantae > Streptophyta > Magnoliopsida > Magnoliales > Annonaceae > Annona > Annona cherimola. The sequence goes on from CM059971.1 coordinate 109,070,411, forward strand.
TCTCTCGTGCACAAGAATGCTCCTGTCTTAAAAACTCAGGAAGTCTTAATCCTACCCAATCTTCCCACGTAACAGACTCAAAAAAATGCCATACAGAATTTCCGACGACAGCATTTTGAAAAGTGAATTGGGAGCTACATGACAAGCACGACTTGAGGACTTTGCGGATTTAACCCTGGAACTTTGCATAATAGCAAATCAAACCTTGAGGTTTAAAGCTTAGCAAATATAACTTTCCAATTTTAAAAGGTTTGCAAATCTAACCTTCAGTAATAAAGATGGTATAAAGAACTTTTAAATCTGCGAAATTATAAAATTGACTACGATGTAAACTTTAAGAAAAAATGAAAAAACACCGTTCAGTGAAGAGCGGAGTGGAAACGGATCGGGTGGAGATGAGTCATGGCAGCTGCCAGGCGCGCCGGGTTTGGAGGTCTGCTGAGGTCGGACTGCCATGGCTACCGGCGGTGGCAAATCCAGAAACGGACGATATTGTGGCGGATACGGAGATGGGGACGGCGAGCTCGCTCATGGCGTCCTAGAGGAGATGGCGCTGACGGTTGACACATCCAGGTCGACAGGAGGTTGCGGGCAGGGTTGCTTTTCTGTTCAGCGAATTTGCGAGTTCCGTGGATAGGGCTGCTCGTCGACGGTCAACGCTGCCGGATAAGGTAAAGATGGTCGCTGCCAGACGGCAGCCATGACTGGTGCGGCAGGGGTCCGTCTTGGCCCTGATCGACCATCGATCAATGGGACTAACCATGGGAGGAGCTTCCTAAAGGCGATGACGTGTTGTGTTTGGTACTCTGGCAGCATACGAAAATGAATACACATGCGGCCACGTTTGGATCATCTCAGCCGTTGAATCCATGTGATGTTGTCACTAATATAGTGCACCAAAAATAAAATTCTATGCGGTTAAAAAGAGTAAAAAATAGGTTAAACCGGGTTTCAAAATGGGAACCGGATTTTAAATAGCACCGTACTCTCTCCTTTGAGAGAACTTCATAAAATTAATTTTTTTTATGCACGATGAAACATCAGAACCGTGTCATGGTTTTAATATTAAAATTATTATATGAAAAACCGAATGTACTTGGATATGTGCATAGTTGGTTATAATTAGTATTTAGGAGCAAAATTTTAACGGTCAAATGCATACCTTTTTATCATATTAGTTACACATTTTTAAATAAAATACATATATTATTTTTATAATATTAATTATTTATTTTTAAATCAAATTCATACATTACGTTCAACACAATAAATATGATTATAGCAAAAAATTATGATAATATAATATTCATAAAATTAATATTAATTAATTAAAATGAATGTTTAAGTATTGAAATTATATTATGATATTAAACTTTAACTATAATTCATTTAATGATATTAAAAATAAAATACGTGTAAAATATATAAAGAGAGCACGGTGTACGGCGCTTTCTCTGATCCCCGCTAACTTCAAAGGGAAGAAATTTGTTACCTTGTATTTGGCGACCTCTTCGCTCACCTCTTTCAAATCTGCCTTGGTAAAAATCAGCCCCACGTTACCCTGAAAAAGAATAGGAAACCAGTAATAAACATAGAAGTTTTAAAAATAATAAAATAAAATAAATCGACGAAAACTAATAAACCAAAGACGATGAACCAATCGCACGCACCACAAGCAATGGGATGAGGTTGAGATATGCGTCATTTCCCGTTTGTTCGGAATGAATACGGATCGACCGTTTCATCATGGTATTCTTACCCATGAGCACGATGGAATCACCACGAAGCGCCCTCCTGATGTTCTGCAGCTGATTCGATCCCACGTTATCGGCCTGCACGATCAGCACCTGAGAGAACTGATCGAGAAGCTGGCAGAGCTTCTTATCATAGTGAATTTTCCTCTCCGCCTTATTCACCTTCACACCCATATCTCCTTGCTACTGAAACTCGAACCTAGAACTTTAAGGGAAACGAAAAAAAAAACCCCTAGTAATGGAGGGCCGAGAGCTTTGTCACGGTAGACAGCTGTGGCGGCTACGGTCTCTTTAACCTCGCCGGAAGATAGAGCGCAGCTTCGGGAACCTGGTTCCCGTTGATCTTCCTCCCACAGAACGACAAGTGGCATTCACCAACTTTCCGACGCCATTTGTTGTATTTTTTTGCCACCGGATAAAATAGGCTGTGCTAATTCACCACACTAAAACTAAATACAACAACGTAACGCTAAAGAAAATTTACTTTTTCGCGTGTGTTTTGAAATTGATTAAATTTTTAGTTAAAAATTTCGAAGAGTAAAAGTTGTTAAATGATGTGATATAATATGGGTAATAACGAGGAGTAAAAAAGATAAAGTTAAAATAAATAGGTTAGTTGTATGGGTATTTGTGTATAAATGATTGAAAAATAAGATAGTTATAAGGGAAAATATAAAAAAATAATTAAAAAATATGATAATTGTGAGAAGTGAAAAACTTTTAGATTGAAAACACACCCGAATACATCTTCTACGGTGGCCCACCTCTCTCCGCTGGTGAGAGAAGTTTACGGCGAGAAGAAAAACATGGTCGCTAAAAAGATTTTAGATTTCAGCACACTTCCTAGTTCTCTCCATGTATCTCTCCCCTGTACTTACGGTGATGTTTTGTGCGCTATAGTAACGATGAAAAAATTAGGCAGTAAAATACAATTTACTCAAGAGTACAACGAATAAATCTGCAGGCACTCCTTTCCTTAATCTTCTTTCTATATTTGTGTTTATTTTTGTTTTTCCTTGTGGGGACGGAAACTTGTTTGGATGAATTTAATATTATTTGTCTGTATATTATACGGATTAGCTCAAATGACAATTAGTTTATGAAAATTCTAACTCTCTCTTATGGTCCGTGAAGGAAAATAGAGGAATAACGAATTCAAGTGACTGTTTACCTGTCCAGTACTCGAGATTATTACTTGAAATTAATGATCTATCATAATTCAGTTTAACTTTTTTAGCCAGTATTAGTGACTGTCATTTCTTTTATGTATCATTTTTTAATCTTACATTTGGTATTGAAGGACTTATTTTCACAAAATGGATGCAAATAAAATTAATCTTCACCCATCAAATTCTACTCAATAGATTCTATTCAAAGAGAGGACTTGTTGAGTTGATGTACCAAGAATGTAATAACCCCAGAAGAGGAGGGTAAAATCTAAACGGGAAACGTTAGAATATGAAAAATAATTTTTCATGAAGGAATTAAAAAAATCCAATTCATAAAAACTTAAACTACTTAAACTACTTAAACTTAGGGATCTTTTGAAAAAATAAAATAAAATCAAAAATCATTTTAGCAAGTAGAGGATCAATTAGTGATTTATATTCACCTGTTTTGCAAAGCTTAGATCTTGAAATATATAAATCAGATGGATATGAAAATTCATAAGATGGAGTTAATTAATATACTCTTTACTCTACATGAATTAGATCAGACAAATATAATTAATAAAATATAATTACTTTTAAATTAGCATGGAAAGATGAGTTTCGATCATTTTAGAACAACCCAAAACACAGATTTTTTTTTTCAAAATTTTTTTTACAAGACTATTATTCTAGTTATGTTAAATATATAAACCGAATTTTACCAATTTTGAAAATGTATATATTTTTTTATTTTGAATTTTTAAATACAGGATGTTTTAGTCATTTTAAATAATTAAAACTTGACTAAAATACCCCTACATTTAAAAATCCAAAATAAATATATATACATGTTCAAAATTAGTAAAATTAATTTATAGATTAAGTATAACTAGATTAACAATCTTGGCAAAAAAAATTTAAAAATAAAAAAATATATGTTCTTGAACCGTTCTAAAATGATCATGTCGATGATTTGTCAAGTCAACAAAATCCTGCATCAAGGCAGAGGGAGAAAGCTACGCTGAGACATGCGACTTTGAGGAGCTATTGGGATGGGATGATACTAAAATCGAACCTCGCACTTTCTAAAAATATTTTTTTCATTTTTAAAAAATAATAATTTAAAATTTCATTTACGATATAATTTCTTACAATTTCAATACATATTTTCCTATTCTTAATGCACTTTTATCCAAAATTTTCATCTTATACTCATCAAATTCAAGCTCTAAACAGTCCCAGGTGCGCATTTCCCGTACTAACTGAAAACAAACAGACCTTAACATATAACGCCCTTTTGATATGAAATTTTACGTATAAGCCTAATTTAATATGTTCTAAAATGTTAACGAAGTAGATCATAGAAATAAAGCTAAGAAAGTTATTAATTCTATTTCATTCTCAATTGATATTGCTAACCACTTATAATATTTATAACTTAACATAGATAAGCGAGATTGATATGAAATGTGATATATATTCTAATTTGATTATTCTATAATATAAATGGATTAGATCATAAAAAGCATATTTAGAAAAATATTTTAAAAATTATTTTAACAATCTCTAGAGACGTGCTCTTAAAAGCAACTGAAATCAAGAGGCCGTGAAATTTTTGAACTTTAAGGGGGCCACGTCACACCCTTCAAAACCAAACCATTTCAAATCCAGAAATGAAGTGACATCTTGATGATTAAAATTCAACCAGGTGTACAAGCCACTATTCGAACACGTCTTTTTCCTTTTTGCCTTTATGAAAAGAACACGTCCTATTTTGATTGCCCAAACACGTCCAAATTTTCTCGTGCAAGCCTTACCCGCAGCTGTAATTCGGTCGATCCTGTTTCTCCGTTTGGCCAATAATTGATTGAAGATTCCTTCCACATTTTCCGGTCTTTGTAGTTGTGATGGAGATATTTTTCAAATTCCCCCAACTTCACACATTGTCACCATGCCGGCTTGGGAGCATGCAGGAGGATCTCTTATCCCAGCTTTCTTTTACTAGGAGCAATTTTCATCATACGCTGTTCCTAACAGTCTGTTGGAGAATTTAGTATTTCAAGAATAAATTGGTGGCAGAAGAATCCAAGCCAGTTTTCAAGGATATCAATATTTTTGCACTTGAATTTTGTCCGTCAATTCAATTTCGCAAATCTGATTCGGGGAGTGCTTTCATTTTCAACCCCCACCTCGGCAAATGGACACGTCCAGCTGTGGATAGGATTAAATTGAATGTCGATGCTTACGGCAATTTGAATGCCTCTATGATGAGCTTCGGTAGAGTTCGAAGGGAAGAAAATGACAACTTTATTGTTGCCCTTTGCTGGAAAGAAATAGGTACGTGCAAACCCTTGTTGTTGGGAGCTTTCGCTATTCCCGGGGGAGTTAAATGGCTGATGTAATTGAGTATAAAGAGGGCTGAAATTAAAAGTGATTCAACTATTTTGATCAGTTGGTTGACGAGTAGTGCAATCACTGTCAAATCTACAATATAGGGTGTGTTTGGTTGGAGGTAAAACTTTTGATGAAAAGTTTTTGGAGTAGAAATTGTCAAATCAATAGAAAGTGATGTGATATAATAGGAGTAATGATGAAAAGTAAAGAGAATAAAGTTAAAATAGATAGGTTAGTTGTATGGGTAGTTGTGTAGAAATGATTGAAAAGTAGGGTAGTTTGTATAGAAAAATGTGAAAAAATAATTAAAAAATAGAATAATTATGGAGAGTGAAAAGTTTTAGATTGAAAAGTTTTAGTTGACACTTTTTTATCCTAAACAAACACACCCATATAGTTGAGGAAATTAATAATTTGGAGGAGCTGATTCGAATGGTTATTTTGCTGCCGTATTCCAAGAATCCAAACCAATTTGCTTACGACCTAGCCAAATTTGCATTATCAACTAACTCGTGAAATATTTCGAACAAGATCCCTCTTAAGTTGTATTGTTGGGTCTATTTGTTCGGATTCTTATTTTGTGGAATGAATTCGTTGTTGGTTCTTCATAACTTCTTCATAACCCTCTTTATTCGTCCTTAATTTGGGATGTATGCACTGGGGCGCGGGTGAAACTTTTTTATTAAAAAAATTTCTCATAAAAGGGGCATTTTGTGTTATTCATTTTACCACAAGGGAATCCAAGTATTTTTACGAGTAAATTTTATAATGCGAATTTTATGTTAGGTTTGAATTAACTGGATATTTCCGTTTCCAAATTATTTTATTTTATTATATCTTTCTTGCTTGAATTTTTTTTGTAGTATTAGCATAACAAGTGCATAAACATAAGTTACATGTGCTAAGGTATGTCCAATGCACTAGTGCATTAAGAATAAGCACATGAGTGCATAAAACAACTAATACTATAGACAATATAAATTATATAAGTGCACTAATGCCAAAGCGAAGTTGTGAGTGTGTCGCATGAGCATGCATATAAACAATTATTACAGAATAATTCTATTCTGAAATGCTCCATTTACCAAGCAATGGTACAAAATTACATTTCATGGATTAGACTCCTCGAGTATCGAGCTCGTTTTACAATATTTTTAGTTTTACATTTTTCTGTAAAGATAAAGTTAAAAGGTACAATCAAATTAGGAAAATTATTATATTTTTATTATTTTTTCTATTATGTTATCCATTGTAGGCTAATAAATTTAAAGCAATCAACAAAATATAGATTTCTTTTACTTTAAGCTACTTCAGTTCATCTATCATGTCAAAACAAATTAATCCTCTAGCATAAAACAGCCTTGATCCAAATTCGTATAAAGTTCAAGCAGCATGACAAAAACAAAGTAAATTAATTAATAAACTTTAATATTTTAGGCTACAAACTAAATTAATGAAAAAGGCAGGGTTAGTGTAATAATATTAAAATTGACGGAAAAGTATAAATTAAAAGGTTAGAACATAAAAAAATTTCTAGGAGAAATTTAAATAATTCAAATTATATGAAATTAAACTACTTAAATTCAAGAACCTTTGGAAAAAATAGAAAATTTTATTTTAACAATTAAAGTCCAATTATTAGCTTATATCATCTATTTTGCAAGATGTCAAATATATAAACCAAACGAATATAGAAGACTCCACTTCCACGTAACATAAGCGATTTTATGTAACCTCTTCATTTATAAAATATTAATAATTGAAACAAAATCTGATTTATTATTATGTTTTACATTATTTATTTAGTTAAAAAATAAATTTTATCTAAATAAAATATGTGCATGACACATTTACTCAAAATAAATATATTCATAAGAAAATTTAAAAAATACTTAAAATCATTCACAAATGTATTAAAATATAATAATATTTTGTAAAATCATTAATCTACATAGTAATAATATTTTAAATATTTTAGATAATAAAATACTTAAATTTTAACATTTAATATTAAATCATTTAGTCGTATTAATTTTACACATTTATAAACAAGACCAGACCTACATACGCTGATACTAAAAATTGGAATTTAAGGTGAGTTAAACATAATCCACCCCTAACTCAAACCTATTTTTAACCAGATAAGTGTTTTTTTTACTTCCAATAGGTGTAGGTCAAAATTTTAGTCAAATTCAAAAATAAAATCAAGATAAGCCAATCATGTTTCAACTCAAGGAATTTCAACCCACTCCACACATTTATTTATTATAAATTATATGCATAATATAATTTTTTATTTTTAATTGTGTTCTCATTTTCTTTCAAAATTCTCACATTACTTATTATTCAAATATACAAATAACTCATGCATAATTGAGCCCCAAATTATATGCTCCCAAGTGCACATACACATTTTTTTATTTTTAAAATTTTTTTACAGGATTGTTAATCTAAATTTATTTAACATATGTACTTTTTACCATTTTTATAATATTCTTTTAGAATTTTAAAAATTAATGGCATTTTAGTAATTTCAAATTAGTAAAAACTCAAAAAATAATAAAAATTGATACACATGTTAAATGTACTTATATTAACAATTTTATGAAAAAAAGTTTTAAAAAATAAAAAATAGGTGAAATACACCCAATCAAAGAGATTACATAGAGATTACATATGACCAGGCACAGCATAATTGTACTTTTCCATATTTCCATAATAATATAATCAAAGAGATTACATAGAAGCGTAGGCCCAAATACAAACTTTCATGAGATGCAGTTAATATAACCCTTAACCTAGGCGAATTAGATAATACAGATATATTCAATGAAGTCATAAAATAATTACTTTTAAATTAACATAGAAAGACGTTTCAACTGAACAAAATCATGCACCGTGGGAAAGCAACGTTGATAACAAGACTATGCATTTCATGTGCCAACTTAAAACAGATAGATCTTCCCAATCAATCAATCAATCAAAAAAAAAAAAAAAAAACCAGAGATCTTAACATATATAAGTCGGTTTGATATGAATTTCACGTTTAAGCCTAATTTCAATATGTAGCTACACGAACTGCATTGGCCAAGCAGGCCCAAAACCACATGCAAAACAGCAGAAACCGTCGAAACTGGGCGGGGCGCAATCCACTCCGCGGTAAGCAGAGACAAATTTAACCAACAAAAAGCTTGAAGGAACTCGAAATACCCACTCGGAAATATTTTCTAGTTTTCTAGTAGGAAATAGCTGGAGAACAAAATAAACAAAAGAAACGATGGCGATCAAAATTCAATCTACTTATAATGTATTAAAACAGAATCAACCTCGAAAACCCAAATAGAATAGAACACTAAATCTAGTCAAAGAGACTAAAACCCATGTCATCGTCCGACTCTTCAGCAGGCTCTTCCTTCTTTTCTTCCTCTTTAGCAGCAGCTGGAGCTGAGCCAGAAGCATCTGCAACAGCCACTGGGGTAGCAACAGCAAACTTGCTTGGATCCTGCATCACCAAGCACACAATTAAGTTGGTGAATAAGATAAGCTTGCCTGCAATAAGCTATGTATGAAGCAGATGAAGCACATAGCAACAATTGCAACAAGAGGATGGAACCCACCTTTAGGTATTCTTTAACCTTTTCTGCTTGAGGGAAGGTGTAATCAGTAGCAATAGCAACAGCCAGGACATTCTTGTAACCATTGACAAACATGTGTGGAGCAGCTGCAATTGTTGGGTATGAAATAGCCAGTGATAATGCAGTCACCATTGCCAAACCACTGGCAAACTTCTCAATAAGGTCAGCCTCAGTAAGGTCCAGAACTTCAGGGCTGAAAACTGACCCATTATCATACACTTGGCAAACAATTAGACCATATGAAAATGGCCTTATCCCCAGCTTTGCAAGCAGTGCAGCCTCAGAAGAGCCAACCTTATCACCCTTCCTTACCAGCTCGACAGGGGTGACAATTTCAACAGTACCCTTGTTAATTTTGGTTGGAATATTGAGCACCTGAAAAGGAAGAATTAGAAAGGGGGGAATGGGAATACATAACTAAAGAATAATGAAACAAAGCTTAGGAAAAGAACCTGGAAGAAAGATGTCTGGGATGGATCCAATCCTGTGTTTCCAGGAGGAACAACAACATCAATGGGAGCAACAAGCCCAACACGTGCAGGGGCTCCAACCTGATCGACCATCGAAAATCTATCAAATGAGATCAAATGGCGAGAACTGTATACAGTCCATTTTTCCATGTTGCATTAGAAGTTGGGCTATATTAAATTTCACTCTTAACTGCAATAGACATATGAAGGTATGATTGTATGTCATAGAACCCTTACAAGAACCTAAATTAGGAAGCAATCCAACAAGGAGTCTTAACTGATTACATTTCATTAAGTGAAAATTACTTGCTGCCAACAAAAAACCTAGAATCAACAAATAATAACACTTTAGTAATCTGATCACAGAACGTGAGGCTAGAAAGGTAGGACTGGCTGCTCACAAATCTACTCATTAAAAAATTCATATCCAGTGATTCGTTTTAATTGGTGGCAACAATGTTATCCAATAATGACATGTTTTTAACATCTCCTAAATATTTTTCATCTCCAACAAACCATTTTCAAACCTCTTATTTTCTCAACTAAGGACGTAAAGAGACCAAAATTCAACATTTTCACTGTTTCTACATTAAAATTTATCTATTTTCATTACTTCTACATTAAAGTTTATCAAAGAAAGAATATCAGCTTTGATCAAAATTATCACAAGAAACTTGTCATGACAAACTGAATTTTACCAATTGCAGGATATATGCATTTTCACATAGACATGCATATGTATCAAATATGTAAATAAACATGCCTCAAAAATCCTGAAAGGTAAAAACTATGCCTAAGAAATCCCGGATATGATAGTATAACTGCACACTTCAGGCATTTTCAGCATATCTTCTAAGGCACTTATCACCCTTCACCAGTATCACAAGTTAGCCAGCATTCAAAAGGTAAAAACATATGCCTAAAAATATGGAAAATGTTAAAAAAACATATCTCAAATCCAGAATGTGCCAGTATAACTAATATGTTTCAGGCATTTTCTACCTATCATGTAATGAACTTTACACCCTTAGTGAGAGATGAAAGTTAGCCAGCATTCGAAACGCTAACCTTTCAGATTCATGAGGACATACTACGATCGATTTGACATTTACTATGTTATACAGAATAAGCATGACCCATAGACCAGAACAGAGCGATGATAAAATCCATGTTAGAACAGCATCATTCCTAGATGAATAGTTAGGATCAATGTCTTATGCGAAAACAACAACATTAAAGCGTCTCCGCCATATAATACAAAACCTGGGTACGTTTTCCAAAAGGGGGATGCAATCCAAAATCTGGACATTAAAGACAACAATCTAGGAGATTCCCAGCAATTTTTTTCAAACATTAGACCATCCACCTGTATAATAAATTTGCAGACCAAGAGATTCAGGGCACATTGTGTATTCATCATTGCATTAGATAGATTCAAAAAGATGCCACACAAAATTTCCTACCACGCCATTTTGGAATACAATTGAATTCGACAGTCACATACAAGCACGACTTCGAAAGGAAGAAATTCGTTACCTTGTATTTGGCGACCTCTTCGCTCACCTCTTTCAAATCTCCCTTGGTAAAAATCAGCCCCACGTTACCCTAGGGAAAAAAACAAAACAAAACAAAAAAAATAAAATAAACCAGCAATAAACATCATAAGTTTAAAAATAAAAAAGAAAGCACAAGCCTATAAACCAAGGACGATGAACCAATGGCACGCACCACAAGCAATGGCAGTAGGTTGAGATATGCGTTATTTCCCGTTTCTTCGGAATGAAGACGGATCGACCGCTTCATCATGGTATTCTTACCCATGAGAACGATGGAATCACCACGAAGCCCCTTCCTGATGTTCTGCAGCTGATTGGATCCCACGTTGTCGGCCTGCACGACCAACACCTGAGTGAACCGATCGAGAAGCTGGCAGAGCTTCTGATCATACAGAGCCTTCTTGTCGGTCTTCTTCACCTTCACAGCCATATCTCCTTGCTACTGGAACTCAGATCTAAAACTGTAGGGAAAACAAAATCTAAAAAGGAAATAACCCTAGTAATGGAGGGCCAAGACGAAGCAGAGCTTTGTCAAGGTGGACAGCTGCGACGGCTACTGTCTCTTTAACCTCGCCGGAAGAAATGATCTGATCGGAAAGAAGGGTTGTAAAACCCTAACCCTAAATCGAAACACAGCGACCACACTCATGGGATGCGTGTTTATATACACGGCCAGCGTCTAGGGTTTTACTCATTTGGACGGCTGATATGAGCTTCTGGTTAAGCTTCTTGATGGGCCTGTTATGGGCTTTTATCCTCCAACGTCGGCAAAAGTCCAGTCCAAATGAAGGGACGCAAAAAACCCTCAATGAAATTTCTGATAGGAGCAGCAACTATCGCCGTCAACTGACAGCAGCAATGGTCCTCTAGTCCAGTTGCTTTCAAATGCAAAATAGCCCTTGCCGGATGAAGTCCTCTCGCACGATGGGTACCCCTAAACGCGGGCGCAAGCGGTAGCTTGGATACATCGCTAGGGGCTGGTGCCGTTTCGAATAAATCCTGACAGTGAGCGCACGTAGTTAGTAATTATATGGCAAAGATGACCATTTAATGTTAGAAGTCAAAAACGCTGCAAAGAAACAACCAAGTTTTATCTAACTTAAGAGTGTTGTAATATCAAATGTGTGTATGTAAACCAATAAAACAAAAGAGTGTTGGCGAATAAGATCAATTTAAGTTTCAACAAGTCTTACTAGTGAGCATTTGTCCTAGCTGGTTCCCATGCTCGATTTTCCTACAATTATGGGAATCAAATATTTATCCTCTAGCGTGTAGGGGCCAAGTTATTAGGAAAGCTTACAAATCTTTCGAGTTAATAGGTAGAACATGACGTTTCCGTGCAGGAAATTTGTGAAATATCTTAAAAGTTAATTGTATATCAATTGAGATAAATATAAATATACTAATTAAAAAAGTTTCAACATGTTCTTATAGAAGGAAATTAGCAGTATCTAATCTTGAATCTCATGCATGATTCTATTTAGTAGGGACAACCTCTTCGATGTATTGACGAATCTATATGTTTATTGAATGGATGCTAAAGTAATATTAAGTTTTATTATCAAAAAATTCAAAAAATATTGAAAATCAGAAGAATGAACAAATGCACATATATAAACTCTTCATACTTGGGTGCGCGTTTGAATATTAAAAAATTAACAAAGAATTAAAAAACTGACTCGGGTAAGCATACACGTATGAGCAATGAACAGAGGTCCATTACATTTTAATGAGTTTGTAACATGAATTTTTATTTTTAGAATTTTTTATCTTACCGATAAATTTCTTTTATAAAATCTATGATATTTCAAATAAAATAATTTTTTTCTTTTAGCTCGTTCAATAAATAGAATTTTATGGACAAAGTGAACAACAACGAAAACAAACTGGGGGGATTTTTTTGATGAGTATGTATTTTATAATTATCTTAATTTGTATCACAATTAAGTTAGGAGATATTCTTTTAATTTTTATATAACATTCTAATAAATATTTAACAATATTCTTAGTTTTCCTATTTGGTGGATGCTCGTCCAAAAATCTAAAGAGACCGCTGTCACCAGAACAGCTGCCAACACTTTAGCAGATTTTGAAGGTACAAGTCACGCAACACCTGGTTGGACAAACTGAAGAGATTTTAACCGTGGAGTGGATTTTCAGTTAAATTAACAGTCGTAAAAGTAGATATATATATGTGTATATATATATATTGTAAATTAGTTACTTGGCAACAAACTTCTGTAGTTAATAAGCTCCTGGAAACACGGTTTGGGCGATATTTATTACGGCTGAGTTGATGTGGTGTCGATGACATTTCCTTTTCATCTATTTTATTGACTTACGAATCCACGTAGGTTCGTCAGTGAGCCGCGCACGTGCAGAGCGGACGACAACTGTTTTGTGTCGGTCGTGTTCCGAGGCATTTCGCTAACAAAAAAAACTTTTTCAATCTAAAATTTTATAATTATCCTTTTTTCTTTAATTTTTTTCACATCATGTCGCATAATTATCTTACTTTCAATCATTTCTACAAATTGCGTATACAATTTAACCTGTTTATTTTAACTTTATTCTTTTTATTCCTCGTCCTTACTCCTATCACATCATATTATTTTCCATCAATTCAAAAACTTTTACATCAAAATTTTTACCACTTCCCAAACACACGTAAATTAGGATTTTCTTTTTAAAATTGTGTCTCCTAGTTTGATACATGGATTCCGAAGAAGATACACATTAGGAGTTATTCATGGTTGAGATGATATTAGGATAAAAATTTCATTTTTCAATAACATAATTCTCATTTTCAAAAAATAATAGCTTATTTTTTCATTTTTATTACAACCTTTCGTGATCTCAATAGAATTTTTATCTTTCTAAATACACTTTCATCTTAAAAATTCATCTCATCATCATCCAATCTAAGTTCTTAATGTCTCATTAAAGTAAAGATCAACAAGACAAATACCTATTTATGAAAGCTACTTGGTTTACCAATTGAATTGTTGATATATCCATTGACGCTAATTATTGATATACCCATATTCTTTCAATAATTGCATATTACCCTACAAAGTTTTACCAAAAATTACTTGTTTACTCATATTAATAGCTAACATTTAACGAAAGTATATGTCTATTAAATAAAAAGGTAATTCGCATACATACCTACTTAATTTGACGTTAATTATATTGTTTCATAAATTGCATATTACCACCATAAAGTTTCACAAAAATTGCTTACGTACTTGTAACACATCTTTGTCGTTAAAAACCATTAGTATGTGCATTAAAATTTTGAATAAAGATAGAAATTATCATATTTAAAGCTATATTATAATCTTATGATTTATAAAACACTCAGTTGTGCTGGTAAAAAGGTTTACTTATGAGGTAACATGTCGACAGTTAACATAGGTATGCAAGCAATCTTGGTAGAACTTTATAAGGCAATATATAGTTCATGAATACAATGTGAGTATCTCAATAATTAGCATCAAACTAAGTGAGTGTATTAGTAAATTATACTTTTTATTAAACAATCATTAAATATCAACCATTAACATAGGTATGCAAGCAAATTTAGTAAAATTTTATGAGAATAATATACCATTAGCGAAACAATGAAGATGTATTAGTAATTAGCAATCAAACTAAATTAAGTGCATGAATAAATTCCCCAAAATCATTTTAGTCATGCAATCACTAATAGGGATGACATCTAGAGAGTATGAAGCGGACACTGTATGAAGAGAGTATAGTTGTGTACCAAAAGAGGGCAAATCGGTGAGCTGGCTTAGAAGTGGTTGATTTTGCGTATTGTTTCCTTCATTAGTTAATTTGTAAAATCCTAGTTTAGAGAAAATAGCTCCTGCAATTGATTGTCAAGTCTTGTTTTTCGTAATTTCATCTATTGTTTGAATAAAATCGTTAATTTTTGCATTTAATTTGGAAAATGATAACTGGGTCATATCAATCACTCATCAATCCTTCATTATATATCTGGCTAAGATATTAAAAATTATTTTAGTCATAAACATTGAACAATTTAAGACTGAATATGAAGGCATTATTTTTTTTTGTTGATGTATAAGGCATTATATTTTTTTTTAGGAGAACGACTTCCATTCTTTTTATTTAGGCATCCAATCTTCAAAGAAAGTGCATCATAAGTAAAAATAATGGTTATATAAATTTTCATAACATTTGAATACTAGATCTAATGGATTCAAGTGAATTCCAAGACTCACACAAAAATTTCTGTTGCTTTGAAAAATTTTCATACTTTGACAACTTAGATTTCATAAAATCTGGTTCCTAGTTAAAGAAATTTCTATACGCAACAAAGTAGATTTCAGAGAAACATCAAGGTGGACCCCAGATGGAAGTTCCCAATAATTTGAATTCAATGGAATCGGTTCCACCCAATTAATAAAAACCGTGTATAAAAACCTATCTACAAACCGTAGGTAATGCATAAAGAAAAAAACATAGGTAAAAACCACTCTTATTTTGTTATTATTATTTTTCTCATCATTTTTATCAAAATATACACACTATATTTAACTTTAATCTTGAATATACCTATAGTTGCGTCTCATGCCGTCAAAGGGGTAAATGCGGGTAACCATTGATCAGTCTCTCTTTGATAATAGAGATATTTTCACATGGGGCGTGCATGCCCACCTGCCGGGACTCATTCCTACTATCAGCAGAATTACCATTGAGAATAAAAAATAATAATACAAATAATAGGGATATTATTAGATGTCTCGCCTAAATGTAAGAGTTTTTACTGAAAAATTTCTCCATGGTGTAAGAGTTGTGGAGGTGTTTAATTGACTGATTATAATATTAGTTGTCACAGTATATAAATACCAATAAAAAAATATCTATAGCGTTTCTAAATGCCCATTTCATAAGTTGATTATTAGTTAATTTGTATAATTACTAATATATTAATTAAATGTAAGACGATATTGAAACAATTGAATAACATAACTCACTAATGCATTAATCATATAAGCTCTAAATTTATGGGGGCCTGATTTCATTTCATATTTTATTATTTACAATCTGAGTAATTTGGTCATTTAAAAATTTTAATTGATGGTTTTTGATGGAACGTACACTTTTGAAATTAAATGCAAATACAATAAGTATATTTAGAATTTAAAAATATTATAAAGGACTTCGCTTATATGTAACCAGGTTATATAGAACCTGTCTCATATAACCTTCTTAATTTTTGAGATATTGATGATTAATTTAAAATTTAATTTATTCATTATATTTAATATTACTTATTTATCTAGAAAACTAAGTTTCATCTAAATCAAGTACGTGCATTGACCATATTTACTCAAAAATGTATATTCATATGTAAATTGTGAAAATTATTTAGATCAATTCATATATGTATTAGGATGTAATAATACTTTATAAAATTATTTATCTATATAGTAGTGATATTTTAGATAGTTTAGATATTAAAAAAGCTACTTCGAAATTAATATTTTAGCATTAAATTATTTTATTACGTTGATTTTATATATTTATAGATATGACTTATATACAGTAAAATTTAAAAAATAAAAGAATTTTAAAAATATTATAGATAATGTTAAATATAATGAATGAAGTAGATTTTTTTTATTAATCATCAAAATTTCAAAAATAGAGAGATTTACGCAGAAAAAGTGTTTCATACGAGTGAGACCTTATTATAAATATATGTAGGAGTAAACCACACGTACTTAGTTGGGGAAAATCTGTTTCATACTCCAATTGGCGGTAGGCCCTTAGCATGGCCGCACGCGATAACATTCTAAAACAGATCGGTGCTGGAGCAATGTCGCGAAACGGGAACCGTGGCTGTCCTTCGCTCAAATTGCCGAAAACACCCTTTAGGCACGCGCCAGCAACTGAACTTTTTCTCAGCAAATCCATGGGCAAGTCTGGTCATTTTAACGACGAGGACCGTCCGACGGGAAATCCCACCGAATTCGAAAGGGACGATCTTCCTTCCTGACGTCGTTTCCTCTCTCATCTCCTATTTTCCATTTCCAAGGGGAGCTTTCGATGGTTGCTCCCTCATCCGTTTCTCCCTCCGCGATGACTTCACCCGCTGTCTCTTCCTATCAAGATTGGACATCCGAATTTCGCTCTCTAGCGGAGAGATTGAAGAAAATCAAACGGATCCCCACCAGAACCGCATCAGACGACGATCAGGAGACATCCACCATAACCGACTCGTTTTCTTTATTCGAGTTCAACAAGAGAGCTTCGAGAATCGGATTGGGTATCCATGAAACTTCTCAAAAGATCGCGAGGCTCACAAAACGTAATCGTCGCTCTTTATTTCTCTGATATTCCCCGCATTTCATATGTATATGATCCCTCTGTTTTTTGGAGCTTCGAGAGTAAAAAATATTCAAAATCACATTCACGATTTTTCTGAAGATTGATCCCCTCATCACTGAAATTTTCACCTTAATAAAATGCGCGTTTGTTAGCGAGTCAAAAAGAAGAAGATGAAGAAGCGGGGGCTCACAGGATTCCCGTACGGTTAGCAAAGTCAACTGTGTGGGCAATATGGTAGCTGATACAATGAGACAGCTATATAATCGACTGATATGACTGCAATTTGAGTGTGTTGGGCAGTGGTTCCATTAAGTGAATCAGTCGACCATTCCTCTTGACTTGCATTCCTTTTCATTGGTTGTAGAAACAACAGATTGCAGGCTCTGTTGGCTGTCTCATTCCGGGGGTAAAAGCCCTGGTACTGTGAATCAGTTTCCCACTAGGGCTTTGTGTGTCTCAAATGATAGCATAGCGATGCGGTTGGTCCAATTCCGAAGCCTAGCAGAGCACAACATTTTATTTGACTTTGACATAAAGTGAGGGATTTATTTGCAAGAAGGCAAGGCTTCTATACTCATAACCTTGAAGTGGATTGCTTTTTATGATTTCCCGACAATTCATGCTTTAATAGAATATTTTACTGCTAGAAAGTAGAAAGTCGTAGCTATCTTAGCAGGTCCGTTCTATTGCTTGCCAAAGGGACATACCTGGATGGTCTGTTGTGCTAACAATTCCTTTTACCAACGATTCTTTGTAGGAGAGGCATTTGTTAGCTGATGATAGGTCTCAGTAAAGGGTTATATTATCTAATTACATGATGAAAAAGTATTTGTCTATTGCTCGCAAGATCACGATGTTATTTCACTTGTTTGACATGCTATAGTTCTAATCTTGCAAATTGGAAGCTCCGGTTTGTTCTGTAGAACACATGATTGCATTAACCTGTTTTCCTTCAGAGCACCACATAATGCCAATACAATTTGTTATTCACATTCATGTGGTCTGTTAAGGAATTTGCTTTTTCCTTTTTCGTTGTTCATTTAGTATTCATATTCATGTGGACTTGGAAGGAACACTCTTACTCTTTTCTTTTTTTCTTTTCTTGTTATTCTTTTGCATCGTTATTAATTTTGCAGTTGCGAAAAGATCTTCTATGTTCGATGATCCCGCTGTGGAAATACAGGAACTTACTGCCTTGATAAAAAATGACATTACGGCACTCAATTCAGCAGTGTCAAATTTGCAAACCCTCCAAAAGCTTGAAGTAGCTGATGGGAGTTGTTCCAATGACACTGTTGTTCATGCAAACACAATTTGTGATGATTTAAAAAACAAACTTATGGGAACTACAAAGGAGTTTAAGGATGTTCTTACAACTAGAACAGAGGTTGCAATTCATTGCTGGAAAACTCAATCTTCCTTTGGCATGAAACACAATTTCATCTCTTTCTTTGTCACACATATGTTTTTTTTTAAGAACTTCCTTTTGGCAGAACCTCAAGGCACATGAAAACAGGAAAAAGATCTTCTCCACTGGTACGTCAAGAGAAAACACCTTTCTGCATCAATCAAAAGCGCTTACTGAGCCACCTCCATGGTCCAATGCATTTAATTCAGCTGGCAATTTGCAACCTTCAGTGTAAGTTTCTCTTCTGGGATCTTCATATCCTATAAATTTTTTAATGAAAAAATTGTAAACGGGGTCTGGTTCAACTTGAAACCAACTGATTCTACCTAATCTGTAAGAGTTTGGGCATGTGGGCTGGGCATTTTGAAAAATGGCTTGCATAAATTGGGTTGGAGTCAGCCAATCTGTCCCTATTTCTGATGTTAATATAACGATATAATATATTATAGAAAAAATCCTCTAAGGTTGCATGCATTGGAATTAATGAAACATCACTTCTTTCGTCATCCATTAATTAGCTACCATGGTATTATACGACTCATGAGCTGGAAGGTATTCACAACAAGAAAGAAAGATGTTAACATTTTCATTTTATCTTTCCATATCAATTTTACATTTTAAGATTAATTTAATCAAGTAAAAATCTTATAGATGCCATAAACATATTCAACACCAATAATCATACACGCTGAATTGAAGATGTGGCACAAAATATAAAATATTAAATATCAAATTTTTTATGCATCAATAATATTTGTCTCCATAGCCCCTAGCAAAACTTATTGTTCAAATATTTCGTTGTTAAGCCCCGTGTGTGGAAAAAATATAATAGGCCTAAATATTGATATCACTCACACCATTTCATTTCAAAATAGATTTTGCACATAGCAATATAGCATGCGTGAAAGAGATATCTATAAGAATTTTGATAATAAAGATATATAAGAAACCGAGTTCGTAAAATGTTTTAAAATTTTAATGTATCATCATCGTCATCATCATCATAAGTCATTTCCCACGTAGGTGGGGTCGACTGCATAGATTCTGTTACGCCATTCTTGGCGATTTAAGACTAAATTTTCTGTAATTTATAATATTTTTAAATCTTGTTTAATTACTTTCATCCATATTTTTTTGGGTCTTCTTCTCATTTTCCTACCACCTTCTTCTTGGATAAACTCTGTTTTCTTAACCGGTGCTACTTCAGGCCTCCTTTTAATATGACTAAACCATTTTAATCTATTTTCTCTCATTTTATCACAAATTGGTCTCACTTTTAAGTTTTCTCAAATTATTTCATTCTTAATTTTATCTTTTCTTGTTTTACCACTCATCCACCTTAACATTCTCATTTCCGTCACGCTCATTTTTTGTATATGTTGTTATTTAATTGCCCAACATTTTGCCCCATAAAGCATAACAGGTCTAATCGTAGTCTTATAAAATTTTTCTTTAATTTGATTGGAACTAAACGGTCGCATAAAATTCTTGACGCACTTCTCCATTTCTTCTATCCTGCTTGAATTCTATGTATTATATTTTTCTCAATTTCCCCGTTCTCTTGAACTATTGATCCTAAGTACCTAAAATGATTAGTTCTCGTTACTACTTGATCTAAAATCTTAATTGGTTCCTCATCCGGATTCTCACTATTATTAAAATTGCATTTCATATATTCAGTTTTAGTGCGACTAATTCTAAACCCATTAGATTCTAAAGCATCTACCCACCTATTCAATTTCAAATTTAGTCCTTCTTTAGTTTCATCTATTAGAACAATGTCATCTGCAAATAATATACACCAAGATACTTCTTCTTGGAGATGTCTAGTAATTTCATCTATTATTAAGGTAAAAAGGTAAGGACTCAAGGCTGAGCCTTGATATAGACCTATTTTAACTGGGAAGATATTAGTATCTCCACTAATGGTCATTACGTTCGTAACAGCCCTCTCATACATATATTTAATAATATCAATGTATCTGTTATTAATTTTTTTTTTCTCATCACTTGCCATATTAACTTTCTTGGTACTCGATCATAAGCTTTTTCTAAATCAATAAAAATCATGTATAAGTTCTTTTTCTTCTCCTTATACTTTTCAAATAGTTGTCTAAGTAAGAAAATAGCTTCAGTAGTTGATCTTCCTGACATAAAACCAAATTGATTTTCAGATACATTAGTTTTCCTTCTTAGTCTATGTTCAATAACTCTTTCCCACAATTTCATAGTATGACTCATTAATTTTATTCCACGATAATTTGCACAATTTTGAATATCTCCCTTATTTTTATAGATTGGAACTATAATATTTTTCCTCAATTCACTTGACATTAACTTTGTTTTTATAATCTTATTTAAAAAATTTATTAACCATGTTGCACCTACATCTCTCGTGCACTTCCATGTCTCAATTGGTATATTATCTGGGCCTAAAGCTTTTCCTGTTTTCGTTTTCCTTAAAGCTTCATTTACTTCAAATATTCGAACTTTTTGGAAATAACTGATGTTCCTATTTTCTTCTCTATTTAAACTAACATCTAATCTTAAATGTTCGTGTGGGGTATCATTTAGTAAACTATAAAAATAAGTTTTTTATCTTTCCTTAATATCATCATCTTTGACTAGAACTCTTTGATCCTTATTTTTAATACATCTAACATGTGTTAAATCTTTGCCCTTATTTTCTCTTAATTTAGCCAACTTAAAAATATCTTTTTCACCTTGTATAGTTTCTAATCTGTCATATAAGTTCTCATAAGCTTTATGTTTAGCATCGCTAATAATATTTTTAGTAGCTTTTTTTGATAGTTTGTATTGTTGCAAGTTAGTATCATTTCTATTTCTCTGCCATGTTTTAAACTTTTCTCGTTTAGCATTTATAGCTTTTTGAACATCTTCATTCCACCACCAAGTTTCTCTATGTGAGGATCTACGATTTTTATATATACCTACAATACTTTGTCCTATTTCTTTTATGTTAGTTGTCATTTTATCCCACATTGATTCTACTTCATCTTCTCGTGTGTCCCATTTTCCTTCTTCTATCATTCTTTTACTAAAAAGTTCTATGTTGTTTCCCTTTAAATTCCACAATTTAATTTTTGGAATTATATTGCCTTTAGTTTTTGTTGACTTTTTTTGTGTATATATATTCATCACTAATACTCTATGCTGCATAGCTAAGCTCTCACCTGGGATAACCTTACAATTAATACAAAAGGACCTATCGAATTTTCTTATAAGAAAGAAATCTATTTGACTAGAATTGGTCCCATTCTTGAAAGTTATCAAGTGTTCATCTCGTTTTTGAAATAAAGTATTTGCTATAACCAAATCATATGCTATAGCAAAGTCCAAAATGACATTCCCCATTCCATTTCTTATTCCAAAGCCGAAACCTCCATGACTTCTTTTATATCCTACATTCTCTTTTTGTAATGCCCATTTAAATCTCTACCTATCACAACCTTTTTTTGGTTAGATGTGCTATGCATAACACTATCTAAGTCATCCCAAAATTATTTCTTGATTTTATCATCTAATCCTACTTATGGTGCATAAGCACTAATCACATTTAAGACCTCTGCACTTAATACAAGTTTTATTTGAATAATTTTATCATTTACTCTATTGACATTTACAACTTTATTTATGAATTTGTTATCTACTATTATCCCTACACCATTTCTATTACTATCCTTTCCTATATGCCATAATTTGAATCCATTAATCTCTTTAGCCTTCTCTCCTTTCCACCTAGTCTCTTGAAGGCATGCTATATTAATTTTTTTCCTTTTCATAACATCTACTACTTCCATACTTTTTCCTGAAAGAGTCCCAATATTCCATGAGGCAAAATGGACCTTGTGTTTTGGTACCACCTTCTTCCCTAAACCACGTCCATGAAGGCATGAGAACCTTTGCCGACTTTTCGCCACAATCGGACATTGTTGTGACACGTCGCTTCCGGGGAGACGCCCTAGCAACCCTTGCCTATTTCTCACTACATCCGGGCTCCAATGTAGCGCGTCTCTTTTGGGGAAACGCCCTAGCAACCCTTGCTCATTTCTCACTACAGCTGGGCTCCGCTGCAGCGCGTCTCTTACAGGGGCCGCGCTAGCATTAATAACTTTTAATATATTTTCAGAATCCATAAGAGATGTGGCGGAGATTTTTAATAGCACCGGCTGCCACCCTGACATGCCAACCCTTGCTTTTTTCGGGTTTGGGACTGGCAGTAAGATAGAAACTCTTATTAGCAAGGTTTTTAAAATTTTAATGTATATTATGAAATATTTTTTAGATTATTTCTTTGTTCTTTGTTCTTCCTCTTCTTCTTTGCTCCTCAATTCCTCTTCTTCTCATTGCTTATCAACCCAATTTGCAACCTAAATTGAACCAATTTTTATTGGGTTAATTTTGGGTTGGGTTGAGGTTTGAAAAATAGGATCAGAGATGAGATTGAGTTGGGGTTAGGGTTGAGAATACCTCAACCGAAGCCAACCTAACTCGATTTGCACCCCTGGTGCAAAATTCTCGAGTGAAATGTTTTCATGGTAAAGTTTTTGTATGCTCTAATGTTGTAGGTTGTAACAATATTCAAGTTATCCATCGTATTTATCTAAACATGTATTTATATGATACTAGCCTATATAGGTTTCCAATTGAGATGAGTTTGATGTTTTGACTAAATAAATACTAACCTAGTAAGATGTTTGGCTTTGATTTGATCAAAGCATGACATTTTATGAGGACTACAGAGTTTTCAATACAAAACCGGTTGTACCGAAGACTTCCCATTCTGTTCCCTTAAGTGTCAGTTCAACTGTTCAAGTGAAATGATTGTTATCTGATGAGTGGCATCCAATTTTCATTTCTTAACCACCAATATTCAAACATGCGTAGTATCTGACTTTGTTTTTTCCTATAAATTATTATACTTATTTGATAGATTTTCATTTGGGTCTTTTTTCTTTTTTTGATAACTTGGTGGGATGCTAGCTAGATCACACCTCATGTCTTGGATATTATTTGAATTTTGAACAAAATTTTTGGAAGATACACGAAAATCTGGATACATCTACATTAAGGCGTTCAAATACATCTTCATACTGCTTTATCGATCTGAAATGAGCTATAATTTTCTTAATAGTAAGTGTTAAGAATGTGTTTGTGTTTTCTTCTTCTAAAAAAGAATGTTACATAGTGGAAAATTTGTTAAATAATATGTTGTCTTTTTATTGGTTCCCTGATATGCAATGAGTGATAGTTTTCTTAATTTTGTGTGTTTTCAAAAGAACATTCTTGAATAATTGGACATTTTCGAAATAATTATGATTTTTTATGTTTCAATGCTCTGACGACTTATGACTAGTTTTAGTTTCATTGGAAAGGTTAAGTGACTTAGCCTATAAAGATGCTAGTTGGGTCTTATGTAAACTGTGGTATGTTATCCATAAGGGGAAAATGTTTTCTTTTCATTTTGTGGGATGGAACTTCTCCTGAAGAAGTTCGATCCTCGAGAATATATCGATCCAACATAGCACTAGGATCTTATCAGGTTGGTGAGGAGCTAATTGTTGACTTCATATTTTTCATTTTCCGTATTTTAGGCTTCTATAATTTCTGTTTGAATCTTAAATTAGACAATCGTCTTGATCTCTCTTTTTCTTTCTACCTTTTGATTGGTTTGATTATCAGGACCCCATCAAATGTTGTTCAGAGTAGCAACCAACTGAGGTATGCCCGTATCTTTATCACCACAAAAAGTTCCACTTTTAAGTTCATGAACCATATTATGAAATGATCAAAGGAAATCTGTAACAAGGAGAGCCCTTGTTATTTCTTGTATCCTCATTGTCTTAAGATTACGCAGTGGCCTACCTTATTGTTCATGTTATTAGCCTGATTGTCCCTTGGTTGATGTTATACATTTGTAACATTGGGCCTGGATATGTTGAAATTCCAAAATATATGACTGGTTTCAATTGACATTTTCTATGATAAACCAATGATTGGATGTTAGTAAAATACTGTTTAATCATCTTGTCTTTGCAATATTAGCAGTATGATGCAGTCATCTGCCGTTATAGCTATTTTAAGACAGCATCAATGGGAGATTTATAATCTAATTATTCACTTGCGACTAAAAGAGGATAAGGATTCTATCATTGGATGAGATCTTCCATTGTAACACATGAGAAATTCATGTTGTGAGCTGAAAACCTAAGAAAGCATTACTATCTCTGGTTTCATGATGTTTACAGGAATTCAGTGTTATTGTTAATGTCTTTTGTTGCTCCTTTCGTAACTTTCAATCCAGATGATGTTGACAGGTCAAATGCTAGTTTCTATATGGACATGAATTTCTCGTTTTCAAAATATAATACTTGTTGGATTATTTTTTTTATTTTTTTAGGTTTAGTTTTTTCAGAATAGTGCAAGTTAAAAAAGGAGAGATGCGCCTTCTTTGCTCTTGCATGATAATGTGTTGTCTATATCGACAATAATGTCTCATTTGCAAAACTAAGCACTCATTTGTTTGGCTACTGAAAAATCCTGGTTATGTTACTATGGTTCGTTACAACTAAGTTCTCTTTGTCGATGGCATAAACAAGGAAGACAAAGGAGAAGAGCCCCATCTTACCTCTTAGTCTGCTAATTTTGAGTTCTATGAAGGTGAACAGCCCTCTTGCTGTCAATAAAGAGTTACTGCCTTGTCCTTTGCCATCATGACAGAGCATCCTGATCTTTTTAGCCCTGCCCGCTGTCATCAAATAAGAGTTTGGTTTCTGTCAATGAAGTACATGCATGGTGATACATGAATGTTCTTCTTGTTTTTTTTTTTTAATGAATTTTCAGTTGAACTCCTGGCCATTGTCTTTTTGTGTACATCTATTTAATGCTAGAAATGCCTAAATGGTTATGTTTAGTTCATTTAAATACAACTTTTTGTGGAGTCTTGTGTTGTTGCTAAGTTAATTCATCTGATGATGTCATCTCCTTTGTTTTGTCAGACGAAGATTGGCTGCTGACAGCACACCAACACACCATATGGAAGTGTCTATGTTACAGCAGGTTGTTCCTCACCAAAATAACTACATGCAAAGCCGGTTAGTTGCTCTTCAAAATGTAGAATCAACTATCTCTGAACTTGGAGGGATCTTCACACAATTGGCATCTATGGTGGCACAACAGGGGGAATTGGCTATCAGGTAGTCTGCTCTTTTTGATGTGTTTGTTTTCCCCTTTATGCTAACCCTAAAGCCTATCAACTGAATTGGGGTCCAACTGTCCAAGCCACACTTTTGGTCAGATTCAGATCTACCTTTTCATTGATTTTTCTTTATATTATATTTAATTTAGCATTTAATTCAGTTCTTCAAGTACTTAGAAACTGCAGTTCCAGCGCTGTTCAGAGCTTCAGCTCCATTGATTTGAAATGTGCCAAACCTGATCTTATGCAGGATTGACGATAACATGGATGAGTCATTAGCAAATGTGGAAGGTGCTCGTGGTGCTCTTCTGAAGCATCTGAACCGAATTTCTTCTAATAGATGGCTCTTAATCAAGATATTCTTTATTCTCATTTTCTTCCTCTTGGTTTTTATTTTCTTTATGCTGTGATTCAGCTATCCTCAAGGAGGGTTTGGATACACAATGCATTCTCTTTTTAGAGCAACATTGAGTATCCAAGATCGCTGTACTACTCTAGTGCTGTCTACATCTGACATATGTGCTTTGGCCGTTGCCATTTTTTAATGTATATTCATAGTTAAAATAATAATAAAAAGCGAAAAGCTTGACGTTGAAGCATGACGGTCGTGAGCTCCTAACTAGAGCCCATGTGCACAACCCATTTCTGAAATCTTTTCCGGGTGCCCATTCTAGGGCTTAGAATTCACAGCTTGGCTAGGTCTGTCTTGTTTGCTTGGTCTGTCCAGATATACAAGGTTCAGCGCCGGTTAAAAAGTGAATTGCACCAGCAAGTCTATTTCAACCAGTCAATTGGAGTTTACAAACTTACCCAGCTAATAACTGATCCATTAAAGGCAAGAACCAGGCATCCTATATGGGCTTGGGAAATTCTCCTGTTGGGACGACAGAAGTCCTACTAGGGCCTGCGTGGATTAGGCTTGCATGGAGAACTTGGTCAGCCGCATGACTGCAGCCTGTTATTGCTTCCACATCGGTTGAAGACCTTTTGTTGTTGTTGTTGTTGTTGTTGTTTTTTTTTTTTTAACCCCTCGATGGAACAGCCATTTTCTTTCACTTGTTTGTACTAATCGCTCTCATCTTTCACTGGTTGACCAGTTTTCCCGTATCTTAATAAATACACTAATTTTCTTGATATAAAAATACGCTAAAAAATTAGTTGCCATGGTTTTCAAGATTGAAGTCCCCCCGCTGGAATCCATAAATTTCTGTCCCCACCACGCACACATGGACAACTGACATGAAGATCATTGATTAGAGGGGTTTACGGACGCACAGATCGCCCCATCCAGAAAGTCTCCAGTGGTTGGAAGCTCGCAGCTGGGCGATAGAATTTGGAAGCTGGTTGCTTGTTTGTTTGCACTGTAGTCCTAGGCGGTCAGTGCGTGGATCTTTTTAGATACGGGGCTTGCTTTTCATATGCCGTCCTCATTCAGTTGGAAACAGCTTCCGATGATGATGGTGATGATCCCAAGCGATGGCCCATGAATTGAATGCACCTGACCTTTTGCACATGCAATGCCTCTCTTTTGAAGATGCGGCAGAAGACGTTGTGTGGACCACCATAAAGCATCGCTAGTATTCGTCTGCCGCTCAGGCCAAAGTCCCATTCCACAGACAAAGACCCATTTAAGCTTTTGACCACACCCAAGTCACCACAAGATTCGAACAATTCGTACCAGGACCCTGACTGGAAAGCTTGATTTTTAATTCCTTTTCTACGTCTAATGACTGCACATGGGGATGTAAAGCATGCTACGGCAGCTACACACAGTCACATTTTAAAAAGGAGGCTCAAACTTATACTGGATTTTCTGGGGCAAAAGGATGGATGCGTGGATGATGAGATGTCCTTGTTAGGTGTTATATTCGAATTTTAGTTGAAATGAATAATAACAACAACAGCTTACGATAAAGGGCCATAAATGGGTGAAAGGCGACGGGATGTGCGGGAGGGAATGTGTTGTTGGTGTCAGTCAGTCCATTTAGTGCCCAACCATACGCCCTTTTGAACTCCACCCAATCCTTCATTTCTTCCTTGCCTTTGGGTTTGGGCCCCCCAACAAACTAAGCACCCCCTTCTTCGCTGGGAAACACTCACAATGTCGATCCCCAAACTCTTTTTTTTTTTTTTTATACAAAAAGGTCATAACTCCTAAGTAAGGATGCACAAGTTTTTTTTTTTTTTAAATAAAAAAAGGATGCACTAGTTTTTTTTAAACAACAGCAATGAAAATAAAATAAAGGATGGTATGGTTTCGGTTTAGGGAAAGTGTGAAACACCCTTCGAAAACTTACTATTTCATGTTGTCCTGGAAATGTAGGACACTTTTAATTCAATATTTGTTAATTTTAATCCATTTAGCTAGAATATTTAAAATTCTTTCGATCAAATTTTGATGCCAATGGTGCTATTTTAATTTTTAAACAGAACAAGGTCACTGTAAAACATAAAATTTCTATTTATAATTTTTTGGGGTATTGAAATACGAACATTTTTTGTAAAATTATAATTTATTTACCAGAAAATAATAATCGGGAAAAAGATTATTACATAATGGTCTCTACATATACTTAAATAGTTTCCATAAATTATTATTACATGTGAGCCTCCTTTTTGTATATCTGATCTTCTGTGTAAGGATTCTGATCAGTTAATAAATTGATGGTGGTGGCCCCTCTTGACTTTAAAAAGACATATATATATATATATATATATATATATATATATATATATATATATATATATATATATATCGTAAATGCATATTTATGGTTAAATTATTTTGGATCGTGGTT
The DNA here is from genome assembly GCA_030490835.1 of Annona cherimola. Lineage (NCBI taxonomy): Eukaryota > Viridiplantae > Streptophyta > Magnoliopsida > Magnoliales > Annonaceae > Annona > Annona cherimola. The sequence continues at coordinate 109,099,159 of CM059971.1, forward strand.
CAATGCACCCGGGTGCATTGAACCTCAATGCACCCGGGTGTACTTCACCCATTTTTTTTTATTTTTTTTGAAACTTTTTTTTTATGAAAATGCTAATCTAAGTCTATTTAACATGTGTATAAATTTTTACCATTTTTAAATATTTTTAGATATTTTTTCGGATTTTTTTAAAATCAGTGGCATTATTAGTAATTTTAAATTACTAAAAATGCCACTGATTTTAAAAAAATCAAAAAAAATATCTACAAATATCTAAAAATTATAAAAATTTATACACATGTTAAATACACTTATATTAACATTCTTGTAAAACAAGTTTCAAAAAAAAATAAAAAAAAATGGGTGAAGTACACCCGGGTGCATTGAACCACGGTCCAATTATTTTAACTCTGTAGCGGCGAATGGGCTGTTGGTACATGCAGCGGTAGCTTTTTAAACTTAATTTTATGTTCTTTTATGACCATTTTCTTTTTTTTATTGGTATTATACACTTTGTGACATTTAATATTATATATCGGGCTCTTTCACAACTCTCACGCTTGAAAAAACATCTTGAAAATACCTCTGCACTCAAGGAGTTGAGTGTAAGTTGAGTGTAGGGGAATGACTATAAATACCTCACTACCATAAGGACGCACGAAATGCCCCTGCACTTGGTAAGGTTTGAAGGACCCCGATTGCATGCAGCGCTGCATGCTCCCGGGCGCATACACTTATTTTTTTAATTTTTTTTCAAAATTTTTTTACAATATTGTTAATCTATATCTATTTAATATGTGTATAAATTTTTACCATTTTTGAAGTATTTTATATATTAATTTTTGATTTTTGAAAATCAGTGACATTTTACTCTAAAATGGTAAAAAAATATACACCTGTTAAATACACTTAGATTAACAGTTTTATAAAAAAAAAAAATTTAAAAAAAATAGGTGTATGTGCGCTGCATGCTCCCGGGCACATGCAATCGGAATCCAGGTTTGAACCCACACGTTACTGCCACGCGCTCAACCACTTGGGCCGTTGCCCCAGTGGCTTATGACCATTTTTTAAATCACTCGAGAAAATTGAAAGAAATACTGGCCAAACTAATTGACCAACCACGAAGGTATTCATTTCGAGTTTGAAATTTCACCATCTAGTGGAGCATTATATAAATACTTAGTTATTACTCGTGCAACGTACCTCCAATAATACGCATGCAGGCACTCGGGAGTTGATATGTGAAAATTTGTAAAGCCCATAATTTTTTAAGTCGTCCTGGTTCTTGCCCAAGGAAATACAATCGGACAAAAAATACAAAAAAAAAAGGTAAAACGAAGGATATTATAAATTAAAAAGTCATATACGCGAGCAGAACAAAAATAAAAATAAATAAAACAAAAATATTTAAAAAATTAAAAAGTCATATATGTAAGCAAAATTGGGTCACGGTCTGTCTTATTGAAATTAGAGATGGGAATATTCCACATGATCCCAGACTTTTGAATGGGATATGTATAAAATTGGATTTCTCATCCAAAAAATAACTTTTACAGTTTGTAACTCAATTTTTTATATTTTCAATGCAATTTCTTTCATTCCAAGTACTCATAATTAAATTCTTATTCCATTTTTGCATCACTTTAAAGAGCTTTTTGTTCTTCTCAACAAGGTCTTAAAAATCTTAGGGCATTTTTGGAAAATGATAAGACTTTTGATGAAAGGTTTAAGAGTTAAAAGTTTTTGAAATATGAGAAAATAATGTGATATTATAGAGATAATGATTAGAGTAAAAAGAATAAAGTTAAAATAAATAGGTTGGACGTATTTATAATTATGTAAAAATGATTAAAAAGTAGGATAGTTATATAGGAAGAAGTGAAAAAATAATTAAAAAATAAAATAATTATAAAGTGTGAAAAATTTTATATTAAAAGTTTCAGGCATTAATAAACATTTCTTAGGGTCTGCTGCATTGACCATCGCATTGATGCCATTGTCGCTTGCTATATCGCCCATCGTGACTGTCAACATGCTAGTCAAGGCATTGCGCACGACTGCTATATTATGGTGATGCTAGGTGTGCACCACATGTGTAAGCAAATGTATTTTAATTTTTTTTGGTGGACAATTAAAAACCAATAATCTCTTTCTAGTAGGTTCTATAAATCCCAACCTTTATCCCATTTTGGTGCATTGTCCTCCAATAAAAAATCCATAAAATCATTCGCAAAATCAAAAAATTTAATTTTTCTATGTTGGAAAAATTTCATAGATTTGTCTTTTCCAAATCTCATCCAGAGATCATTTAGAAGCAATTCAGAGCTTGGGTGTAATGGTGATAGGAAGAGAATTTGGAAAAAAAAAAAATGTACCCGGAAAAAGAAAAAGTGTATTGAGATGGGGTAAAAGTATATTATGATTGAGTAAAGGTATGTTGAAAAATAAAAGATATTATTTTAGGATCCCTAGGATGATTCCAACAAAATGTCTCTAATCTAGCGTACATCTTGCAGTGGTGGGATTACCACACGAATCAATAAGATAACTTAATATTATGATACATCCTTATACCTTTACATCATCTTGGATAGGACTAAGCCACTTCAAAAAGTGTCTCAAATTTTCTAATATAAAATAAAAATACAAACATAATAAAGTTTGATCATGTTAGACACTTTTTTATTAATGTTGAAAAATTAATAGAAGATCAATCTCATTTTGCGTTGCTTCTCTCTTATTTTATGATTTTCATATGTAAAGATTTTTATATTTGACTTTTGAACTTTCATGAGTGTAATATTTTATTTTATCTTTTTGAACTTTCACAGGCGTAATATTTTATGGTTATGCTTGGCTAGATACAAAATTTTTTCAAGTAAAATTTTTCACATTTCACGATTATACTAATTTTAATTATTTTTTTATATTTTTCTGCATAACTATTTTACTTTTCAATTAATTTTACACAATTATCCATGTAAATAACTTATCTATTTTAACTTGATTCTCTTTAATTTTTATCATTATCGCTATAATATTACATCATTTTTTCATTTTAATAACTTTTACATAAATTTTTTTATGATTTTCCAAATATACCCAATACACATACTTTTTTAAAACGGTTTTGCTTTTATGTAATCAGTTTACATAAAATCAATTATACGTAACTCACATTATTTTAATAGATTAATGATTAATAAAATATTTACTTTATCTTTTGTTTTTAATATTATCTATTTAGCTAAAAAACTAAGTTTCTTCAAATATCAAAGATGCGTAGGCCATATCTGCTTAAAAAATATATATGTTTATATATAAATTATGAAAAATATTTAAATCTATGTATTTCGAATGAAAAATATTTTTTGTTGAAAGACGTAACTGACGTTTGTCAAAATGGCAACCCTAGATGTAGACATAGATAACTTTTTAAATGATTAGACTCATATAGAATAAAATACAAATTTTTAGAGGCGTTCCACGGAGCATAGGGCAGTAGGTCACCAGAGTTAAACTGGAGGTACCATTTTTCTTCGGAAAAAAGAAGAAGAAGAAGCTGGAGGTAGCATTTTCTACCGCCTGTCAACACCTAGCAACACAGCTGGCTGAAAAATTAGTTGCACCACCTTCTCCCGCGATAATAATCACTCATTCGAATAAGACGTAGACGTCGACATAGACGTAGACGTACAGTTGGTGAATCACAACCAGCAAATCACACTTTTGCTCAATCATGCATCCAAAATTGGGACCTAAGATTTGGACGTATTAGCAGGACTTTATTATATGCGATCGCCAACCAAGCGGCCTCGTTGCCCTTGCCAGTTGTAAAACTTATATCCCGCGTATGGAGCATCACCAGATTCTAGAGTATCAAAGCCAGGAGTAGATTGGCGACGTGGTTGACTTTGGGTAAGAATCTTCTTTTGATTATCATCCATATTTGTGACTAAGCTGTGCGTGCGTGTTTTTTCTGCCCCTTGCCTGCCACAATCTCTTTCCCACCCAATCACCCACAGCAATCAAATGCAGTGGGAAGCCTACAAAAGAAAGCAGGCGAGAAAGAAAGCAATGGCGTTGGATTTTCCAAAGTTGCCGCGCCGCACGTGAAGATGCATCTGTTATTATATACGATGCAGTCTTCGAAAAGTACTCGGCCCATCATCGCTTTCACCTCTCCTCCTTTTGCTTTCACAAACCGGCGTTTCTGGCCCTTGGATGGCAATGGATTGCGGATGCACGGCCGCCACCAAAGTTTCGCTGCTCTGCAAGCGTACTTTTGGAATGGATTCGCCCCAGCAGCAGGCCAGCAGCACTGCACCAGCATCGGGCCTCGGTACAATCCTACGGGATCGGGTCTTGCAACGGATTTGCAAGGGTACAGTCTTGTCGTCGCCCAGAGAGCTGGTGCGTCAAGGAACGCGGGGCCCACCTCACTGTTTAAACCGATTGATGGCACCACCACCGTCCATCAGTTTAAGAGGTCTCGCAGGAGGCCGCCCGCCGGGATAAAAGAAAAGAAAAGAAAAGAAAAGAAAAGAAAAGAAAACGATGAAGAGAAGAGAAGGTGGGGACAAAGCCAACATGGAAATCGAAAGCTAATATGGACCACAGCACTACAATCATTGTACAGAAACCATTAAAGCTTTTCAATTCGGATGCTGTCCAACTCATTAGTTGGACCACCTTAATTTTAATCTCGTGTTCTTTTATCTAGAATGCAGAAGATTAACCGTTTCAGACTGCAGCGATTCCGTCGACGAACGAATTCCGTTCACTAAAAAACACTCGATGGACAGACCCGACAAGACACATGCAACGCGCTGGACGGCCGACGAATCGTGCACTGGGTCCAATCCAAGTCCAACTGTACGATCAGACGGATCCATTCGCACCCACATTATGCGCCGCCGCCGGCCAACGGAAACCAGGCGCACGAGGGCCTTCAGGACGGTCCCGTCTTTGGGAAAAAGCCCGCCCTCCTGCCCGCTCCTGGCTGTGGAGAAAAAGCCCAGAATGTCATCAGAGAAAGATGAAAAGGCCTTCGATGCTCTCTCGAGGTAGACGGTGGTGGTTGATGCACCGCAACTTTATTCGGAAATGTTTCCCGAAGTTTTCGATTTTTCAAGCCTTCAAAATTTTATTATAAAGCTCTATCATCCTATCAGATTATTGGTATAACAGTTGGACCATCAGGACGAATCAAACTTAGGAGCGAAAAAGAGAGAGTTGGCTAAGAAAGAATAAATAATTTTGGAAAGTGCACGTGAAGGACAAGTCCAAATATTCATTTGTATATCCTGTTTGTCTAGACGCCTTTGTCCATGGACTAATAATATTGCACAGGCGGCATATATATGTTTATGCATGCTGGGTCACTGATATATCTAGATTCAATTGGGACATACTTGTTGGATTCACCTCTTCAATCAGTATTTCTGTATGTATCGAGCTTGGGACCACGGAGGGCATTTACTCTGTCGACCATCTAATCCGCATAACCGATAATGTACAAGTTGACAAGTGTATATACATATATATGTATGTATGGATGAGAATATATATAATTAAATAGGCCTCATACGATCATAAAATTATAATCTACTGTTGTATTTAAAATTATGTATTATCTTATCGTACCAATTTTCATTCCAACCGGACATGTGAATGGACCCCATCTGAATATGGTATCAATTCAATATAATAAAATAGTTTAATATAAATAACAACTTTAAAGTTATTTTTTCAACATGTAAACAATTTGCTATAAAATTTATATATAGATAAATGATTATATAAAATATCAATACATTTAAGTACATGTGAGTCCCATTTTGAGCCAAATGCACCATTAATTACGGTGTAGCTTCATTGCACAAGAAATGTTCTCTCATATATATATATTATAATAAATTGTTCATATGTTGAAAAATAACTTTAAAGTTGTTATTTACATTAAATTATTTTATTACGTTGAATTTGTACCATTTTCAGATAGAGTTCATACACATATCCGATTATGATGAAAATTTGTATGGTAATAGAATACATGATTCTAAATACAACAAGTAGAGTAGATTATAATTTTATGATCATATGGAGCCCATTTTAGTGCAACCGCACATAATTGTGGTACAGTGAAGCTGCACCTGCATATTTCTTATATATATATATATATATATATATATAAGATTGTTCCGGTGCAACACAATCGCACCTGAACAGAGGTACATTTGCCAAAAAATGGACTTCACACATATTAGAATGCAATGAAATTTTATACAATCATTCATCCATATATAAATTTTATAACAAATAGTTTACATGTTGAAAAAAACTACTTTAAAATTGTTATTTACATCAAACTATTTTATTTTGTTGAATTTGTATTATTTTGAAATGAGGTTCATACATATATCCAATTGGGATGAAAATTGGTATGGTAATAGAATACGTGATTCTAAATATAATAAATGGAGTATATTATAATTTTATGATATGTGGAGCCCAATTTAGCACAAGTGCACCACTATTATGGTGCAGTTGCGCTGCATCTGAGTATTTCTCTCTCCATATATTATATATATAGAGAGAAAGAACTATTCCGGTGTAACGCAACTGCGCTAGAACAACAGTATATTTGCCCAAAAATAAGGCTCACACATTAAAATGCAATGAAATTTTATATAAATATTTATCAATGTATAAATTTTATAGCAAATGGTTTACATGTTGAAAAAATCACTTTAAATTTGTTATTTATATCAAACTATTTTATTACATTGAATTTGTAATATTTTCAGATAGAATCTATGCACACATCCGATTAGGATGAAAATTAATATGACCATAGAATACATTATTCTAAATACAATGGGTGGAGTAAATTTTAATTTTATCATCATGTGGGGCCCATTTCTGCGCCACAACACTGTAATTATTGATATATATATATATATGAGAAATATTCAAGTACAGCTTCACTGAAACACAATTATGATACAGTTATCTCGAAATAGGCCCCATATGATCATAAAATTATAATCCACTCCACCAATTGTATTTATAATTATGTATTCTATTATCATAACAATTTTAATCCCAATTGGATATGTGTATGGACTTCATATGAAAATAGTACAAATTGAATGTAATCAAATAGTTTAATGTAAATAACAATTTCAAAGTTATTTTTCAATATATAAATTATTTCCTATGAAATTTAGATATGAATAAATGATTGTATAAAATATCAATACATTTAAGTACATATCGGCCCATCTTGGGTCAAATGCATTGTTAATATACCCCACCCATAGGAAATGTTACCATATATGTATCCAAGTGCGGATGGACTGCACCATAATTACAGTACAGCTTGCCCCAAAATGGCCCCCATATGTATTAAAATTAACATATAACCCACCATTGTATTTAGAATTATTTATTTTAATCATATACCAGTTTTTATCCAAATCTAGTATGCATATATGTCGTATCTTAAAATGGTACAAAAATCAACGTAATAAAATAGTTTAATATAAATATCAAATTTAAAGTAGTTTTTTCAAGATCTAAATCATCAAAAGTATGTTATTTATATGGATAAATGATTGCATGAAGTATTATTATATTTTAATATGGTGCAGTCCGTCTGCATTAGGTGAATTCTCACATATATATATATATATATATATGGGCTCTGCTTTTATGTAATCAGGTTACATAGAAGTGGTTCTATGTAACCCCTTTAAATTTCAAGATATTGATCATTGATAAATTCATTTATTATATTTAACACTATTTGTTTTGCCAAAAGACCAAGTTTCATATATATCAAGTATGTGCATGGGTCCCATTTGCTAAAAAATATGTATATTCATGTATAAATTATGAAAAATACTTAGATTGATTCACATATGTATTAAAATGTAATAATACTTTATAAGATCATTTATCCATATATTATTGATATTTTAGATACTTTAGATGTTGAAAAAATACTTTAAAGTTAATATTCTAACATTGAATTATTTTATTACGTTGATTTTACACTTTTATAAATAGAACTCATATACGGTGAAATTAAAAAAATAAAAGGGGTTTTGGGATACTATAAATGATGCTAAATGCAATGGATGAAGTGAATTTTCCATCAACCATCTAGATTTTGAAAATGAAGGGGGTTATATTGAAAATGGGTTTCATAGAAGCGGGACTGAGATATATATATATATACACACACACATTTATATTAGAAATATTCAGGTGCAGCGTCGCTAAAATGGGCCTCATATCATTATAAAATCATAATCTACTCCACACATTGTATTTAGAAGAATATATTCTATTACCATAACAATTTTCATCCCAATCATATATGTATATGGGCCCCATCTGAAAATGGTACAAATTCAACGTAATAAAATAATTTGATATAAATAACAATTTTAAAGCCATTTTTTCAACACGTAAACCATTTGTTATAAAATTGATATATGAATAAATAATTATATAAAATTTTATTGCATTCTAATAAGTGTGTGGGGCTCATTTTTTATCAAATATATCACTGTTCTGGTGCAGTTGTGGTGCACCGGAACAACTCTCTCTATATATATCAATGACTTCGATCATAACAGACAACTAATATGTATAATAGCTCGATGATGAGTCATGAATTAATGGCATGCATGCAATTCAAGCACAGTCTAGAATTTGGTGAAGCCGGATAGACCGTGAAACCAAACGAAGAAACAAACTTAGGAGCTAAGGGTTTTATTTATGATTTATATAAATCAGGGGGGTCTCTCGACTGCAGACTAGCAATAAAGCTAGGTGTTTGGCATAGTGGTTGGATTACAGTTAAGATAAGGTGATCATAGGATGGAATCTTCCATTTCCTAATATACATTTGCCAGATTCCAATACAATTTTATCCGGTCCCAATAAACCATTATCCATTGTTAATGCACTTTCATTCCAAAATTTCATCAAATCCTAATTCACTGCTCCTTTATCCATTCTCAATACACTTCCATCACAAAATGTCATCAAATATCTAAACTATGAACACCCCTTAATTAACACTATCTTAACGACTTGAATACCTTATTTGTCTGTATGATTGGATTGTCATTAGAAAATAGACGACTTAAGAGTCAATAGTATTTTAACATACACGAGCATGTTTGGAAAGTAATAAAATTTTTAGATGAAAAATTTTTATATAATTTTTTTAAAAATTTAGAGAAAATGATGTAATATGATAGAGATAGTAATGATAAATAAATAGAATAAAGTTAAAATAGATAAGTTAGTTGTATATGAAAATGTAAAGAAATGATTAAAAATTATGATAATTATAGAGAGTAAAATGTTTGCCATTTGATCATTTCAGACCGGTCCAAAAATATTATTTTTTATTTTTTCAAATTTTTTTTATAAACATGTTAATTTAGTTATATTTAATCTAGATGGGTGTTCAGGTGCGGCTAAGCGCATGGGGGGCAACCATGCTTCTGGCCAAAAACTCATTTTTAATTATTTTTATTTTTTGATAAACATATAAAGCTATATTTCTTTAACATATAAACCAAATTTTACCATTTTTGGATGCTTTAAGTATTTTTTATTTTTAAACATAGTTGTATTTTTGTAATTTTCTGACTCAGAAAATTAAGAAAATGTTACTGTGTTTAAAATAAAAAATACTTCATAGCATCAAAAAATGGTAAAACTTAGTTTATAGGTTAAATACACCTGACTCTACATGTTTATATAAAAAAAATTTTGTGGGGTCCTATGGCCAGGCGCATTGTTTTTTTTTTTGGTGGGGGAGCGTAAAAGAATCAGCCATCTTTAATCTATAAACTAAATTTTACTATTTTTGGATATGTGTATCTATTTATATACTTAAGTCATTTTAAAATTAAAGTTTCAAAAAAAAAATTGTGGACCAATCTGAAATTACTGGAGTTCAGACCTTGTCCAAGAAGATCACAACTCAAAATGTTTTATATTGAAAAAATTTTATTTAAAAGATTTTATGATGAAACAAACGCAACAATGGTATCTCCATTTAAATCATGCATGCTGCAAAATACTTTGCATTTGTTGGCACAAGCGAAGAGGCGACAACTCGCAAGTGGCGGCTTATACTCCATATATGCTCATGATGTCCCCTTAATTTTATAGATTCTTTCTATTGCTTGGAATAGTTCCATCTTCCGTCATTTATTTTCGGCCGAAATAATTATTTGTGCGTATATTCTTCACGAATCTCAAGTATTGCTTACTAGTTAACACCAACCCGTCAACTTTAATCAATTCTATATTTATACGTCTTTCCGTAGATTGAGAGCCAATTGAGTTTTAATTTGTAGGATCCGTTTAGAGCACGAAGAATGAATTCAGAGAGAACCTATCCAGTACATACCATTACAAAATGGGCCTTACGCATGTTAGAAAGTTAAAATATTTCGTACAATCATTTATCTATACAAAAAATATACTTTAGACAGTTTAATCTTGAAAATATTACTTTAAAATTGATATTTATGTTAAACTACTTTATTACGTTAATTTTGTACCATTTTAAGATGGAGCATGCACATATGCTAGACTTGGATGAAAATTTACGTGATATTAAAGTAAATAATCTTAAATACAATGGGTGAGATAACTGTTATTTTAACACATGTGGGGCCCATTTTGGGCGGATTGCACAATAAATGGTACAACCTGTCTCCTCTTGAATATTTTTCATCTACATATGGAAATTTATCAGTGTAGAGTGTGGATAGATTGCACTATAATTACGGTGCAATCCACCACAAATGAGGCACATTTGATTATGAAATTAACATTAACATCATCTATTGTATTTACAGTTATGTACTTTATTAGCATACCAATTGTCATCAAAGTCAAACATGCATATGGACCACATCTGAAAATGGTACAAAATCAACATAATAAAATATTTTAACATAAATATTAATTTTAAAATAGTATTTTCAACATTTAAACTGTCTAAAGTATATTTTTACATGGATAAATGATTGTATAATGCATTATTATATTTTAATACACATGAGGCCCATTTTGCAATGGACAATACAGTAATTATGATGCTTTCTGTATATGCAGATATACCTCTCTTTATATATACATATATATTCCTTTTGGCACAATTTTTCAGACACATGTTCTCTTCAATAGCAATCCAAGATTAATACAGAAATGTAATGCATTTAATTTTAATTGCACATATTTACATATGATTGAAAGTCAAATTGAATTTTAAGAAAACATCTTAAGCAAAAGTAAAAAATTTTCACACTAAAACTTTTCAATTTAAAACTTTTTCATTCACCATAACTATACTATTTTTCGATTATTTCTTCATATCTTTCTACACGACTACTATATTTTTCAATCATTTTTACACAATTGTCCAATTAATTAGTTTATTTTAACTTTATTCTATTTACTCCTGATTACTATCCTTATTATATCACATTATTTTTTCTATTTAAAAAACATTTACACCAAAAACCTTTCATATGATAGTTTTATTAATTTTCAAACATACTCTTGTTGTAAGTTTTATCCTTACAACAAAATTTAGGGCATGTTGGGAGGTACACAAAGGGCTTAAATGTGATATGAATAAGATAGGATGACATTCTTAAAGAAGCTTTTTCATTTCCAATACAATCTTTTATTTTTTTAATACGTAATAATGTTAATTTTTTCCAATTTCGATACATTATTTTTTTATCCCAATATAATTTTTCATTTCCCATTCACAGCAAGCCCTCTTAATTCAATTTTCTCATTCCTTCACATTACATATCATAACTTCGTGTACCTCTGAACACCCCTAGTTAACTGAAATGATTTTAGCAACCAGAATCTATCCACATCGTTGCTATGCCCATCGGATTAATGGATGGGTTCTTATGGGCTTCAAGGCATTAATAATAATATGGATAGTTTGGCATCTGTGGACGTAAATGAGGTGACAATTTCAAATTCGCCCTCAAGCAATAGTGTTCATTCACATAAAAAAATGTTAATTTTCGTATATAAGAAGTCTTTTTATATGCGTGTAACACAGACTGGGGATGTATTTAATCTAATCCAGAGAGAAAGTAAAGGTCAAATATCAAGGAGTACCCGTTAACTGGAAACAAATAATAAAAAATTGCAATTTTAAAAAATAAAAAGTGATATTATTGATTAAAATATACATATGATAATGAGAAAAAAAAAAAGTAAAGTAAAGGCGCTGAGATGAAAATGTCACACCAATAAATTAAAGAGGTGGACGCGGATGATCAGAAAAGTCAGTGTGATTAGAAGATAAGTATTTCAGAATCCATAACAATCTAAAAGGACAATTTAAAGAGCAAAAAAACGATGCCAAAATGGGCACATCAATTTCAGGGACTGTATTTCAATTGCAATTAAGACCGACAATTTTGACTGTCTGGATTAATGGATACAGAAGCAGATGTATGAAAGGCAAGTGGCTGCTGCCATTGGAATTATTAGCAACCACTCATAGTGGTCAAATGTATATACAGGATAATGATACTCTATGCCCGATTGTTACTTATGTGTATTTATATATATTTATTATTTTTATTTGGTCGTATTTGTATTTAGTTCGTATACTAAATTTTATTATTTGTGGATTATCCTATTATATGTTACAAAATTTAAAAATAAAAATTTCTACCCACCTCCCACACACATGAACAATGATAAAATTCTTAAATTTAAACTTTTGTAAAAATATATACAAGAATCTAAAAATAATAAATTTTAATATATGAACTAAAGAGACATGGGCCTATGTAAAAATGAAAAAATAGAAAATATAAAATAAGCCAGATTGTTACTCAGCTGTATAGGATCATGATCCATAACTTTGTGTACTACATATGTTTATATATTTTTTAATTTGATGTTGGGACATGTACATCTAGTTCATATATAAAATTTTACCATTTTAGATTCATGTGTATATTTTTTTATAAAATTTCAGAAGTTAAAGATTTTATAATTTTTCATCTGCCGAAAGTGAAAGAATTTTATGTGGGAGGTGTGTGAGATGGGTGAAAATTTTACATTACACACGCATTCCCTACATATGAAGGGGTTCAAATGGGCCCCTTTCTCAGAGTAGACAGATGGAAACCGGAGAGAATCCAAGTATGAAGTGTTACTCCAACAGCCACATGATTCTGGGGCCCACAGCAGAGTCCAAATTTCCATCATCAGATGCTGGAAACCTAGCTACACATATGGAAAAGATTGATGGAATGTGTATCCGGCTATTTCCCATTGAGGCAGAGGTAGAGGGGAGTCATCAGCTCAATGAATTGCAGCACTATATTTATGTATGAGGTTTATGGATAGACAGCGATCGCACACTAATCCCCCCTCCCAGCAGACATCTGACAGACAAGGCCTGCTGCGTGGGGATTGAATTTTGAAAGGGGGTGGTGAGGATGGGCATGGCAGGACAAGTGGATGGTGCTGCTGCTTTCAGTGGGCCAGCAGCCATTTGATTTGGGTGCATGGCTACCTATCTGTTTGGTGGATATTTCCCCTGCTTCATCTGATTTGTGCTCCAAACCTTAGAGCTTGCTTTGTGGCTTCTTTGTAAAATATCACGCAAATTTTAATGAGGACCGATCTTTTCAGACCGGTCGGAAATCCGGTGATTTCCGACCGGTCCAAAAATTTATTTTTTTTATTTTTTTTTGAAAAATAATTTTATAAACTTGTTAATCTAGTTATATTTAATTTATAAACCAAGTTTTATCATTTTTAGATATGTATATATATTTATTTTGGATTTTTAAAAACAGGGGTATTTAAGTCATTTTAAATATTCTTAAAATGACTTAAATACCCCTGTTTTTAAAAATCCAAAATAAATATATAGATATATCCAAAAATGATAAAACTTGGTTTATAAAATAAATATAACTAGATTAACAAATTTATAAAATTATTTTTCAAAAAAAAAAATTTAAAAAAATATTTTTGGACCGGTCGGAAATCACCGGATTTCCGACCGGTCTGAAAAGATCATGCGTCAATTTTAATGCTTCTTAGATTTTCTTGTCTCAGTCACGAAGATTTGCTGAATCCCAAGGTTAAAATTTTAGCACGGACAAGACTCACAAATCCATCGAACTCACGGCTGGCAAGTGTCCAGCAAGGTCTTTGGTGTGATCTAGATGGATAGCAGTTGCCTCTCTGTTATGTTGTGGAGGAGCTGTGTCTCTATACTTGTGTGGCGAAGTATGCGTTTCCAAAAAGTTTTAAGTCGTGAGAATGTCTTAAGAGTTAATTGTAATATAAATTAAAGTAGTTGTAAATATATACCAATAAAAAAAAAAGACTCACATATCGATCAGGTGAGCATAGCTTGCCTTTATATAAACCTAGGATAAAAGCAACTATCGGGAGGAATACTCTAGAAGAAAGATAACGAGGCAAATGCCTTAAAACTTTTCATCTTACACATCCTTTAACTTATTCGCATCCACTATTTTGTCATCCAAATAAATGACAATGAGGTGAGCATGACATAAGGATGCATGTGCCCGATTCAACCAAATGTTCTTGTCACTTCCCTCAAACCATATCTGTCACTTTTGAGATGAAACTACTAGCAAAGTGTGAAATTAGTATCGAGCCATTAGAATAACCCTGGAAAGATCTGCTTCTGGAAGTTTTAGCAACTAGCGCCACAAAAAAAATTCGATTTTTTAGCCAGTATAATTTCGTCGAAGCATAGGCTCTAAAGCCTTTTCAGAATATTTGGCCACAGATCCCTTCCTTAGTTCTAGTAAACAAATTAAACAAATGTGGTTATAAATTCTTCTATATATTATCTTCAACTAAAATTGTATTCGACAACAATAACTTCATTATAAGCAACTAAATTCCTCGCGTAAATAAGGTTGTTATATAAAACCAAGTGATGTCCTCTAAAAATGGTTTTTAAGCATTTATTAGAAATCAATTGTAATAAATATTTTTTCTTGTTTCTTAAAGAACCAAAAAATGGCCAGCACTAAAGATGGCTTGTATTTTATTAAGGATACCTGAATGCTGCCTTCCGGTCCATCGTCTTCCAACCGGAGGGAAGATGGAGATGGAAGCGGGCAGGCTCTTTTTGGGAAGACATCTCATCGCAAATTCTCGAAATATATATGGCAGTTCAATTATACAAACATACAACTACTTTATAATTTCTTCTAGACACTTACTCTTGCAAAAGCAACACTAACACTTCTATACCCTCATGTGCGTTATTAAGGTTGAAGTAAGCACCATTTAGCCCATTTCGGGGATCTATAATGTACTACATCATAAATCGTGTTTAAAATATTATATTTAATTAAAGTTATATTAATTTGATTTAGAATTACATATAGGTGGGTGGTAAATAAGTATAATTTTATAGTAAATATAAATTAGTTAGCACGGGGATTTCATATGAGCATCTGTAAATCGTGCATGAGCTTCACCTAGATTTTTTTATGAAATTTGATAATTTTTTTTTACTTTTTGAATTTTTTTTTATCTAATGGTAACAGGGTATACTACCCTGGACAAACTACTATCACAAGGAGTTTAATCTTAGACCTCAGGTATGGGACCCCGAACGTGTTATCATGGCGACAAAGGCCAGGACACACTTTTTGCAAATTAATCAAAGGTGCATGGATACATGCACCTAATTTATGTAATGTATCCATGCAGACTTTTATTGTAGAAATTATTAAAAATATTAAATGAAATTTAAATTTATTAGATTTTATAAAGAGAATATTTAGGTGAGACCACATATCTATAAAAGTAATAAATAATAATTTTATAATCACCTATAAATTGCTTAATTTTACAAATAATCATGCAAAAAAAATAAACCCAATTGTTCAAATCCTTATCTCATGCATGGTCACATAAATTCTTGAATAACATGATTTTTAAAGGTATTATAAAATAAATATGACAAAGAAAATAAGTAAAGAATGCTCGATATGACTTAAATCATTAATTTATATTCGATATGGTGAAAATTGAAATGTTAAAATAATTTCAAAAAAATAAAATACTTACATGTTAGTTTCTTTTAATTTCTAAAAATATTTTATTTTTCTTAACTAAAAAGATAAATATTTATATTGAAATGTTTTCCATATGGCAATAAAAGTTAATACTAACTAGATTGTTTACTTTTTAATTAAAATGAAAAAGTGTAAAGATAAAATTACTTTGCGTGAACAAGGGACCTGAACAATGCAATTGCCTCCTCATACCACAAATTAAAATAAATCAAAAAAATCTAGAGCTGATAGTCTAATCCAATAAAAGCGACAACCTCTAAAAACTTAACTTTTAGATTAAAATTAGGTTAAATTCTATGCTTACTTACGAGTTTTACTTTTAATTCTATTCGGACCTATGAACTTTCAAAATTTTTAAATATACTTTTATATTTTATTTGAAATTTCATTTATATGAAATGACAAGTATGACCAAATCTTAATTATAATTCTAAGCTAAAAATTTACATTTGAATAAAATCATACTTTAGCATTGTAGAACCATATATCATTTGAATATAAATTGTTCTTTATAAATTCATAATTACAATTTGGGCATGTTTGTCATTTCATATAAGTGCATGAACATGAATAGAATTTTGAACAAAATATATGGGAATATTTAAAATAGCAAGAGTTTGTGGTTATGAATAAAATTCATAAATATATATGGAATATGTCTTTAAAATTATCGTAAGTTAATCTTAATATTCAAAAATAAAACGAGATAAATAGTAAAATAAATAGAAAAGATTTAGATTCAATAAAAATTTTGTAGCTTTTTTTCCTATTCTTTCAAAGAACAACTTATAGGATAATTTACATAAGGATAAAACTAATATGTGATAGTTATATGCATGAAGAATGTGTAGGAATGCTTTGGTAAGAAAAAATAAAATCATATAGGAAATTGTAATACATATTATTTGTCACTATCTAAATGGAAAGGTGGGAGACACTAATGTATCTGTGTGTAGGATCAAGTTTCAAATCAGAGACTAGGGCAATAACCTCCATTTAGATCACTTAAATATGGCCTATAATCACGAATATGTAACTAGCATGGTTGGCAAAAAGGTCTTGCATAGAGTGCAGGAGGTGCAGGCTTTGAATTGCATTTAAGTCCTTGAATTGAGCCGAATCAAAGAGGCTCTTGTTGGGTGAAACAATACGTAACGTACACTGTATTCTTGCTAATGAATAATTATACAACTCCAGAAATCGCATTCGAACTTTTGATTTCTTAGGTTTTGGACCACAAGTGGCCAAACCGGTCGACGATGATTGCACTACTAGTTTTTAAAAGCCCAGGAACCAATAAATGTGCTAAATCGGGGTCGCGATTACACGTTTGAAATGGGAAGTGATCCCATGAGCTGGCCGGGCACAGATTTCAATTGAGGTACACATCCAAACTCATTGTCTCAACCAACTGCCTGCGGATTCTGGGGAGACATTTCAAGCTTGGTGAATGGACTAGCATCAGCATTGCCCCACCAATTTTTTTATATCCATTATTCAATTCCTCTTCCTAGTTATATCAAATCCACTACGCGTTTTGTGGACACCCAATACATTCATGGCACGATTGTGATTGAAATGTCAT
The DNA here is from genome assembly GCA_030490835.1 of Annona cherimola. NCBI lineage: Eukaryota > Viridiplantae > Streptophyta > Magnoliopsida > Magnoliales > Annonaceae > Annona > Annona cherimola. The sequence goes on from CM059971.1 coordinate 109,116,895, forward strand.
ATTCTCCTTAAACATTCAATGCCCTAAGTGGGCCTTCCCTCTCCTAGTCCTCTTCTTCATTCTAGCCAACTGGACGTGTGTACCATACCCTAATTCCCGTACGGTTTCGGCCCTACTCATCATCTGGCCTCCACCGCAACATTCAGCTCAACTGCCCAAATCAAATCATCAGGCACAGCAAAAGATCTAACGGTACAAAATCATGGGTAATTGCAATCTTTAACTGTACATTAATTGATGCCAGAGAATCCAAATTAATTCCCAATGCCGTTTTCTTTTGGAATTATGACACTAGGTTTTCTGTAGTAGGCTTGGTAGGATATCTTTTTCGGACAGAAGGGCACTTGAGAGCATTTGTGACCTGGTCTTTGTCAATTTTTTCACTATGATTTATACATATACCTGCAATTAAAGGCCAGGCGCGTTGAGAACTTCCTCTACATATGTTTTTTTCACCAATCATATGATTCACTTATTCTATGGCCTGATTCCAACAATCCTGTCCAAGTTGGGGTTGGCAATATTGTCGACGACCAACATCCGCAAAGAACATCCAACTAGCTAGCTTGATGTATCTAGCTAGCCGGACCCCCATTGCATGCTCCCGGGAACATACACTTATTTTTTTATTTTTTTTTCAAAATTTTTTTACAATATTGTTAATCTATATCTATTTAACATGTGTATAAATTTTGGACATTTTTTTACAATATTGTTAATCTATATCTATTTACCTAAAATGACACTGATTTTCCAAAATCAAAAATAAATATCTAAAATACTCGAAAAATGTCCAAAATTTATACACATGTTAAATACACTTATATTAACAGTTTTATTAAAAAAATTTAAAAAAAATAAAAAGGGGGTATATGTGCCCGGGAGCATGCAGTGCCCTAGCCAGCCGTCCACCTCGTCTATATTCCATTCCACAAGGCCTTCTCGTTTCTTGCTCTTTATCTAATTTTTCTCTTTTCTTTTTAATTCTTAGTGCGTATGTATTCTTAAGGTGTCTTTGTTAAAAGATAAAAAATTTCACCTAAAATTTTTGGATAATTTGCTGATATATTAATTTAGTTTGACTCTAATTGCTAATATACCCACATTGTTTCACAAATTATATATTAGCCTCATAAAGTTTCACCAAAATTGCTTACGTACCCATATTAATGGCTAATATTTAATGGCGATTAAATAAAAAATATAATTTGCTGATATACACACTTAATTTGACGGTAATTGCTGATATACCCATGTTGTTCCATGAATTGCATATCATCTCTACAAAGTTTTACCGAAATTGCTTGCACACACATATTAATTGCTAACATTTACTTCGGACAAACCTCTTCCACCAGTACAATCGAGTGTTTTATAAGTTGTGAAATTCTACTATAGCTTTAAATAGGGTCATTTCTATCATTATTCAAATTTTAATGCACACTTTAACAATTGCTAACTACAAAGAGGTGTTATGGGTATGCAAGCAATTTTGGTGAAACTTTGTAAGGGTAATATAAAATTTATGAAATAATGTGGGTATATTAGCAATTAACATTAAGCTAAATGGATATATCAGCAACTTATACTTTTTTATTTAACAATTGTTAAATATCAGCTATTAACATAGGTACGCAAGCAATTTTAGTAAAATTTTATATGGGTAATATGCAATTCATAAAACTATGTAAATATATTAGCGTCAAACTAAGTGGGTATATCGACAAATTATCCAAAAAATTTTAATCTAAAACTTGTCACTCTCTATAATTACCTCATTTTTTAATTATTTCGGTATATCTTCATATACAAACTATCTTATTTTTCAATCATTTTTCTCTATAACTATCTTATTTTTAATTATTTTTTCATATCTTCAAATCTAAACTATCCTACTTTTCAATCATTTCGACACAATTATTCATACAATTAAACTATATATTTTAACTTTATTCTCTTTATTTATCATTATTAACCCTATTATATTATGTCATTTTCTCTTATTTTAAAACTTTTACATCAAAAATTTTTCAACAAAAGTTTTATTACTTCTCAAATACACCATCGATATATATTTTTGTCCAGCTAAGGGCCTTGGTCATATTTTAGATTAATCACAAAATTGGTGAACATTGATAGCAACAATATTTTTTGCAAACAAAACTTGCGTGTGTGTGTGTGTACATACATATAAATGGATTTCGCTTATATGTAATCTAGGGGTGGGAATCAGGACGAGTTGTATCGGGTCAGGTTTGCCTAACCCCAAATCTACTTTTTAAAAGTTCGATTTGACCATATTTTTATACCGGCTCGGGGCAAGATCAGTTTGACACTCATTTTTTCTTAATAGGTTCTGGGACAAACTTTAAGTTAGTATGAGACTAGTTTCGGAACAGCAGTCAAGGTAAAAAATACAGATTAAATAAAATGATTTTAAGAATTTATATACCTATCAAATATGAAAATACATCTATACTAAATTTAAATATTATATGCTTTAATATTTTACTAATTATTAAAAAATGCATCATTACTAAAACAAATTATTAGAAAATATAGTATAAATTTATTAAACTATAGGTTAATATACAATTTATACGTAAGAGTTATATACGTGCAAATTCCTTTTATTAATTATTATATTATGTTCTAGATAAATTAATTCTTCTACTGTTGATATAATTTTTTTTTATCTCTTATATACAACAAGAAAACAAATATTACAATCAAGTACATTCCGAATCTTCACAACATGGAAGAAAATTACTATAAACTTTCATTATTAGAGGAAAATTATAACCCCACAACAACAGGGGAAGTACAGATGGGGAGGGTCGAACTCTCCACCACGAGCAAATATGCCCACCATGCATATTATTGTGCAAGTTGCCGGTTGCCTGCTAGTTGATTATAAAAAAATGAGGAAATTTAAAAATAATAATAATAAGATTTAAACATAGGCTTATATTTTTTATAAATTAATATATGTGGGGCAGGCCGGGACATGGTCGACTCACCCTGTCCTTATTTTTGAATTCATGTTAAAATTTATGACCTATCCTTATACCAGATAAAAAATATATATATTAATTTTACCCAATAAAAAACAGGTTGGTCACAGGTTGATCGGTCTCAATTCCCACCTCTAATGTACCCATGGTCTGGAGTTACTTTCCACCAACTAATGTTAAAATGATTTGAAAATCCAAAGACGACATCAACTTCTGTCCCCTGGGGCAGTGAATCATACATTACCGCTGTTCTGATACGAAGACGTACCCCTTGCTAACCCCATTCTCCACATGCCACTATGCCAGCCAAGCTTAAACAAATATGAATTTGAATTTTCTTGAGCCTCCGTTGTAACGTTCAGTAAATGGTGACCGTTAGCAATAGCTTGAAAACTAAGACTCCGCGAGATCTTCTTGTCAATTGAATCACATGAGCCAGTTGCAGTTAATCCTCAATTTTAATTGCAGATATATCTATGGCCTGATAAGCAATAACTGCAGGGTATGCTTACCGTAGCATGATTCTGTTCGTCGTCATCTGATGCGTAAGTGTGCTTCATGGAATCCGAATCAGATCAAAAGGGATCTCTTGGGTTCTCTTACCGTCTGATTATGCACACAAACACGCGCATACGAGAAGCGCGTATGAGGATTTTATTAGCCTGATAAGCATGCGTGCATATAAAAAGAAGACCGGGAGCATTGAAATCACAAAACCAACAGTGCCGCAAAATGGAAGCGGATTAAGACAACCAATGTTCTTCCGCGACCGTCTGGTGCTTAGAACCGACGACATCCTCACCCAGACTAGCATGCTACATGCAGGCGGCTGAATGACATGGTGCAAGCGGCACCAAGCACCGTCGGCTTCGGACAGTGCTCGGACAGTTGCAGTCCATATTCCAGCAAAATAGTTGGTATTAATTCTTTGCAACTAAAAACATTTGTAGCTGAATAAAACTTTGATCTGCTGAAGCGGACTTGCCACGTCCTTGCTATAAAACTTTTCAGTATTGTTGACAAGGAGTTATCGCCCACCTCACCTCTTCCTTCAATGAAAGGTGTTTTAAAAGTTTTAAGCAATAGAGATATTATATTTGCAACCAAAGAAATATCGTTGCATAATTGCAACGGGAGGGGCGGTCGTGTTCGATCGGCAGTTGGAGCCCGCGTAAAATGAGTTTGTAATTAACAAGAAGTTAATTAAGTTGCAGGTGATATGTTCATGAATCAGGCTATATATGTGGTCTAGACTCTAGAGAAAGAGATACGTGTTTTCAACGCTATTAATCAGGTATATATAGCCTACGTCACATGCTTGGCTTTATGGAAACCGAGTCATGTGAATTACACAGAGAGAGAGAGAGAGAGACTGACAGAGAGAGCGTCTCAGATTAGTGGCTTGTGGAGAAGATTGGTTCACACGTTGACATGTGTGAAAATATTCCAACGCACGCTGGATGGAGCTGGATATGCGTGTTGTTTGAGAAAACGGGACGGTTCATTTAATTAACATTGGTTGAGATATGGACGTTTTAAGACATCCGTTTCTCAGAATACGATTTTCTGCCCATCGATCCGTCGCCTTAAATGAAGAGAATTTCTTGAAGGATAATCTTGGAAGTGTCAGTCCATCTGGCTGAAAGCATGGTTTCTACTTGGTCAGACGTGTCACGTAGTGATGCATGCATTGCCGGCGGCATATTAGATAAGGCGATCACATCAGGGGCTTGATCCACAGTCCACACTACGGAAAATAAAATAAAATCTGATGTAAGCATCAACAAAAATTATATTATAAACAAATAAGAAATAAGAAAATTAGGTAATATAATAATAGAACATAAATGTCCAATTCATTATTAAAACTAAAGTTTACACATGCGACTAACTTTATACCGTTAAATTTAGATTTTGGCCATGTCTGATATTTAATATAGCCAACTATTATACTTTTAAAGGCTAAAATTATTATTATTATTATTATTGTAATCAAGCTTAAATGACTTCATTAGATATTAATTTTGATTGCTTATAAAAAAAATTGACTGCGTATGAGCAAGTATTATCACTCTTAAGCAATCGTATATATTTGACAAAACTGTATGTGTGTGTATTTATATAGAATTTATTTCAATGCATTCGGACTGCACTATAATTATAGTGCAATCCATGCACTATAGAGTTCACTTGATCATAGATAAGAAATCTACTTCACACATCGAATTTAGAATTATTCAATTAATTAGCATACTAATTTTCATCCAAATTTAACATGTATATGTACATCATCTTAAAATGGTACAAAATCAATGTAATAAAATAATTTAATATAAATATTAAGTTTAAATTAATATTTTCAATATCTAAACCGTCTAAAGTATAATTTTTTGTATGGATAAATAATTATATAAAGTATTATTACATTTTAATATGTGTAGGGCTCATTTTGCAATAGACTGCGCCATAATTATGATGCAGTTTGCCTACACATGATGGGTTCTCTCTATATATATTTAAGGGTTAATTTCAAATATACCCACTACATTTGCCCTTAATTCCAAATATACCCAGTAAGTTTGAAAACTTTCATATATATCCAATAAGTATGAGTGAAATTTCAAATATACCCATTCCGTCAGACATAATTAAAAATCGTTATTATCCATCATATGAAATGCCCGAAATGCCCAAAATGCCCTTTATTATTTAATAATAATAGTCATTCAACTATGATAAAAGTTGAACAATATAATGAAAACACATCTAACGTGAGAAAAAGCTAGATAGAATGAGTTTTAACAGTCCAGATAATGCACATATCACAATAAATGCTAGGTTAATCAGAGGTATTTTGAAATTTTACCATTATTAAACATTTAAAACTGTCATAATGAGTATATTTGAAATTTCACTCATATTTCGTGAGTATATGTAAAAGTTTTCAAACTTAGTGACTATATTTGTAATTAAGGGTAAACGTAGTGGGTATATTTGAAATTAACCATATATTTAAAGAGAACTAATCAAGTGCAATTCGTATGTACTATAATTATGGTATATTTCATTACAAAATGGGTCCCACATAAATGCTATAATACTTTATACAATCATTTATCCACATAAAATCATATTTTGGATGATTTAAAAGTTTAAATATAATTTTAAAATTGATATTTAAGTTAAATTATTTTATTATATTGATTTTGTACAATTTTAGGATAAAGCTCATGCATATATTTGATTTGAATGAAAATTAGTATGTTTTTAAAGTAAATAATTCTAAATATAATGGGTAAGGTAGATGTTGATTTCATAATCGAGTCGGCCTCATTTTTCAACGGACACTTGACTATTTTCCATATTTAAATATGCATATGTAGCTTCATTGGTGTATGTATGGTGATCAAATAAGGACGATATTCAGTTTAAAAATTAATTGCTTTTAATGAAATTTTTTGCATTACAACCAATTCTGTTGTGCCCACTAAGCCTAAGGTGCACATTGGGAGATGTTTCAATTTTAATTCGGCTAACCCGATACTGGTAGGACTGTATTTACGTTACACAGAGATTTCCTGGGATAATGAATTTTGACAATAAACATAATTTTGTTGGTAAAAGTTTATAGAATTGTTAAAAGATGAAATATTAAATAATTAACAACGGACTTTTCTTATGCGGTAAATATTTTTTGTAACTTTCTTATTGGAACGAGTTTGCAACAATGTGTTATCATTACTGCATATTCTTAGCAGCAAAATTTTGGCCTCTAGCCATGGATAAAGTCTGTTGCTCAAATTAGTTATTGTTATAGAGTTAATGTTGATTAAGCGAAAACAAATGTATTCGGTAGAATATTGAGCCGATTAAATTATTTGGGTTTTATCAGTTTAACAAAAAAAATATAATTTTTTACTTTTTTTGACAATAGTTATAACAGTGTTCTCAAATTGCTATCAAACTTAATGAACATAGGTTCGGGTAAATTAAAAATTTAAATTTTAAGTGAAACTAAAACTCTAAATAATCAGGGTTCAAATGAATTTAAAAAGAAAAACTCTCAATACTCTGAAATTTCATCCTTAATAATCGATTACAATCTACCATCCGGAAGGGCAATGAAAGTCTAAATAATCAATTGCTTTCTAGGGATTGGCGATCGAGTTGGAAGTTTGGAATTAGAATTAGGATGTTTAAGTGATAGAGTAGCAAAGTTTATAAATAAAGGTTAGAATTTTTGTTTCCATCGAATTAATTATCAAAGCTAGGAAATGTAAACATATGTGGCAGAGCTTTTGATGCTTTGAGTATTGAATGTAGGGGTGTTAACGGATCGGGTTGAACGGGTTGGAGCCTAATCCTAATCCTAACCCATTTAATATATCTCAACCCTAATCCGTTTATTAACCCATTTAAAAAACTTCAACCCTAACCCATTTACAACCCATTTAATAAACGGGTTAACGGGTTGTTAGCGGGTTGTGTTTGTTACTAATTTTCATGCTAAAAACCTTCAATAAAGCCTATAAAATTAAATAAATTAAATAATTTGAAGCTAACATACCGGAAATTTAATTTATTGGCTTGAAAACATCAGCTCCAATATCAAGTCATCTCTTTAATGCCAATTCCTGTTTCAAAATACAACATATTTTATTTCTATCAAACAATTCAATCAATGATTCAACGCTATAACTATGGATAGACCAATAAGAAATCAAAAGCTCTAGCAAAGACAACAAATTAAATTAAAAACAGAAAAGCATAGACCAAAGTTGCTATTCCTTGCAGAATAAGGACTATCACAGCATCACAGCATCCAATACACAATACAGAATAGATAATACATAAATGCCTGGGCAGGGATCTGAACTAACCAAACTACCCAATATGATTCATAAAAAAGATGAAATTTGACTCGAAAGTGATTGATTTGTTATTAGATTTTGAATGGCAGTGAAATGAATTAAACCCAAAAGAGAAATATTAACCTTTTAGTTAGAAAATGATTTGATAATCTAATCGTTTAGTCTACTGAATCCTATGGGCATGGTCCATGCATGCATGGTTTATAACATCCTTTGAAAGATTTGATTTTGGGTTTTAATAATGCCTCTTATGCATGAGAAGCGTATGATCGTTCAAACTCCTTTGAATCATTATTGAGCAGGCCATGTCTGTTAGTAATACTAAGGGGAACAACTTGGCACCCGGATCTTAGCATGGAAAAAGTTCCAGATATGCAGGGATGTATGTGAAGCATTTGATCAGTTCAAACCTTCTTGGGTGGTGCTTGCTGGATTGAACCGCATAAATTTTGATCAATGTTGCTGGGGAATTTGGGGAAGGTGTCAGAATATTGGAAAAAATAAGGGTGACAGGATGATTTTGAGGGGAAAATGGTAAGAAAATTCCAAGAGGTAGTTTATATAAAATATATACATATACTATTTAATTTGTCGGAAGCAGGGTTTGAAGTTACATTCCAAAGATGCTTATGCATATATAATTTTACACAATCTGCTATAGTGGACCCGATTTAGCTGGTTATGCATGTAAAAGACCTGTCAATCTAATGAACAATTCACTTATTCTGGACATCATCATCAGGTCTATGAAATAAACAACTAAGTCTCCTAAAAATGCCCTTTTCTCCATGACAATTAATAAATCGATACAAATCACCAACATAAAATCCGTGGTATTGGGGAAAAAACGTCACAAGATCAATAAGGTCGGGTTGCAGGCTTCAGCTAATCGTAACAATCCCGAACGAGAAAGCACAGAAATTGCAGAAAGTCTACGGAAGATACGCGGGAAGAAAAAAAAAAAAGAAAGAAGGCGAGAATTTACTCACAGATTCTGAGAAGAAGTGCTTTGAATATGCGTGCAATTCATCGCATGGCCGTGGCGGGATCTTTGGGAGAAGAAAAACAAAGAGATTAGGGATTTAGGGCAGACCAGCAGAGGAAGAGAGGGGGGGCGGGCCGATGAGAGGAGACGGGTGAAGCGAGTACTCGCGCGAGGGAAGGAAAACGCGGGTTGGAGCCTGGAGGCCGATTTCCAGCCAGTGTTGTTGCTAACGCAAGTTTCGCGAAGATGAAATTGAAACCGCAGATGAACTGATGAAGTATCTGGCAAGCGCGGGATAAGAGAGGCAGAGAGCGGGAAGAGACTGGCCGAAAAAACAATTTCCATATAAATATTACTATATATTATAATGAGACTTATACGGGTTGAACGGGTTGAACGGGTTGGACGGGTTGCAAAGACTCAATCCTAATCCGTTTATTTAATTAAATGGTTGAACGGGTTGGCGGATTATAACCCATTTATTCAAAAATCCCAACCCAAACCCATTTATTAACGGGTTGGACGAGCGGGTTAACGGGTTGACCATGACCATTAACATCCCTAATTGAATGGAAGCCACTTGTATATATCCGCGTAATCATGAAGTCTGTGTGATTTTTATAACATGTCCCACTAATGCACGCAATGCATAGTATGATAGGAGCATGTGGGAGGCATTGCGGAACACATGACGGGCGGCGGTGTCAGACGTAAACGGTGAAACTCGTGTTTGGGGAAACTCGAAACTGTCAGTTTTAAGAAAGTCAACTCGTTTCCTTCTCTCTCATGCACGTTGTCGACGGAGCAAGAAAGAAAAAAATCTCGAGTGTAACTGACATTAGCACTCTGTCTCCTCCCGTTTCCACACCCAACACCACGATTTTTGTACCAATGTAGCTTCTGTTATAACTAATAAGAGCGTTTTGGCAATGCCCTGTCTCACATCTCTCAGGTTTCGCTTTATTTAATACCTCTAAGTGTTTAATGATTTTATTTTCTACGTATATATTCCATTATTTTTAAAATCTTTTCATCCAACAAAATATTTGTTTCTTCTTTATTTATTTTATTTTTCATCAAGATGATATTCCATACTTCTTCACTATTTCTTGGTTTTTCATCTTCTCTTTCGTCTTATTTTTACGCTTGTTCCCATTTCTCGATGCAATCTATGAAATTGTCATATGAAATAGTTATTTGATATCTATCGATTTCTTTTTTTATAATCATATTTAGTTATTTGCTAGGCAAAGAAAATAAATTTTCATCAAAAACAGCCGGAAAAAAAAAAAAAGAAAAGAAAAGTGGAAAGCGAGAAAAGACAAGGATAGCACATTGAGTAATATAACCCAACCCTCAACACCTGAACTGCCACACGTTTAAAGACTCAAATGTCAACAGCTGAATTCCCAGCACTTCAGAATTCAGATGCATGCAAAGATGGTGGGACCATCAGAATATCGATGAATGCTGGAGTTGGACAGCCCAAATCGCCAGAAGAAAGGGAAAAACCTACGATGCCATGAAATGGTAATCTGACTGTTGATTTGCGAAACCAACTATGGTCCACTGAAAATGGCTTCCCGGTGGGAAAAGAGAGAGGAGTGAGTTGAAGTTGGTTCCCGTGGGATCGGATCTCGAGTCATAATTCCAAACACGAGAAAACAGTATATACAACTAAAAACAGGATCTTAGGATTTTGCGAGGAGATACGATCTCGATTTTTGCCAATGTTTTGCGGTGACGTAGATGATAGATTGGGTAAAAAGCAAGTAAGAAGGCGAAACCCGTCTTGTCGGTGCGGAATCGTAGGTTGCCATGCACTGCACCTCCTCCTCCTTGCACACTTCAGCAAACGCACGCACAAAACACGCGCCCCGGCGCTTTGCTTCTCTTTTATTTATCTTCATTTTATAAGTGTAGTCTCGTACTTCCACGATATTCGTATCCAGTTCGATTCTTCACTTCCGGTTCATAACCATAAGGCAGCGGCTCCAATTAGACATCTGTGTGCCGAATTCGCCCCCACTAGCAGACCGGAATATGAAGTGCCTCGAGAGGTGTATTGTAGAAATTACCCGCACGCCGACACATACGGTGGCGCCGCCGCCGTTGATGGGTGACAGCTCTCGGGAATCGTCCCCTCCCACCATCTCCGGCTCTCTCCGGCTATGCCCGTCCTACTTTCAGGGATGTGAGTAATTAAAAAATAAATAAAAGATAAAATTTTTAAAAAGGGTGAATATTATGTAATATGATAGGGGTAAAGTGAGAATAAATATGATAGTTATGTGATAAAATAATTGAAATATATGGTAAAAATAAAAAGAGTAAAGTAACCAACCACTTAAGATGTCAATTATTTCGTGAAAAATATGCAGATAGAAGTGGAAAGTATGCTTTCCTCCCCACCCCTCTTATCAAATAGTTGCCTAGTTTTCTACCCATTTTATCTCCATCACACCATGCTCTACCCTGATGATACATGCTTTTAACAACGTATCCATGTCTTTTTGTGATTACCAAAAAAAAAACTTTTTCATTAGTAAAAAATTAAATTATTTTTATTTATGACAATAATTTTAAAAGTCTTTCTAAATACAAACACTTTTCAAAATTAATTTCATACATGACAATACTAAATGTTGGGTTAGATTTCAAAATCAAATGAGTTATAAATGAAAAAAGATGCTCTTAAAACCTAAGCATTGTCAAACTTAGTGATCTAAGAGCATTTTTTATAGTATTTAGGAGCATTTTTATCTATTTGCAATTCACTTAATTTTGAAATCTAACACTAATAGTGAGTATTGATGAACTTATTAGCTTAGATAAAAATAATTTAATTTTTCATTAGCAGGGATATTAATGCCCATAAAATGATTGCTATATAGCTACTAGTTCCAGAGTCAAATACATGATCTCCCGATCCATTTCCAATCTATAATACCATTGACATGAAAAGCTCAAGATAAACATTTTGGACATCAGAACACTGCAACTTGGTATTCCATTCTCCTTAAGCTAATGGTGGATCTCTCAAAGTTAATTGCTTATCAACAGTAGGGATGTTACAGGATCCAAACTCATAAAAAGTGCCAGAAGGAAGTATCCTACCATAAAACACTTAAAAGGAAGAGAGCTTGGTAGTGATGTGGTATGAGGTATTACACCACAACTATGCACAGGATAGAAATTTAGAGGACGTTTGGTAATGTAGATTTCGATGAGATTTGGGAATGAGGTGAGAGTAAGAAAGAATAATTTGAGAATCATGTGATTGATATGAATAATAAAGGTAAAGTTGTAATAAATAATATATCTGGAAGAAAAAATAATTGGAGTATAGAGTGAAGTTAGAAAATTAGGATTTGTTAAAGCATTTGTGTGAAAATGAATAGGATGTTTGTTCCCCACCAATTCTCATCTCGCACCATACATCACGTTATCAAATATTCCCTTAGCCCATTTCGTTAGTTTATGTATTGTGAAACATCTTTGACAAGTCTACAAGGTCTTTTTTAAGACTTTTCATTGCCCATCAATTTGCAAGTGGTAAGCAATACTAAACTTCAGCTTATTGCATTATTTCTTAAAAAAAAAATTCACTAAAACGCATTGAAAAAGAGAAGTCACAGTCAAAAAACAATTATGGTAGGGAAGCCATGTAAACGAACAATGCCTTGAATAAAGATTTTAGCAACAGATGCAACAATGTGATCTTAACCTAAAATAAGTTTACTTGGTTTGGAACCTTATTATTTGCAGACATTTTAGATTACCTTGAGCAGCTCTTTTCTACTAATGTTGTGACTAATTGCTTGCTCATGCAATTATTTTCCAATAGATTATCAATCTCAAGTAAATGTGCAGCTTATTTTAGGTTGACCTAAACTCGATCAATCCAACTTGATTTTTTTGGGGCTTGGATTTGATAATTTGGGAATTTATATCTATAAATTAGGTTGGGTTTTCGAGCCGGGGATTTGGTTGAAATTCCAATCTTAAAACCCAAATCTGAATTCTAATATGCGTTATGCATGACATATATGTCTTTAGCAGACATAAATACTGACTAACAGAAGTAAAGTTAAGGTTGAAACTTTAGAAATAAGACTGAATAACGGTAAGGATCCACATGTTACATTTTAGGTTTAAGTTTGGGTTTGGGTTGGTCTAAACTGGAGCCTTAATTACATGAGTGACGCCCCTAATCTAAACCGTTGCAAATATTATAGGGCATTTCATATCTGATTGTAATGGTATGGATAAGTCCGTATATATGCCCGTGTAGCCGAAAAAGGAGAAAAAGGAAGTCGGATGTAGAATAATCAATAAGAGCCTCACGATCATAGAATTACTTGATTAAGATACATCCTAAAGTTTATGTAATAGAGAATCGATGACATCACATTCATTGATTTTAAAATCGTATGGTGTTTTGTGCGTAGTAAGTAGTAACAGGTACAAGCTGCGAGGCAAGCTACATGCTACTGCTTGGAGGTCTGTTAGGCACAATAAACTAATGAAGAAAAATCATATGATTATAACATCCAAACCGTTCAATACATTTCTAGTCTGTTGGATAATAACCCCAGAAAGAGTTAAATCAATCTGCTTTATTATTTTTTCTTTATGTTAATCAATCCGTATTATTGGTTGGCAGTTTTATGGGGAGATCAGATAACCAACTGCAGATTTTTAAATAGTTAATATCTATTATTGCAAGGCTGGCGGCCTATGAATAGGCATGACTCACGAGGTGCTATCCCTCATCAATGTTCTCCTAGGGTATCTTTACGTCCTTTCGAGGAGATACATTGAATATTTTCTTTTAAATTTTTTTTTTTTTGTTGTGCAACCTATTTTTTATTTGAAAATGAAAGCATAGGCTCTTAGGCATGTTGGATCGCATGAGGGTTTGTATATACAACGTCCAGGCCGTCCTACAAGTACACTCCATGCAATATAAAAATTGCACAATTATGATTCTTCTAACGCCCGAATGGAGGACATGAGTTTAGATCATTGTGATTATTTTCACTTCCGGGCTTATCAGAGCGAGTTGAATTTTTTAGAGAGAATAAAAAATTTCATTTAGCAACTTGTTCTGTTGTTGCCTCGCGTATAGGAAAATGTTTCCTTTCTCTTTTTAATTGGTTAAAATAAAATTTTAGTAAAATACTTATGAATTTGTACTACAATTAGTTAATAAGATGACAAAAATAAAAGGATTTGGAGTTGATTTAAGGATGCCCATTTATATAAAAATCAATGTTGTAAAAAATGGATTGAACTGGCCGGTTCAACTAGTTCGACCAGAGCCCAGACGGATCCGATTCAACTAGTCCCAATTTGGGATATTCTAGAGTTCATTCGGTTTATTGAGCACCCGATCAAATAAGTTTGGGATTGCACTGAGTAAATCCATTTCTTTCCTACCCTCCTGCCTGCAGCTGCTGCCAATACAAATAGATTAGATATATGGATAATTGTGTAGAAATAATTGAAAACTAAAGTAATTATACAGTAAGAAATGAAGGAAAAATTAAAAAAGAAGATCATTGTGGAAAGCAAAAAGTTTTGAATTTAAAATTTTTTATGAAAAATAAAAAACTCCCAAAATGTTAATATACTGATTCAATCTTATTCTTAAAAGCAGTTGAACTGGAACCCATTAGTTGACCAGTTTGTAATCGATTGAGTTCTGATAACATTGATAAAAATATATTTACAATTCTAATATAGTAATACTCTTCGAAAATGTCAATCATAATAGATAAGCACTATATAACTTATTAGTAGGAGTGCTAATATAAATAGATTAAGATCAAGTTTTTTTTTAAACAGTTTAGCATTAAGCGTTTCCTTAAACCTGAATAACTTGACCCGGTTACACCCGGCTTACCAAGGCCTTCACTCTACGTTTTCCTTTATGAGAAGTTTTGATCATTGAAAATCTCTTAATGACTTTAATGACGAGAGAGTAGTACTCCAACTAATAAATTATATAAAAACCACGATCTTAGACTTGAACCGTTTAATATAAACAAATCGGATTAATGGGTTAGAAAAAAGATTGTTAACGGACTGAATTATAAAAAATAAAATATGATAAGCTATTTAAAATTATAATTTTACATAATTAATGAAGGCTTTTAATACGAACATTTAATTAAATTTAAAACATCAATTTTCATATGTATATATATATTTATCATTAAAATATTGATTTCATTATTCAGAAGCATGTACTTGTAAGATAGATATTAACATTTTATATGTTATGAATAGGTTTCGCAAATGGTGGAAGACTAAATGAAGATATTGCCAAATTTTTATAATTCTTACGTTTATTTATATTTCTCTCTATAGCGATTTCACTTCTTTTAAAAGAAAATTATAACTATTGAAATTTGCCAAAACATCCACACTTGCAAATTATATTTGTAAGAAAATGCTATCCTGGACGATTTTTAAGACTTCCATGAAAGCTAAAATTTGGCAAGTCAAAACTCTAGCCGAAGTGGAATTAAAATCAAGGGAAATTTTAATCTAATGATATATAGCATTGTATGGATTTACCAAGTTTAATTCGGTCAAGCTAGCTAAAGTCTTTAATTAAGCGGAATTTTTTTCCAAACAACGTTTATTTAGAAGCTGTAACAAATAGGTTGAAAATTGCAAAATAGCCAAAAGCCCTAATTAATTCTGAAGATTCTTAGCAAGCATCTAACGGTCATCTTGTTCATGATTACAATTAAATTAATGATGAGATGAGATGAGGTGAGGTGAGGTGGGATGGATAAAAAGTTCAGATGAGGAATAATTATTCGCTAAGAAATTAGAATAAGGAATTGAGCCGTGGAGGATATGAAAATTCGGCATGCAGAGAGAATCTAGTAATCAAAATTATCTTGAAATTGTCAACTCAACTTGTAAGTGATGTTACATAAAACCACAACGAAAACAACATCAAAGACAATGACATCAGGTCATCTACTACTATCATCATTAGTGCTCCACAATCTCACTGATATGAAATGACCTTGAAATCTAGGACGCATGCATGCACATCGAGCCTACTCGTGCATGACCCAAGCAAGAATATTAATAAGGTCACTTCCAGTAAAGTTAAACACGTACAATTAGAGATGGTAGTAAATTGAAATTGATCAGAATTGCTTTGCATCTATGGTATGATTAACTTAATTAGGAAATCATGACACTGAATGCACATGCAGTGTCTTCTTAAATTATTAAAAAGGAGAAATGATAGCATGACCCCTCTCCATCAGACCACTCATTGGATCCCCATCGCGAAGCTCCACACGCATGCAGGCAGCATAATCAACACCGTTGATTTCGTGGTCCCACCGTTCCCATCACTACACCCCTACAAATTAAGAAAAAGAAAAGAAAAAAGAAAGATCCAATAATGCACACCCAACGTGTCATGGATACGTGGGTGGGCCACATATCCTTGGCTTTGGAGGAAAACTAAAAAGAGGTGAGGGTAGCACGTGCGGGCTTGATCCGTAGATACGTGCGTGGAAAGGCTATTGGAGCTCGCCATCTTTTCTTTTGCCGGGGGAGGGGTAAGGTGTGATGTTTGAGAGACGTTGGCGAGTGGAGGTATCGAGTATCAAATGCACCCTCACCTCATCATCCCCACCCATTCCCAAAAGGTATTTCCCGTCTTAGTGTGACGTGGGGCCCATCCTAAAGAAGAAGATTCCATGCGGCGTAAAAAAATCATAAATAAATAAATAAACGGCGCCAAGCTGATTAAATTATTTGACCGCACGCCTCAAATTTCGTAGTATTTTCCAAGACGTCCACACATATTTACGTCCATGATTCAATATATGTATATCTTTAGTTTTGAGTTTATTTCTAAATTTTCTTTTCGTTTTATATATAACAAATTTTGTTATTTTTTGAAAAAAAAATTATATCTTATCTTACAACTCAAAGTATATCTTTTCACAACTCTTGCTCAACACTTGCAGATCTATCAAAAAATGTATCTATATGAAACATTGCCCCTGAAATGAAAGACAATACACTAGCAGAATCAAACTCAGAGGGTTCAACACAAAATGGATGAGACTTTACCAGCTGATTTAATCCCGTATGTTAGGAACTAACTTCCCTAATCCATTTTCTCATCCTAATTCAAATTCCGAACCTCACGCACTGATGAACTCACATGTCTTAATATCGACCACTTAATTATCCAAGTATTTGCTTAACCAGTTCATTTAAAGGCATTTATCTAAGTAGAAAATTAAGTTTTATCTAAACCACAAATGTGCATAGTTTCATTCGAAAATGCATAAATCAATATAATAAAATAATTTAATTTATGTTTCAATTTCAAAGCTATCTATTCAACATTTAAACCCTGTAAAACATCATAAAATCAAGCCTAAAAGGTGACTGAAATCTTTAGTGGTATACATAGTACATACTATTGAATTATACCTGTATTTAGTCAACAAAGCCTAACTATGTAGATGTAATTTTGTAAAACACTATCTATTTTGGTATTTAGTGACAATCGATGGAAAATTCACTTCGTATGTTGTATTTAAACATTATTTATTTAGTTAAGAAACTAAATTTATCCAAAATAAAGATGTGGACAAATCTATTTTAAAAATATATATTCTTATATATTATAATAAATCCTTAGATTTTTTACATGAATTAAAATGTAACAATCTTTTGTAGAATCATTTATGTAATAATCTTTTATAGAATTATTTATCCATGAATAAGTGATATTTTTGACATTATATGAGCTTATTTGGAATTGATAAATTTTCCGAATGAAAAGTTATTAGTGTAAAAAATTTTGAAATGAAAAAAAATGATGTAATAGGATAGGATTAATAATAAAGAATAAAGATAATAAATTTAAAATAGATAGGTTAGTTATATAGGTAATTGTGTAAAATGATTAAAAAGTAATATAGTTGTATAAGAAAATGTAAACAAATTAAAAATAAAGTAGTTGTAAAAAGTAAAAAATTTTGATTTAAAAATTTTTTATGTACCCAAACATGCTCTGTATATGTTAAAAATATAATTTTAAAATTAATTTTTAGCATTAGAAAATTTATTGCATTCGTTTTATATACTTTTGTAGATAGGGTCATGTACAATAATAATAATAAACAAAAGATAAAAAAATTCATAATTAGATAAATGATGTTAAATACAATTGATATGACCTAAGCGACTAAGCTCTAGCGTTGAGAGCACTAAGAGCTCAAAGCCAAAGCAACCCTTGCCTTACTAGTCTCTTGACAAGACCTTGAAGCGCATGAGCCTTTGTTTTTTTCTCTTACTAACTAGACATGTGTCCAGTGTCTTGCACTTCCATGGCCTATAGAACTAACAGAGAGATTGGAACTCATCACTTTACCACATGAAAAGACCAAGTATACACAACGCCGTGCAGGTTACCATCCGTGGCCACACATTGACCTCGTTTTAGATAAGTGATTGTTATTGTTTGACAAAACTTTGTAGCAAAACTATTTATTTTTTAGAAAATCATTTTGATTTTTAATGAGTATTTGTTCCTATGACTAGATAAATATATGTATATATACCTTACTCATAGCGTCTCCACAATGCAAATTGCGAACAAAATAAAGGATATTTACGAACAAGAAAGTGGTTATGAAGAATACCTTTCTAGATTGTACTACTATCTTCTTCTGTGCAAAGTTGAAATCATTTTTTTAGGAGACATTTTAATCTTCATTCTCCATAGTGAAATCTCTCTATTCCTATGGCTTTTCTAAAGACCACAACCCTCTTGAGACTTCCTTTTCCACCTACACTTTTATATCATTTTTTTGGAACACCTTGACCTATAGCATTGGCTCCCATCCACGGCAAACCTTTGATGTTTATGATGCTCCTTAACAACAAATGGAGTGAATTCGACATTAAGGCTATGTTACAAGTTATACAAGATTCTTGGATTGAATTTATATCATCATTTTTAGAATAATTTTTTAGTTCCTAAGACAGTTTTTTCAATTTTCAATACAAATTTACCCATTTCCAATACAATTTTACTCATTCCCAATACACATCATTACATTCTCATCCTTAATACAGATTCGATCCAAGAATTTTATATGATTTGGAATAGACCTTAAATATCAAAGTTAACGCATATATAGCGACCATTTCCCATCAAATTGTTACGCAATTCACTTTTTAAAAATTATAAAAATTGGAAAATGAAATTAATTTAGACTCATCTATTTAAAAATTAAAAGCTTACAAGATATTTAACAATTATTATTTTACATACATAAACGAAATTTACTTAGATACTTAGGTTCATCTATTCAAAATTCAAATGTTATAAAATATTTAATAGTAAAATATTTTAAATATATAAACGCTAAAAATAAAATGATTCGGGGTTCCTAGCAAACTAGACCATGGTAAAATTATATTTTAGTGGTAAATATCTTTTATCTAGCTAGGCCAGCTAACAAGGTTAATGAGGGTTGCCAAGAGTGTACTTTTATTGTAGTGTGAAAATGCATGACTAGCTAGTATGAAAGATCTCTTTACCCCATGAAACCTAATTACTTTCAAAGCCTCTAACCTAATGGACAGAATCGGTCACGAAGCAGGGCGTAGCCTGATTGTATTACATTGTGGATTAATGTATGTGGTCCTAGCTTCGCATCTGAAGAAGAGTAAATAACTCCATCTAAAGTAATAAAAAAAAAATGGACCGAATCAGCCATTTAACACCTCAATATTCCAATTTTGCTGGTGAATGCATTAATTTTGGTCAATTGAACGGTCAGGGATGGCCTAATAAGTAGCCAGCTATAGGTTCCCTGAACTGAAGGTTGGCATATTAGCAAGTAAGATTGCACAATATTGGAGATGGGATGAGCCTGGCTGCCCCTTTTCCATGTGTTGATGTCGGATGGAGAAGGAATAGTCAGAGGCATTTTCCATTATGGTGGCAGACCGCTGGTAAAATCAATCTCCCATTATTTTTTCTTGTCCGGCCTCGCGGATACATGTTTTTGTGATATAGATCACGTAACATCCTCAGTACTCGGCACTACTCAAAGCATTCTGACATTGTCCAATTTCATAAGTGTTGGCTTCCATGGTCCAAAATTCCAAGGCCAAAATAAACTCGACATCAGTCTTTGGCTTTTGCAAATTGATTCTTCAATTTTGGGCTAGCGATCTCACCTCCTGTGCACATCGTTACGTATAGCTCCGGATTATCAAAAATGGAATGAGACTTGGATGAAGAAGAATTGTGGAGTAATCATGCTGATGATGGGAAAAGTAGTATGGGAAATAAGAATATTAAAATTATCGTTTATTGGAAAATTAAAATTTTTTTTATTAAAAGCAACGTTTTTTAGAATGGAAAATCCTATCTCATTCTATTCTATTGGATAATTTGAACAGGTCAAAAGCTGGATGATCCTTAATAGGGCCCTAAGCAGCTAAGCTGGTGCAAGAGAATAATTTTAATTTTTTTAATTTTATATCTTTCAAA
The DNA here is from genome assembly GCA_030490835.1 of Annona cherimola. Classification (NCBI taxonomy): domain Eukaryota; kingdom Viridiplantae; phylum Streptophyta; class Magnoliopsida; order Magnoliales; family Annonaceae; genus Annona; species Annona cherimola. The sequence goes on from CM059971.1 coordinate 109,137,334, forward strand.
GATAATTTTTGAACCCAGAGTAATTAACATCTCAGGTGCGTTTGGGTGCATCTCCAAGAAAGTAATTCGAGAGAGGATCCAATGGAGGCCGTTACTTCTCTCACAGTTAAAACTCGATAGAACTGTGTAAATATTTTATTTATAATATATAATATCCATAAAACCTGTTTTATTTTATTCGAAATTTGACATCATGAATTAAAATTTTAGAATATAAAATTTAGGTGATTTTAAAATGCTGAAATATTTATTTTTCGATAGTTCAATTCTTATTTCTATATATAATATTATCTAGCTATATAATACTAACTATTAACTGTAATTTTGCAAAGTAACTTAATTTATTCACAAGAAATAATTAATACATGGTTTAAATCTTAATTATATTTAACCAAGCGCCCAGTTTTAAAACTTTTCCGATTGCTTCCACCTAATCGGCTTCCCTAATAACTACAATTTTAACCGATATGAACATACTTTTTAAATACGCTCTATCCAAAAATAAAATTCTATTGAAATTTTTTTTTATTGAATTGTTGTCTTACATATGCATACATATACATATGGGTGTCAATCCCATATATACGACCCCGGCTGTCAAAAATTATTTTAATTATTTATAGAAGTGTGGACTTCGCTTAGTTCTTGCATACGGAAATTGATATTTTATTTTAAAAAATAAAAAAATTCAAAAAATTGTCAACTTTAATAAGCAACCAAATCTACTTGGGATCTACACTTTGATCAAAAATTAATTTTTTTTTTTTTTTACCACCTGTCAATCCCTTAGACGGCAGCCGCATGGCATGGGCACGATATATAAAAAAAATGTTTCCCTTTCAGCCCACTTTCAATCGCGCATTACATAGCATTCTACCGACACGAACCCTTACTAATAATTAATCTCAAAACTTAATTGGGACTAAAAAATGCTTAGGACGTTTGATATTGATCTCCGTTTTTCCCCTAAGAATGACATGGAATTTTCATCAAAATTTTCCTCGGCTTACGGGCATGTGATTGGCGTGAGGGAGGCCGAACGTGAGACGCGCAGTCTAGGAAGCTAAAGCACCAGTCAATCATGCAAGACGGCTTGATAGAGAAACTTGGAATGTCTTGGTTGTCACGGCCCACTCACCGTTTGCTAGGATTTCGTACACCACGTCCTTCAGCATCAAAATCTTGTATGTTTAGCTTATTACTGCCAACTTAATTCCTTGGGAATATTTTCCATCTCTCCAAATTAATCAAGCCGATCGAGCATGGAGGGCGGGATGGAGCAGAGCAATTAGATGCCTGGAGCTGAGCTGAGTCGAGTCGAGTCGAGTCGAGCTGAGCTGGGTTTTCGTGTGGCTGTGCTAGGCGAAGCATAATGCGTACAGCTGTAGGGTCACCATCATTTGGCAAGATGGTGGCAAACTTTGAGGGTACCGCTGGAAGAAGGGTGAGATGAAGATGCTTTATTTTGGGCTTATCCGAGAAAGGGGAAGTGGGGCCCAGTGTGTAGAGGGCGAGAGGAACATATTCCGAATTTTTCCAAAGTGGCGTCGGCTGTCAAAATCCCCCCGTTAATCATTATCCTCCCCACTAAACAAGGTGTGTTTTGGGGAAAGATTAGGGGAAAAGAGGTTCCGGTGAAATAAAAAGGCATTTCGGTTCCCCATCTTCCATGCTGCCAACTGCCACGTTGAAACAAATTCACCCCACTAATAAGTGTACGTGTGCATTGAATGTGGAAAGATTGCATGCCTTTCTATAACAATTTAGGATGTGTTCGTCAATGAGTACAAAATGTCAATTTAAAATTTTTCACTCTCCATAAATATCATATTTTTTAATCATTTTTTCATATTTTTCTATATAACTACCTTATTTTTCAATCGTTTCTAAACAATTGCCTATACAACTAACCTATTTATTTTTACTTTATCTTCTTTAGTTCTCATCATTATCTCTATCATATCACATCATTTGATAACTTTTATTCTCCAAAATTTTTCATCAAAATTTTTTTCTATTCCCAAACACACCCTCACTTGTTATTATTATCCTTATTGATTCTGTAACAGTGCCCCCTATTTACCAACTTTGTTTCAAAATATCCTTATTATCAATTTTAATTGAATTTTATTGTCAGCTTATACATTACCAAAATTAACAAACCTATAAATCAATATTCGTAGTTCGTGAGCTACTACTCGATTTTGACAGCACAGGGTCGGCTAAATCTAACCGGCTTAACTTTGACCAACACAAAAAATTCTTTAACTTCCTTTGACATGGGTATTTTTTGTAAGACTAATGATGCAATACACGCACCAAGGCCTCCAGCCACTTTTTTTCAACTTTTAAATATTCTTAAAATTTAAACTATTTATTCTGTTTAAAACATGTTAATAACAATAATTTTTTTGACAAATTTATGTTTGTTAAAAATACCGTCTTTTCTCAAGGTGAAAAAAATAACATCTTTTGAGAGCAAATGGCCTACTAAATTTTTTTAAATGTACAATATATAATATATAAAAGTTTATAATACTTGAACTAAATAATTACTCATTTTAAAAAATAATTATTGTGATAGAGTGAAATGCTAGAGAGGAAAATTCAAATTTTCTTCTAATTATTGTCTTTTTTTTAATTAACTTTCTTTATGTTATGACTTAGAACATAGTTATTGGGACATATGAAATGAGAGTAGCATAATTAAGAATGTTAAGGTGAATAAGTAGTAAAATAAAAAGATTAAATTAAAAATGTAGTAACTTGAACCAATCTAAATGTGAAATTAATAGATGATAAATTGAGAAAAAATAAACTAAGGTGGTTTGATTGTGTTAAGCAAGACTCGAAAGGACACTAGTTACGAGCGTCGTATTTATTAATTTGGAAGACAATAAGAGAGAGACTGAAAAAAGCATAGATGAAAGTAATTAAAAATATAAAAATACTAAATATTATTGAAAGATTAATCGTAAAAAATAGCACAGTAGAATTCATGCAGCTGACCTACTTAAATGAAAAATAGATTATGATAATGATGATGACGATTATGATTTATGTTATGATTTACATCTTTTTTAAAAAATTATTTTTATTTCCTTACATCTCCACTGATTCCCTCAAACAACCACCAGTCAGATATTATTCTGCGGTTTTCTCACTCAAGTTGATGTCAACAAATATGCATCTTGTTCAAAGCACTCACGAACAAAGAAAAAACAGAGGAAAGTTGCTAGCTTGTCCACTAAATAAAACGTGGGTCTTTCTGCAATTTTCGCAGACATAGACAAGTTGATCTTTTCTGAAGACAGGAAGGTGGGTGGGGCAATTGTTGAGTAGAAAATGACCAATTTCACGGATGAGATTGGTGGACTGCGCCAATGTCTCCCATGGCCAGGGCTGAATCGGAAGGGAGGGATGAGTGGTGTTCCGGGAGTGCGAGCGTGTGTGCGCACCCAGCAGACAAAAATCCCGTTTCAATGGGAGAAGGAGGGGAGGGAAGAGGTGGGGGTGTGTGCTGAGTGGGGCTATTTGCTATTGGGCGGGCGAAGAAGGAAAGTATCTTGTTTTTATTTATTTATTTATTTATTATTATTATTATTATTAACGTGGGATCTGGCTAAAATGGAAGGGAAGCTAAGTCCTGTTCCTGTGGTGGGCTCCAAAACGCACCGCAAGCTCGAATTAATGAATAGCGGGTGGGCGTCGTCGTAGCAGCAGTGGACCCTTTATCCTCCTGTCACTTTGGACGGTTTACAGAACCCTGTAATACAATGAGAGAAATATATTCCTTCTTGGCTTTAAACCATATCTTAGGATGATCTGATGAAATTAGACCCTAGATTTTGGTTTCTGACGCAAAATAAAATACTAGTTCCCAGAGGTCACTATCGAGCTTGAGTTTCAGAGCATTAGGAAGAAGGATATTTTAAATTTCCACTGACTAGCACCGCTGGTATATGCTTCCCTAGCTAAGTTGAAGATGGAGGAATAGCTAACATCACAATATTTTTAACATATAGCTCAATTAGTAAGCTGGAAGCAGTAAATGAAGGAAGATGATCAACTTAGGCTGCTAAAAAAACATATTTTTCGATTTTTTTTTCATTTTTTAAAAAAACATATTAAGCTAGGCGTATGAAATTTATAAATCAAGTTTATTATTTTTAAATTTTTTTAAAAAAAGTGGCATTATCATAATTTTCAGATGACAGAAAATTACAACAGTACTATTATGTTGAAATTTTTTAAAAAATACTTTAAAATATCCACAAATAATAAAATGTCGTTATAAATTCAAACACTTAGCTTAACATGTTTATAAAAAAAATACTAAAAATATATTTTTTAGCAGGCCTAAATAAGGCCTTAGTGAAGCCAGCCTAGGAGGATCGGCCCTCGTAAATAAATGCCAAATGAATTGCCTTTTCCTGCCAAATGAATCACTATTTTGTGCACATTTCCATTTTTCAAACGAGACTTGAAAGCATGTTACGGCCCTACTACCGATCATTCAATTAATTAATAGAACAAACTTTCATTTAGGCAGCCATTTTTTTTCTGGGTGTTTATGGACAAGAGAAAGTGGGATTTTTATTTTCCCCGGTTTGCATGCATGGAAATGCTTAATGGAGTCGTGTTGTCGGGGGAGATTAAGACTTCAAAATAGTTGTAAAGAATAATTTGGAAAGAAGCGAAAATCTTAATTTAATCAGACAAAATGTCATGTCACATTCACGTCCCAAGAAATGCTTTGAGCGCATGCTCTTCCTATTTAAACAGCTCTGATAATTCTTTTCTATGCAAAATGGAGTCGTTTTTATCTGATGATCTCTTGCATTCAATGTATTCTCGGATAACGCTCAACAGTTCGATAGAGCTGTGCTGATGAACGTGGGACATGATGCAGAAAAAGGGCAGAGCCTGAACCTTTGATGAGGGCATGGAGAGAGGCATCCTATTATTCGAGGAAGGGCAATCATTTAAAAATAAATTATATTCTAAGGAGTTTTTAAATTTTTCAATGAGGATTTTACAATTTTTAATATCTTGCTAATGTGGCAGCAACAAACGTCAACAAACCGATATGGGCGAATATTATTGGCTACCAATATTTTTTTACTTGATAGAATTTGTCGAATTGAATTAAGGACTTGTTTTTGTTTTCTTGCATATTGCCACAGCACTTAAAAACAAACTCAAGGCGTACTTGATTTCTAGGAATCCTTGAAACCATGGCACTAGCTTGTAGCTTTTTGATATGACTTAGTTTGAAAATTAATATATGAGCAGTGAAAATAAGTCATGTTTCGTTGTTTTCAACTTTGAGGCTTATTTACCAATTTTGATAAATGTTCTATAATTTGCTAATTGCTAATTCATTTTTATGCAGTTCAGTTGTCTCTACCTCGCAAAGTTATCTCCACATATTCTTTTCTTAGTAACAATTTTCATATTTGCAAATTTATTAATATTCTAATTACTTTACTTTACTTTAATTTTAATTATTTTCGATTTTAAAATTCTTCACGTTAGTGTAGACATTTATTTGCCAAATTAAATTTTGAAATATTTATTTTAACCTATTCAAATATTTTAAGGGTAAAAGTTCAATACATATTAATTTACATATCGAGCCTTAATATATATAGGTATTTTCATCTATCCTTTATCCTTTTCATTTTTATGTGACCTTATTTGTATTTAGTTCATATATCGAAACATATTATTTTAAAAGTTTTAGGTATTTTTATAATTTTAAAAATCAACAATTTCACACTCATCGACGAGGTGAAAATTGAGGATTATTGAAATTATACAAAATTCAAAATGGTGAGTTTTGGTTAGGGGTGCAACTTGGTACCGGGTCGGTCCGAACCCGCCCGACCCGACCCGGTATCAAAACCAAAAATGGGTTTTATTTTTAAGATTTTTTTCAAAATAAACCCGGTTTCAACCCGACCCGTAAAAACCCGAAACCAAAACCGGGTTCGCACCAACCCGGTACCAAAACCCGACCCGGTCCGAACCCAATGTAGTTTATATAATTTTTTCATCAATTATACATGCTTTTTTGTAATATTAATATATATACATGTTTTAGGCATTACTAACTCTAATTCAGACAAATCACCTCTTTCTTCATTATCAAAGCATACTTGAGGTAACTTAATTTCTAGGATGATTTTTTATAATTATTATCTTCTTATTATTAACAGTTACATGTATTTTTTCGTCTCGGTTGATGCATATTATTTTCAAATATGTAAATCGAGGAGGAAGAACTTGACATTAGAAATATAGATGAAAATCAAGGGAGAAATTACTTGGAAGTCTTCGAATAGTTTTTTAGTTTTTTTGGAAACTTTGGAGACATGAACTCATTTGAAATTTGAATTTGTTTAAAAGTAGATATAAACTTATTTAAACTTGAGATTTGTTTATATTGTCATTTTAAATTTGTATTGCACTTAAATTAGATTGGAATGTTGAACCATTATGCTTAATGTAGTTAGATTTAGTTACTTTGAATAACTGTTATGTGGATTATATTTTAATTTGAGTCGACATGATAAATCTATTTCATATTATGCTTTCTATTAGTACGAGAAATCTGTTAATTTGAATTTCAGATTGTAGTATAAATTTGATTCATATTTTAAGTTTATTAATATGACAAGTGGTCAATTTTTACTTTAGCAATTTGTATGATAAATATTCAGTTTGAATTCAATTTCAGCAATTTGTACGATAATGTTTAGTTTCAACTACAAAGTTGGTATGATATGTTCATTTTCTATTTGGTATACTTGAGTCATTTCCATTAGCTATTAAATAAAAATGACCAACTAGTCATAAAACTAACTAATTTGTCATTTATTTGTGTCTATAAGGTGTTGAAAAATTGCTTGCAGAGTTCATTCAAAGAATATTGCAGAATTTAGCATGATGTTGCAGAATTCTTTGAAAGTATCTTGTAGAATTAAGCGTGAGGCTTGACTTCATAAACACATGTATGTATATTTCAATAATTTTCTTTTAGATTACAACTGAATTTGGAAAAAAATAGTTTATTGGTAACCCGAATTCAAACCCGAAACCAAACCGAAACCAATGCGAACCCGACCCGAACCCGGTCCGAACCCGAATTACATTCTTAGGGTTTGGGTTTGGGTTTACTCCAACCCGGTTGGCTTAGGGTTTGGGTTCACTCAAACCCGGTATAACCCGACCCGAGTTGCACCCCTAGTTTTGGTGCATATGAATGTCAGTAAGTCAGATCAAACCTAGGGGCGCAACTTGGGCTGGGTTCGGCCCGAACCCGGCCCACTGAACCCGAAAAAATGTAATGCTGAAACTCTAAACATTTCAACCCGAGCCCGATTTTTTGGGCCCAAACCCGGACCGAATTCAAATAGGTCTCGGTTTCAAGTTCAGGCAAGCTCGAACCCGAATTTGCATTTATATAAAATATATAATTTATATTATAATAATAATATATTACTGATGGATGGATGATGGACAACAGGAGTGCGGCATCGCAGACATGAACAGCTCATCGCCGAGACAATTTAACGTCTTAAGTGATTTTAACAAAATACTTATTCTCAATTTACATTACGATACAGGTCCAACAGTTTTTTTAAAAAAATTTACTATTCACGCCTTTTCTACTGAAGCCTTTTGACCAACGAAATCCTGTGATACTAAATATTAAATGTTTTTGAGATCTTTTTTTCCAACGGGAAAATTTATGAGAACTTTAAAATTATAGTTGTAAAATAAGCTTAAAACAATAGATGAGTAAAAAAATACAATTAATGATTAATAATACATTTTTATCGACAACGTTTATACATAATTCATATTCTACTTGATACAAAGAGAATGCTCAAAACTGGTTTATTTTTTTCTATTCTTAAGCTGTATTTAAATTTTTCTTAGTTTCGTACAATAAATTATTTTTTAAACTTTATTATACAATAGATTTGTGATAAAAAACTATATATAAGATGAATAACAAATACATATTAATAGGAAAATGTCAACCCGAAACTCAACTCGAGTCCGAATTTCAAAAATAGGGTTAGGGCTGAGGTTTACAAATAGTGTTAGGGTTAGGGTTGAAGTTTTACAAATAGAGTTAGGGTTAGGGTTGAGGTGAACCCGAGTTTCATGAGCCCGAGTTGCACCCCTAATCAAACCGGGTGTCCAAATGTGAACCATAAACAAAATGGTCTGGTTGCATATAGTTTGTGTTATTTACTGAAAATCAGTAAAAACGACCAAGCCATGAAAAATCCAACCGTGGTCAAGCCTCCATTCGAAGACAAAGACACTTAGCTACTGTTGTTAGAATCGAAACTAGAGTTCAACGGTTTTTATCTCTAGTTTAACTGCTAGTCCAAACCGTTTTGAACATGTTGTTGATATAATATAAGTATAATATGATAACCAAATTAAATATTTTAGTTTATTGAAAATTTTAAAATATTAATTATAATGCTTAAAATAAACTAATGAGAAATTAGTTAATTGAATAAATTATGATGGATTGATTTTTGACCACGTATGATTTAGTTAAATTACTTCGCTTGAACATGACATGACATATTTCCAGATTCCTGTGTTTGTCTAATTATGTATTTATATTAATAATATGTGAAAAGAGTGCACGCTCTTTAAAGTTCAATAGCCATCTTACCAATTCATATAAGCGTGATTCAGAAGGAAAATAACACAGCGGGCATTGTTTTTGTAAAAAAGTCATTCCGCCAACATATGCATGCCAGCGAACCGAACCGAACCATGGTTCTGCCGTTTTTGTGGTTAAACCGTACAGTTTTTCGGTTTTCAATAGTTTTTTTTTTTTTTGCTAAAGTTAAAAACCACAGTTGAACTGAACTGTCTCTTTTTACCAACTCACGGTGCCGTTAGCAATCTTGCTGCACACCTTTTTCAATGCACTTTCAAACTGATATATATCGCCCATCGCAGTTATAATATTTAACCAATTTCAACTGACGGATAATGCTAAATCTTAGATTCTAACATATATATGATAATTATTTCATATTAGTGTTACAATTTAAAATGGCTTGAATGACGGTTAAATTAGTGAGGTGTGAACCAGACATGAAAATGGTTAAACTCAAAACTAGATTTTAAAAAACATTAACTAACAATTTGATTTTAACAACATTATAAGCATCTAACAATTTTTTTTTTTGAAGTAAAAAAATTAATAATAAGCAGCTAACATTTGGTTGTAAGATGATTGCATATATACTGTGGTACATACTTAAATGTAACCAAAGCTATGCTAAGTTGCTTCACGTATGAAGATTATGTATGGCTAAAACGTACGAGCTCCATACGTTACAGCGAAAAGCATTGTAACTTGTGAGAAACAATTCTGCATATAACATTATAAGTAGAACGTATTTGTTGCATATGGTTTTTATATATAATAAACAAGCATTTGCTGCATATAATGCTATACAGCTAACACACAGCCTAATTTTAGTTGTATTTATGCTTATTTATTGTATTTAGAGATATATGACCAACGATACGTAGTCATATAGTTGAAAATATTTGTTGCTTTTAATAATTTTTTAATCTGTTACAATTTTTTTACGAAAACAAATTTTAATTGTATATATTGATCTTCATTGTAGTGATAAAATAATGGTCTATGCTGCTGCATAAAATGTGGCATGTATGGAATTTTTGTTGGGTAAACAGCCCTAAGCAAACAAGGCTCTATAACCAAACAGCTGCATCCTAGATTTCCTTGCTGGCACCCCGCTTAACATTGTTTTCACATGATAAAACGAATTAGTGTGTATTTGTTGTGATCGCGAAAAGGAAAGAGAATCGAAGAAAGATGTTGAGTCGTCCCACTCACAAGCGGAATCTGTAAATGATATATATATAGAGAAAAGAGTACGTTTGGGACATTTAGGGAACCACGTATATATAAAGTGCAGCCATAGTGCTTCATGGTACTATAATTTTTTTAAAGAAAAAAATTCAGAACAAAAAAAAAAAAAAAAAACACTATCCAGCCGTTGGTTGTAGAGAGAGAGAGAGAGATCAGGGGCCCACCTGAAAGGTGATTGGACAAACAAGGAGAACTGCTTTCCAAGTGAACTTTCCCGTCACATATAAGACATTGTATCCGGACCATCTTCCACGTGTAATGGATCCCACATTTTCAAAGATCAGACCGGTCACGTGTAATGGATCCCACATTCCACGGGCCAACTACTCCGACGCCTCTTGTAATCAACGGTCCACACGTGATGAAAAATATGAATAATTTTTGTGGCGGGAATGAATAATTAAGGAAGGTCTCGATCCTTTTATTTGGTAAGACGTATATATAGGATACAGGAATGGCAACAAGATGGCACAGCGCTCGCATATGACACGATTGGATTGGCACCACCCTGTGGAGCCCACGAGGAGGAAAAATAAAGCCAATGATGCATGCAGCTCTAGACATCCCAGTCCATCACCACATGTGCCCGTCACTTCGATTTCTGTTGGACTAGACACGCCGTCGCAGCTACCACCTTCAGCTCGCTTCAGCAACCCATCCAGAATTGCAGCTCCAAGCTCCAAAACAACAAGGTTTGATAAAAGATAAATGTGGGCAGTTCGATTTGATTAAGTGCGTGTTGTGACTGGTTAAAGGGGCTTGAATTTGATGTGAAAATGGGATAAGGATGCAAATTTATGCATTAGCAATGGAAGAGCTTGTATTAAAACTACAGGCACTATTTGTTAATGTGGATAATGAGTGGGTGCAAAAGGTACTAGAGTGAGAATAAATAACGTAATTGTGTGAAAAAATAATTAAAAATTATATATTAATATAAAAAGTAGACTAATTAGATTGGTAATATCAAATTATTTTTAAAAAATATATGAGAAGATGTCAAAAAAGTTTACTTCCCACCCATACTCTTACCGAACCAAATAATAAAAAGTTTAAACGAAAATTGAAAAAGACCATCTTGAAATTTTTCTTCATCTCATACGTCTCGTTCAAGGTTCTTAGATGCTTCGAAATATCCCAGTCATACACAGTAATAAACGAAAACAAGTTATTACACGTTAAAAAAAAGTATAGGCTTTTACTTACTTCATATTAAAGTTAGTTTGGAAATGAAGCAAAAAAAAAAAAAGGAAAAATTTTCGAAAAAAAGGGAGAGGATAATGTGATGGAAAGTGGGGTAATGGTTAAAAGTAAAATAATAAGGGTCCGTTTGTTAAACTTTAAGACCTTTTAATACAAGATTTTTTACTTTTCACGATTATCATATTTTTTAATTATTTTTTAACTTATTCCTGTACAATTATCATACTTTTCAATCATTTATATACAACACATATACATCTATCTATTTTAACTTTAAGGTGTGTTTGGTAATAAGTAAAAGTTGTCAAGTTAAAACTTTTCAATTTAAAACCTTTCATTCTCCATAATTACTCTATTTTTAATCATTTCTTCACATTTTTCTATACAACTATCCTACTTTTCAATCATTTTTACACAATTACCAACACAACTAACCTATCTATTTCAACTTTGTCCTATTTATTCCTCATCATTACCCCTGTCATATCACATTATTTGACAACTTCTACTTTCTACAACTTTTCATTAAAAGTTTTATCTATTCCCAAATACACCCTTATTCTCTCTACTCTTTATTATTACTTATATCATATTACATTATTTTCTCTTATTTTTAAATTTTTTACACCAAAAATTTTTCATCAAAATTTTTATTACTTACAAAACACATCTTAAAAATAAAAAACTTATACTTTTTACAGTGATAAAAAATATTTATTTTATTATGAAAATTTTATAGTTTTATGAGTTTTCGTTTAACTCTTCTACATTGGGAAATTTAATAATATTTTAAATTCATCTAGTATTTTTTACTTTTGAAAATAAATAAAAGGGCATGACCTGTGGCTGTTTCTATTTAAAAATAAAAATAAAAATACTAAATAAATTTTCAAACAAACAAATTTCATGAGATGAAATACTTAAGTATGGTCTACTATTTATAATTTTTACAAATACTTTTCTGGTTTTCTATAAATCGTCTAATTTACAAGCAACCATATAAAATCAAAACACCGATAAAATACAGGTCGTGGTTAGAAGTAAATATATGAAAATCTGAGCCCTTGTTTAGTTTCTCCGGAATAAATATGCGAGCCTAAGCTTATTTTTTCTAAATATATAATTTTTATAGTTTAAAAATTTTAGATTTTTTATAAAAATTCTATAACAGACAAAATAGGCGCAATTCATGCGTGATTTCATATATGAGGGCCATACTCATGAAACATTTCACATAATTGCATATAAAAATTGAAAATAGCTTTATAGTTGTTCATTTTAAATTTCAAAAAATTAAAATTTTAAACATAACATTTATATATTTAGAAATATAAGCTTGGCCCACATATCTTTTCTAAAAAAAATTTAAAAACCCTGGATGCTTGCTGGAGCTCCATGCATAGTTGTCAAAGGCGCGCCTGGGCGTGCACGCAGACGCAAGGCGCGGTCAGGTGCAAGAGCTGCGCCATTACACATCGACAGGCGCAAGGCTTAAAGAAAGCTCTCTTGGGTGAGCACCTAGGAGCCAAAGCGAGCACGCGCTTGTGCACTTCTCATGCGCCACTCGTGGGTGAAAGTGGGACTATGGGAGGAAATCATTTTTAATAAATAAAATAAAAAAATGCTTAAATATAAAAAATTAAAAAGCCAACGATTTAGGGTTGGTCAACGAAAGGGGGACAAGGGCAAAAAAACGAAAAAGGAGCGAGAAAAATTCAATTTCCGATCGATCAAAGCTACCATCGGTCGTTGTTGCTATTACCAGAGAAGAAAGATCTTCCGCCGTCGGCCACTGTAGCTGCTTCTACCGTTGTCGATCCGTCATTTCTGGCTGCAAACTGTCATCGATGTCTGCCGGTTACGAAGAAGAAAGATATTCTTCTTCTTCTGTCGTTGCTGCCACTATTGTATTCTTCTTCTTCTTCTTCTTCTTCTTCTTCTTCTATTGTTGTCATCGTCGCCGCTGCTCCTCCTCCTCTATTTTTGAGTTTCGACTTTCTGGTTCTCCTCGTCCTCCTCTATTTTTGTCGTCGTCGCCGCCGCCGTCACTCCTCTTCTGTTTTCGACTTTTCGGTTCTCCTCCTCTGCTCTTTGTTCTTCTCTCTATTTTTTTCTTTCTATGGCTTGTAAAACTGTCATCAACTAGCATGCTGCTGTCGGTTGCTAATCTCATGGCCTGCAAAACTGTTTTAATTTAATTTTTGTGCCATTATTGCCAGTTGCTACCGATTATATTACTGCTGTATTTTTATTTTTTCTTCCTTTTTAATTTAATGTTTGTGTCATTGCTAGTGTCAATTATACTGTTGTTGCTTATTATATTGTTGATGTATTTTTTTATTTGATAGTATTATATTATTACGTGTTTAGGATTTTTTTAATTTAATTTAATTACTTGTTTTATGTTGTTGTGTTGTCGTGTGCCATTGTGCCTGTTAAAAATGGAATTCAAATACATGCATAATTTAATTTAATCACTTATTGTTGTCATATGTTACTATGTGTCTATATCTATATCTATATCTATCTAGTGTTAAATACTTAAAATGTTGTTGCTGCCCGCTGTTATGGCCCTTTACTCATTAATTTTACTTTTTGTTTGTTGTTATTAAAATATTTTTTTGTGAATTAGATACTTCTTAATATATCATTATGAGTAATGAAAAGAAGGACCTAGCTTGGAAGTACTCAACTTTAAAAAACCAAAAGGATGTAAATACGATTACATGCAATTTTTGCGGAAAGGTGACAAAGGGAGGCATTTACCGAGCTAAGCAACACTTAGTAGGAAGATTTAGGAATGTTGCAACTTGCAAACAATGCCCAGATTATGTGAAGAGGAATTAAAGGAGTACATGATGAGAAAGAAGGAAGAAAAGAAGCAAATAAAGTTAGTCCCTAATTTCGATTCATATGAATTTAGAGAAGAGGAAGAAAAAGATGTTGCTTTCGTTGAAATAAGTAGCAAAAGAGCACCATCATCTAGTGTTGGAAGCAAAATATCACCATTACTTTCAAAGAGGCCAAAACAAAGAGGGCCTATGGACACATTTTGCACACCCGATTCAGAGAAAAAAGTGGAGAGAAGGAAGGCAAAAAAGGGCAAGTAAAATACCATAAATAATGCATACAAGTAGGGGTGCAACTTGGGTCGGGTACCCACCGGGTCACCCGATGGGTACCCTAAATAGGGTCGGTTCGTTTCCACCTTTATTACTCGTAGGGTTGGTTCGGTTCCAGTTAAAAATTATCCGGTAGGATTTGGGTAGGGTCGGTTTCAGGTTCTGGGTACCCGGAACCGACCCGTATATAATAATATTAATATATATTCATATTTAGTCATCGGCGTTGGCTACTTGGCTCGTTTACCCTATTCAGATTTCGGCGACGCGAACAATGGAAAATCCGGCAGCGATCCTTCTCCCATGAAAATCCGGCAGCGATCCTTCTCCCGTGAAAATCCGGCGACTCGACCACACGATGGTCATCGTGGATTCCGGAAGAAGCGCCCCCAAGCACTCACAAATCACCACCCCTCTATTAAAATTGCGGCATCAACCGCACGAGAGCCGCACACATCCATTTAAACCAACAGCCACCTGTAGCAGACTGCAGATCCGGAAACGCCATCGCTGCTTGCCTAGTTGCCTCGCCCCTGCCTCTTCAGATCTCTACAGTCTACGCTGCTGGCCTGCTGCTTGCCTCACCCCTGCTCCAAATCTGGAAACGCCATTGCCTCTAACGAGTGACTCCATCGCCTCCGACGCGGGGAATTTCTGCTCTCGCCGGAAACGACCTCCCAGGCTTGATTTAGGGATTTAGGGATTTGATTTGGGGATTTCGCAGTCGTGGGGAATCTCTGATCCCGTTGTTGTAGCACCAGTGAATGCCCTATTTCCTTGCAACTGCCGGTTGCTGGACACGCCATCTCGCCATCGCCGGACGCCACCTGTTGCAATAGGTTGAATGATTTTTCTTCTGTATCATACAACAAGGTGAAATTCTTTTTTCCTGCTCAAATGCTTCCCAATTCACAGATTTATGCTACTCTATGCATTCGTTAATATTTTGATTTAATCTGTATATTAATGTAATATATGATTAGATTGTGCGTGATGTGGCTACTGGCTACTCTACACTGAGACATCATTCTTAGAACATAAATATGTTTGTTATATTTATATGCTTATATGGGTTGACGATTGCAGAAGATTACATGTAATTGATTATTTATTTTGCAATATCTAGACGGTTAATTGCATATAATTGATTGAGCATTAATATGATAGATATATTTGAATGCGTGGCTTTTTTAGGAACCGATTTGGAACCGAATCGGAACCGATCCGCTGTTGAAAAAATTGGGTAGGATAGACTCTGGACCGACCCGACCTAAAATAGGGTAGGGTAGAAGGTTTTAAAGAATGGGTAAGGGTAGGTTCCACCCCTACCCGGACCTACCCGACCCAAGTTGCACCCCTACATACAAGAAAGAGGTAAGGGAGTGTCCATGCAAGCAGTTTTGCAGATGGATTGATAATGCAAGTATTCCTTTTAATGCAATCAAATATGATAGTTTTGTTGTGAGTATTGAAGCAATTGGGCAATTTGGCCTTGGAATGAAGCCCCCTTCCTATCATGAAGCTAGGGTGGGTCACTTTTTTGAATAAGAAGTTAGATATCACAAATAACTTAATTAAATATTACAAGGTAGAATGGGCCAAAAATGGATGGTCCATTCCGATAAATGGGTGGAAGGATAAAATAGAAAGAACTCTAATTAATTTTTTGGTGAATTGTCCTAAGGGGACAATGTTTGTGGAATCCATAGATGTCTCGTCCTATGCAAAGACTAGTCAAAAGATGTTTGAGTTATTAGATAAATTTATGAAAAAAATTGAAAAAGAAAATGCAATTCAAGTCGTCACAAATAGTGCATCTAACAATGCAATGGCAAGTAAAACATAATTTCTTATTTAAATTTATTTTTGTGCTATTTTGATAATTATTTTAATATTTTTCTAAAGTATGTTTGAATTAATGTATTTAGGAATGTTGTTGGAGGTCAAATATCCTCATTTATATTGAACATCATGTGCTACTCATTACTTGGATCTAATGTTGGAGGATATTTAGAAGATAAAAGAATTTCACACAACAATGAAGAACGCAGTCACATTAAGTGGCTATATATATAACCATTCAAGCTTATTGAATTTGATGAGGAGATTCACAAGGCAAAAAGAGTTGCTTCGGCTAGCAAGACAAGATTTGGAACTGCTTTCATCATGCTTTCAAACATTCGCCGCCAAAAGAATAATTTGAGAAAAATGTTTACTTCAGAAGAATGAACCACAAGTAAATAGACAAGGGAGCGATAAGGAAAAAAGATAACGTAAATTGTTATGAGTTATTCTTTTTGGAATCATGTTGTGCATTCATTGAAGGTTGCAAGTCCTCTTGTTCAAGTCTTGCGGTTAGTGGATGGGGAGAGGAAGCCTTCAATGAAATATATTTATGAGGCAATGGAGAGGGCTAAAGCTGCAAATGCAAAGTCTTTCTAAGACAATGAAGATGAATATAAAGATATCTTCACTATTATTAATTGGAAGTGGAATGTCCAACTTCATCGCCCATTGCATGCAGCTGGGTACTTTTTGAATCTAAAATATTTCTATTCAAATCTCGACATTGAATCGAATGAAAGGGTGGCAACGGGTTTATATACGTTTATTTCAAGATTGGTATGTGATTCAACTGTTCAAGATAAAATTTTAGATGAGTTGACATTATATACAAAAGTTGAGGGTCTTTTCGGGATGAGCATAGCTATAAGGCATATAACTACTAAAGCATTGGTACTTATATATATCTATCTATCTATAATGCATTCATAAGTTAAAATTTATTTGTTTATTGAGTTATCCAAAATCCATTTCTAACAACTTATTTTTAACAGTTGACTGGTGGGGTTGTTATGGTGCTTCAAGTGCAAATTTACAGAAGTTTGCCCAGAAAGTTCTCAGTTTAACTTATAGCTCTTCTAGATGTGAAAGAAATTGGAGCGTATTTGAAAATATAAGTGCTAAGTAACAAAGTATTTAAAAATTAAATATTAAGTTATTGTTATTATTTTATATATTATTGCAGCTTCACAGTAAAAAAAAAAAAATAGACTAGAGCAAGTTCATTTGAATGACTTGGGGTTTATCAAGTATAATAGAGCATTAAGGCGAAGATACAAGTCATGTGATACCATTGACCCAATTACATTGAAAGATATTGATGATAACAATGAATGGTTGGTTGGAAACATGGAAGGATCTTCAGATGCAGAAGATGACTATGTTTTTTAAGATGATTCTTTAACACGAGATGATGTGGCTAGAGCTGCTAGTGTCGAGGAGACAACTCGTCCTCTTAGATCAACTTCTGCATCAAGAGGTTCAAAATTTGTTTCATCTTCTTCTTCATTGAATCCAATAGCAATAAAGAATGAAGACTCAAAAAAAGAAGATGCTAAATGATATAAATTTAATGATGATGAGAGTGATGTACTACTTTTTGATGATGATGAAGATTCGTAGTTTTAAAACTTTTTTTTGGAATTTTGAGTGTTTGAACTTCAACTTAATATTGTTGTTTTTTTTTACGAATGGAGAACTTAGAATTTCTTATGCACCATGAATCTAATCATATTCAAAATCATATTACTATATTGAAATAAGAATTATGGTTGTTATATGATAGCCAGAGTTGCACCCTTACCCCTCATTGAATTCAAAACTCCTCTTTTAGATCCAACCAAATGTGACCTTAAAATAGCTTTTTGCGTTGACGGCGATTAGAAGAACAGGATTTGGGCGTTCCACTGAAATGAGCTGGAGCCTCCTGGATTCAGTGCAGATCGGCAAATTGCCATTCGAGACGTCAAATCCATATCGAATTGCTGATGTTTGTTGCATGCTAACCCAACCCACTCCCACCAACGGCCGAGATGAAATAATTAAGATGCCCGCCCATCTCCGGCCATCCAATCAAAAACTATTCGCCAATTGAATTAAACTGCTTTCGTAGAGGTGGGTTTCCCCGGTCCAATCGATGTGATTTTCCAATCTCACATATCAATCTCGAAAATCATATAATACAGTACGGGCATCTAGCTGGAAATATTCCCATCGACCTTGGTTGGTTTGGGCCACACCAAATACACCCTCAAATTCAAAATAATAATAGTAATAACTGAATACCATCAGCACCACGAAATCTATGGCCCCACTAATTTTACACAGGCAAAGAAATAATAAAATTGCGGATCATATGGTCAACTGGTTCCAATAGGTGGACGACCGACAATATAAACCATCATACAGATGTGGGCCACAAAAGCAAGCAGAGGTGCCTGTTTTGGGGGGGATCTTTTTGATCGTGGTCATTGGTAGGTATGAATGACGCGACGATGTACCGAAAATCGCTGTGCAAATTGTTCAGTCAAGCCATTCATGATTCCCAAGCTAATTTATCAACGGATACAAGACATGGACGGCATGGATTGCCTGATGAATGGAAGGGGTCCCAGACATAGTCTGGATGTTTTGTTAGATGTACATCGCGACGGACGGGAGACTGCCTTCATTACTCGCCAATGGCAGGGATCCACGTAGGCATGTGATGGAACCTCGAGAAGTTAAAAAATAAAAAATAATAAAATTGATGGGGGGAAAATACAGATGAAAAAGAAAGCTTCAATTAAAATGATGAAATTAGGACGGGGGAATTACTCGAGTGAGATTTGGATCTGACTCGCTATTAAAAGGAGAGGATAGGGACGCTCCGGGAAGAAGAGCAGCGGCTGCATCAGCAGGGAAAAATCAGATAAAATCCACCCAAAGCAAGCTCTACTCTCTGACCTGCCAATTTAGAGAGAGAGAGAAAGAGGAGGGATGAGATTTTTCTCCCTTTCTTTGTAACCCAGCTGCTAGCACCGCCCCTCGTAGCTTTTTCCTTTCGTCCTTCGTTTCCGGAACTTGAGCAAACAGGTGGTGGGCAGTTGTTTCATCTTTTCGGTTCTTGGGTTCTGTTGCGAACGCCCAGCGGTGAATTTTTTCGGCTGGGAGTTATTACAGTATCGAAGCATTAATATCAGGTCTGCAGAGAATCTCTCTCGGAATGGTGTATTCTTTGGCTTCAGCACCTGCTGTCTTCTGCTAGCTTTCGGCACTCGTCGGTTTTTCGCCTCCGCCTTCCGTTTCCGTTCCTGCCTGTTGAGAAAAGCAAAAGGAAGAGAGAGAGAGAGAGAGGTGAGGTCTGCGGAGGTGCATGCACTTGTCCTGAGCAATTTCAGAGCTTCGATATATACGAGATCGGCGAAGGGACGAGTCGTCTACAAATAGCCTCTGTTTATCTTCTTCGCACAGGTGGGTCAGTAAGTGGGCAAGCTCAGAAGCAGCTGATTTCTCATTTCTACATCATATCTTCATCGTTTTCTTCCCCTTTTTGGGGCTTTGGATTTGTGTTTTCGCTTTCTGGGCCTGGGTATTCTTCGATTTTGTCTTTTTTACTGTCCGTTTTAGGTTCCAAGATCTTGACGTATTTTGACGTTGTGGAAGCGGTTTGTTTTTTCGGCAGGAAGACCTCAGCGATAACGGAAGGATGTTGCCTCAAAAGCAAGCGGAGGAAGCGATCGTCAGCTACAACGAGACGGAGAATGAGGGGAAGAAGGAAGAGAAGGAGGACAACAAGATTTTCAGCATGAAGAGCTTCCTTTGGCACGGAGGCTCCGTCTATGACGCCTGGTTCAGCTGCGCTTCGAACCAAGTGAGGAAAATTCCCAGATTAAAAAAAAAGCTCTAAATTCCCATGTGTTGCTGATGGAGTTTTTCCCGTCTTTCTTCTTCTGCTTCTGAAAATTCCCAGATTAAAAAAAAAAAGCTCCAAATTCCCGTGTGTTGCTGATGGATTTTTTCCCGTCTTTCTTCTTCTGCTTCGGAATTTGGCATTTGCAGGTGGCGCAGGTGCTTTTGACGCTGCCGTACTCCTTTTCGCAGCTGGGAATGCTTTCTGGAATCCTGCTGCAGCTCTTCTACGGATTCTTGGGCAGCTGGACGGCGTACCTGATCAGCGTTCTCTACATCGAGTACAGGACTCGAAAGGAGAAAGAGAATGTTAGCTTCAAGAACCATGTCATTCAGGTATGTTTCTTTCCATCAACCTCTCAGGCAACTCATGCCCATTTATTCACCTGAGCCCGCATTTTTATGGAAAAATCCTTAGTCAGCGTTCGCTTGCCAGAAAAAAAGTCTCTAAATTTTGAGAAATCAGACCTGAATATTTTACTTTTCTGGAATTTTTGAAGACATACTTTTCTGGAATTGGGTTTGTGTATTAATGAAAATCCTCTTACAGTGGTTCGAAGTGCTGGATGGGTTGCTGGGGCCGTACTGGAAGGCAATTGGGCTCGCCTTCAACTGCACTTTCCTTCTCTTTGGATCTGTTATTCAGCTGATAGCATGTGCGAGGTGAGTTGGGTAGAAATCAATATTAAAAAAATGAAACTGAAAAAAAACATCTTTTTTTTTTGTATCATTCTCAATTTCTTGGATTGTCTTCTTCATTTTCACGCTTCTACCGCAGTAACATATATTACATCAATGATCGATTGGACAAGCGGACGTGGACATACATCTTCGGGGCCTGCTGCGCCACTACGGTCTTCATACCATCTTTCCACAACTACCGTATCTGGTCTTTTCTGGGTCTTGGGATGACCACGTATACGGCTTGGTACTTGACGGTTGCAGCGCTAGTCCATGGCCAGGTTGTATTCTCTTTTTTTCTAATAAAAAAGCATGCCTAGATACCCATCCTTTTTCTCATTTTTTAATTTCACGGGAGCTGTTATCTACACCCACCTTACTCATTCAACACCCCCCAATGGAAAAACGAGTGGTGTGCAGATCAGAAAAGGTGGTGTAAATATGCTGATCTTCCCTAATTTTTTTTCCCTTTATCTGCGAGTAGTCCGAGAAAAGGCAGGAATGGCTCACCATTCCCTTTGCCTTCTCCCGGCAGTGAAAGAGTGGTTACTTGCATGTTCGACATGCACTTGAACCCAAGCCGTTCGAATTGCGGATGCCTGCTTATGTGTCATGAACGTCGAAGAATTTTTTATCTGGTATCTGTCATATTCAAAACAAGGACAGGGCATGCAATAAAGCTCATGCATTGCTTTGCTCATTGCTGCTGCTAAAACAGGTGGAAGGCGTTTCTCACACGGCTCCGACAAAGCTGGTGCTGTATTTTACGGGCGCCACCAACATCCTCTACACTTTCGGCGGGCACGCCGTCACAGTGTTAGTATTTAGAAATGCAATTAACCCCCACCTTTTCGCTTCGTTTACAGCGCTCTCCTCCTCTCGGTCTCTTCCGCGCACTTTTTGTTGCCCATTTGGGTGGTAAAACGTCGACAGTAATAATGTAGTCGAAAGGCAATGCCTTTTCACCCCTCCCTATACATTTAAAAAAAAAAAATTTTTTTTTTACAGCGGATTCTAGTTCACGCCCGTGCTTCATGGCCTCGGATAAGGGCGGGCTTGGTATTTTGTTGCAAAAGTCCGGGTGGAGAATAGCATAATTCGACTTGTGTCATTACCCATTCTTAACGAATATGAAATTGACACGACCGGAAGTTGCGGATTCGGATCGAGACTCGGTGTCTATGCGCCCGACTCACCGAGCCGCTCCGGAGAAGTTCTCCATTATTTGGCCTTTTTCTCGGATTTGTTTCGGTCAAACTGGAATTCTCGCTTCAATGTTGACTTTGACATTTTTAACGGCCTTCCCGGTGAAAGAGAAAGCCACAGTTGCTGTTTGACCAAAGTATGACTCCATTCATAAGGCCAAACCTATTGTATCTGTGTGAAATCTTGGCCGTTATCTTACCACTTGCGAGACCGATCTCCATCCAAAAGTGAAAAATGGTATATTGTTTCTTTCCTGTTGCAGGGAAATCATGCACGCGATGTGGAAGCCGCAGAAATTCAAGTACATCTATCTGCTGGCGACGGTCTACGTCTTCACGCTGACGCTTCCATCAGCCTCCGCCGTCTACTGGGCCTTCGGCGATCAGCTACTTAACCACTCCAACGCCTTCTCGCTCCTCCCAAAGAGTGGTTTCCGCGATTCCGCCGTCATCCTCATGCTTATCCACCAGGTCTGCTGCTGCCTGGTGTGCGGCGCTTGTTTACGAAGATTTCTGTTACTGAAACGAGTTTGTTTGTGTGTGTTTTGACAGTTCATAACGTTCGGGTTCGCATGCACGCCGCTGTATTTCGTTTGGGAGAAGGTGATAGGCTTGCACGACACGAAGAGCATATGCCTGCGGGCGCTGGCGAGGCTGCCCGTGGTGATCCCGATATGGTTCCTGGCCATCATCTTCCCCTTCTTCGGGCCCATCAACTCGGCCGTAGGAGCGCTGCTCGTCAGCTTCACGGTTTACATCATCCCATCCTTGGCCCACATGCTCACATACAGGAAAGCCTCTGCGCGTCAGGTAACAGTCTAATCCGCTAGTCTACTATCACCCTTCTCCACGAGAGCTGCTTCGGTGGGATCCAATCTTGGGGGCCCGGTGGGTGCCTTCGGTGGCATCCAATCGTTGCTTTTCATCTCGATTTTTTAGCGGCAATCGTTGTGCATCCAACGATAAAATGATAAAGTTAACGAATAACATTTAATACTTTTCTTAGTTTTTCATAAAATTAATTTTATGTTATCAATTTCGTTTATTTAAAACTTGGAATTATTTTGAAAAAAGTAAAATATATCGCCGCTGCAAGGCAATTCTATTCTCTCTATTTCCAAACGCAAAAAGAAAATGTTTCTTTTTAATACATTTTCTGTTAACATGAATTTAGGGTCGTTTTCTATTGGGAAAAATCATAGCGGGAACTTCTGACAAATAAAAGTGGTATGTGAGATAAAGCGCAGACGATTACGAGTAACAAAAATAAATATAAAAATCCTAAGATAATTATAAACTTCCTAAGATAGTTGTACGTAACGATGTAAAAAATGATCAAATGTGAGACTTGTGTTACCGGTTGAGGGTTCGAATACCTCCTCCAACAATGCAATAAAAAAAATTCAAATGTGAAAATAATAATAAGTAGAATAAATAGTTAAAAGATATGTAGCTGGTTTGTAATTTAGAAAGAAGCAATTAATAGAAATTTTTTATATTTTTTTAGGGGATGAAACATGTTACTTTTAGGGTGTGTTTGTTTAGTGGAAAAAATGTCAACTAAAATTTTTCAATTTAAAACTTTTCACTCTCCATACTTATTCTATTTTTTAATTATTTTTTCACATTTTTCTATACAAAGTACCCTACTTTTCAATCATTTCTACACAACTACCCATATAACTAATCTATCTATTTTAATTTTATTCTCTTTACTCCTCATCATTACTCTTATTATATCACATCACTTTCTATTGATTTGACAATTTATACTCCAAAAACTTTTCATCAAAAAGTTTTACCTCCAACCAAACACAGAGATAATTTTAGAGATGTTTACTAATTCATTAGTATATATTTATATATCGTTCAAGCTTTATCGCGTAATTTTATCATGAGCTTCTCTCTATTTATTTTTGTTTGTTATGCATTAAATAAGATTTTATCTTCTTTCAAGTGATCAATAAATTATAATTTACTGATAAGACAGACACTTTATCCAATACAAGCAATAGGGCCTTCTGAATGTTTTTAGAGTAACTTTTGAGTAAACGTAAATATTTTAAAATATAGTTTGAATTATTAATTCTAAAAATCATTGAAATAGATGGGTATTAATGCAAAAAACAATGGTAACAGAGGTTTTAATAAATTTTTTAGATTATAGATATCATATATTATATGGTGGAATGATTTTTTTAGACCCAAAAAATATTTTTTATTTTAGAAAACGTATTATTTTATTTTATAAAAGTTTTTTTTATAACCATAGTTATATTTAATCTATTAGTCAAGTTTTACTGTTTTTGAATATGTGTATATATTTATTTTTGATTTTTACGAAAGTATTTAAAAATTATAAATAAATATATACAAACATTCAAAAACAGTAAAATTTAATTTATATATTAAATATAAATAAATTATCATACTTATAAAATTTTAAAAATTCAAAAATTGTTTTGACACCGGTCGAAGTCATCAGATTTCAAACCGGATTGGTGCTTTATTATATAACTTATATAGGGTGTGTTTCAAGTGATTCAAGATTTTATCATTTTCACTTTACTCATTTCTAATATATATTATTACATTTTCATCCCCGATATTTTGTAAATTGACAAATATATCTTTCTTTAAATTGTATAGAAACGTGAAAGTCTTTTTTTTGCTATTAGTAGTTTTACATGTTAGCTTTATTTAATAGATATATCATTTTTATAATTATTGAAAGTCATTTGATTTATGGAGCGCAATCCTATGCGCACCGGGTGTACTCCACTTTTTTTAAAAAAAAATTTTAAATTTTTTTACACAACGGTTAATTTAAGCATGTTTAACATATATATTAATTTTTATTAATTTTGGAGATTTTTAAATTTTTAAAAATCATTGGCATTTTCAGTAATTTAAAATTATTGAAAATGCCACTATTTTTAAAAATTTTAAAAAATATCTGAAAGTCTCCAAAAATAGTAAAAATTGATATATATATGTTAAATAAACCTAGATTAACAGCTTCGTGAAAAAATTTAAAAAAAAAATAAAAAAAAAATAGGTGTAGTAATGCACCCGTGCATAGGATTGCGCTCCTTGATTTATACGTTGCAATGATTAATAATTTAGTTTTTATTCTAAAATATCATACATTCTGTTTGTCGTATATCTCCCCCCGCAATGCCCTCTTATCGTTGTCGGCCTTTTCTACCCTTGGGGTGCGGTGGCGGCATGGTAGTCATCGGATTCATATGTTGTATGTCCTGTCTTCTTATACGTAGGATTCTGTCGTATACCGTATGCGGCGCGGGAAAGGTTACGGGTGCAGGTTAATCACCGCGTCCAGCCAGGACAGGTGGTGGAAAATGACCTATGCCTCTACTTGAGTGGCTACGTTGTCGTCGGTTAGGTTTGGTGAGATAGGTCGGCTTATGGGCTTGATTGCTGGCGCTGTCTGGCATTAGTTTAATGCGCCGTCGAGCTATTAACCATGCGGAAATTTCTGGCGTGCGCAATTTAACTGCTGATTTACGTGCGAGGTGATCCTGGTTCTGGGGATGGGGACGTCGGGTCCGCGGGAAACATGTATAATCTATTTCCCTTTCGTACGTGCTCCAGCCACGTGGAATTGGCAAGCAGCTGGCATATACTTTACCGTCTCGTGCCTAGCACGTGACGCGTATGGTTGGTAGGGTAGCCCGAATTAAATGCGGTGGATTTGGAAATATTTGGAGACGTTGAGATGTTTCTTTCAGTTTGTTACTTGACTTTACACTTCCCACTACCTCTTTTTAACCTAGCCCTTTGCACGTGTGCACATACTAAAAAGCGTATTATTGATGAATGATTTCGTTTTGGGTGTAATCCATTGCAGAATGCAGCAGAGAAACCACCGTTTTTCCTTCCGAGCTGGACGGCCATGTACGTGGTGAATGCTTTCATCGTGGGGTGGGTTCTGGTGGTCGGCTTCGGCTTCGGCGGCTGGGCCAGCATGACCAACTTCGTCAAGCAAGTCGACACCTTCGGCCTCTTCGCCAAGTGCTACCAATGCAAGCCTCCCAAGCCCGTCAACGCGACCGCCCACCACTGATTTCGGATAACTCAAACAACAGCAAGCCTGCCTCCCTCCCTCATCAGTCAAAGATTCAAAATCCTCTATGGCCCACCTTTCTTTGTTTTTTTGTATGATATATCGATGATGATCATGATATGTATACGTGTGGGAGGGTAGTCCTTTCCCCAATTGTGCTGTGTGATGCTGTTTTTTTTTTTTTCCTCATTTTCTTCTCTTTTTTTTTTTAAAAAAAAATTTTTATCGAGTGGAGAACGTAAGGTGCTGATTCCTTTTGCTAGCAAAAGCATGTGGTAATTAATGGCTTTTAGGTTCTTTGATTTTATTTTTGATTTTGTAGGATTTTTTAAATACGAGCATTCGTTGTTGCAGCGTGCCTGTCATTATTACGGGCATGTTTCCATGGCCTTAGAAAATACGCAAGGGTAGATGGTGGGGCCATGTGGGTGTGGATCCGACGGTTGATGTGGGAACATCTTCTGGATTATTTTATGGAAAGGGCTTTTGACTAGATTCTCCGGACTTGCTGGCTGGCTTGTCTTCACATGGGGCGCACGTTCGTGTTCCAATACCTCACGTGACTGTTGCCCCAGCAAGTAAACTGGACAACCAACCACAAGATATTTAACCATACGTAGTTTGTATTTGAACACTTCTTCCATTCCCGCACCCACCCCCTCCCTTTTATTAACCATCTAGAAGCAACTAACTTGTGCCATGTCATTGGTGCTTCTAATACGCGGTTACCTTGCCTGTGTCAAGGAGCGGTTTGAAATTCTTGTTTTGGGATTCCTATCTTAGAAGCCACATTGGAGGTATGCTGAATTGCTGATCAGGTCACGTCTCTTGTAATCAGATTATTGGCCCCTTTATTACGGGACTAAATGTATCTTCTAAAATTATAATGCCGTGCATGTGCCAACACCACTTGGCATGTGCTTGAAGATGTGGGAGAGACCATAATTCATTCACACACTCATAGCTGATGGAGGCATGGGAAGAAATCGATCGTTCATGAGATTAGCTAATCACAATCTTATAGCGATGAATATTTTAGAATACTATTGTTTTCAGAGCATTGTTTAATCCCCTTGCCGGATCATTGGACATGACAAGCAAAAGTATGCAAGCGCATTGGATTGGTAGAAAAAATAGGTGAGGCTGTTCGGCAGTTTGATTTCAGTAAAGGAAACGCGCTTAAAATTAGCGGATTAAAATACATTTAAAAAAGAAAAAACACTAGCGGACAAAAGGAATGATACCCAACTGGCAATTACAAGTTACAAGCTGTTAAAAAATTTACAATGTAAGTATTTCTTAGGCTTGGATCGCATGCATACGGTCGCATTATCATGAAAGAAGATTACATGGATTCCTGAATATATAAATACTTTTGGTAGTATCATTTTCTCCTTTAGAAGGCATTATTATTATGACAATAATAGTGTGCAGTCCACATTGCCGTGGCACTTAATGTCCAGCGGCACATTTTGGACCCTACCCGAGAGGAGAAAGGGAACTACAATCCTGCATTGCGAACACAAAAGGGGAGCAAGTGAATTGATTTTCTCACTGCCCACCTCTCGATGTGCCCCATTTAGCTGGCCATTTAAAAGTGGCCACATAAGCAACCGCACATGGGCAGGATTTCAGGAGCCGACTGACCTATCATGCAAAGGTGGAATCCAGCTTTCCCGGAAAGCACCCAATCCCTTGATTATTGTCATTCTACTTATATATATATATATAGAGAGAGATTTGATCTTGTGCAGTCCGCTGTAAAATGGACCCTATACATATTAGATTGTAGTGAAACTTTATACACTCATTTATCCATATATAAATCATACTTTAGACGGTTTAGATATTGAAAAAATCAATTTAAACTTGATATTTGCATTAAATTATTTTATTACGTTGATTTTGCACCATTTTAAGATGGGGACTAAACACATGTTGGATTTGGATGAAAATTGGTATGCTAATAAAGTGAACAATTCTAAATACAATGGGTGGAGTGGATTTTCTATTTATGATCAAGTGGGGTCCACGGTGCATGGACTGCACCGTGCAGTCGCATGCACTGGATTATTTTCCATATATATATATATATATATATATATATATATATATATATATATATATATATATATATATATATATATATATATATATATATATATATATATATATATACGAGATCTGATCCTGTGCAGTCGGACTGCACCTTAATTACGGTGCAGTCCGCTATAAAATAGACCCCACACATATTAGATTGTAATAAAACTTTATACAATCATTTATCCATATATAAATCATACTTTAGACGGTTTAGATGTTGAAAAAACTACTTTAAACTTGATATTTACATTAAACTATTTTATTACATTGATTTTGCACTATTTTAAGATGAGGACTACACACATGTTGGATTTGGATGAAAATTGGTATGCTAATAAAGTGAACAATTCTAAATACAATGGGTGGGGTGAATTTTCTATTTATGATCAAGTGGAGCCCACAGTGCATGGACTGCACGGTGCAGTTGCATGCACTGGATTATTTCCCTATATATATATATATATGTGTGTGTGAGATGCAGATTCAATCGTAACCATTTAAGAGCAGAGACCTTAAGCGCCCCAAATTCCACGCCGCTCAATCCACGGTCCACAATGATCTATGAACCAACCATTCAAGAAGTAGGCCCCATTCAAAATCTAATCCCTTGCTCAAATCCAACGGATTAATTCATTGCCAAAAATTTCAAATTCCAATTCCACTCTCACATATATAGGATAAGTTTTGACGGAAAAATGGTTTAATTTTTTGTTTTTTTTTGTTTTGGTAAGCCGCAATCATGACAATATTTCGATGGGCAAAAGAAGTCGGATTCATTTTTAGGCATCTGCCACAATAGGTATTGAAATTGTATTGCAAGGTGCAGATTCTTTATTCATGATTGGACATTAGAGTCCGGATTTCAGATCCATTTCGGATATTTTTCCATCCTTCCTGTACCTTGCATGTGACTTTGGCCAATGACACCAGCGTTCAGACCTCAAGCCGGCCTTCGAAGTTATAAAATCTGTTATTATTATTATTATTATTTTTTTTAAAAGAAATCCTTTTCTTTGTTTTGGCACTCGTATGCCATTCCCCGGGAGGGGACCAAAAGATCTTTTTTGTGGGATGGTCCTTGTAGTTTTGCTGTGACACGGATGATTTGGTTTGCCTTTGAATTTTTATCAATTCTAATAGTGTTCGGTTATAGGTTTTTAACATGTAGCGATTTGTTGGGACATTGTTTGAAAAAGCGAAAACATGAAATTTTCCAACCTTACCTAATTTCCATGTGAGTGTGTGCGACTCTGCATTTACCATAACTTTTTCTCTCGTTATATACTCTTTTTCTTTTTGGCAGGTATGAGATAAGAAAACAGCTTCATCGTACAAATATTACTACCTGCGTCAACAAACGGAAATCATCAGGTCTGTCAATTCGCAAGGCCATCATACAAAATTCACTAATTAATTGCAATGATGGTCAAAAATGGATTTTGTTCCCAAAACCTTAGAATATACAGAAATTAAATTATCATTCTATGGCCCGGCTCAATCAGTAGCCTAGGCTGCATTACATCCCAGACTTTTCTTCCGAAAATTATTGCAATCATGATCTCTGCTAATTTTGAATTGCCGATGGGGCATGATGAACAGCTGCCACCCCAAATAAATAACATTACTCTCAGTCGCAATTGGATCCAAGAACCATTCATTAACAAAATAAAAAGATACATATATAACAAGGAGTCTCTCTTTATGCACTCTGGCAATACTGTGTGACAACTGATGATGATATCTGGGTCAGTGAAGTTAGGTAGAGAAATGGATGGTTCGGATTGAGGCAGATGTTATCAATGGACACGTTATCCGTGGCACATGCGTATGAATCATGACTACTCTCTGCCAGAATATCAAATCATTGGCTCGACCGATTACATAATTGTCCACTTAATTGGGAGTGTGATTGCAACACCCCACATGGATGGTTCCCACACTAGCACTAGCTCTCACCAACTGTGCCATTGGAATCTGGGCTGGGCCTATGATCTAGTCACATGAACTTGCTGATGCCCCTGGCCTCAGATATGGCTAGGTTCTGGTTCATCAAGCAGCTGACTCAAGTTCATGTGGTCCCAGATCAATTTCAATTTCAATTTCAGCCCGAGCAGGTTTGGGGCTCGTCAGAAATGGAATTTTTCGGTAGGCTAATCCATACTTCCAGCTTTTCGGTCATATTTTCGTTGGATGATTGCTTGCGAATCCAACGACCTGGTTGACTCACTAAGCTGGCTACCTGCGAAAGAGGTGTGTGAAATCACGTGGCCTAATGATCTGATCCGTACGTCTTGCAATCTCACAAGCAAGTTGTGTGAGCGTGAGAAATGGTCATGAGCTTCTGATGCATCTGATAGAATACTAAATAGTTTTGTTAAGTCTTTTCCTAATCCCCACATGATTACGCGAATTAAGCAGTCACTATTCGTACATGCGAAACTTGTAAAGTGTAGTGGGAGCTGGCACTCATTGAAATCTTGTGTGGTGCCTTTTAATTTTAAAAAGCTCAGCTTGTACCCCGGCATCATTAATAGTCAAATCATTTTTTTAATATTTTAAATGCAGTATGTGATGCAGATTCAATCATAACCATTTAAGAGCACAGACCTTAATCCTTTCAAAATATAATAAAATAAACATGGTGTTTGTTTTCCCATTGATGAAGATTGGGCTACAGAACCATCTACGGTCCCCCTCCCATGTCTACAATCAATGTCTTGCTTTTCCAGGGTTCTAGTTTCCGGTCTTCTAAAGTCACTAGTGTTCAAGAATAGCACGCGGGAGGAGATGTATCTATCCTCTCTCCTAATCTATCATCGGACGCAAGTGAATTTATTCCAAACGTTGATGGGGAGTCTCTCTCTCACAGATCTGTTAGATATGATCAGTTGATTTCCCCCCAGAAGCATGACGGGTGTGCTGGCCAAAGTGGCCTGATTTCGGCCAATTGACCTGATTTCTTTGTCCCTGATATAGCACTCCAAAACTGACCTTTCACTCCCCCCACTTAAGTAAGAAATGATCACTCGTGTATCTCAAACAGCTTTTCCTTTTGACTCCCATGCCAGCCACCCCCTAAGCACGCAGATCTAATCACGAGCAAAACGACAATGGACAATACGTGAATCAATCGATAGGCCCAGAGGGACGGATGAGTCAATCCGCTGCTGCCACGATTCTCATGTGACGGGAAGCAATGGATACGTTTAGCTTTTTCTTGAGGGGGTTGATCTATCTATCTTGACGGGTACTGTGCAAAAGCTTCTTTGAAAGTTCACACCCCACTCAGCAATGGCATCATGAGATTTTGGATAAGCCAATTGCTGTCTTTCCATCAGATCATATCACATACGCATTCAAGTGGGGTCAGGTCTTGGCGATGTGCTTGCATTTCGTGGTGGGCTCCGCCACCTCAACACACATATATACAGAGGGCTGTTCCGGTGTCGAGCAACTGTACCGGAACTGTGGTACATTTGCCCAAAAATAGGTTTTATACATATTAGAATGCAATAAAATTTTATACAATCATTTATCTATATATAAATTTTATAAAAAATAGTTTATATATTAAAAAATCACTTTAAAGTTATTATTTACGTCAAAGTATTTTATTATATTGAATTTGTACAATTTTCAGATGGGGTCCATACACATATACGATTGGGATGAAAATTAATATGGTAATAGAATATATTATTCTAAATACAATGAGTGGAGTAGATTATAATTTGATCATCATGCAGAGCTATTTCAGCGTCACTGCACCGTAATTACGGTGCAACGACGCTGCACTTGAATATAACTCATATATTGAATATAGCTCATATATACATATGAATGACAACCTTTCCTGTGCAGTAAAGCAACACCATAATTAATTGTGCATTTGGCCCAAAATGCATCCCACATGTACTCAAATGTATTGATACTTTATACAATCATTTATCCATATATAAATTTTATAACAAATAATTTACATGTTGAAAAAACAACTTTAAAGTTGTTATTTACATAAAGCTATTTTATCACGTTGAATTTATACCATTTTCAGATGGAGTTCATACACAAATCCAATTGGGATGAAAATTGGTATAGTAATAGAATACATAATTCTAAATACAATAGATGGAATAAATTATAATTTGTTGATCACGCGAGACTCATTTTGAGGCAACTGCACAGTAATTGCGGTATAGTGAAGCTGCACTTGAATATTTATCTCTGTATATATATATATATTGGTTCCGCTTCTATGAAACTCCTTTTCTATATAACCCCTTCCATTTTTAAAATCTTTATGGTTGATGAAAAATCTACTCCATCCATTGTATTTAACATCATTTCTAGTATCCATTAAACCCTTTTATTTTTTTAATTTCATTGTATATGAGTCACATCTATAAATGTGTAAAATCAACGTAATAAAATAGTTTAATGTTAAAATATCAACTTTAAAGTAGCTTTTTCAACATCTAAACATTTAAAATATCAATAATACGTAGATAAATAATCCTATAAAGTATTATTACATTCTAATAATGTGTGAATGGATCTAAGCGTTTTTCATAATTTACACATGAATATACATATTTTTGAGCTAATGTAGCCCATGCACATACTTGATTTGAATGAAACTTGGTCTCTCAGCCAAACAAATAGTATTAAATACCATGAATGGATTAGATTATCTATCGAGGATCAATATCTTAAAATTTAAGGAGGTTACATGTGACCGCTTCTATGTAACCTGTATATATATGTATATATATACAGTCTCGCTTCTATATAAACGGGTTACATAGAAGTTGACCCATGTAATCCCTTTAAAATTTGATTTTTAATGAAAAATCCAATTCATTCATTGCATTCAACAATATTTGTTCATTTAGGAAACCAAGTTTCATCTCAATCAAGTATATTTATGGGCCACATTTATTCACAAATATATATTTATATATAAATTATGAAAAATATTTAGATCTATTTATACGTATATTAGAATATAATAATACTTTATAGAATTATTTGTTCATATAGGAATGATATTTTGGACGGTTTAGATGTCGAAAATACTACTTTAAAATTGATATTTTAACATTTTTCATAATTTATACATAAATATATACATTTTCTAACAAATGTGACCCATAAACATACTTGATTGGGATGAAACTTGATTCCCCTAGATAAACAAATGATGCTAAACATAATGAATGAATTAAATTTTTACAAATGATGCTAAACATAATGAATGAATTAAATTTTTATCAAAAATCAAAATCGTAGATTTTGAAAGGGTTACATGGGTCCACTTCGATGGAACCGAGTTACATAGAAGTGGAGCCCATATATATATGTATATAAAAATATTCAGGTGCAGCGACGCTGAAATGAGCCCCACATGATTATAAAATCATAATCTACTCCACTCATTGCATTTAGAATAATGTATTCTATTACCATACTAATTTTCATCTCAATCAGATATGTATATGGGCCCCATATGAAAATGGTACAAATTCAACCTAATAAAATAGTTTGATGTAAATAACAATTTTAAAGTGATTTTTTCAATATGTAAACCATTTGCTATAAAATTTATATATGGATAAACGACTGTATAAAGTTTTATTGCACTCTAATATCTGTAGGGCCCATTTTTGATCAACAAGGAACAACTCTTATATATATATATAATAATCAAGTGCATTCTAATTGAAATGAACGTAATAAAATAGTTTAATGTCAATATCAAGTTTAAAGTGATATTTTCAACATCTAAACCGTCTGAAGTATGATTTTTATATAGATAAATGATTGTATAAAGTTTTATTATGGGTGTGTTTGGGAATAGATAGAACTTTTGATAAAAAGTTTTGAAGAGTAGAAGTTGTCAAATGATGTGATATAATAAAAGTAATGATGATGAGTAAAAATGATAAAGTTAAAATAGATAGGCTAGTTTTATGGATAGTTGTGTAAAAATGATTGAAAAGTAGGGTAGTTGTATAGGAAAGTGTAAAAAAATGATTAAAAAATATAGTAGTTGTGGAGAGTGAAAAGTTTTGGATTGAAAAATTTTAATTTGATATTTTATACTCGTTGCCAAACACACACTATATTTTAATATATATAGGGCTCATTGCATAGGATAAGTTTTATATGTATACACAAAGACTTCCAAAAGCCAAGTGTGCAGTCAGTCGCATGGAAAAAAGGTGGCTATGAAATGAAGGACAGGAGAGCTAGCTAGCGGGGGACATTTGGGCCATGGCCCATTACTTGGAATTTCATATCCCATGAATTGGAACTCTAGTTGGCTGCTTTTTCGGCTGATTAGCTGCCGCGTGTATTTCTACTATCAGTAATTTGCCTTTAGTGCCGGCTTGAAATGTCGAAACTCATCGTCGGAAGAATATCGTTATGCACCCTGAGGTCACAAGCGTTTAAATTAGTTTATTAATTCGCTTAAAAATATAAATTATTTTAATTTTAAAATAAAATCTGCTTACTGATGTTTGGCTCGTATTTTCGTCGCGTAAATGTAATGTGGTGGGGCCATTTCATCGGTTTAATGATATTGATGCTGGGACCTGACGCATGCAAGAGTGAAACGTATGAAACCTGGTAGTGTGCGTGCGCGTGGGGGGCGTGGCCTTCAAACCATGGGAATCTTTTTTTTTTTTTTTTCCTTCCTTTTGAAAAAAAGAAGAAGAAGATGGCTTTATTCCTTTTGGACCAACGAAAAAGATGCAAATCATGAGCCGCTCTCAAAAGATCAAAACGTGTCTACCAAATAACCCACTTTCCTAATTGCACACACGTTAATACTGCGAAAGCGTGTGATTCCCTGGCAATTCACTAAGGGCCGCAGTCATTACATCTAGGGTGGAAGTGGGTTGAATCCATACCCAAACTGGGTTAGCGTCAATACTATAAACTTTTATAATTGGAAATCCAGAATCGACCCAACGCAATTTGAAGTGAGGTTGAGTTGGTGGGGTTACAAAGCCACCT
Organism: Annona cherimola; assembly: GCA_030490835.1. Classification (NCBI taxonomy): domain Eukaryota; kingdom Viridiplantae; phylum Streptophyta; class Magnoliopsida; order Magnoliales; family Annonaceae; genus Annona; species Annona cherimola. The sequence continues at coordinate 109,172,437 of CM059971.1, forward strand.
TGACTGTGGCTAGGCTAGATTAATTACATGCTATGGCGAGGCTCGAGGCAGCTGCCAACCCAAATGCCAGACAATTTTGGGTGCAGCTGATTAAGCTCGCATTGTCAGCGCTCGTGCACAATATAATTTCAGCGTGCTGCAAGCTGCTGCGCATGCGGCTGCTTCCCTTTCCCTTGTTTCCACTTGTCTATTCAACTTCTTTTCTTTTGAACAGAACGATGGCCGAATTTTCTTCCCCTTTACCGTTCTTTAAGAATTTGTTTTACATATGAGTTTTGACCTTGTACAATCTCCAGAATCGTGCGACAGGGACACGTACTTGAAAATGAAATTGGCAGATGGAAAGGGCGCAGCCGCCATACATGGCAACTTTATGTGTAGCCGTGCTCAGAAACAGTAACAAAAAAGCTAATACAATGCATTCCACCACCGCGCGTCCTCACCTCACTGATAACTTCCTTTGACAGCAGTAAAGAAAAGTTTGCAAGTGGAATTAGCAGCTCGTGATTCGCACCCATGACCCATGAAAGTATAATAAGTATTGGTCGTTGCTTCTAGATCACAGCCGTGCCGCACGAGTCTTCCTTCTCGGCTGATTAATTCTTTTGTATTAGGGTCTAGGAACCATGAAAAGGGGTGAAAGAAAAAGTGAAAAGATGATGATTCAAAACACCAAGGACGGGGCGAAATGGACTATTAATGATAATTGAAAATAAGACGAATGAATGGACCGTCGATGCTATAGTTATTTGCCTTAAAAAGTGCAATTCAGCCCAGTAGTCTGATCTAGATTCGTGGCCCAGTCGAGATGTTTCTTGAACCGGAGGGCAGCAAATCACTCGAAATTTCAGCAGCCAAGCATATGTAACTTCAACACTTCCACTCTCTGCCGCCGCACACGCTCTGTGTCACGAGGAGTGCACGATTAAGCTGACGGCGGATGTTTTGGACTTCTTATTGCAGTGGCCAGAACTGAATAAAATCATCTCAAATAGAAAACTGTAAATAAACTTGCATTATTATATTTAAGCAATCGTGTTCATAAAATTATTACAGTCATGTCCACATCAATAAAAATATTTTATATCTAAGTCAAGCTACTTATTATATAAAATAAGAAAAATAAATCCGATAAATTCATTACATCATCACCATTTAATTGGCCACCATCTACTGGGTCATTTGAGAGTCGAAGGAAAATGGGTAAGTTGGTAAGGACTTAGTAAGTAAGATTATGTCATGCAATTAAGATCATAAGAATATATCATCTTTTCTCAATTGTTCGATGTTTTAAGCCTTTAATACATATTATGTGTCATAATCTTTTCATAGAAGTACTCACTTTTAAGTTTAGGGAATGCCCCGAGGATTTCAAACCTTAAATCTCTTAAGAGACTCATCTATTATTAAAACTTAAACTTTCATGCCTTATTTCACTAATCTAGCCCTCCCATTGAATTCAAAATGTCAAAATTTATTAAAAAAAGAATTTAGATCACTCAAATCAGACCTTTAGAGCTCAATTTATATCATTTTGAAAATGGACGCACCACAAGGTGCCATATGTCCCTTCACGCCACCGGCGATCCTGTCAGCTTGGGCTTCTTAGCGGGCCGCTCTTTCGGCTTTTCTATCTAGGCTTCCCGCCTAGGCCAACTCCTGGACTTGGGCTCCAATTTCAGGATAGGGCCTAGGCCATCCCAATAGTTTTGGGCTCGATTGCTGAGCTCGGCCTGTCCAGATTAGTCCCTACAGGCCTGTTCTAGCTTATCAAAATTTACAGAATCTCCCGTTATCTTCTATTTTTACAGAAATTTGGTGACAGGACATGATTTTCAGAAAAACTACTATGCGGAATTGCAAAAGGTCCAGAAAATCCAAAAATAGGCAGTGACTTCTATTTTTCCCCAATCTGCCTTTTATATAAGACATATATATAATAATATTTTAATATTATTTCCACATATATTTTATTTAATTATCTTAATATCATCATAAATGCAATTAAATTCAAGAAAAATGCATTAACATTTCTCACATCAATAATTTGGCTAGCATATTTAAGTTTAGGTCATCCAAGCATGATATAACTTACATAATTATACTTCTTAATTCATTTCCTTTAGAAATAAATTATAATTATTTCATTTATACTTTTTACCTTGCCCAAAATTATCTTTATGTTAATAAAATTATCAAATTATTGATAATTCATCATGTAATTGATTTGATGTAAATAATACATCCCTAAATAATTATGTGGCATCCATTCAACTTATGTAATTAAGCATATAACATCTCAATATGATTAATGATCATATAATCACATATTAATACCATTATTAATATAATTATGTGATAGACCTTCATTAAATCATGTCATAATTAAAGACTAAAAGAGATAAAATTCTCTGTACCATAAAGAAGAAAATAAACGAGACATTTGAACAGATTGGATCGTTTCTTCTCTCCCTCCAGCAGCAATGTTTCTTCCCCTTTTCTCCTGTATCCATCTACCAACTCCCTTTTACGGTTTATTTATTCATTTCATTGTAACTCCAGGAGAAATAGCCACTTGAATCTAAGTACATTCCATTTTCAAATTTTAAATTTCAAATTATTGGGTCCCACAAAGCTCAAAAAGGAAAAATTACAATTTATTGATTTACCAAAACTCGGTTTCAAAGCCTCATCTATTAAAAACCAACACCTTAACCACTTAAGTATCTTAGGCTGTTGATTTAAATACTTATAATATTTTATATAACTCAACCTATTCAGCCTAAGTGAGCTTAACTGGGCTTAATCCATTAATACTCTACTTATTCCTCACCCATTATTCGGTCAAATGATCAACGGTCAATATGCTACAACAATGGACACATTATTATTTGAACGATCGCCTTATTATTTTTTTCCTAATTATTATAGGTATTCATAAGTCATAAGCAATTGATTGGAAAAAGTGTAAGATCTAGGGATGCAATAGTCTTTAAACTTGGCTCTCAAGCTAGCTTTATTCCAAAATCATTTCCCAGACGTCTTAAAATCTGGATTAATGGGACTATACATGGATTGGAATTGGAAAACTTTAAAGTTCTCTAAACATTTTCCAAATTCATTAGATTGGATAGAACTTTTATTTTGGAAAAATTAAAATTTCCAATCACATAACATAAAAAGGCATGCATATAGTATACTATTTCTTCTTTATTTACTAGTTTATTTAATCACTTAATGCCCAAGCAGCTAACATAGATGCATGTAGAGTTGCTTGAGCAAAAGGTCCATGCTTTAAATGTTGAGTAGAGGTAATAGTCTGATTATCTTGCTTTCGAAGTATATTTTCATCAAGTGTTTGATCATCCAAGGTGTGAAAAAGACATTGATCTCATGCAATTAATGGTACAAGGTAGCATGTGGTCAATCATATGGAGAAGGCATGTATTTTTAAATTTTGTTTGAAATTTATTTGTGAGGTTCCAATTAGATAAGTTCGTATGAAATTTTAAAAATTTTAGATTTATCTCATGAAGTGTCTGGATTTTTTAAATGAAAAAAATAGATTTCTTATACATTAGGTGGGGCCCACAAATGAGGAAAATAATTAAAAATACATATGTGGCCCCATGTTTTTGACTGCGTGGCTGCCCCAAAATATCAATCAATCTAGAGCAAATGGGATCCATTTTAGAAATAATTAAAATTTCAAATGCAAAGTTTGCCATTATATCAGTTGATGTTTTTCCTATCTTTGGGTAAATAGCAATATCCAACGGGCTCGTAGTCGTAGTTTCGGTCTCCAAGGTGAGTCATGCTAATGGGACGTAGCGGGAAGCCCATGGGCCTTATTGCCTAGAAATGATTCTTCGATTGTGCCATTCGAAATACATAGTAAATTAGTAATTGAATCTAAGATTGCCGACAACCAAAAACACATGCTAAGATCTAATTCTGAGAATAAGAAATTGATTAACAATCCCATTGAATTTTTTAAGAACTACTCTCATCGAATGGATTTTATGGGGATGGAAGGGATAACACGTGCCCCTTGAATCATGGGTTCAAGTTGGATTGGGGCAACCTAATTCGAAGATTCAAATGATTTCCTTGTGGTAGTTTCGATGCAACTGGGCATGTGCCCAAAACTGCATCCTTTTTTTTTAAAAGTGTATGTTCAACCGTATACAAATTTTTTCGTTTTCTTCACTATCTTATTTTTTAATTGTTTATTTATTTATTTCTATGACACTATTTATTTACGCTTTTCTATACCATATAACTGCCTATTTAGGTATTTCTACACCGTTATCATACTTTTTTTTACATGAAACTCAGCTATAGGGCATATGTGTTGCACTTCAATAAATTGTATCACATAGCCTTACTCAGGCCCCGTTGTTGGCCGAGCGTTGTTCGAATCCTGCACCATGCACAAGTATGATGTGACATTTAACAAATCAACCCCCCTTATGAGGTTTTACAATTTCTCTCCCATTGTGAGAGTTTTACAATTTTACTCTTATGGTGGGAGTTTAGGAAAAAATTTCTTTCATGGTATGAGGTTGTAAATGTGCCTTATTGTAATATTAGTTATCATGATGCATATAAAATATAAGAAAAGTGTATCACATGTGTTGTACTTCAAAAAAGTGTATGCATGTAAGTTATTTTTATTTTTAATATATAAATAATTAATTGCATTATATTCAATAAATTTGTGGTTTTTGCAATCTACTGATGAGTCATGGTCACTTGGTGTTGACAATAAGAGTTTGGAGTTCGAGGTTGGATTTCTGTCTTTTCTAATTTTGGTGGCAACATCGCCACCAGTTGTTGTTGTTGTTTTTGATTCATAAAGAAATTCTCTGATTAAGATATTTAGGTTAGAGTTCGAAGATCCTTTTATAAATTCAATTTGAAAATCAAGGTTTGAAAGGAATGTCTACCATCTTGCAAAAATTCATTTAGAAATAAGGTTTTGAATTTCTTTTTGTAAAACATACTTAGTTGCTCGGTAATCAACTCGTACAAAAAAAGTTTTGGTTTAATAAATCATGTTGAAACTTGTTTATGAACAAAACAATGTTCAATATTTCTTTTTTGATTGTTGAATATTTTTGTTAGGTTTCATTTCATATTCCTGAATAGTATTGAATTATTTGTTCTCTATTTGTTTGAAGATACTCTCATAGCCTATATTAGAAGCATCTATTTCTACAATTTTCTTTGACAGTAGGTCTACTAAATTTAGTATAGGTAAAGTTGTTAATTATTTTTTAACTTGTTAAACAATCTTTGTATGTCGAATAGAATTAGATATTATGTTAAAACCTTTTAATGATATGAACATTAAAAATCATACGAAATCATTTTTATGTTTATTAGATTATGTAGAATAAAATAATTGTAGAAACGATAGAAACAAATAAATATATAAAATTTCTAAACCTATATTTTAAGTAGACAATTGTGATTAACAATGTCCAAAAATAAAAAAATGAATATAATCTTGATGAAAAGAATTTAATATTGTGAAGCTTATGTCAATGTCCTATATTTTTTGTGACCATGCAGCTGGCCATGGTCACTGGTAGAGTATCCTGCATATATCGTCGCCAATGTAGGGACATTTTTGTCTTTTTATTCATGGAAGTGTGTAATGGGCTTATGCAATTCCAATAAGCATGACTTTGGCACTTCCTTGAATCACAATTTTTCTGCGGTTGCTGATTCTAATAAGCGATTTTAACATTCAGCCAAAGTACAACAAAATCCAATAAAACAGCTTTTCTGTGAAAATAAGTCGGTTTGAAGGGTTTAAACGGTTAGCTTAAAACAGTTCAGGGAGTGTCCCACATCCGCGACACTGGCAACACACGCAAAGCAGTAGGTTGTCAGTGGGAGATATGGACCATTGGGGATATAGATTAGCATAGTCCATAGAATAGTCCGTGACAATAAGATAATTACTTTACAGTCACGGACTGTCACCGATGGCCTCCGTGGACTCTCTTAACGGGACATGGGCCGTGTTGGCTCCACGGACTGTCCTATTGACTGTTCTAATCATCATTCTTTCAGATCGTGTAAAAATATGCTCTGCTAATTTTCAAGCCAAAGAGGTAATGGCCCGTGTACACGTGGCATTTCAGCGTGGGGATTCCGCCTCCTCACCCACACTGCCCCTTAAATGGTGCCCCTTCGGTGCGTGTCATCACAAGGAGCATGAACTGCTCCTGTGGGACAGTATATACCCTGCTCTAATATCTTCAGGAGGGAAGGCCGATGCACGGAGGTCGGGAGGATGTTCAAGGCAGGTCTGCTTTGCTCTCACTAGTTCTTCATTCCGAACCACCTCTCTCTCTGGAAAAAACTCGGAAAAGGTACAAAATCGATCATTATCATCTCGATTGGGCATGTCTTTCTAGCCCAAAATCATCTAGTGAATTGGATGGGTGTTCAAGTGCCCGTGTATGATAAAGGAAGCTTTGGGTTTTCAACCTTGGGTGCCGTTCTGTTCATTGTCATTGAGATTTCAAGCAGAATGGAATACGCTAATGTTCTTGTTGGAAAGTATGGTTTTTAGAAAGCGAAGGATAGAATGGGCGTAGGTGGTTTCTTCATGTTGAATGGTTTTAGGATGCATTTGGATGTCGGTAAAAGAAAAGGCAAATGTAGAAGAACTGTGTGAAAGAAAATTTGTACGATGTTAATAGAATAAATGGTGTCATTTAAAAGCGGGAAAAAATGAGTCGATGGACCTTTTGCACGGAAAGGTGAGTAGGTAATGACTGAAAATATAGAGCTAATTATGTTCATGACTTTGATTAGACGAGGATGAGATGAGGATGTGGAATGAAAGAAGTGTTATATGTATTGAAAATGAGAAAAGTTGTATGGAAAATTGAAAAAGGAAAAAACAGGTTGTTTATTTTTAGGAACGAGAGAAGTGTTCTTAGGGAATGAGAAATTTCATCCCATCCTCATCCCATCTCCATCCCATCCAAGTCATAAAAAGGTGAAAATGAAAAATATTTTACACCATTTAGCGTACCCAAAGACATCCTAGCAAAGTTGGTTAGTGTAATATGATACAGGGAATCACACAGTAAAGATATCTGACTAGTGACTATGACATTAATGAAGACAGAATTGTTCTTTTGAGAGTTTCATGGTCATAAAATGATCTTTGAACCGAATGAATTGTCAAACTGATATTCCAATAAGAGGCAAGGTTTGAATTTGGTCAGTCAGTCTAGTTTTGTTGGTTCATTGATGTGCGTTTAGTTATCCTTTTTTTGAATTTGGCAGTTGTGGTGCATTGCAATGGAACTTAATCCTAGTGAATCTAGGGAAGGGATTGGTATGAAGAAATGGAGGACTCCTCTCACATAGGTGGCCCTACAATGATTTAAGAGGCAACTTTTCCAGGGGAATGATATTTTTTTAGAATGGGAATCCTGAAATTTTGCAAGTAGGAAAGTATTCAAGGGAATTCGATTCCCATGTGGGCATAATCCAACACATTCTAATTCTCCACAAACAAGCTTGAGATAAAAAATTGCCTTTTGAATGGTGTTCTAATGGATCCTAACTCAACAAATAATTTTTTACCATACAAAACAAAGTGACTAAAGGTCCATAGTGATAGAAAGTAATGAGGAGCATCGTATTGAATAGATCTGTCTGAGGGTGAGTGCTACATCTTTGAAGGCATGTTGTTAACTTGACATGGGTTGTGCAGAGGTCGAAGAAGGAGAGATGTGTTATCTGTGTCCGGAGATATTGGGTGGTGTATAAAGGAAGTCAAGCCATTTTAGTTGGTATTTCTCCATTGAGATGTAGTGGACTGTTCTTGTCTAGCGGTTCAGACTTTGGAGAAAGTGAGGCCTTTGGTAGCAATGGCAAATGAGAGAAATGCAACAGATATTTGAAAGAACTGGAGAATATTCCTCGTGGGTAGAAAGACTAATTTACTTATCATCCTTCCATTTCTTGTTGGAAGGGATCTGTACACCTTGGCCTTTCTTGGTTTGACTTTGATTTGTGCTTTGATGCTTAGTGGTGAACTTGTTAGAGGAATGATTGGCAGCCCTTAACAAAACAGAAAGAACAATGGCAAAATGTGGGTTTGTTGGGAATCCATTTGGAATGATTGTGCATTTGGGCATGTTTTAAAGAGTTACCTGAAATTGGAAGATTTTGTTGCATGCTTTCTTTTATTGTGATTTATTGTTATTTTCTTCAATGATGATTTTGTCCTTCGAGTGACAAAGCTGTCAGTTAAATGAACTGAACATCTTGCCGTGAAATATATATTTCTATATCCATGTTAGGCTTAAGAAAATCATAATTCTTTAAGAATACACAATACCTCTTGCTACTAATTCTGTCTTGCATTCATTAAGTGAATTTGCTTTCATGCTATAGAAGTCTGATTTGGTCGTGTGAATGGTTGGTCTTTGTATTCTATTTTCTAATATCTTTTTTATCTTCTTCTTTCTGCACTGGGATAAAGGCTAAATAACTGGATTCTTTGATATCCTTTCTGGAGGCATTTCTTGCATTTTCTATTTCCATGACTCGAAGAGGGCGGCCAAGGAAGGTTTGAGAAATATTTTTTTTAAGTTCATTTATTACTGAAACTCTCTCAGACCAATCTCTGTAATTCTGTCCTTAAATCTATACAGGTTGGACTGAAACGAATAGATGCTGCCATCGATGCTTTACTACCATTGGGATTTTCCAAGGAATTGATTTGCAAAACAGTAGTTAAACTTCTGAAGGTTTGGTTTTTGTTGTTGCATGTTTTTCCGGGAATCTCTCCCCTTTGTACCCTTGAATACAAGAAAACAGCTCATTGGATGTGCCAGGTATATGAAGGAGACTCCGGTTGGGTTTTCATTGAGGAGGCATCGTACAAGCTTGTAATTGAGACAATTTTGGAAGAACAAGAAAAAAGTTCGGCAAAGGTAATTGCTTGTTTTGTTTTTTTGTTTTTTTCTCTCTAAATTTTCTGTGTTTTTAATGATATTCTTCTGCGTATTTAGGTTATTTCTTAGTTCATTGCTTCTCTAAGGATATATAATGTGTGACATGCTGTTGTTATTATTATTATTATTTTTTTATCCATGGTCAACGCAATCGACAGCAATTTTCATCAGTGCCACTTGAGTTAGTGGGTTTCTAAAAAGTGTGACTTTAGGGTGAACTTTTTCCAACCTGAAATGTTTGATGCAAAATCACTAAAGCCGGATTTCCAGATGGATCATGATCAACTATCTGATGTCTTAAAATTTCCATGAAGTTTTTGCGATCATGGTTTTTGATAATGATGGATGGCTCCAATTATCAAGTGTTAAATGGTAATCTAAATGAATCTTATATTTCCTCTAACTGTGATTCTGTCCATAGTCATCTTGAATGTATTTTTCTGCTGTAAAGTACTTTTTTAAATTTATTTAAGTCCGTTTGGGAATAGGTAAAAGTTTTAAATTTTTTTTGATATGATTTGACATTTTAAGTACCTAATTATCCTATTCTTTCTATTATTACCTCTATATTTCAGTCATTTTTTCCATCTTTTAATATAACTACCTTGTTTATTTTAACTTTATTTTCTTTACGCCTAATTGTTATTCCTATCATATCATATTATTTTCTTACTTTTCAAATTTTTTTCCATTTTTACCATTGCATTTTTCCTACCCTTAGATTAAATTTATTCAGTAATAATTTTTCCATTTACGTTTATTTATCCTTGTCTTGTTGACTGTGATTAGTAAAACTAGAGAATTCGTGGTGGTGGTCTTTGTTAGTGAAAGAGAAATTACTACTTTGGAGTGAATTAGGTGTGCCTTTTTAAAATTGTTTTCCCCTTTATGGTAAGCTGCACAATGGTAAGAATTATCACCACCTGGACGTCACGGGGTTGAGTCATGAAAACCTCTTATTTCACAAGGGATGATCTTAGACCCAAAGTGGTCCAACCCACCATTGGAGCCCGTGTATAGCATGAGATTAATTCATTAGACTGCCTCTTCACCTTTATGGTAATTCTTACCACATGATTGCTTCGCAATATCTCTAGCAAAACTCATGTCTTCTCAAATTGATTTTCTTTTTCCACATGATTGCATTCTTTAATGTTTGCCATTACTGGAACAGCTGGCACAGCATAAGAGTGTAGGATAATTCTTAGTTGTATGGATTGTCAAAACCTGCAGGATCAAGATGCAAGGAGAGAGGAGAAATTGTTATAATCATAGAATAATGCAATGAATCCATTGTTGCCAGTTTATGTCCTTGGCCGGAAAGAGGAGAAAAGGAATGACATGCATTTCCTGAAACCATGATTCTGTCCATTAGATTGGTTCTTTGAACGTACTTATTCAGTGTTATTTTCACTATTTGATAGCTATGATGTAACTCAGGAACTCAGTAATTGAATGGGCTCATTCCACTTCAGCATAGCCTGGTTGATATTATTGATGGTTACTTGTACAGTTGTACCGATAGGCAGGTTCACTCTGTGCGTCTCCCTGCCCATTGTTTGTGTATGTGTTTTGTGCTTCTGATCCCTGTTGGCCAGTGACTAATTTCTCCTTAATTGCTGGACATAGGTTATTCTTCTTTACTTTGTAAGCAATTTTATTGATCTGATCACACAAGGTTAAACAAGTCTATTTACTTTGATTAATTCTGTTTTATATTTTCAGCAAGATTCTTGCAAACATGGGTTTGATTCACTTGATGTTGCTGCTCTCACCGATGAGGTTGCTAGTATTGAAGGAACAAATGCAGATCCTATGATTGTGGGACATATGACTGAGAGAGGTGAGTCTTCAGCTCCTGGAGCTGTCTCAACAATTGAAGACGCATCAGTGAGACAGATAACTATGACTAGTGATCTTCTAGCTGCTGGAGCTGTCTCAACAAGCGAGGATGCATCAGTGAGACAGGAAACTAGGACCTGTGAGAATCTTCTTTTCTTTTGCACGGAAACTGTAAATTCATTTTAAAAATTGAACTTTGAGTCTCTGAAATTTGGTTGCCTCATCAAATTCCAGCTTAGAAATCGTTGTGGTTGGGGGAGCCTTTCCTTCTTTATTCCTTAAGGCCTCTATCTTCTTCTGATGGATCTTTACCTGGTTCATAGTCTCAAATTATTATGACACTAAAAGAGATTTGGTTGAAACTCGTTTGCAAGAATTACTTGCACAGAAGAACTATTGGTATAAGAGATTTTTTGGTTCTTCAACTTTCATGGCATAAGGGATTCTGCTGAGGTTGCCTCAGGCTATCAGACAGATCACTGATACTTGGAGACTTTTCTTCATTTTTGAAACATATTAAACCCTGGAGCCATCATGTTGCATTTTCCCCTGGTTCAAATCTTCAGAGGCATTAAAAAACTAAAGACGTTTGGTTGATATGACTGGAGTTGCCCAATTAAGTAAAGACCCTGCAGCTGTAGTACTCTTTTCTTCTCATGATTGTTTATATTTTCAATCATTAGACGCCTATCTTTTCATCTAAAAAGCTGACATATTTGTATCTTTATTTACTTCATTTTGAATCATTACCCTTCACCAGTAAAATAATACATGATTTTGTTGGTTCCTTATTTCTTTTATTGCTTACATCAGGCTCTCTGACTGTTTCTTAGAATTTGTGTGGGAATGAACTAGTGGATTTTCCTCATGGTAGTTGATTGTTGATTTAATGTTGGTGAGAATGTAATGTCATGTGAGCAGCAGAATGCATTCCTCACCAGATTCTCTTTGTGCACTCTGTACTGTTTCTTTCTTTCCTTGCCAAGAGGATGCAAATTTGAGGAAGGAGTACATAGCTGTCTAATCTGTCTTCATCTTACAAAACTCTCTGCTTTTTCCCCAAACTTGAAAATTCTTGACCATTGTAGACACAAGTCATAGTACTGAGCCAGGAATCCTCCTTTGCAAGGTGGGTATTTCAAACATGAATTCAGCCTTCCACTGCACATATCTTCCTAGAAAAGTTTCCGTTCCATGATTGTTATTCTCAGTCTTCAAAATGGGCAACTTGATCTGAAAATGACTTGGTTAATAACATTTATGCTACCAAAGCATGATTCAGTTGTTTCAACTAGAGTTTTTTTTTTTTGTCTGTCTTTGTGTTTGGAGTCTTTGGACATGTATTTCCTGCTTTATCCTCTCATAGCAAATGCCTCTTTTTTTTTTGGTTTATCTGTTGTTTCATTATAAACATGAAAATTTGTGCATGAGGTAGGGAATGGTTTCATATACACACTGTAATTGAGAATAAGAGGCCGGTGGTCACGAAATGTGGGTTGATTAAGAGAGCTGTCCGTTGTCAGGTCTACAGGAAGATTTAGATTGGGAAGATATCTCATGCAACAGCAAGAAGCTGCTAGGCAATGAGCACAGGACCAGTCCAAGTAGCTCGGACCCCGTCGAAGGTATTTCCTGCTGCAGAAGAAGACCATGTTATGGATGGATATCTGATAATGATAGTGAGGGTGAAGATGCAAAACTGTACAAGTTTCCTCAGGTATCGAGTATACTGAAGATGGGCGACTTTGATCAAGGGAAAAAGAGAAAGAGTCTTTGGGACGTGACACCAGATAAGATGTGAGACTTCTTATGAATTGTACGTTTTCTTCTTTCAGAACCTCTATCTTTTTCTCCTGTGCTTGAGCCACCTAATGTTTTATCCTATTTAAACATGTGCAAGTCTCAGAGATAGATTGTTTCATTTAAGCCTTACAGTTGATATCACATATTCCTGTTGTGTAATGGGTTTTAGTTATGTGGATGTACATTAAACTTGCTGATGATGGCAATGATGCTGATCGTTTCAGACAGTATGGTTGCGTTAGTCCTTTGAGATGGGCCATCCCCTTCTAGTTTGATATTGCTCCTCAAATTCTGGGGTGTGTATAATTGTTTTGTTGTTTTCTTATGTCCCTTTCCCAGGCAAGTTGGCTGATTTTGACACCCCTTTCTATCAGAAAACTGAGAAAGGGATGAAATTCTCATGATAGTTTTGTTGTGGGATACTGTTTGGCAGGTTTGGCCTGCTCTATACGAGTAATACTCATAGTTTTTGTTTTTTTTTTTTCCAAAAAGAACTTTACATAGCATGGAGGTGGCAAGGTATATCTACCTCATCATATCCCCATGATTCATTTCTTTGATATAGAGGACATGGATTACTCTCGACCTTGAACAATCCTGACTGGACAATCTAGATGATTTGGTTGTTCAAAGTTGTCAGTCTCTAGCTCAAAGCAGAAGATGAGGATGGTCCTTGTCTTGCACCATGTAGACTACTACTAGCAGTGGGCTGGGCAATGAGTTGCATGTTGTAGACATCCACCATGTGCCTCTTCAGGGACTGGTATATAACATGTATATGAAATGTCATCTGCGGTATTGGTTACTGCAGTTTGGTAATTTCTTTTCTCTCTGTCTCTCCATCTCTGTCTCTGTTCTCTCATTTGGTACTTTGCCTTATTCTTTTGTTTGTGTGCCCATCTTCCAGATTTTTGTTGACCAATGGTCATGAGTTACTCTAACTGTCCACTTACAGCCATTAACATTCTGATGATCCAGGGATTCCGGGTGTTCCTCTTCCTTCCAATTTCCAGCTCTAGAACTAGCGGCTTCTTAGCAATGGGAATTCGATTGGTGTTCTAGCTCTCCAGCTTTATTTGTTCATCACCCAGCTTGTTGTACATGATTTTCTGACTGGTAAGCTCTGGTGGTTAAAGTGGGGTTCTGTGCATGCTGTTCATGGATTGTGAGCTTCTCAGGGGACGGTGGTTCGTAAAGGTCTATAGTGCTGGTTCACTGCAGAGTCCATTTTTCCCCTTGGAGGACAAGGATCATATCTACCTGGCAAATAGTATACATAAGAATATGCTTCATGGTGCCAAAAATTAGCTTAATTGGAATATCAGGGAGGCCACGTTTGCTTAAAAATACATGTAATTATGCGTAAATTATGAAAATACTTAAATTCAGTAATAGATATATTAGAATGTTATAATACCCAATAAAATATTTATCCACATAGAAATGACGGTTTTGAACGTTTAAATGTTGCTTTAACAAATTTAAGTTGATAGATAACTCAAAAATAATCATATTATGTTGATTTATTCCAGATGGGTATTTATATTCGATTTTTTAAAGAATAATTTAGATTTGATTTTGATGTTATCCTAAGTAAGTGAATGATATCAAATGCAATGGATAGAAAGAATTTTCATTTTATCATCAAAGACGGACTCATGAGCTCCATTTAACCATGGTATACCTCAAGTATAGTATAGTACAACATGATGAACCCTCTTTTAAGTAATTTGGATTTCACAAAAAATCTCGGTGAGCTCAAACCAGATGTGGGAATTGGGACCGATCCTATGATTGGTGCAGGAAACAAGGTCGAAGTTGAATCGACCGTCCAACGTTCTGGATAATTTGTTTAATGAACTGGCGCGATCTGGTGAGACATCGAGAAGAACCGACCGTCCAGATCATAAGCCAGCAAAGGCAAGCCCTTGAATTCCCGAGATATTACGCCTGTTGCCGTTAGAGATTACGCAAACCAACGGCGACGTCCAAGTGTCGCTCGCTGATTCGCTCTCATTGGCTCGCCTCGCGATGCCTTTGGCGGAAGCAGCATGCCTGTTTTCTGCGCAAGATAAGATCTGCAATCGAATCTCCAGAGGACTAAATCCTCCTTTTCTATATCCAATTCCGTTACTCTGGGTTTTTTCTTGCCGAAACTGCCGTGGAAGCAAGCTCGTCTGAGCAATAGAGCCCGCCATCCCACGCCGAGTCCAGACATGAACGCCTCTGCTACCCTTCTTCAATGCAGCTCCTGCTGCAGTCTCCGTATCTACCCCTCTCTCTCTTCTTCCGTCAGTTCGAGAAGGAAATGCTTCAGGAGGAGCCCACTGAAAATCTGTTCCGTGTCAAGGTCGATTACCTTCTACCTTTCTTCTATGGATTCAGTTATGTGAGAACTGTTGGAAGTCGGATTTCAGTAGTTATGATGCTTTGTTCTTTTTTCTTTCAGTATTAGAGTAGAGTTCCGCGAGAAGCGCTTAGTTGTATGCCAGGCTACTTCATCAGAGACTCAGACAGAGCCGGAGAGTAACAATGACAAGGTGAATTGGTTTCAAGACTTACAGTTATTTGGATTTTTAGATATATAGAGCCTTGAGAATGAAAAATAAATAGCTTCGTCCAGTGCCACAAGAGCCGTGCTAGAACACCTCTGCCACACACAGAAGCTGCGTCATGATCGGGACTGTTCATCAGGTTGCCAGTGTCTCAGTTCATTTTTGGCTTAATGACGACAGAGGTTTAGGAGGTTAATGAGCAGCCAATAATTTGTAGTCCGTTTCTGTTGGTATAATTCAAAATGATTTGATGGCTTTGAATGTAATTATTATGGTTCTGTGATTATCTGCTAATGTAGCGTTTGAAAACTGAGCATTTGCCCTGTATATGATAGTGCCATTTCTATAGTTCACATAGGCGTGCGCGCGCACGCACACACACACAGATTCGATCATATGCAATACGGTGCAGTCCGCTGTAAAATGGGCCCCACACATATTAGATTGCAATGAAACTTTATATAATTATTTATTCATATAAAAATCATACTTTAGACAGTTTAGATGGTAAAAATACCACTTTAAACTTGATATTTACGTTAAACTATTTTATTACGCTGATTTTGCATCATTTTAAGATGGAGACCATACACGTGTTGGATTTGAATGAAAATTAATATGCTAATAAAGTGAACAATTCTAACTACAATGGGTGGGTAGATTTCCCATTCATGATCAATTGGGGTCCATAATGCATGGGCTGCACGGTGCAGTTGCATGCATTAGAACATTTTCCTATATATATAATATATATAGAAATGTTCAGATGCAGCTCACTGCACCACAATTACGGTGCAGTTGCCTCAAAATGGGCCCCGTATGATCATAAAATTATAATCTACTTCACAGATTATATTAGAATCATGTATTCTATTATGATACCAATTTTCATCCCAATTGGATATGTATATGAACCCCATCTGAAAATGATACAAATTCAGCGTAATAAAATACTTTTTTGTAAATAACAACTTTAAAGTTGTTTTTTTAACATGTAAACCATTTGCTATAAAATTTATATATGAATAAATGATTGTATAAAATATTAATACATTTAAATACATGTGGGGCCGATTTTGGGCTAAATGCACCGTTAATTATGGTGCTATTTCACTGCACAGGAAAGATTCTCATATATATATGAGAAGTTGTTCCGATACAGCGCTACTGTACCGGAACAATGGTACATTTGCCCAAAAATGGTCTCTACACATATTAGAATGCAATGAAATTTTCATTTATTCATATATAAATTTTATATCAAATGGTTTACATGTTGAAAAGACCACTTTAAAATTGTTATTTACATCAAACTATTTTATTATGTTGAATTTATACCATTTTTAGATGGAGTCCATACACATATCTGGTTGGGATGAGAATTGATATAGTAATAGAATATATTATTCTAAATATAATTGGTTGAGTAGATTATAATTTTATTATCATGTGAGACCCAGTTTGACGCCACTGCACTTGAATATAATTCTATATATATCTGCCACTTGTTTATTCTTGATTACCTTGTTTTTTAACTGCAAATTTTAATTGTGCTTCTCTTAGTCACTTTTACCTTTTAGGATAAGGATGAAGGATTATCTCCTCCAACCAGTTCTATTGCGCAAAATAACGGACACGTTGAATCTCAGGCAGCAGCTGATGAAGTAACTTCTTTTCCTTTTATATCTCTGTTTTTGGCAGCACGTGTCAACCTATTTATTGTTTTGAAGGGTTGGGCAATTTCATAGGGGAAACATTTTGTAGTCAGCCATTGGGCTAATTGTGAGTCGATATTGTTAAAATTTAGGATGAATTCCACTTATGCACACGAATTTTACCTGTAATTCCACTTATACTCACAGACTTCCAAAAATTTCTCTCATACCCACATATTTTACTTAAAATTCTACTTATGCAGAAGCCGTTAATGTCTTTCCAAACTGGCCATTAGCCCATGTGTGAAATGACAAGAATGCCCACTCCATCATCTTCTCCTGTCCATACTGCTCTTCTGTCACTCCCTTGAATGTAGCAACATCTTTACAGCTAGCAAACCTTCCCAAATCCCAATTGTCTTATTCAAGCACCCAACCAACTTTTTTTTTTTTTGGTTGCAAAATCTGATGTCAATCTGCAAAAATCTAGCTGATTGTTTTTTTAACAAATTGTTGGCGCCTTTCCTAATAATGCAATGACCACAATGAAGCCCCAAATTGCCGAATCCAGTCACAGCAGCAAAAAAAATTGCATATCATCTGCAAATCCATGTCAAAATTGTTGTTGATGACAACCTCCAGTGATCTGCTGTCATTGATTACAGCCTCAACTTCAATCTGTGACCAGCAGCATCCATCCTCTTCAACACAGCCCGGATGAGAAATCAGACTTCAGCAATCAAATTCGAGCAGCAATGCTTTTAACTAGCAATCATCCCATGGCCAAATCGACAATAGGTGACGATCAGAGCCGTAGATCCAAGTAGCAGCCCCAAATTTCAGCTTTGACCAATTGCGGCAATCCATGCCAAGAATAGCAAGCTTTGTGTCCAAATTCTAGCTTCACTCTTTTTAAGACCTTTATTGCATTGGATGGCCAATTTGCGTCCACATTACTGCTATTGTGATGGTTGAATTGTTATAGATCCTAATGGATTTGCAAATTATTCAGAAAAAAATTGAAAGCTTATGATAATTGAAGGACAGAATCCATCTGACACATTGAGATGCAACATATCACATCATCTTAAATTAAACTTGTATAATAGCAATTTGTTTTTATTTCTTTCTTTTCTTGAAAAGATATGATTATGATGCTAACTCCAACAAGTTGGGAAAATTTTATGATCCTCGTTGGAAAAGCGTTTTCATGACATTAGGTGATTTCAGGTAGCATCATGTCTTAAAAGCAATTAAGGTGCTGTGTAGGTTCTTAATGTGATCTTCAAAGAGTAATCCAGTTGTAAGATTTTTCCTTTTTGCTTGTTGAGGTTGTATAACCATGGAAGGTTCACATAATGAAAGCAGTGAGACTATGATAAAGGTAATTTTAGTTCAATAGTAAAACCAAAAGAAAAAAGGGAAAAAAAAAACCGAATTTAGATTTTTGGGCAATTGCAAACGATCATAATCTCTGTATGTCAAACATAAAATTATTATTATTATTTTTATTTTTATAGAGACAGAGATATTTGAGGAATTAAGACGTAAATGATAACATTCAAATAGTTCAAGCATACGATTCTATCAAAGAATGGATTCAAACAATTTTAGATATCGTATTTCGCAATCCATGGAATTTTAGCAACAGTGTCCTAGATTATTAGAAATGTGTTGTTGAAAATTTGCTTTCATTTGATTAAATTATTTATAGCGTGTGATATATTCATTCAGTTCTATTTTATCTTTAATTTATTGTTGAGCTTTTAGTGTCATTCTGTTGTAGAGTAATGGGCAAACTCTTTCTACTGAAGGAGTGGACTTAGAGGATTCTGTAAAAAATAGTGGGGTGGATCTAAATTCTCAAGCAGGAACCCAGGTACTCATATGTCTTTGTTTTAGGTTTTAGTTTTGCTTTTGCAAATCACCTTGATTTCTAGGGAGTCAGTGTTTCTGTTGATTTTGTTTCTTGTGCATCGGCATTTGGATGTACATCAGCAATTGATTATAACCATTGTGATTGTTTAATTGTCATAAATCTCAATGGATTTTCAAATATTCCAAAAAAATTGAAAGCTTATGAGTAATTAGAAGGATGGCATCCATCCCACACAATACGATGCAACATATCACATCATCTAAAATTTAGACTTGTACAGTTGCCAGATATCTTTTTCTTCCTTTTCTTGAAAAGAAATATGAGTATAATGCTAACTCCAACAAATTTGGAAAATTTATGATCATCATTGGAGGAAAAAAGAGAGGAACCAAATTTTGCTCTTTGGGCTCCTTACAATCATAATTTCTGTATGGTTAAGCATAACATTATTATTATTATTATTATTATTATTTTGATAGAAATGCATAGATTTTTGAAGAATTAAAATGTAAACTATAGCATTCAAATATTTTGAGCTAAGACTTTATTAAAGAAATGATTCAAACCATTTTAGATTGCTACTTGTAATATGTAAACCGTGGAATTTTATCAACAGTGGCCTGGATTATCATAAATGGTCTTGTGAAAATTTGCATTCATTTGCCTAAATTACTTATGGTTTGTGATATATTGATTGAGTTTTATTTTGTGTCTTTGTTTGATTTATTGTTGATCTTTTATTGCCATTCTGTTGTAGACTAGTGGGCAAACTCTTTCTACGGAAATATTGGACTCAGAGGATTCTGTAAAGAATAGTGGGGTGGATGTAAATTCTGAAGGTGGAATCCAGGTACTCATACTTCTTTCTTTTAGGTTTTACTTTTACTTTTGCAAATCACATTGATTTCTAGGGGGGTCAGTGTTTCTGTTGATTTTGTTTCTTGTTCATTGGCATTTGGATGTGAATGTCAGCAACTGATTATAAATTGTGATTGGCACAGGAGAATGATGATAATTTGGAAGTTACTAGTGGATCTCCTCTTCCAGGTGTGAAGGTGATTATTATTGGAGCTATATATTTTTGTTCTTTTAAAAAATTTAAAATTTTTGTCTTGGAACTCTTGTTCACTTTGTTCCCTTTAATTTTAAACTGCATGTTGACTTCATAAAGTTTCTCCACGCTTTTTCACTTTTTTTCTGAAAATCAAGCATTGCCAAACAACTGCAGCAACTTGGTGAACCTGTCAAGATCCCAAAGGCAACAGTTGACATTCTTAAGGACCAAGTTTTTGGCTTCGATACATTTTTTGTTACAAGCCAAGAGCCTTATGAGGTGACATTCATTGTATCTCACTTGCAAATCTAGGCTTGTGTATGCTACTTGTAGATATAAATTTTGATAGGCATTCACTGCATAATCTGTTTCCAGGGTGGCATATTGTTCAAGGGAAATCTGCGTGGCAAGGCAGCTAAAAGCTATGAAAAGATAGCAAAACGGATGCAGGTAGAACTTTTGTTATTTACAGGTTCAAAGAAATAACCAAGGATCATCTCTTTGTTCCAATATTTGTTTTTCTGTTATCTGTTATATACTATTTTTTAGTAAAGCTCAGCTCATCCTCTTGACAGGATAGATTTGGGGATCAATATAAGCTTTTCCTTCTCATCAATCCTGAGGATGATAAGCCAGTTGCAGTTGTAGTTCCTAAGAAAGTCTTACAGCCAGAAACAACTGGTAATTGTATATCTTTGTTGTTGTTGTCGTTGTTTTGCCCCTCACCTTATGATGGTATATAAGGAAGATTAGCAGGATCCACAAAGAATTCAGTGCGGGCAATTTTGTTGTTTTTGTTCTTGTTTCAGTTGATTCTGCCTCTCACTTGACCTTATGGTGGTATGCAAGGATACACATAGGTGGATCTACAAGGAGTTAAGTGGGGGCACTTGATCTCAAAAATTATATAATTCCCCTTGGAATTTTGAAAAATATTTTAAAAGACTTTGGGTGTGTTTGGTTGGAGGTAAAACTTTTGATGAAAAGTTTTTGGAGTAGAAGTTGTCAAATCAATAGAAAGTGATGTGATATAATAGGAGTAATGATGAGGAGTAAAGAGAATAAAGTTAAAATAGATAGGTTAGTTGTACGGGTAGTTGTGTAGAAATGATTGAAAAGTAGGGTAGTTTGTATAGAAAAGTGTGAAAAAATAATTAAAAAATAGAATAATTATGGAGAGTGAAAAGTTTTAGATTGAAAAGTTTTAGTTGACACTTTTTTGCCCTAAACAAACACACCCTTTATTTTGACATGATATTGCTAATATCTTATACTACACATGCTTGCATTATGACATCATCAGCCAAAGAATGGTGTAACAAGATTCATGCTGCTTATCTCACTCCTGTGGTAAGCAGCATTTGATGATGATGATGATGTAATGTCTTGTAATTGTATGTAATTTTCCATGCATGTATGCTCGTGTAGGCCTGGACATGCACTTTCTTGATCTGCATTTGTGACTGGTCATATCCATGTAGCATAATTCTCTATTTATCTGCTTTTCTTTATTGAGTCGTGTGATGTGACCATGATAGAGCTTCTGTTTGCAGCTGTTCCAGAATGGTTTGCAGCTGCTGCTTTTGGATTGGTCACAATTTTTACCTTACTTCTTCGGAATGTACCTGCACTACAGTCAAACTTGCTGTAACTTCCTCGGCTATTTCCTTTTATATTTTGTAGTATCTATTTAAGAAACTCCTTTATTTGGATGGCAACAATCAACTACACCGCCATAACTTATTTCAATTCCCGGCTTTCCATCCTCCAAGAGATGAGTGCATAAATTTGAAAATTCATTCCTGTTTCAAATTACAGGTATTTCAATTGATAGTACATAAATTTAAAACTCATGTTACCAAGAGGGCAACAATTTATTCAGTTCCATCTCAAACTAAGGATTTTTGTTCAAATAGCACACTAGTGCTATACCCTACAATTGTTGTACTTCTGATTGTAGACTACAAAGAGAATAAGATGGTACCCTGTGATTGTGCAAGAGCACTGAAGAGATTTTACAATCTCCAGTCTGTATTGATTCTATGCGTATCTGAAGTGGAATGTCAACATAAAGATCTAGTTCTATCAGTCATTTGTGGACATTCATGAGCCATCTGCTTCATTCTGGTGAATTGGTTAAGCTCCAAGGTTCTGGTGCTGCATCTGTCATCTCGAAAAAGCATTCTATTTGGGCTTATGCAGGGATTTTGTAGTCTTTACATTTCTAACCAATGAGCATTTAACGTCTCAGGTCAACATTTGACAATCTTGGATTGTTGAAAGATGGCCTTGCTGGTGCCTTTGTAACTGCATCTGTTTTAGGGGTGCATGAGGTTGCTCACATTCTGGTTGCAAATAATGCTGGTGTTAAACTTGGAGTGCCCTACTTTGTTCCTAGTTGGCAGGTATAATGTTCTTTTCTTTTTTCAGTTTTTTGCGGAAGTGCATAATAAGATTTTTATCTCAGCACTGAAACCATTGAATCTTAGAGTCTGAAAGTACCATGTACCAAATCAGTAAGTTTCTCGTGCTGCTACAGAGGGGTTGCAGAGTTAAGGCCTTCTGAGAGGATGGGGATTTTACTTACGTTGGTTGTCCTTGCATGAACAGCAGAACACTCATTAACAAATGTGAAAATTAATTGGCTTGTTTGTTCTAAGACAATAGTGTTGTAGGTCTAACCTCGGAGTGGGAGAATCCTCTTTTATGAAGTAGTAGTTGTTGGGATACTTTTGTAAATCTGCAGTCATTTTTTTGTTCTGGGCCCTTCTCTTCTAGTAACAAAAGGCAAAAGTCAACTTTTTAACGTGTATGCCAAGGGAACTCTGTCCAGTTCCAAAATGTGTTTTGTTTATTAAAATCAAAACTCTAAATATTTTGCATTCAACATACCTTTTTAATCAGCATTCTACATGTGTAATAGCGATAAGCAGAAGGATCCAGATATTTAGCACCTGGATGAGGAATTTTCCTGCAAAGTTGCTACTTCCTTTTCAGGACCTGCTCTACCTGTCTAGTGACTGCAACCACCATGTGATTCCATCTATGTGAAATGATGCATAGTATGCCATTCCTGTAATACTTTTGATGTTTCTGAAATTTTAGAATCTCTTTTAATATTATAAATTTTCAACTTGAGTAGACATATTCATATATTTTATCGAGTCATTTGATGTTGAGTCGTTTGTGACTCTTTATACGACTCCCACAACTTTTATATTGCTCGAAGTACTACTGAAATCTGAGGAGAACTTTTATATTGGCCTACATATATTTTAAAACTTGTACAATATATTTTCATTCTTTGAATGTGGCCTGTAAGTTCTTCTTACAGTTGCAAATTAGATTTTGTTCTTAACATCTGTTAGACAGCTTATGGACTCTGTTTCCATGTGTGGGGAATGGCTATGTTTTCCTCCTCTGCTATCATGCTTTCTTTCCTGGCTGCATATGTCACTAATAGTAGATTTTGTTTTTTCTTTTAAGTTTTAAATAACTTGTCTCGATCTTTTGTATGCAAATGAACGCTTTTGCTTTTGTAGACCTCTTAATTTCATTCTTTTATATCTTCCATCCGTCCCTCATTTTTGTGTTAGTTCTTTTACTCCTTTCCATTCAGAAAATTCATTTAATACCGAATAATCTGAATCACTTTGTATGTGGATTTCATTTTTTTTTCATTTGTTACGATGAATTGCAAGCAGCATTTTTTTTTCCCCTGAAAGTCTATTTACTAGTTGAGATGCAGATAGGTTCATTTGGTGCCATTACGAGGATTGTGAGCATAGTGCCCAAACGTGAGGATCTTCTAAAGATTGCAGTTGCTGGACCTCTGGCTGGATTCTCTTTGGGATTTATTCTTCTTCTGTTAGGCTTCATTTTGCCACCTACTGATGGCATTGGTATTGTGGTTGATGCAGCGGTGTTGCATGAATCATTTCTCGTTGGAGGGATTGGTATGTGCTCATTAAATTTTGATTTATATTCTACAAATATGTTGAGGAATTATTTTGATTTTGGGAGGCCTTTTTGAGCTGAAATTCTTTTTCTTTCAGCAAAGCTTCTTCTAGGTGATGCTCTCAAAGAAGGAACTCCTCTCTCTATAAACCCTCTGGTTATATGGGCATGGGCAGGCCTCTTAATCAATGCAATCAACAGCATCCCTGCAGGAGAGCTTGATGGAGGTCGCATTTCTTTTGCTTTGTGGGGAAGAAAGGTGGGCCTTCTTAAAATGAGACTCTTCATCTAATAAAAAGGAAAAAAAAAAAAAAAAAAAAATCAGCAACATGACTTTGCACTAACATTTTGGCATTGATTTATCTCTCTCTGATTTCAATATAAAAGAAAATTTCTCATACTATTAGTATATCATGGAAACAAAGAGAAAAGAAATCCATAGTTTACAGCTGCGCAAGGCATCTTCTTTCCCTAGTATTGTGTCAGAAGTTCATCTTCTGGCAACTGTGTGCCAGGTGGTGCTAGGGTGAAGTTGAATTGATTCGACTAGTCTGCCCGAGCTTAGATTCAATTGGCTGCTTAAGCCAATGGCCATTCCTACAATCTGGTTTCCATAAGCATGAGCTAGTGGAGTTGGTTTCTGATAGCGTGAATTTGGTTTCTTATGCATGATTTATTGTATATATTTTTTTTCAGGCTTCAACCCGTGTTACTGGGGTATCTATTGCATTGCTTGGATTGGCCTCCTTATTCAATGATGTAGCCTTCTATTGGGTAGCACTGATATTCTTCTTGCAGAGAGGGCCAATTGCTCCTCTCTCTGAGGAGATAACTGATCCAGAGAAGAAGGAAATTGCTCTTGGTGTTGCAGCTTTGATTTTGGGGTTGCTGGTTTGTGCCCCTTACCCTTTTCCTTTTGTAGATCAGAGCATGAATTTCTAGCAACAGTTCATGTATGTATATTCCCTTATCCTCCATCCTCAGTAGATAGCTAGAAAACCATGTTGGTGTTGAGAAATTTCCGAAGGTTCAAAGATATCGTATGGGGTAGCTCCCAAAGTTTTAGATACGGCCATTTATTTTAATCGTTGGCTTGTATAATGTGTAATAAAATGTCTTTAAATCTCTATTGTATGTACCATCCATCAGTAAGCATCTTTCGGGTGAGCTTTCTACAAAAATTTCAACGTGGAAACAGGGACTGCTAATCCGCAAGAACCATAATTGGCGAAATGAAGCCCTGTTATCTAGTCAGTTTTTCCTGTTTAGCGACTGATCAGGATATGGACTGAAGCCAAAACCCACTGTAATGACCGGTTGACTTCCGATTTTTTGATTTTTTGTTTGTTTGAAGAAGGTAATTCCAGAATTCAGATGGGTTTACCATTTCTGATATAATTAAATATGCCCCAAAGTTCATATGCGGCCGGGCTAACGTAAGCTATAAGAGTCATACATATATATAAATATATTAACGTGTTGTCTTTTTTATTTTTTCCCATGAAACTAAAGTGTATTTGATTTAAATTATATGCTAATTTTTATAATTTTGAATGTATATTTTTTATTTTCAAAAATCTAAGTCATTTTATATGTACAAGTTACATATATTTTGTAAAACAGTTCTATGAAAAAAAAAATAGATGTATTGGCTGGACGCATGCAACGCTGCATGCCGCTGGACACAGGATCGGGCCCCATTAGGGTAAGATTGTACGAAGTATTTGCATTGGTTTGAAGTTATCTTTCAACATTACAGGCTCTCCTGTGCCGGAGTTCATTTACTTGTAGACAAGGCGAGACTATTTAGTGCACGGTGAATTATTTCGCATCTCATAGCCATTTCGTCAAGCAAGCCTGCCATGGTGATGTAATTTGCTTGAAATTTTGACGAATTGTAGCTAAGGATTCCATGGCTTCAAACACGTTGCAGTGAAAAAAGTTGCCATTCGATGATTTAAAGGTAGGGCTCGTTTGCTTATAGATGTGGGAAACATCTGGTGGGACATGGTCAGAGTACAGATTTGAAGGTGAATTATTAATCAATTAATCATCATATTTTTCCACTTTTATTTCTATATTTCAATTATTTTTTCATCAGCTATCCTTTAACAAAACTATTTATTTTAACTTTACTCTTACCATTTTATATTAATTACATAATTTTCAAAATATTCTATTTTCTACTCTCATCCCTTCTTGCAATTCCCACCCATTTCAAATTACCAAGAACATCCTTGTAGGCTTTGCCAGCGGGGTAGGCTTTGCCAGCGGGGTGGAGTTTGATTTGTGGTAGCCATGTTTTTCCCTAGTTTTGTGTGGGAGCGTCCATCAATGGAAAATTTTAGGAATATTATTAGCAAAAATAGAATATTGCCAGATGTTGCACACTGATGTAAAAAAAAGTATAAGAATATTTCAAGGGTATTATTGCAATACAATGTTTGAGATGACTGTAATATAAATATTAAAAAAAAAAGGTGGGCTTTTAACCCCTTCCTTGGATATATACTTCGAGTGAATGCTAATGAAATCCTTTGGTGAGAGCCTTCTCGGAAACAAATTGAATGAATCTTTCACTGGGTACAACCGTCTTAAAACCAAGTCATTCAGTAAGGGTGGTATCTAAGTCTCAGGGAGTCTGCCGCACACCTCAGAAAATTCATGCTAATTGACGTGCCTCTGCTGTCAATGTCTCAGTAACGTGTCACGTGCAGGATCAATCATGTTCCCACTTTTCACAACAAAATTCGTGGCACGTGCAGAATGAATCGTGATTTTACCTAACCATTGCTAATTCTCCGACTTTTCACAACAAATTCGTGGCACCTGCAGAATGAATCATGATTTTACCTAACCATTGCTAATTTTCCGTCAACGACAACGAGCACATGCTTTCTCGCTCTCTCTCTCTCTCTCTCTCTGTTTTTGTTTTGTAATGTAGCTATGCTCTCGTCGGGCCATTTAGCAGCCGTTCCAGGGCGAAGACGGAGAACATTCGTTGATTTTTCAAATTTTTTTTTTTTATATTATTATTATTGTTTGATAATGGGCCCATCGGCCTTCCTTCACCCCACTCGTCGTCCCCGCCAGATGGGCTGATAAATCAAATATTGGTAATGGACGCTATTGATTTTCTTCAAATTTATAGTAGTTGTGTTGCTGATAATTAACTTTCGTCTAGTTACTTTTCGATGCCTCTGTAGATATATTTAACTATTTTTTCACAATTTACAAATATGTATATTTGAACTGTATTGCTCATCTAAGATTTCAATTGAAATGATCTTTCCTCAAGTGATAAAATAAATAAATTACACAACATGACCTGCTGTATTTTTTATTTAAACATCAAAGTGAGCCCCATCGGGCCACTGAATAGAGACCAATAAATACATAAATATTCATAAATATGATGATTGGTTGGATCAACCGGCACGGAACCGGTTGCGTGATCGTCATTAGCAGTGTTAAGTAATGGTAGACAAGATTTTCCATAAATTTTCTATTATAATATTCAAATCAACTTGTGGGAATTATATTCTAAATTATATAAGGACTAGGGTTTTTTAGTTGTGACGAGTCGTGTTAAATAAAAAGACCTTCGATCAACTGGTTTGTTAGCTATTTCTTATTGGGACGATTTTTCTGAAATTATTTTTTTCCTCCGTCGACGTTCTGCTATTTTCTCGTCGCTGCTCCGCGTTTCCATTTTTACAGTCGTGACCCGCGCACAAAATCTCTCGTTGCCGATTTCTGGTATGCAGCTCATAAATCCACGCATCCTGAAATAGCATCCAAATTCTCAGCTCAGATTTCCGTTTCATTCCAACCACCCCTTTCCTTGCGAATCAGATGAGTAGGATACAGACATCGGTATCTACTCAACTTTTGTATCCTACTCAACTATTCGTTGCATCGTAAACCTTGGTTTCCGTTCTTGGGCCATTTCCAGCCCCTTCAGTTATGTCCGGAGTCCGGACACCGCGTCCCGCCGCGTCCCGTCGCGTCGCATCGCATCGCATAACTGCGGTAGGGTGTTAATGTACGGACTGGAGTCTAATGTTAATTTTAATACATTTAAAATACTTAAATTTTAATTCGTTTATTAATTCATTTAAAAATTTTAATCCTAACTTATTTAGAATCCATTTAATAAATGGGCCGACGCATTATTAACGAATTGTGTAGCATACAACGAGTATGTTTTGAGCGCAAAAGAAATAAAAATAAGATAATAATGGAAAAATAAAATTATGACAAATGTTAAAAAATGAAAATTAGATCGCAAAAGAAAGATTTGGCAGGAAAATTAATTAAACAATATATATGAAAGTTTAATAGGTTAAACGAGTTAAATGGATTGAGAAAGTTAAATGAGTTAAGTAGATTACTAAATAAGTTGACGAGTTATAAATTTTTAATCTTAATTCATTCCTTTAATTGAATAGTTAAATAGGTTCACAACTCATCATTTTTTTATTCAAAATTTCAACCAAAATACGCATATAAACGGATTCGATCAGGTTAACGGGTTGAACATCCTGTTGACACAGACCTAGCCGACCTTGGCCTTTCCTTAAAACCACCCGCGACACCTCCGCTGTCGAATTCAAAAGCGGTTCTTTGAAGCGTAGGCAACTTGGTATGTTGCTGTTGTGAAAGGAGGAGCAAGAAGAAGAAGATACACAGATGGAAACCCTCGCCGTCGCATACCACCTTTCTCCGTCGTGCCATCGTCAAATCCCGAAGCTTTACTTTAACTCCGTGGGCAGGAGTTCCGTCGCTGCCTTGCCCTCCCGCACCTCCTCCTTCCCCGCAATCAAATGCTCCGCCGTCTCCACGTCACCATCCGCCTGTAGGCCTTCCTTACCCACTCTAATTTGCTCCAAAAACACTTCTTTTCTCCAACATAGATCGGTGAGTGTAGGTGGTCCGTCCTACATTTCTCCATTCTGGGTTTTTCAACTGTATGGAACTGCTCCCCTGCGGGCATTTTCTTTGGTTGTATCAAGCCACTAATTCGGGGATGTCTACATTGTCATTCAATTTTCTGATTTGTCAACTGTTGAAAATTGTTTTTTCCTTTTAGTTATCTGAATGTTTCTGGTAAGTTTGTTTCCAGCCTCGGAAGATGTTGTTAAGTTCACTGAGGCATCGAAGAAGGGGAACGTGGTGCCTTTGTACCGCTGCATATTCTGCGACCATCTTACCCCAGTTCTAGCATACCGATGCTTGGTTAAAGAAGATGACCGCGACGCACCGAGCTTCTTATTTGAATCCGTGGAGCAAGGATCCCGTGGATCGAATGTTGTAAGTCAACCTCATTATTTTTCCATTTTCTTCCAATTGCAGGGCTTTATCTGTTTTGCTAAATTTTACTTATTACAATTCACTTTCATCTATTTAGCATCTTCACCGTTCATCTTGTGGTCCCTTTTGATGTAGTCATACTTTGAATTTAGTCTTCGAAAATTCTCAATGGAAGTAATCGTATATGCAACAATGCAAGTGTAGTCTTACAAAATGAAAGACCATCTAAAGTGATGGTCCTGCACCCCAATTGGTGTTAAATTTGGTCAGTATGTGATGAATGGTTAAGATCTCATAGTGGTCGGCCTGTTTATCAAGCACCTGGCTTTTAGGCTATGTATCTTTGTTCTTAATTGTTTTTGTAGTTCATTCAATTGCCAGTTTATTCTGTTAGGGAAGATATAGTGTGGTGGGAGCTCAGCCAACCATGGAGATTGTGGCAAAGGAGAATATGCTTACGATCATGGACCACAAAAAAGGGAAGAGGACAGAACAGTTCGTGGATGACCCGATGGGGATCCCCAAGAAAATAATGGAAGGTTGGAATCCCCAGGTTATCGATGATCTTCCAGAAGCCTTTTGTGGTAAGACAGTCATGGACCAATAATTCTTTCGGCAAAGTTGTCATAACCATTTCAGACTCCCATTTTGGTTTTGTACCACAATCAGTTAAAAAAATAGATGCTGATTAGTTTCTTTCCCACAGGGTTGTCTCATCTATCGATGCATGTCAAATTTGATTTCCATGTAATAATCCCTTGTAGATCTGCTTTCATTTATGCTAATTATATGCTAATTTTTTGATCAACTCCATTACAAATTAAATCTCGAGTATTTGTTTCTTTTCCTTAAACACTTCATATGCTATTAAATTTGTAAATTGTAACATGTGGACTTTGAGGCATGTTATTTCTATTCCAAATACTACAAATGTAACTTCAATATTTGATATTGGCTAATTTGTGCTCGTGCTTTGAGTTGAAGGTATAGGGCTATGTTTTGTCTGGTCCATCCTGCTAGGTGTTAGGCTTGCTCTGGAATTTGAGATCTGTGCACTCCACTGAGGTGGGGTTTGACAAGCCAAATGGCTTACTGGCTCAAGGTTGATCTAGCAGTATAGGATAGACCTCCTTTCTAACCCGTGCAAGAATGCACCATGACAGGGCCAGATGGCCTCAACTGGTTCAATATACATGATAAAGTTATCAACATTTTTGAATAATCCACTGTATTTTTTTTTTTTTGTAGTTGAATGGAGCAAATTTAAACAAGAATTAACTCAGAAAGTTGACTTGTGACAGTATTAGGAAGGATATAATTTAAATTGAAGCAAGAAGATCTAAATGTGATGCCAGTAGATAATAAGATAGAAAAATGTTTGTGAATTGGCCCTGTCTATGCCTACAGACATTAATAAGCTTGATGTGGTACCTTGTTTCACGAATATGGTTGTTCAGCATCAACATCTGCCCCATTTGTGGGAAACATTTTGCCACGTAACCACTATCGTTGACTTGGTGTGAGTAGCAGTCTGATGATAGATCAGGGTGCTATGCCTGTTTTTATTTGACTTTGACTTCAAAACTCACCTTTACTTCACCCTTGCCCTTTTCTGTTAGCTGCAGTTGCATGACAACTGATCCAACCTCAGGTGACTAAAGGGGTTTAGATCCTAGGCCTAAGGTGAAAGAGGGGCATAGGCACCTTTTCAAAATTTACAAGTGCCCCACTTCCATTGCTTTAGTAGTCTTTGACTTATAAGGGTTTCCTTCATCAGAAACAAACATGTGCGTAGGTGAATCTGAGGCGTCATGCACAGATATGATGGTGATAAAACTGCAGCTACTTAAACAGAACATTGCCAGCAATTGAGGGCTAACTTATTTGTGGAATTAATAATTTAGGGACATGAAAGGTCGCATAATGCATCACAGTATGATCTTGCTATGAAATGAGTTTTATGTGCACGCAGATTCACGACATTTTATTGGAAGAAGGTACCTTGTAAGATTTGCAGTGAACTCACAAATCTTAATTTTGAACAACTCATTTCATGTGATGTTTGGTTATCTTGATGCGTGACAAACACATAATTCCCTTCTGCATTTTGCCGGTGGATTTCTTGTCTTATTCATTTCTGGTCCATTATACTATTGAAGATCATATATGAATTTAGAAATTATTGAGAATAATGAATTTCATGGGTGGTCATTGCTTTGTTTCTTGTAAATTTACCATGATTTTATAAAGGCCACAAAACAGCTGCATGGTTATCATGCTTTGTTAACTCTTACAGAACCTTTTTGAGGTCAATACGTAAATTCATTGGACCGTCGTGACCCCTTGGGAAATAGCATATCTAAATGTCTTGTTCAGTCAGGCATGTCAGATGTCAGGTTCATAGTAAATAATTATGATGATTTCTAATTTCATTATTGAGATGGTTTCATTGGCCATTCTTTTGAAGAATTATTTTGCATTTTCTTTTTTGTGAAAAATCATCCTTGCAACTGTCAGTGTTTGTCCACAATAAATGAGAGTCAGTCGTATGCCTTTTCTTTTATAATAAATGGAGTTTGATATTCAAGTCAATTGCATTTTGTTTTAAGGTGGATGGGTGGGCTACTTCTCATATGATACCGTCCGATATGTGGAGAAAAAGAAGTTGCCATTCTTGAATGCTCCCGTGGATGATAGAAATCTCCCAGATGTTCATTTAGGACTGTATGAAGATGTCATAGTTTTTGATCATGTGGAAAAGGTACTTTTATTCTTAGCTTCTTATTTGTTATCGAGGATTTAATTGTACTCAGAAGTCAAAATGTGAACAACAAGCATGGAATTATAGCACTCATAAGTCAAATGTGAAGCATGGAGTTAATAGCTAAATTTAACAGGAAGCATTCGTATTTTAATTTGAATTGGTTCAAATTCCTATAAGCACAAGAACAACCTTTGGAGTAGGATTTGATAGGCTATTTTCCTTCCCAAGTAGCATAAGTGTGATACTCTATGAGTTCTTTACTCTTTTCTTTGTGTAGTTGATATTAACTCTCATTGTCAGTTTGATGTTTCATTTCCCTTTTCCCTTTTTGTTGCCATTAACCTAATGGTCTGGTTGGTTGTCTCATTTACCCTCAGAAAGCGTATGTTATTCACTGGGTGCGGTTGGATGGATATTCCTCTGTTGAGGAGGCCTACAATGAAGGACAAAACCGGTTAGCAGCTTTGTTGTACAGGATACAGGATGTTGATACGTGAGTACTTGATTCATTTTTATCTATTTACATTTGTGCTTGCCAATGTTGTTGTTAGTTTGTTGTTACTGTGTTGCCTCTGCTAATCTATGTGTAGTTCTACACTTTTAGCCCAAGATTAGCAACTGGCCCAGTGAAACTGTACACTCGTCTTTTTGGTTCTTCCTTGAAGAAGTCAACTATGACAACTGAATCATATAAGAAGGCGGTCTTGGAGGCGAAAGAGCATATCTTGGCAGGAGATATTTTTCAGATTGTGTTGAGTCAGCGTTTTGAGCGTCGGACGTTTGCAGACCCTTTTGAAGTTTATAGAGCTCTGAGAATCGTGAATCCTAGTCCATATATGACTTACCTACAGGTTCCAACTTACTACAGCTTGGATCATTTGCCATCACGATTTGCTGCATTGAACTTGTTGTTTGTTCTTAAGGGTTATTAATTTTCCCAAGGATTAAGAGACTAACTAGGCATGTTTGATTAATTCTGGAGCTTTTGGCTTATTATTTAATACTCTTTGACATGTTATTTGAAGAAAAAAAAATACTTTTGGGTTTGATTCATGTTAATGAGAATATATGGAGTGGTTACTTGGATCAACCTGAAAAGATAACTGACTGATACGTGGAATTGTGGCCACTACTGGAGCCAATGTTTCCACAAGTATGAAGAACATGGACTGGATGTGTTATTATCTGGATACTGTATTTTCAGTTTTCATGATTCCATACTATCATTTTGAGGTTGTGTATGAATAAATAGATTTTGTAGCTGGAAGGTTAGTATTTAGTGATATGGGTCTCAAGGCTTCCGATTTTAAACGTGATGTTTCTTCGCAGTTCTCAGCTTTTGACACATATATTGCTTTAATTTTCTTTGGAAATTTAAGTGTATGAGTCATGTGGTGGCAACTTTTGGTCTTCTTATTATTTGTTCTTTTCTATATTTATATCAGGCAAGAGGTTGTATTTTAGTTGCTTCAAGCCCTGAAATTCTAACTCGTGTGAAGAAGGTAGATGATGCTATTCACATTATTGAGTTTTCTATTGGATTTCTCAGAATGGTGTGTGTAAAAATAAACTTAAACCTCCTTGATCCTTTTTCCAGAAGAAGGTTGTCAACCGACCTCTTGCTGGGACTGTTAGAAGAGGTAAAACAGATAAGGAGGACAAGATGTTAGAAAAGCAGCTACTGAGTGATGAAAAGCAGTGTGCAGAGCACATAATGCTGGTTGATTTGGGGCGCAATGATGTTGGAAAGGTTCTTCCCACATCCAATTTTACCTATCTGTCATGAACATTATTATATAATGCATATCAGTTTCTTTTGTCACTGTTATGCTTGGATGTTCTCACTCTCTGCAGCACATGGATGTGTTCTACCTAACAGAACATTATATGAGCTTCCAAGCTCAAGCTGTGGAACAGCAAAAGAATAAAATGTAAATCTAAATCATTTTGATATTTCTCCTAGTCTTTATATTCCTTAAATATTTATACAGGGCTTCCATGTCCAAAACAATCTAATGAAACTTTTTGGGGGAATATCCAAAATGGCCTCTCTTTTGCATATTTATTTTCTGAAGTGTTACTGCAGGTCTCAAAAGCTGGTTCCGTGAAGGTGGAGAAGCTTATGAATATTGAAAGATATTCCCATGTGATGCATATTAGCTCTACGGTGAGAACTATTATTTAGGTGTGACCTTAAGTAGTTCTCCACATGTTGACTTGATTATTTGAAATCTGTCAGTAATTGTCCAATTGTTTTTGGAAGTAGTTTGTGTATTATTGCCCTATGACAGGAATTAAAATTTGACCACTGAAGTGCTGAATTGTGTTGTTTGTTTTGTTTTTGTTTTTGTTTGTTTGTTTGTTTGTTTGTTTGTTTTTTTTTACATTGAATTTCTAATGATGGTGTTTCTTTTACTTTTGATTTTTAATAAAAATAAGTTGATGATGACACCCATGTAGGCAATGTCGAATTTACTGCTAGTTGTAGAGACCATCTCTAGCTTCATGAGTATCGAGACCTGGTTCTTCTTGCATTTTGCATCATGCTACATACTCATTTTCAAGATTCCATTTCTTCACCTTCTACTTTATCAAGTTGAAAAAGGCAGATGACCTCTCTTGCAAACGATTAGTTTTCTGAACTGCATTCCTCATAGAAATGTTTGTTTGAGACAACAAACTGTCAGTCATGCTTGCAGACTGCTAAACAGCAGAACATTCACTGATCCAGTATCTGCTCTTTCTCCTGACATTTTTCAAGCCAGCTTACTAGTTACATAAGTTGGAAAGGTGGAAGCTGTCACAATGTATCTTTATTTGTCTTCTATTAATCAAGTTACTGAAGAAATCTAGTGTGCCGTCTGCCTTGTGGTCATTATTAGATGCATCTTATTGGGATATTCTGACTGCTCATATGTTTTTTCTCTGGAAAAATAATTGATTCATTGGCTTTATTTATATGCATGGCAGCTGTAAACTACAATTTTCTTTGAAATTTATTGTCTTCATTGTGGCTGATCACCACACTGGACTTTTGGCATTTGTTGCAAAAACCAAAATTATTGTTTTGCATTGTTTTTAGTCACCTCACGTTTCATTGGCCTAGTCAAAGTCTCACTATTCTTATGTTGTATTTCTTCAAAGGATTGAACAAAATCCAGTAAAAGAAAAACCTCAATTATGGCTTGGCTGGTCATAAGGTAGGTAAAATGAATCAGGGTAATGGGAGAAAGTAGAGTTGCTGAGTAAAAAAAAAAAAAAAGAAAGAAAGAAGAGAACAAAAAAACCGAATGTGGCAAATTTTCTCCGCAGAATTTAATTTGCATAAACCTGAAAAATAAGCTACAACCAAGAGGTGATAGAGAATGCCTTTCGCATTCAAATTTTGGTGGATTTTTATTTTAGCAAAGTGAATTTGCTTCCTCTGCATAAACCTGAAAAATAAGCTACAAGCAAGAGGTGATAGAGATCTAAACCTGAAAAATAAGCTACAAGCAAGAGGTGATAGAGAATGCCTTTCGCATTCAAAATTTGTTGGATTTTTATTTTAGTAATTTTCTTCCTCTCTCTCTCTCTCTCTCTCTGTAATTTGCCATAGTGTCTTTGTGATATTATCTTTTATACCTTTATACCGCATGCAGGTTTCTGGAGAGTTACTTGATCAGCTCACCAGCTGGGATGTTTTGCGTGCTGCATTACCTGTAGGAACCGTAAGTGGAGCACCAAAGGTTAGGCCCTACACTTTCACTCTTGATATGTGTGTGTGTGTGTGTTTTTTTTTCTTTCTCTTAAGCAACTCCTGATATGTGTTTTAGTTTTTAGTTGTTGCCACTTCTTTAGTAATGGGTAAAAGAAGCTTGGAATGAGTAGCTGCCATCCCATTCGGTTGACTCAACAAATTGGAAATTGATCCAGTCAAGTGTCCAGTACAAAGTCTAACCAATTCAACCAAATTAACCAGTTCAATGTAAATCTTTTCAGAGCATAATGAAGGTTTTGTAATTTAAAACATGTAAATTAATCTAAAGAAATTGCATGTTTAAATAATACACTGCATCACTACTTCTAGTGCATATTGCATTGTTGATAATAATTAAAATTTTAATGGCAGCCTATTAGACCAAGCTTGATTTGACTGATATTGTGAGCTCACAATTTCCTGGCTGGACTGTTTAGATTCGCTGGTCTAGTCTGGTTCTTATAACATTGACTCCTTCCCACTGTGGTTCCCACTTGAGTATTCAATGCGATTCAGGTGAAAGCAATGGAATTGATAGATCAGCTGGAAGTCACAAGGCGAGGACCATATAGTGGTGGTTTTGGGGGTATTTCATTTACTGGTGATATGGATGTAGCGCTGGCACTCCGGACCATTGTCTTCCCGACTAGCTCGCGATTTGATACAATGTACTCTTACAAAGATGTGAACAGCCGCCGTGAATGGGTAGCCCACATTCAGACAGGTGCAGGGATAGTTGCTGACAGCGATCCAGATGATGAACAGAGAGAATGTGAGAATAAAGCTGCAGGTCTTGCTCGTGCCATTGAACTTGCCGAATCCACCTTTGTTAGAAAATGATGGAATCGATCTTATCAAAAAAAAGAAAAAAAGCTTGAAGTTTTGTTTGTTAGGCAAAATCATTTTATTCAGCCAATCCACTGCGCATGCTGAAGCACTTCAAATCAAATAGTAATTGTCCAAATAAAAGTGGCATCTAAGTTTTCTGGAACCCGTTTCTTCAAGTCTTATTGGGAACTTGCTATAATAGCTGCATCCGCAATCTGCAATTTGGTGGCAGAAACAGTTTGTTTTGATGATCTTTCGCCAAAAAAAAAAAAAAAGGAAATAGATTTTAGGAAAGGATACGGCAGCCTTAGGATGGTCAGTTTGAGTAATCAAGCCATGAAGATACTAAATTTGATTTATGAAGACAATTCTGGGCAAATAGCAACAAATAAACAGGAGATTACAATTAGAACATTTTATAATTTAACTTAAAGACACGATTACTTTTAAAGAAAGAAGTCTATTAAGTATAGAAGAATGCTTCATTGTTAATTTTTTTCAAAAATATTGGTGTAGGAAACCATTATGAGGAATGCTTCGTTAAAAGTATAGAAGAATGCTTCATAAGCCTAGCCATTATGAAGAAAAAAGCCTATTTACAGGGAATGCGCGGTGCATTCGGAGCCATCGCGTATTTCCATCCAAGCTCTTGTAATTTTGTTGGCGTTTTCATTCAAGATGTGACCACCTTTTAACAACAAAATTAATATTTGGCAGCATTTGGTAACAAATGCTACTAAGTCCAAAGTTTTATTATTATTTACAGTCAAATTTTAGTGGCAGCATTAAACATTATTTTTGACTTCATTTAATGTAAAAAAAACTAAATTAAACCAAAGGCTACTACTCAAAATTAATAGCTAAATAATCGATTGCAGCTAAGATACATCTAATGCAACTAAGTATTTTTATATACAAATAAAAAATTAACTACATAAAAAGAAATTTATTGTGGTGATATCTAACACATTACAATTAATTGGTCAAGAGAAAAAAATGACCCTATGAACAGTTTTATGAATAAACCTAAACATTAATTATACAAGAATGGAATAATTAATTAATTATAGATGTAACCATTAGAAATATTTCAAATTGCCTCCCGTATTGTATCAACAATACAAGAAAAAATATTATAAGTCCTCTGGTGTCACAGTACATGCCGTTTTAAATGAAAAATAAATCGATCCTCCAATAAGTTAATTCCGAAAACTAATCCTTCAGTGATGATCCATTTGTGAAAAAAATGTAAATAGCAAGTAGGAAATTTTTTTGAAAATGGATGCTAGTATAAAACTTAATTAAATAATATAAGCAGATATTTAATTTATTTAACTTTAAAATTAAGCCTTAAATGCAAAATCCAATCCTTCTAGCCAGCTTAGATGCATCAAGAACAAGAGTCGGTTTTCTGATTATGAAATTTGGACTTAAAATGCAATAAGATATATTTAGACTAGCACGACGTCGGCTGCGCGTTGCTGCCGGTGGTCGGCCTGCCTGGTGCTGGCATGGGCGTTCACTCCGGCCAGATGTTGGGGGATGAGCCCACTTTGGCAATGTCGCCGCTAGCGCATCTCGCTATCACTGTAGTCATTGGTGGCGCGTGCGGGTCGGCCTGGACCTGGCTCACTGCTCTACCCATGAGCCAGCACTGTGCTTCACAGGCACTGGGCCTTGACTAGCTCTGTCCCAGCTGTCATGGGTAGCGGTGTCCCAGGCACTGCAATCCTCTAGTAGGATGAATTTGCAAACTCTCCAGCAACTTGTCCTTTCCTGCAAAAAATCTTAAATGGACTAATATAAAAAAATTCCAAAAATACATGACATGACAGCAATGGTCGTGCGGTATACAATCCGATTGGCCAAAAGCCCATTATATATAATATTATATTTCTTTTTTTTTTTAATTAACTTTTGTACAAATTTAATTAACACGAAAATACCAAAAAAAATCTTGTTTAATAGCTCCAAAATTTCTTCGCATGTTATACAAATTTCCACACAATCAATTAGGGAAGTCATAATTAATCTCCATAATAAAAATTAATTGCGGGAAAAAATAAAATCAAATATAAAATTCTAACCTCTGAAAAAATTTTTAAAGATGTCAAAAACTCGAATTCTGAATCTTCGAAAGATTAAACCACCTGTATGCCGACCAAATTACACACATTGCTGAAATAAGATTCTTAATTAAAATATATACCTAGAGTATATTTAAAGTTAATGGGACAAGACCATTGAATTCTTTACCCATGTGTCCAAGTCCAGTTGATTAAAGCGTCCACCTTCACCACGCGCATGGTATGCTGGAAAAATTCAGTGCACTTACACTTATCCTCGGCATATACTCTGCTGAAAATTGAAATTAATCACTCGGATAACAATATTGAGTAGTGAAATGAGTTAGTCGTGTGCCGCCACGCACCAACTCGTAGTTTGACATAATCCTAGTATCATCGTTTAATTAGAACCATGGGTACGTCCTATACATTGCTCTTAAGTTATGAATTTTAATGAGAAGTTTTTTTTTTTTTTTTTTGAGGATTAATGAGAAGATTTTTAGATCTATTTTATGCATGTGGACAGGAAGAAGCTATATCTGATACCGCAAGTTGGCCGACGTTGGCCCAGGGAAAATCTCAATTCAGGATCCCTGGAAGACCCGGCAACCATATGGAGTGCTGCTTCTGTCGATGATGAGCAAGTGGCGTGAGATGAAAGCTGACAAAGTCCAGATCGCCAATTATTATGGTGACAATCAGCAAGTCTTCGTTTATGGAGGTATTGGAAGACAGTCAGTAAGTCTTCGTTTATGGAAGTATTGGAAGACTACAGAAGAATTTTTTTTATTATTAAAAAAATTTACAAATTGATTTTAAAATATTATTTTCGAAAATAATAAATTTGGAAAAGGAAGATTCACTGATCGATGTACATCGAAGGAATTGTTTATTTATTCAATTGGGCTGTTAAACGTCTGGCCCATCAGTTATTTGTCAAAACACGCATGCAGCCATGCACGAGAAAGCGACGAGTATCCCATCTGTAAGTGATCAATTAAATAGGAATTTATCCAAAAAAGTTGTTGCAATCATTTCAGCCATCCAAAAAGAAATTTAAGAGGCTCGATACTCTTATCTAAGTCAGAGCTAATTCGCTCAGTGGTTTCCCTTGCCATCCCATAACCAATGGCTGCATCAGTTCTTGGCAGTAGTAATCCGATAACACTTCTGCTGGTTTGGTTTCTTCTCCATAGCCATAGCCACCTTTTTTCCGCCAACGCCACTCACTTTTCCAATGAGACAGATCGTTTGTCACTCCTTCACTTCAAGAATGAGATCAACGACGATCCTTTCCATTCCTTGAGCTCATGGAATGACACTCTCCACTTCTGCCACTGGCAAGGAGTTACATGTGGCGGTCGCCGCCACCCTCAAAGGGTCACTGCTTTGGATCTCATGAGCCATAGCTTGGTTGGTCGTGTATCTACACACATTGCAAACCTCACCTTCCTCAGGCGTATCAATCTCTGGAATAATACATTCCATGGCTCAATTCCTGGTGAGATTGGCCATTTGTTCCGCTTGCAGGATCTTCGGTTGACCAACAACTCCCTAAGCGGAGAAATTCCAGTGAATCTGACCCACTGCTCCCAGCTTACACATCTCGATCTCTACGGGAATAAATTGGTGGGCAGCATTCCAGCAGGGGTTGGTTCTCTTTCCAAGCTGACCGTGTTGGTTGTTGGTCATAACATGCTGACGGGAACAATTCCATCTTCTCTGGGGAACCTTTCGTTTCTTTCCGTACTCTTTCTCTCCATCAATAGATTGAATGGAAACATACCCGCTGAGCTGGGTCGGTTGAGGAGTTTAGTGACTTTTGCAGTCGGTATCAATCAACTGTCAGGTACAATTCCTTCCTCCATCTACAACATATCTACTATCCGAGTCCTCGATGTCTTAGATAACAAGCTGCATGGAAGCATTCCGCCTCACTTGGCTTCCACACTTCCTAATCTCCAATGGCTTGGCTTTGCATTGAACCACTTCAATGGACCAATACCTGTTTCATTGTCCAACGCTACAAACCTTGAAAATGTTCAACTTGGTTCTAACCATTTCAAAGGACCAGTGCCTAACAATCTTGGGAGCCTTCAACATCTCCAAAAACTAGGTCTAGGCCCTAATCAACTTGGAAGTGGAAAAGCGGGAGACTTGAACTTTCTTGATTCTTTAACCAATTGCAGCAATCTGACCATCTTGGGCATTCCATCCAGCAAGCTTGGGGGTCCATTTCCTGTCTCCATTGGCAATCTTTCAATTCGTCTGCAGGTTCTGGCCGCATATGACAACATGATATTTGGTAGTATTCCATCTGGTATTGGGGAGCTTAACGGATTGACGGTGCTGGGATTGGGACGGAACATGCTAACTGGAACTATTCCCACCACTACTGGGAAGCTTAATAGGATGGTGGTGCTAGATTTGTTTCAAAATAAACTGTCAGGTAAAATTCCAGCTTCCTTATGCAACGTGACCCAGTTATCTTGGATTTCTTTGTATAAAAACAATCTAGAGGGGATCGTGCCTTCCTGTCTTGAAAATTGCAGGCAATTGCAATTCGTAGTCCTCTTCGACAACAAACTTCGGGGAACCTTACCTAAACAGATATTTCGCCTTCCAAGTTTGATTGTCCTCCTTGTCCAGAATAATTCATTCTCGGGGACTCTTTCATCGGAAGTGGGTGCCCTGCATGCTCTTCAAACTTTGGATGCTTCAAATAATAACTTGTCGGGCGAAATTCCCAGTTCTTTGGGTGATTGCCTTAGCCTAGAGAATCTGTCTTTGAGAGGAAACTTCTTCCAGGGACCCATTCCTTTAGCCATCATTTCAT
Source organism: Annona cherimola (assembly GCA_030490835.1). Classification (NCBI taxonomy): domain Eukaryota; kingdom Viridiplantae; phylum Streptophyta; class Magnoliopsida; order Magnoliales; family Annonaceae; genus Annona; species Annona cherimola. Next base: position 109,213,724 of record CM059971.1, read on the forward strand.
TACGAGGTCTTCGATATTTGGATCTTTCACACAATCACTTGTCTGGAAAAATTCCCCGCTCCTTAGAAAATCTCTCTTTGGAACACTTGGATTTGTCTTTTAATGACTTTGAGGGCGAATTACCTAAAGTGGGAGTCTTTAAAAATGCCACGGCAATTTCGATTACCGGAAACAGTAAGCTTTGTGGAGGTATACAAGAGTTGCATTTGCCTGCGTGCATCCAGAAAGACAAAAAGAAAAGTAGAATTTCCCATGCTACAAGAAAAAAACTCAGCATAATTGCTGTTATTATAGCTACCAGTGCCTTATCTTGTTTCTGTATATCTCTTTTGTGGCTGCGAAAGTCAAGAAAGAAATATTCTCCTGCTCCTCCTTTGGAGGAACCATTGGTCAATGTGACTTATGCTGAGCTATTTAAGGCAACAGATGGTTTTTCTTCCTCCAACTTGATTGGCACTGGCAGCTATGGTTCTGTTTATAAGGGGGTACTGGATATTATCGGAACTACCGTTGCTGTGAAAGTCATAAACCTTCTTCAGAAAGGAGCATTAAAAAGTTTTGTGGCAGAATGTGAAGCTTTGCGAAGTATCAGACATCGAAATCTCCTCAAGATATTGACTTGTTGCTCAAGTGTGGATTTCAAAGGTAATGAGTTTAAAGCTTTGGTTTTTGAGTACATGCCCAATGGAAGCCTAGACAAGTGGTTGCACAAAGATGGAGATCATTCTTATGACATCGGAAATTTGACATTGATTCAAAGGCTCAACATAGCTATTGCTGTGGCTTTGGCATTGGATTATTTACATCATCATTGTCTAGTGCCAATCGTTCATCGTGATTTAAAACCAAGCAATGTTCTTCTTGATGCCGACATGGTTGCTCATATTAGTGATTTTGGTCTAGCAAGGTTCACATCTACCATTATCCAAAGCAACTCGGATGGGATAAACGGATCTATTGGATATGTTGCTCCAGGTATGCAATGACTTCACATTTCCCTTTTCTTTTTTCATTCTTCCAATAAATGATTTGAAATGACCTATATGTGTATATACTCATATTTCATATTGTTTTGGTCTACATGTTGGAATTATAGAGTATGCAATGGGAGTGGAAACATCTACACAAGGAGACGTTTACAGTTATGGAATTCTTCTATTGGAAATGATCACAGGAAAGGAGCCAACTAACGATATATTCAAGGACAAAATGAACATTCACCATTTTGTGAAGTCAGCTCTACCTGATGGAGTCATGAAGATCGCTTATCCACAACTACTTTTTGAAGAAGTTGAAGATCATAGTCAATTTAGCGAAGGTCGAGCTATCAACTTCAAAAAAAAGATGCATGATTGTTTGAGTTCAATGGCTAGAATTGGAGTAATGTGCTCTACTGAATCACCAAGAAGACGCATGAAGATAAACCAAGTTCTTGTACAATTGCATGCAATTAGAAACTTCAGTTTTGGAGTCCAAAAAATTAATACTCGGATGGAAATGTCGGGTGAAGGCACTTCTCATGGCCTCTAATTGCATGCAAGTATACATCTTTATTAGTACTTTTATTCTGTACTGTATTCGCAGCGATCCTTTCTAGTTGTGTCATATATTAAGAAGAAATGGAATGCATTATTTAGTTGAGGACCCCATATCTTGATTTGGCTATGGTAAGTGTGTGATTGTTTACTGAAATTAAAATATATGACTAAAAAAATTATTAAACTGATTCAATAAACTTTAAACTAAAATTAAGCATTAAATAACGAACAAAAGGCTGAATTTCATTTTAGAAGCTAGTTCTATAGGTTAAAGTTGAAGTGTTTCTAAGATATAATTAATTAAAGAGGCTTGAAACATATGCTTGCCACATGAGAGCTCTCATGCATTTGGCCATAATTTTTTTTTTATTTTCTATAAAATTATTATTTTAAATGAATATAATTTATATATCAAAATCGATTAATTTTTAGAGATATACATATGTTTTTGAAATTTGAAACATTGAGATATTTTAATCATTTTAATCTCAAAAAATTAGAAGTAGATACATTTTAGAATTAGTAAAAGATAACTGATTAAAATGTTCACAACATTATTATTTGTTTTATTTTAGATATCTTTATTCAGTTAATGATAAGGATCGATATTAATGCTTTTCCTAAATATATCTATTATATTTGGCCATAGCCTCAAATATACGTGTAACATTTTTAAAATTTGAAATATACCTGCTACGTTTGCATTTAATCCTAAAAATGTCTATTCCATGAGTTAATGTCGTTAATGAATGTATAAAATTACTAATATGCCTTCTAAATTTAGGATGAAATTGGAAAAATTGAATATCATATCTTACTGATGTCCTAATTGCAAATAGTTTCAAATTTAGATAGCCTTAATTTGATTTTCTTTCTAATTCATTTTATCATCTATTATTTTTTACAACAGGGGTGTTTTAGGTAATTACAAAAATTTAATTGACGGTTTTTCCCCAAATGATCTTTTTTAGGATTAAATACAAATATAGTGGCTATATTTGGAATTTTGAAAATATTGTTGGTATATTTAAGATGTAAAATGATCTTTTTAGACAAATTTTTTGTTTTTTTGAATTTTTTTTTATAAAATGTTAATCTAGTTATGTTTAATTTATAAATTAAAATTTTCCATCTTTGGAGATACGTAACCCCGTTTTTAAAAATCAAAAATAAATATATACACATCTCCAAAAATGATAAATTTTGATTTATAAATTAAACATAACTAGATTAACATGTTTCTGATAAGATCATAAGTCATTTAAAATTAGAGACAAATGTAATGGATATATTTGGGAAAAACCCTTGATATTATTTATAACTATTTGGGGTAGATATTACTTAATAATTAACAAGAGATAAAATATTGATGAAGAGAGTGATTTGATACTTGATCAGTACTTGGGAATCAAAACTAATCATGTTGATATATTTTTTAACTTTTTATATTTTTATAAAACTATTTTCTAAAATATATTTAATTTATATATAATTTTACTATTTTTTGGAAATGGGTATATATATTTTAGGTAATTATAAAGAAGTATAATTATACACATTGTAAAGAAGTATAATTATATACATTATGATGTATTTTAGGCTAAAATACAACATTTGTTTATTTTTATAATAAGTTAAATCTTTTGATTTTTTTCTTCATAAATATGTTTTTTTTTAAAATAAGATAGTTATAGAAAATGAAATGTTTTAGATTAAAAAGTTTTTTTACATTACCAAACACACATTGTAAATTTTAATGAGAAGATTTTTAGATCTATTGTATGCAAGTGGACTGGCAGAAGCTGTATATGATGTCTCAAGTTGCCGACACTAGCCCATGGAAATTTCATTTCAAGATTAGACCCCACAACTAGATATAAGGTGAGTTTGGGATGTTGTAAAATTTTTAGATGAAAAATTTTTAGTATAAAATTTTTGAATAGAAGAAGATGGTGTGATATGATAGAGATAAAGATGAGGATTAAAGAAAATAAATTTAAAATAGATAGATTAGTTGTATTGGTAGTTATTTAGAAATAATTAAAAAAATAAGATAGTTATATAGAAAGATATGAAAAATAATTAGAAAATAAAATAATTATAAAGAGTGCAAAGTTTTAGATTAATAAGTCTTTAGCGTATACAAACACCCTCTTAAACTAGGGGAGTAAGCATTTAAAAGAACTGTACTTCTAATCTTCAAAATGGAAAGTCGAGATGATCAAGTGAAGTGAGATGAAAGCTGACAAAGTCAAGATGGCCGATTATTACGGTGACAATCAGCAAGTATTCGTTTACGGAAGCATTGAAAGACAATCACCAAGTCTTCGTTTATGGAAGTATTGGAAGACAATCAAATCAGCAAGTCTTCGTTTATGGAAGTACTGGAAGACTACAGAAGATTTTTTTATTACAAAAATTTACAAATTGAATTTGAAAATATTATTTTCGAAAATAATAAAATCGGAAAAGGAAGATTCATTAAAGAAAATGTTTATTTATTCGATTGGGCTATTAAACGTCGGGCCCATCAGTTATTTGTCAAAACACACATGCAGCCATGCAGGGGAAAGCGATGAGTATGCCATCTGTAGGTGAACGGTTCTGCTATTTCCACCTAATATTTAAGTTCCTGGCACTCCTGATATGATAAAAGTAGAGGAAGGTTTCAAAGGAAAATATCCTATCCTAAGTTTTAATTGCGGCGAATATACTTAAAATAACTAAGCCTTCTCAAGCAAGCAATTAATTTTTTATACGGCGTCTTAGTTACAAATGGGTCATTTTCTTAAATAAGCTGTATATATGCTACCAAACAAGAACACTAGTCAATTTTAATTATAATTTTTTATAATTAATTAATTAAATAGGAATTTATCCAAAAAGTAGTTGGAATAATTTCAGCCATCCGAAAAGAAATTTAAGACGCACGATGCTCTGTCTAAGTCAGAGCTAATTCGCACAGTACTGAAATAAGATTCTTAATTAAAATAGATGCCCTGGAGTATATTTAAATGTTAATGGGACAAGCCCATTGAATTCTTTACCCATGTGCCCAAGTGCAGTTGATTAAAGCGTCCACCTTCACCACGCGCATGGTATGTTAGAAAAATTCAGTGCACTTACACTTATCCTCGGCATATACTCTGCTGAAAATTGAAATTAATCACTCGGATAACAATATTGTGTAGTGAAATGAGTTAGTCATGTGCCGCAACGCACCAACTCGTAGTTTGGCATAATCCTAGTACCATCGTTTAATTGGAACCATGGGTACGTTCTATACATTGCTTTTAAGTTATGAATTTTAATGAGAATTTTTTTTTGAGGATTAATGTAACGCCCCATGCCTAACAGTAAAGTATTGTCCGTTTTGGGCCTCGGCCCGCACGGTTTTGCTCCTTTGGGTTCACGTGCATCTCGTCCTTCCCCAAAAGGCGCCTCACTGAGGTACCTGACGGCTTCCACTTATAACCCAGGCTCCCCCCCTCATCCTAACCGATGTGGGATATCAACATCCCATGCACTTCCATACCTCAATTGGTATATTATCTGGGCCTAAGGCTTTTCCTGTTTTCATTTTTCTTAGAGCTTCCTTTACTTCAGATATTCGAATTTTTGTGAAATAACTGATATTCATATTTTTTCTCTATTTAAACTAACATCTAATGTTAAATTTTCGTGTGAGGTATCATTTAGTAAACTATAAAATAAGTTTTCCATCTTTCCTTAATATGATCATCTTTGACTAAAACTCTTTGGTCCTCACTTTTAATACATCTAACATGTGTTAAATCTTTGCCCTTATTTTCTCTTAATTTAGCCAACTTAAAAATATCCTTTTCACCTTGTTTAGTTCCTAATTTTTCATATAAGTTCTCATAAGCTTTGTGTTTAACATCGCTAATAATCTTTTTAATAACTTTTTTTGGTAGTTTGTATTGTTGTAAATTTGTATCATTTTTATTTTTCTGCCATATTTTAAACTTTTCTTGTTTAGCATTTATAGCTTTTTGAACATCTTTATGCCACCACCAAGTTTTTCTATGTGGGGATCTACGATTTTTATATAATCTACAATACTTTGTTCTACTTCTTTTATGTTAGTTGCCATTTTATCCCACATCGATTCTACTCCACCTTCTTGTAGAACATTAAAATGTAAAAGATAACTGATTAAAATGTTCCCAACATTATTATTTGTTTTATTTTAGATATCTTTATTCAGTTAATGATTAGGATTGATATTAATGCTTTTCCTAAATATATCTACTATATTTGGCCATAACCTCAAATATACATGTAACATTTTTAAAATTTCAAATATACCTTCTATGTTTGCATTTAATCCCAAAAAGGTCTGTTCCATGAGTTAATGTCGTTAATGAATGTATAAAATTACTAATGTGCCTTCTAAATTTAGGATGAAATTGGAAAAATTGAATATCATATCTTACTGATGTCCTAATTGCAAATAGTTTCAAATTTAGAGAGTCTTAATTTTATTTTCTTTCTAATTCATTTTATCATCTATTATTTTTTACAACAGGAGTATTTTAGGTAATTATAAAAACTTAATTGATGGTTTTTCCCAAAATGATCTTTTTAGGATTAAATACAAATATAGTTGAAATATTTGGAATTTTGAAAATGTTGCCGGTATATTTAAGATGTAAAATGATCTTTTCAAACTCCTTTTTTGTTTTTTTTGAATTTTTTTTATAAAATGTTAATCTAATTATGTTTAATTTATAAATTAAATTTTTCTATCTTTGGAGATATGTATATATTTATTTTTTATTTTTAAATACAGGGGTATCTAAGTCATTTAAAATCAAAAATGACTCAAATGACTTAGATACCCCTGTATTTTAAAATAAAAAATAAATATATACACATATCCAAAAATGATAAAATTTGATTTATAGATTAAACATAACTAGATTAACATGGTTATTAAAAAAATTCAAAAAAATAAAAAAAAGCGTTTGGACCGGTTGGAAACTGTCTGATAAGATCATAAGTCATTTAAAATTAGAGACAAATATAACGGATATATTTGGGAAAAACCCTTGATATTATTTATAACTATTTGGGGAATATATTATTTAATAATTAACAAGAGATAAAATATTGATGAAGAGAGTGATTTGATACTTGATCAGTACTTGGGAATTAAAACTAATCATGTTGATATATTTTTTAACTTTTTATATTTTTATAAAACTATTATCTAAAATATATTTAATTTATATATAATTTTACTATTTTTGGAAATGGGTATATATATTTAGGTAATTGTAAAGAAGTATAATTATATACATTATGATGTATTTTAGGCTAAAATACAACATTTGTTTATTTTTATAATTAGTTAAATTTTTTGATTTTTTCTTCATAAACATATTTTTGTAAGTATATTTTATTTATATACAAAGTTTTATCTTTTTACAATACCTTTACATATTTATTTTTACTTTTGAAAAATTATCAATTTCAGGGGCAGTTAAGTCATTTTGCACCCCTTAAAAAGCTTATTTTTTAAAAATAAAAAATAAATATGTAAAAGTATTGTAAAATGATAAAACTCCGTATATAGATTAAATACATTTAAATAAACATGCTTATGAAGAAAAAGCTCGAAAAATATAACTAATTGTAAAAATAAATTAAAATTGTATTTTAGCCTAAAATACATCATGTTGTATATAATCATACTCTGACTGTAAATATATCTATTTAGTTTGATTAAAATTATAAATATATCCACATACTTTCAAAAATTGTAAATAATTCCCACATAGTTTGACTATAATTGTAAATAATCTCACGCCGTTATGATGTCATTATTGTATTGTAATGGCATAGAGGTTATTTGCAACGTGATGGACACTTCCAGGCCGGCTTTTTCATTGTCATTTTCATTTTCATTGTAAATAATCTCACGCCGTTATGATGTCATCTTATTTTCATTTTCTTTCAAAATTTTTACATTGTTCATGATTAGCTATACTCTAATTTAGTTTTTAAAATTATATCTTGTAGTAGTTTATATGTAAGTTTGATATAAATGAAATTTTCGATTGAATAATTATTTAAAATACTAAAATTTTCAAATTTGATTTAAATTTTCAACTAAGATTGCTAATTCAAGTTGCAAATAAATTTTTTAATTAGATATATTTTGTTAACTTATTTCGATAAATTTTGTATACTACCTATGTTCAATAATATTTTACTTTCGTTACTTAGTAATACATTGAGGTATTTAACCTATAAATTTTTTTGATAAAAAATTCTTATGAAGCCTCGTTAAAAACTATTTTGCTCTTTCCCTAGCGGGGAAGGATAAAATGGAAAAAAAGCGCACCCATTTTCATATCATTAATAAATCATTATTCTTGTGGAGATGTTCTAAAATGCAATCCGGTATTGGGATCGGATCCTTCAGATGTGAAATCAGCAAGCACTTCCGTAACTTGGTTCTCAGTCTTCAGCACGTGAGTGTATGATACTTTCTACAATGTTGCCTTTTATTATCTGATTTCATTGATAACAACCTCCTCATGGGAATGTCCCAGAATCATTTTATAGAACCACCTTTCCTTCATTTGGATCAATCATCCACCGCATTCCATGAAAAATCACGTGACTGGAGCCTCCATCATCGGTGCATCTAATGTCCCTTGATACCGCATTCAAAAAAAAAAAAAAAAATGTCCCTTGATACCCAACACCGATCAGAGACAAACTTTCCAGTTGAATCCCTTACAATGGCCGCATAACATGAAGTGTGATCTTCTCCGATCGGTCGGAGATGGGTGATGTTTTCGACCATGCCTAATCACCGCTGTGTTGCGCGGGCGTGTTTTTAGCCATCCAATCAGATTAAAAAAAGCAGGGTTTGGAAGTGTAGGCGGGTGCCATGCCTGGTTCAGTCCCATCCCTCACACACGTTATCTTTTTCTCCGTGTCTTCTCTGCTCTCCCATCCTCCCTCGGGCTCTTCCCTCTTGCTCCTCGTCACTAGTCAATCACTCTACACGTTGGATATGTCACTGTATTTTTTGTTGTTGTTGTTGTAAGTACCGCCGCTTTGATCTTGGCGGCATTAAAGACATTTGGCCATTCCTTTTGCATCTTCTTTCCATGATCATCGTAGATTATTTGATGAAGGAAACGCCATTCAGCTGCATTATTTTTGCCAGCAGCTTGCCCATTTCAGCTCCACAATTTTTCGTTCCAGATTTTCTTCCATTTCAAATTTTTTTCGTGAGCATCTGCACCTGAAACATTTGCCATCTGCAATTAATTTCGGTTGGTTATGGCAGATTTTTCTGGACGAGATTGTGCAATTTTTATAATATCAAGTTGTAATTTGCTTGTTTTCTTCTGGTCTAGATGACCGGATTTTTTTTTTTTTTTTTGAATTTTTGAATTTTTGATGATGCCACGAGTGGGAATTTGGCCCATGCAAGATCTTACAACTACGCATTTTAACTCTTTGCCCATTATGCATTTTTTTCCTTCCGGGCTTCCCTTTTTTTGCATGCTACGTTTTTTCTTGAAAATCATATCCAGCCCCTTCTTTTTATTTAGATGGCCTTTGTCACTGAATTTAACTGCATGACGTGTTATGTGTTGAAGAATGGATGCTCTAAGATAAAATATTATTTATAACAAATATATTACACACAAAATAATTTGGACACTCTCACTTTATAAGCTCCCACTCCAACTCACATGCACACAACAAGCACTCATCACACTCACACAAAACTACTTGTCCATGGGAAAGGGTTGTCCCCTTTTATAGGCTCTCTCCTCCCCTTGGAGCTCTCTGGATTTTGCCACATGTCCTTGAGTGGACGGTTAGGATCGCTTTCTAGAATCTTCCCACCTCCTCTTTGGAATTCCCTAGAACTCTCCTGAAATGTCTTGATCTTCTTGGAGCTCTTAGAGGATTCAAGAGAAGTCTGGAAGGTTCTAGAATTCTACACACCCTTCTTCTCTAGAACTTTCTAGAGAACTCCGGTTCCTTCATGATTTCTCTATTCTTCTTTAGAACTTTCTAGAGAACTCCGGTACCTTCATGATTTCTCTATTCTTCTCTAGAACTTTCTAGAGAGCTCCGGCACTTTCATGATTTCTCTACAACTGCGTAGAGGTTTCCTGGTGACATCTAGAAATATCCGGCAATAGGCGGTGCTGCTTCTTTATTATGGAGTTCCAGCTGGCTCATTTACAAACATGTATGACCTTAGATTTGCAGAAGCTCGTCTTCCTCCATCCATTCAATCTCATCTTTTCATTTTTCTATCAACAGCCATAAAAAATTTCGATGGTCCCACATCGCTGTCTTCATCCTCCGATGAAGAAGACGATAGCAAGACAACAGAAATGCGCTTTTTATGAGCATTGCCAGCTTTCAAATCGAGAGAGAGAGAGAGAGAGAGGGATCGAGCAGAGAGGCAGGGAGGGAGGGCGAGAGAGGGATCGACAGAGAGAGGGAGGTAGGGAGGGAGAGAGATCGGGGGCGAGAGGGACGTAGGGGTAAATTCCCAAGCATTAATCTGTCTCACCCCACACCGCATTTTCAACGTCTCTGTCTCACCCCACGCCGCATTTAAAACGTCTCATCTAACAGCCCGAAACGAGCCCGCGCGATTCAACGTTGGGAGTGCTAGTCGGAAACACCAGTTTTACCGACCAGTTGGTAAAGATAAAAATTCAACATTAAACCACTTTTTGCTTTTCTTCTCACATCGATGTCCATTTTCACAAACTTCCGGCATCTGGCTATGTCCATCTTGCCAAAGTACATCATGAAACGCCTTCCCCATGAGGTAATGAGCACTCTTTAATTCATCCCAATAATTTAAATACCAATTATGAACTCCCTTGTAGTGTCGTAGCTTTCCGTCTGCCCTCCCAATCTCCAACACACCAGCAAAAGCATGCCTAATGTCAATCCAAAATTTAATCGTAGATGTGACTTTATTTATTTTTCAATATGTGTTTAAATTCTTATACCTATCATATTTTATCCTCATTTTTAACCAAAATCGCAAATGCAAGAACAACCTTATGTTTAACCCGAAATCTATTAAAGTAAGGTAAAGCTCAAGTCAATCTTTGCTTTTTTTGTTATTTATTTATTTTAACTTTATTTTTTTTATTCTTCATCATTACTCTTATTATTTCATATCATTTCTCTCATTTCAAAAATCCTCATATCAAAATTTTTTTATCAAAAGTTTTCCAAACACGCCCTTGGTATAAAAATAACAGATTGGACAAGATTTTCAAACTAAAGTTACAGTGAGTCAAACTTTACTGATGTGACCTACCAAAATTTCCAGTCCTTTATCGTGTGAATTCGTGATGCTATTTGGAGTGGAGGAACTCAGCTTGTATTTTCTCATTTGAATTAATAAATAAATTTTAATTACTTAAAGAAATCGAATGCTTACATATTGATTTTTTTTCATATTAATGGAGCTTAGGCATTTGCTGGCTGGGCTTTTTGAAGCAAAATTTAGAATTAGAATTTCTTGGATAAAATTTGAGTTGAGATTATTAGGGTATGTATTGTATTATGCGAACTAGTTTTTTGGGTAATGTTTCTATGAGAGAATGCATGGTGAATATGCAAGAAAGCGCAAATTGGTTTTGCATAAAAACCTATAGGGAGTCCTATTTATTGATGTATAAGTTAGGGATTCAGTGAAGCCTGGAAAGATGTCCCGGTAATGCACGAGAGAGAAGATTATTGGAGTGTTCTTATTTGAAGAATGCGTGTAAGACATTTAGAGAGTGTGTGAGGCATTCTTATGTATATTTCTATAACCTATTTATCACAGTGGATTGATATCTTTTTCTCATGATTTTTCCCTTCTAGGTTGAAGAGTTTTTCGCATAAATCTTGGTGTCTTACGTATATGATTTTGTTGTCGTTTTATTTGATCATATTTTATTGTGTATGCTTCCGTTGTAATTCGCATAAACTTGAATCACGTTTCCTAATAAGGATTGGGTTCTATTTAAACTCTAAAACAATACTATTCATATCTTTTAAGAAATAAGATGGGATATGAAGGGAGATTGAAATATGAAAAGTGGTATAAAAAATGGAAAAAATTTGAAAATTAAGAAAATGTTATTGGAAAAAGTAATATTTTGTTCCATACTCGTTCCATCCAATTCATCCCATGCAGTAACAGGCACGGATTTGAGTTTGAGCTTTATTAAGGGTGTGTTTGGGAATGGGTAAAACTTTTGATGAAAAGTTGTAGAGAGTAGAAGTTGTCAAATGATGTGATATGATAGGGGTAATGATGAGGAATAAATAAGATAAAGTTAAAATAGATAGGTTAGTTGTGTTGGTAGTTGTGTAGAAATGATTGAAAAGTAGGGTATTTGTATAGAAAAATGTGAAAAAATGATTAAAAAATAGGGTAATTGTGGAGAGTGAAAAGTTTTAGGTTAAAAAGTTTTAACTTGACAATTTTTCTTTAATAACAAACACACCCTAATTATAATCCTATAAAATTTTCATATTTTGGTTATACCCAACCCAATTGCAAATTGCACAGATTATATGCATCATGATGTATTTTAAGCTAAAATACATCATTATTTTATTTTATTTTATTTTATTTTTATTTAATTTTTCTTCATAAATATATTTTCTTAAGTGTATTTAATTCATATACGAAGTTTTTCCATTTCATAACACTTTTATATATTTATTTTTTATTTTAAAAAAAAGTCAATTTCAAGAGGCATTTAAGTCATTCTCACCCCTTAAAAACTTATTTTTAAAAATTAAAAATAAATATGTAGAAATATTGTAAAATAGTAAAACTTGATATATAGATTAAATACACATAGAAAAACATGTTTACGAAGAAAAAATTAAAAAATATAACTAGTTATAAAAATAAATAAATATTATATTTTAACTTAAAATACATCATAATATATATAATCATACTCGAATATATATTGTATACGTTGCGTCCCGTGGAATCTCGACTTTCGTCAGTCACATAGACCAAAAATGCGAGAGGGCAGGAGAAATCTAGAAAACCAGGAAAAAAAAAATTTCGATTGATCTTTACTCTTCAAACATACGGAAGTTGAAGAAGACAGTCAATTTTAAAGCATACAAAACTTTTCTAATCAAGTGTTTAGCAAATACATATGAAGTAAAACTTTTGATTGAAACTTTTTGAAGTAAAAGTTGTCAAATTGATAGAAAATGACGTGATATAATAGGAGTAATGATGAGAAGTAAAGAGAATAAAGTTAAAATAGATAGGTTAGTTGTATGGGTAGTTGTGTAGAAATGATTGAAAAGTAGGGTAGTTTGTATTGGAAAATGTGAAAAAATAATTAAAAAATAGAGTAGTTATGGAGAGTGAAAAGTTTTGAATTGAAAAGTTTTGGTTGACATTTTTTTACCCCAAACAAACGCACCCTTAGAGGTAACATGACGTCGCGTGCAAGTTTTATACACGATTGGTCAATGGGATTTGACTGTCAGGATTCAATTTTCACTGTCGACAAGATTTGACAGGCAACGGACGGTTCACAGGAGACCTGAAAATGCGGCGGGCCGGATTTTTAATTATTTTTCCTGCCAACTATGGGTGTGTTTGGTTACACACAAAACATGTCACTGAAAATTTTTCAATCCAAAACTTTTCACTTCCCATAACTATCTTATTTTTTAATTATTTTTTCACATTTTCCTATATAAACAACCCTACTTTTCAATCATTTCCACATAAATACCCATACAACTACCCTATCTATTTTAACTTTATTCTCTTTATACCTCATTATTACCCCTATCATATCACATCATTTTCTATCAACTTGACAACTTCTACTCTGAAAAGTTTTCATAAAAAAGTTTTACCTCCAACCAAACACACCCTATGTTTGGTAAACTTATTTATTTTAACTCTAACCTTATTATTTATTATTAATTATGCATTTATCAAAATATATTTTTTTATTTCTCATCTCATTCCTTAATCTGGCAAAATTTCATCTTCTCAAATGTTCCCTTAATATACGTTGACTTTTTACAAAATACACCTAGTACTTCTGCCCCAGTGGAAATCAGCTTCAGTCGTTGAGGACCTTAGGTATTTGAGAATTGAATTTCCGTTTGTTAACGAGAGAAAAAAAAATTAAATGGAAAAATTTTAAAAGACCGAAAGCGTGATGTGATAAGAAATTACAACGAGTAAAGAAAATAAATATAAAATAGATTGAGTAATTGTACGAAAATATGTGAAAAATAATTAGAATATTGAAATGATAATTGAAACTTAGAATGTTTAGGTAACTAAGATGTGACATTACATCAAAATGAGGGTAGAAAATGAGAATTTTTTTTATATATATAAAACTTTCGAATGAAAACTTTTCGATGAAAAACTCTTTGAAATGAAAGAAGTTTTATAATATGATAGGGGTAATAAAGAGAAGTAAAGAAAATAAAATTAAAATATATAGAATAGTTGTATGAGTATTTGTAGAGAAATAATTGAAGAGTAGGATAGTTGCACAGTAAGATATGAAAAAATAATTAGAAAATAACTTAAAAAATTTTATATTAAAAAGCTTTAGGTTGACAAGTTTATTGAAATGCAAAACACACCCTTAGCATATGTTAAGCTAACGAACTAGCTCAACCGAGCAATCCAAAATCAAGTGGAATTGTCGGCAAAATTGTTTTGCACCAAGTTAATAACCCTAACCAGAAAATTACCTCAACCGAAAAGCAACTAGTTTTCCAATCTAATCTGATTCTAATAACATTGATTTTATTTTATCTAGGCAACAATAAAATTAATAACCAACTTAAAAGCATAAGTAATGAAAGTTTAACGGGTTGCACCTGAACTATACATAAGGTTGTTTAATTAATGGTTCAATTTTCAAAATGTTTCCACAATGACCAACAATGCATTATGCATTTTTTTTTATGTGGATTAGAAGGTGGAGCAATACTCACCCCAACTCATGTCGTTTGCTTTCATCAAAAAAAAAAAAAAAACTCATGTCGTTTGCATCCTTCTCCCAAGCCCCACTCAAGTGAATATGCTTCCGTTGCCTTTTGAACTTGAGAGTTATGGCGTGGATATGTGACAACGAAGGGTATGTTTAGCCGCATGTTAATAAAAGATAAACAAAATACATAAGCACAAAGCTTTTTTGAGAAAGCTAAGATTCTCAGCTTCCCATAAAAGCTATGATTATGGCTTCCTAAGAGAAGAAATAGTGGAATAATTTTTTCATTATGTTGCAAAATGTCTTTTATGGGAACAGATGTGTTTAAAGGTGCTTTGCCCGCGCAATAAGCGGGAACAAATAAAGCCTAAGCCTTTTTTATGGGATGATGGAATAAAATGAAATTAAAATAAGATGGAGTTTTCCATTTTTAAAAACATTTTTCTTATGTTTAGAAAACAAATAATTATTTTTTTCATTTTCTATGCAATTTTTCTCAACTCCTATAGAACTTTTTATATCCCAAACCCACAATAGCACTTCTTTTTCCATCTCACAATGTAAATTGTGGCTTGTGAGCAGGATGGGAAAAACATGGCTTTCAACGTGACATTGTACTCGCCGGTTATACGTTGTGTTGGATTTTAAAAATATCTACAATTAAAACCCAAATATGTATGCCAATATGTATATGTATGTGAACAGACGTAAACCCTAAGATTAAAAGGACTGAAAGTCTTCCCACGCTTCCACATGTTCTATGAATGGTGTGAATAGGATGACTTTTTTCAACTTGCATTTCAATGACACTCGGACTTTGCCAGCTCTCCGGACATACCAGTCACGTACAACTTCGTTTGGATGGTTTCCTTTTTATTTTGGTGGGCACTCGAAGTCACATACACACCGAAACTTCCTTCTCAAAACAAAAAAAATCTTATTACCTCTTATCTAAAAATAATAATAATAACCAAACCAGCGCCGCTCGTTTGGTCACCAGGCGCAGCACGAAGCGTGTTCGAATCCCTGATTTGGAATTTCGAACCATAGGTTTTCGGTGGGGGCATGTGGTCTTCCTTATTTAGTTGGGAGCCGGTGGTCTCCCTCTTTGATATTTGAGAGCTTGTTGTCTCTCTTTGAAAATATTGTTTGAATTGTCTCAGAGCTTTGAATGTAATATGAATTGAGAAATGTTGTAAATATACTCCAATAAAAAAATAATAATAATAAAATAAAAATTCTTATTACCACCTACCTGAGCGGCAGCGCAGGTGGTCGACGCTGTGGGCTTGAGAGAGGTTTTGAGTCCCACCATGCACGCACGGTATGCTATAGTTGTGTGGGTAGTTTATTTGTCCTGGTTTTGGAGACTTTTTTAAATGCACTGGGTGCACTTAACTTCGGTTATTATGTATCTATAATAAATATTAATTAAAATGACAGTTAAGACAATAAAATATCCTGAACCTTTTATTCGAATTATATTTTTCTCAATGACCCGAATTTTGTTGCATGCTTATCTATGGATTTTAAAATATTTAAATTCATACTGAAGTCGTCTAATTTATTCTTTATTTCCCATCATGTTCCTGGACATTTCATCGTAGATTTAAGAATAATTTGCGATTATGTGAACTAAAAAATAAAATAATTACAAGGATGCTAACCATTTAAATATATGGATATAATATCTTTAGACTGATAAATGATTCTGTTAGCCTAGGCTCTTACTTAGCTAATCTTTAAAAACTCATTTAAAAAACTTTTTTTTTTTTTTTTTACTTTTTTCCATATAAACATATAAATATATATGTATTTAACATATAAACCAGTGTTGTTAGAACCGGACCGGTCCGACCGGGAACCGGTCCAGTTTCCGGTTCAATTAGGTGCGGTTCGATTCATATATGAAAAACCGTCCGAACCGGCGAACCAGCGGTCGAACCGGAAGGGCCGGTCCAACCGGATTCGACCGGTCGGACGAATCGCCTCGCCTCCCGCAGCCCCTCGTCCTCAGCGCAGCATGCGCCCGCCGCCCGCGAGCCCGCCCACGCTTCGTCCTCAGCGCCCGCACGCACTGCCGCGCCCGCACCCACGCCGCTCGAAGAAGGAAATGAGTCCGTTCATCCAAAAATCCTGCAAACGCCAGCTTTGCCATGCACGACTTTCGAGAGTTGGAATTGTGCTCCATCCAAATTCCAAAGTATCTGCAATGACCCCGGACGCTGAAGAATTTGGTTAAAAAAAAAAATGTTCCCCTGCATGTTTGATCCCTGTACAAAAAAAATGTAATTTGATTAGTGACAAATTATAAGTGGAAAAATTTAACCCATTTTAGTCTAAAGAAAAAAGAAATTGAAAACAAATATGAAACTTTTTATTAATGAAATTCAGTATTTTTTATATTATTTGGTTTATCTTTTGTAAGAAATCATCTTTTCGTGGGACACGTACATAATCATTAATACATAATTTTTTCTGCCTAATTTTTTACATGCGTCTCTTATAATATCAAATTATCAATGATTCAATTATAGTATTAAACAATCCTATAATATTAATTATGTCATTAAACAATCCTAAAATCTTACGTAATTATAAAAAAATTTCTACAGGACCGAGGATTATTGACTCTCATATTTTTAAAATTTTAAGAAATTTTGGGTCTTCAAAAATATTTCATATAATCAGTCTATTCTAATTAATCATACGAAAATAATATGCAACTTATGTAATTAATATCACTCTCATAATTAATTATATAGCACAAAATTCTTCACATAATTAATTTAGCAAATAAAACTATAATATAATTAATAAAATATTATAATTAATTAAATGATATATAAATTTAATGGTTATAGACTTCCAATTTTTATTTTTTGCTGAACATAGGAAATATTCTTAATTTATTGTTATTATAAGTTATTTAATTGTTAAAATTTTTTCAAGCATGTTTCGTACTTATATTGTGGTTTTTAAAATTTAACATATATATTTAGAATTTAATAAAAAATATAACTTTATCAATATATTTATTTAAAATTAAAAAAATATAATATTTATGACATCATAAATATGTCATGCTGACGTCACCGGTTCGAACCAGACCAGCTCCTTTACCGGTTTAATTACCGGTTCGGTTCTGACAACATTGATATAAACTAAGACCATTTTTAGATATACATATATGTTTTAAGATTTTTAAATATATGGGCATTTTAGCTATTTTCAATGGTTGAAATGGCTAAGATACTTACATTTTTTAAAAAAAAATTTGAAAAATATATATACATTTAAAAATGGTAAAACAAGGTTTATATATTAAATAATCTTAGAAAAACAAGTATATGAATTAAAAAGCAAAAAAAAAATTCTAAATGAATTTCTTGAGGTGAGCTAAAAGTCATCACTTAGCTCGAGCTAACAGAATCATTTTTCTTTTATATTTTCCTTACATATAGTATATATTTGCAAGTAAGATAAAAAAAAGAAAATATCCTTAAAATATTTTTAAATTTAAAAACTCCTTATATTAAAGATTAGTTTAATACCTTTCGGAATTTGCAAAATTTTGATAATAAGTAAAAGTAAAAATTAAATTTCTAAAAAAATGTAATAGAAAATTGATTTTAATATCTTGTGTAAGATACTTGAAGGAGATCTCTCATGTACAGGTTTGAGCACTGGTTTTTTGCCAATAATTACATGCAAATGAAGCAAGAATGAAAGGCCATGGGTATATATTCCATTTACTTTTGTCTCCGGAGCATCAAACATGTTTGATCGATTACTGGCGGTCTTGGCCGCTAGATTTTAATCGTGGTTCCACTCTACTGTTGATGCATATTATACGGCCGTCTGTGCTGGAGAATAGAAGCACGGCCGGCTTATCAAGCGGCTTTCTAAGCTATGAACAACTCCAACAGCCAACTCCGAGTTGCTCTTTGGACCTGCCTTAGTCAAATTTAATCAACTTGTTGGTTGTATTATTAGGCGCGTACATACAACAAAATAAATGTAAATCGGATAAGTGTAATGACTCACAGGAGCTCCTGTAAAGCCTACCTTATTTACATGTTTTTATTTTTTGTTTTTCATAAAATATGTTATCCTAAGTGTAATTAATTTTTATGCTAAATTTTATAATTTTCGGAGATTTGTATATATTTTTTATTGAATTTCAAAAATCAACAAGACGTTGAAAATAACTTAAATACTCCTAATTTTTGAAATTCAATAGAAATATATACAAATCTTCAAAAAACAAAAAAATTGGTATAAGTTAAATTAAATATACTTAGGATAACATATTTTATGAAAATAAAAAATGAATTAGGTGCTTCATAAAAGCTCTAGTGAAACAGGCCTTACAAGATTATTGCCCTAATATATATATAATATATAGGGTTTTGCTTTGTTACATAGAACTAATTTCCTTAATTTTTAAGATTTTAATACTTGATAGAAAATTTAATTCGTTCATGGACCGTTGACCATTTCAGATCAAACAGACAAAAATATTGAAAGATCTTAACCATTTTGGTTGGAGAATATGGACCGTTGAAAATAAATAAATAACTAAGCTTTTAAACTAGTGGGCTAAGCCCATCTAGATAGGTCTAGTGAACCAAAATGCCCAGAAGCAAGTCTACTAGTTCCAAATCCACAGTAACTAAGCCCAAGTTTCATGAACCAAGCCTAGTCCACACAACCCACCAGCTTGATCCACAAGCTCAGCCCAACTTCCAGCCCACTGGCGGCCAACTCCGGTGCCGGCCGGCAAAAAAAAATTCAAAATAAATATAGAAAAATTTGAAAAAAATACAAAAATTATGAAAAATACTTAAAAAATTAAATTCAATATTTAGAAGCTTAAATGAGTTTAAACTTATAATTTTTATAAGAAACGAAATTATTTAAAGGCGTGATGCTATAAAAATAAAAAAATTATGAAAATTTTCAAAAATAGGAAAAATTTAAAGTAAGTATTTAAAGAAGTATGAGTCCAAATTTATTTTTATATCTAAGAAATAAAGTTGTTTAAAAGTGGAATAATATGAGAATAAATAGGAGAAAATAGAATTTTGACCGATTAAAATAAATTTTGGAAAAGTCATAAATGAAATTTTATATAATATTTATGAAAACCAGAGTGAAATAGTGAACATATTGTGATGAAAATTAAGGAAAGAGACTCTTGAGACTACTACAAGAAATTGAAAGAGAGGAGTTTTCAAGTCTACTTAAAAGTAAGTAAACTTTTACCAAAGCACGACTTTAAAAATATTATGTGAATATTGTGATTTGCTATGAAATGTGATTATTTATTTAAATTGAAAATTTATTTCAAGTTGGTTTATTCAAATATAAGCATTATTATTTCAAAATCATGTTAAGTGGTGAATTTAAGTGGTGCATTAGTCACAGTGCATGAGCATGATGCATAATTGCATATTGGGTTTGCCGCTAAGGAGTAAAGTAGTATGGTAGTACCTGGGTAGCGACCTCAGGACTATTAAAAAAGATGAATTAGCTCACGAATGTGTAGCCCGGCTACACGCTAGCACAAGCAGATGACAATACCCACGGCGTGAATACATTATTTAGAATTGACATATGTATGCACATGTATAAATATGTTTAAATTTTTTTGAGTTTGTTGTGCATAAAAGACAATATAGATATTGTGTTTGTTTTTCAAAAAAATTAAAGTGATTGCAAAATGAATTTTGTAAAAATATATTTTTACTTACTGAGCTTTCAGCTCACATAGTTTTGTTTTCAGTGGAAACACAGGATACAATGATAAATTAAAGCCTTCATCAATATAGGAAAAAAGTGAAATTAGTAGAGCAAAGGACAATAAAGTTTAGGTTTTATTGAAATTATCTTAAAATGCTTTTTGGTTTTGACCATAGACAATGAATATGTATAATAACTCCATAAGGAGTAGACTTGAGATGTACCAATTAAATTCATATGGTTTTGCATCTTGGTATTTATTTCCATCATGGGAGATTTTATTCTTAGATTTGAGATAATAGACTTTATTCGTGACAACTCAAAAGTATAGGGTGTTACAGATATTTTGTTCCGCACTTGGCAGGTTCGACAAATAACAATCACCGTAGGTGACATTTGAAATCTTTTTCTTCATTGCATATTTCCCTCCGAAATCCCAGTTTTTATCTAGTCTGATATCCCACATCTTTCTCTGTGTAGGACCATCTGGAACGCTTTGTGCTATCTTTCTCCACAAGGAGATGCTTACAGCTGTGGAATTCTACTGCTGGAGATGATCACAGGAAAGGAATCAACTCATGACGTTCAACAACGAGCATCACCGTTCTCAATTTTGTCAAGTTGGCTCTACCGGATGGAATCGTGGGGATCGCTGATCCACAGCTAGTCTTCGAAGAAACTGAAGCCAGTCAATTTAGTGAAAATAAGGCGCACCATTGCTTGAGTTCGATGGCTAGAATTGAGTAATGTGTTCTTTAGAATCCCCAAGTGAGCAAACGGAAATGAGCCCAGTTATTGCTCAACTGCATGCAATCAAAAACTCATATTTTGCAAGATCCACAGACTCGAACTGAAATATTGGGCGAAGGTTCTTCCTGTCTCAAAAAGTACTGAAAATAAACAATAAATAAATAACATGTACCTGAGTGCTTTAAGAGCTAAGCGATAGACAATAAATAAATAACATGTACCTGAGTGCTTTAAGAGCTAAGCGATAGACAAGCGTACAGCCGTGTTGTGGGCTCTGTGTGCGTGCTTGCAGTAGTAAAGAGTAATATTTTCGTAATGGATCAGGAAAGTGCATGACAATGCCGCACCCACATCATTCACTAGTGAGAATTTCAAGAGGAGTTAATGAGCTTTCTGTGGACGTGGGCACACCATTGCCTTCACAGGACAGTCCAAGCACTGTCATAATCCACCTATAATATTTTCTGGAAAGTGGATTCAGTGAAAAATACACCATTTATTTTTATTTTTTAAAATTTTTATAAATTTATGTGGTTCCAAGCATGAATATCATATATATATTGTTTATATGTTTTTATTATTTTTAATATTTTACTTTGAATTTTAAAAGTAAAAGTAAGACATTTATTTTTAAAATTCACAATAAAATATTTAAAAACATGAAAATATATAAAAATTTATATGACATGTTTATACTTAGGTCCACTTATGAATTTTAAAAAAACCAAATTTTTTTTTTAAAAAATAGTTATGCACTCAAGTGCATGAAAGCTTGAGTGCATGAAAGCTAAGTGCACATGTACCAGATCAGGGTCCTATCTTCTAGTGGTCTTGTAGATGTAAATCGTAATAAGAAACGATGCATAATCCATACTTATCAATATCCTTAATGTATATGATTATTAATTTACCGAGATCTTCCACAAGCATGCGAAGTTTGTGAGCCAACCCAGATCAACTCAAACGCATCCCGTCCCAAGTTGATAGTTGAGAACGGGAAGAAAAGGCTCAGATGAATTATAACAAATTACTGGGTGTGATAAATTTGTCTTTGCCGCCGATGTGAATATGAAAGAATTAATCAAATTTTTTTTGTAAATGTCGGAACCATCGAGTTGCACATCACACATCAATTTTGGGTTTTAGTTCTGGAAGTTATTGGAAGCTGTAATAATGAAATTCTTTCCTGGAGGCATTTTCTTCTTCGCCGCTGAAAACATGTATGACGTTTCTAATCACGTTTCGTATGCTTGCACCCCCATTGAGTTGATAGCATGGATCCTCATCTATAGAAAAGAAGGCCTAGTGATCTTGCATTTGAAGATGCTCTGTGTTTCCTTTCGACAGAAAATTGTTAGTCAACATTTTGATAAATATGAAGAAGGAAGGTTATTCTGTGGGTGGCTTATTCTTGCTTTTGAGGATATGGCTTCTGTTCTTATTTAGTCAGCAGTGTAATCTTTGATTCTGATTGATATGAGGAAATTCAGGAAAAGCTGCTTTGCGAGTTTGGATGCATGACACACATGATTCAGAGAGCAAGGCTAAGTAATTATCTATTCTTGCTCGAACCAGGTATATATGATGCTTCCATGGTCGATCAGTAGGACAGAAGTAATTTTTCAATTTATGGTCTGCTAACATTGGGAACATTGCAATGGCCTATTTATATTCAAGACATGAGATCGAGAGTGCATCCTGAATATGAGTACAAACAGCTAACTGAAGTATTTGAAGAGTATTTGGCTCAATATCGTATTATTCCTTGTTTATCGGTTGTTATAAACTAGGTGAATGTCTGAAATCAAACCTTGCGCTGCCAGCTAGTCTTTTGTCCAAACCAGGATAGCAGCTTAGGCAGCTTAAAAATTGGCTGGAAGTGAGCAGCTCTGCGGTGATAAATTCAATTCTTCTGTTGCTTTCTTGTGCTATTTTCTGACGTCTCACCGGCATATGCACTCAGACATTCATTAACAAAAGGAGAAATGTAGATGGATATCTTTGGCAGTTTGCAACCACCATATTCCTGGGGCCCTAACAAGCGTTTACAAACAAACAAACAAACAAACAAACAATAATAATAATAATAATAATAATAACAATAAACACCACCTTCGTCATTTCCTATTCCACATCTTATCTTTGCGAACAATATCCAAGGCTGGGAAGCCCTACTTAGGAGGCTTTTGGGACGAAATATCTATTACTTAGGACACTTTGGAGTTTGGACAAATGAACTCGGAAATAGCCTGCTGTTCAAAAACTTCCATCTACCAAAAACATTATGTTAGTATATACTTCCATTCTCCTAAGCACAATTCTGGAAGAAATTTTTACTTGTAAAACACCGCAAGACACCTCTCGATTCGTTTGCACCATGTCTTAAGCGTGAACACGCGAACTGTTTTTTTTATGTTTGAAAGTTTGTCCTGGCAGCTTCCAAGAGATAAGAATCAATTATATTTTGAACTATTTTATTCCGAATCAATTATATATTGAACTATTTTATTCTCAAGGATTGATATTTTATCATTTATTCAATGTTCCTAACCAAACTGTTTACCATTACGAATCTTCCACTGAAGAAAATTCCTTACTGCCGGCTCCAACATTTTTTTAAAACTGTCAAGAAACTCGGTACCCTGCTAATGTGGTTTTCCGCCAAATTGCTTTCTGTCTCTGGCTTCTGTTATCCTTTCGCTGCACTAGGCTATCATATCCCACATGAGCTAAACATGAAAGCAGTTATTTTTGGGCACGATGAAAGCAGTTAAGAATCCATCAGAAATAACTGAAGAAGATGATCATGAATTGCTGAGCAGAATTGATCCAGACATCCAGAAAGACAGAATTAGGCGTATAATCAACTACCAGAAATCTCTGTATGTTTCTTGTTCTTCTTCATCTGCTGCCTCATGTTCATCATTCTCCTCAACTAGCAAGAGAAGCAATTTGCTGGGTCTGATGAAAGGAGGAAGCACGTCTCTCAAGAGATTGTTTGACATGGAGCACACTTCCCTATATACATATTTCAACGAATACAGCACCTCGCCTATAATCAAGCCAATAGATCTATGGGGCAGCGATGAAGATGAAATCCACCAGAGGTTCTCGCCATGGGCAGAAATCAAAACATTCCAACCAGCCAAGAATGTTTCTCGATTGACTTCTCTTAGTGGCTTTGCATCAGGTAGCAGTATTGTACAGGGAAAATCAGGTCCCACAAAGAAGAGAGGAATCCTTTTACTGAGAACAAAGTCATTTAGGAGATTACCTGGATTTGCCTTCTGGAGATCTAAAGCCTTTGGATTGAAACTGAGGCTGAGGAAGTTGAGGATCATGATCTGTGGAAGGAAGTTTTGAAGTACATGATTTTTGCAAATTCACTGCCTATTATTGGTGAACCGGAATCCTTATATATTTCAAGTTTGGAGTTGATATAAGTAGAGTCCTTACATATAATTCAAGTTTGGAGTTCATGTAGGTAGAGCTCCCTAACCACTATCTGTGTACAACGGAGACTTTGCAAACAAAATTCGTGATGTTTAATTGCAAGAAAACAGGAATCACAACCATAGACCACTGATAATAATTTCATATTCTTGTTAGTAAAGGATACAGGCAGTGAAAATTTTTACATTTACATGCCAAAATTGTAACTTTTGCTAATCTTGGATGATACTTTTCAGATATTAGAGAAATATCTTATTTAC
Source organism: Annona cherimola (assembly GCA_030490835.1). Lineage (NCBI taxonomy): Eukaryota > Viridiplantae > Streptophyta > Magnoliopsida > Magnoliales > Annonaceae > Annona > Annona cherimola. The sequence goes on from CM059971.1 coordinate 109,238,498, forward strand.
ATTGGAGGGGAAAGAATAATGAAATGGAAGAACAATTCCACACCCATCAGGCGGCCTAATTTCAGGCACTGTATGCACTCCCACAAAAGAGACAAACTTCTGAAACTAGCCTACTTATCACGCTACCTTCTTCAATTCTCAAGTTACAGCTCTGTCGGTTCCACAGATGAATTGCATAGCTGTTTTCCCTCAGCTGAAGCAGCTTCGCTTCCACCCATTTCGAAGTGGCGGGATCCTCTGGCTGCCGGAACAACCCACCAATTTTCATCCAATCCACAGCGTAGAAGGCCAAAGGTGGCAAGATGCTGAAGTTATATCCAGGCCTGTTGGCTACCCTTGCCACCACCCTCGAAACCAAATACGGACCATTGTGTCCCCATTTGTTTCCGTCGAAAGTGAGTGCAAATTCCTGGATGAATTTGAACAGCAGAGGATGCTTCTTATCAAAAATTAGGACGGCGTTGTTCAGGCGACTCCATTTTCCAGACTCCAAATCGATGGTTTGAGCTCCAATTGAGTTCCTCAAGGCTGTGAATTTCTTCACCACTACAACATCAGTGTCCAAATAAATCCCACCATACTTGTAGAGAACCGCAAGCCTCAGCAGATTCGACAGATTCTGGGCCAATGATATCTCCCCGGGATCGAAATCCCCAGTCTTCAGCTTATTAAACCAAAGCTCTGCCGGTGTGTTTTTGAGCAGGAATGGCAAGTTCGGCGTGACGGCCACGACTTTGAAACCAGAGTCTGTAAGAGATTTCAAGACTCTGATTCCACGCCGAGAATCCATACTTGCAGAGAGAATCATCAAACATCCAAATGGGTGAGCTTTAAAGAGGCTTTCCAGCACCAGGAACTCCCGCTGCCCGAACAAGCTCACCGGAGAAATCCAAGTCATGAAGAAACGAGCCTCGCACCTGGCATCGAAGAAATCCCAAGCCCTGGCGGCGAATTTGCGGGTCAATACAGTTGACTGAATGATCTCGAACTCATTAAGGTTCTGTTTGAACCATCTCACCCTCTCCTCGGCTGTGACATTGATGGGCGCGAGAAGAGGGCTAGGACCTCGGGCATAATCCTCCCGGACTTCTTCCACTGAAAGAAGCGCTAGTGGGGAAGAATTCGTTCGGAATTTGGGTCTGGCGATGTAGGGCGGCAAAACCCAATTGGGTCTTCTCGAACGGAAGACCACGGAGTGGAGAGAGAAATTGGAGAGAATGCTGGCGGTGAGGAGGAAAAGGATAAGGAAAGCTGCGAGAGAGACGGTTGAGAAGAAGGATTTGAACATGTTGTAGAAATTCCGCCTCTCATGGCTGGGAAAAGACATGAAAATCGAGAAGATTCTACTCTTTGAGAAGGGAAAGACCGAAAGGGAAACATTCATAGCAGATGAATGCAAGAAAATTAAGAAGTTTTTCAAAGCAGGAGAATCGAAAGAAGAACAGAGAAGAAAAATCCGAAGATGGAGAGAACGAGGAAGCGAGAGTCTTCCTCTTTTACTGCGGAAAGTAGAAAGCCCGGCTTTTGGAAGCTCCGGATGGGATGCGTAGGCGGCTGGATTTTCGTATTTAATGTGGATTTTTCATCCCGCCCGGCCACGTCGGAATTTTCGCGCGTTGAAAGTGCAGAAAATACACGCCATCGTTACTAGCGGGGCACGGGGGGATGATGGCCGGGCGTGTGAGATCTCTGCCGTTCATATGCTGGACCCTCCGACAAGCTCCGAAAATCATGCCGGTTGGATTGTTTTAACTTTTAACCACTGGAAATCGGAATTGAAGGGATGGATGGGTAGTTGCAAAATGGTTAACCGGCTGTCGTGTCCGTGTCCACTTGCAATCTTGTTGATGGACCTATTCTGGGTGGCCAAACGGATCTGAAATAAGCAGGGGTGAGCGAAGAAGGTTGCCATCGATGGTGGGCCATGTGATGGACAGCCCCGCTTTTATAGGCACGTGATCTTTTAATAGGATTGTAGTCTTTGGGTGAGCTATTATCTGGGAATTCCATTGCTGTAACATTTCGAGTGCAGCTAGCTTCAAGACACCTGCAGCAACGAGAGCTTAAAAATCTCAATGCAACTTACTCGATGAGTTTGGGCATGTATAAAAAATGTCAAATTAAAAAAAAAATTAATCTAAATTTTTTTCATTTTTTATAATTATCATTTTTTTAATCATTTCTTCACATTTTTCTATATAATTATGTGACTCTTTAATCATTTCTGAATAACTAACTACATTATTAACCTATCTATTTTAGTTTATCTTCTCTATTCTTATCATATCGCCTCATTTTATAATTTTTATTTTCCAAAATTTTTCATTAAAAGTTTTATCCATCCATAGACATGTGTTTGAGAAATCATGAAATTTTTAAATAAAAAAATTTTAGTGTAAAAGATTTTGAATCGTGAAAAAATAATATGATATGATAGAGTTAATGATAAAACTAAAAAATAAATAAAGTTAAAATAAATAGTTTAGCTATATAAATAGTTGTGTAAAAATGATTAAAAAGTAAAATAGTTATACAAGAATATATTAAAAATAATTAAAAATAAAATAATTATTGAAAGTGAAAAGTTTTAATTTAAGAAGTTATTAATATAGCCAAATATGCCCGTGATAAAAAAATCTAGATATGATTCAAATAAATTTAGAAGATGAAATTGATAATTCTAGCTATAACAAACTTTTTAAAATTATCAGGCGAGACTACTATAATTACAGCGCCAATTGCGTCGACGTATCCACCCAACCTCAGCTCAATTGGTATACATTCTAGCCGGATCCTAACTCAAGTAGAATTTTAGTTAAGCTCGAATTGACAATTTAATATTTTTTACATAAAAAGTAAGATTTTTGTATTCATACACATATAATTTATAATTTTTTACCAATCAAATGACCAAGCAGCATGAATAAGTTGTGTGTGTCTGGTTGAACTTGAGCTTTAGAATTCTAAAATTTTCTTCCGTTAGCTGTCTTGTATGGCATGATAAATATATATAGTTTGCAAGACTATAAACCTATTATAAGTTTTCTAAAAGTTGTATCTGTGCCACACAGTTTACCTAAAATAATCACTTTATTAAAAATTCTGAAACGACAAAAATACCCTTATGAACAAATAAAATTATAAAATGCAAGAACTTACCTTCAAAACTATAATTTTTTATTTTAAAAATATTTATCGCTTTAGAATATTGCATTTTATTCTGAGGAATATTGGATTTATTTAATAGGAGTGATATTTTTACAGTTTGCAATTTCTTCCAAATCACATGGATCGGGAAGCAAAAAAAAAACCCTAAAAAGTAGCTATCAAAATATTTCAAAAATGCCAAAGTTGCTAGCTTTCATGCTAAATTTTCAATATAATTATGTCTAATAAACACTTTTAGTGTACTTATTTTACTCCCGATAACTTTTCTAAAAATACATAATCAATTTAAAGGATCCGGCGAGCAATCCCCCGATGAGCCGAGATGCATTACAAGCCATGCCCATGTTTGAAAATTGAAATTGTTTGGGAAATTTCTTCGCTGTCGTTGTTTGAAAATGAGGAATGGATGAGATAAGATTGAAAGGTTGTGTAATTTTATAGAGACAGGTTGGAGACCTGGAGCATGAATTAGAAAATTGGATCGTCGGTGCTGTTCGATGGACAACACTCACTTCGATGGGTTGATCTCGACCATCGATCTGATGGTTGCTGTCAGCAGTATCGATGACTATTATTCAAAGTAAAAGATGTAGATTGAGCAGCAACGGGGCAAAAATATTCAAATGTCTCACATGATTTAAAATAGTTAGGTGGATATTGCTGTTTGAAATCAAGTAGAGTTATTGTACAGTACTTCGCACGCAAAATTGCACCCAGTTGGACGGCCACGATCTTCTAGTTATTCTAGTATTTTTATGTACCTGGCGTGGCGTTGCGTGGTTGGAAAGAATCCTCCAGGCTGCTAGGCTCAAAACGCAGACAATTTTTGGGGAATAACCGATGATTTGATGACGGGGGATTTTGAAGAACTATTCATAGTCAAATTAGAGCAGAGCCGAAACTTTCATCCACCAAAAAGGAAATTTTTTTTTAATTAAAATAATAATAATAACAATAGAACGTCAGTCGAGACTTGAGAGTCAAGACGCAAGATTGCGTTTGAGAAGTCCGATTTACAACAAGACAACAACCAATCGCCCGCGGAAAAAATAATTTTTATTTTTAATTTTTTTTTATAAATTTACGAGCACCACTTCAATCTTGCATCTATTAAATTCAACAATTTTTAAGTTTTGTTGAATATTTTACTTTTGTTTTTCAAATACGAAATAAAATTTTAAAAATTTTCAAATTTCCAAGTAGTAAGATCCAAATGGACCGCATAAATAATTTTTTAAAAATAAAAAATTTCCGGTCAGACGACCGTATAAGATCGACAGAATATATGTTAACATGTACTATATATATGTGAAGAATAGTACGTTTATTTGATTGGTATAAAAATTTCATTAAAAATTATATATTTCTACAGTTAAAAAAATTTCAGTTCCAAAGAACATGCTCTATAAAAGGGAATTCCTTTTCAACCAGTTGATTTGGGTCCATCATGATGATTAAATTAATATTCAGATTTCTCAATTTCATTTACCATAATTCATTTTAGCTAATGAAACCAATTCTATTTCGACAAAAGATTTGCATGGTTCACCATCGTTTAAGGGCTAAAACCAACATATATATTAAAATTATTTTATCATTATATTTATCGTAAAATTTATAACTTCTAAAATAAATTTTATTCTACAAATAGATTATTTTAAAAATTATTTTATTCTAACGCTTGTGTGAATAAATATAAATAACTTTCATTTTTAGCATATAATATATATTTTTTTATAATCATATAATATATTTTTTTAAGAGTACAAATTGTGCAACTTTGAATGAAATGCATTTTAGTAATATATTAACAGAAGTTATATTGAATGAAATAAGTGGATTAAATTTTAACTTAGTCATCATAATAGGCATAAATCAAGAGTTTCATGAATTCATTTCAGATTATGCTGGGCGGGGGTGGATTATGTTGAAAGTTGACTCCCAGGGAAATTCACTTTCCAACCAGCGGTGAATTGGGGCATTTGTATGTAGTTAGGTATTAATCTTATCTATTTGAAATCCAAAGTTTTTTTTTACTATAAATTATTATATAAACGTGGATGACCACGAAATACAAGAATATAATTACTGCCTCATTTTTTAGTTTTTTTAAAATAATATTTTCCAAACACGCTGCCTATATAATTGTGTTTAGGATTTTTTTTTACACCGAAAAATTTTCAAATTAAGGATATATTTGGCAAACTTTAAAACTTTTCAATTTAAAACTTTTCGCTTTTTATAATGATCATTTTTTTAATAACTTCTTTATATTTTCTTATACAACTATCATACTTTTCAATCTTTTCTATACAACTAACATATCTACTTTAACTTTATTCTCATTACTTTTTATCATTAACTCTATCATATCACATCATTTTCTCCATATTCAAAAACTTTTACATAAAAAACTTTTTCATTAAAAATTTTATTAATTTCGAAACGCATTCTAAAACTTTTTCGTCTAAAACTTGTTTCTTTTCATAATTATCATACTTTTCAATCATTTCATTTTATTTTTCTACACAACTAAACTATTTTTCAATTTTTTTTAATTTAAGTTTTCGTATAACTACCATATTTTTTCAATCATTATCTATGTCATATTATATCATTTTAAATCAATTTTTTTAAAAATTTTGCATCAAAAACTTCTTTTAAAAAAAGCTTTTCCACTTCCTGAACACTCATTTAATTTGTAAGTGTAGACGCCAACGAGATCATACGATAAAAGTTTCCCTTAGAAATCGGCGCATGGGGCTTCTTGTCATTCTAGGAATGGGCCAGTAATTAAGTTGCTGATATTTGCGCCGTTTTATTTTTATGTACGTAGACGAGGGAGGATTGGGGATAATAACAGTAATATACAGAAAAGGACAATTGGGGTATCTTGTGATTCTTGTTCGTGATGTCAATTTGTAGGCCCGAAATTGATTAATTGTAAGGATAGACATGGGTCACTATTTTTTATTGGTGTAGAGGTATTATATTTCGTTTCATATCACGATGATAACAAGCTTCCACCACAAAATCGACTTCACAGAAGGCAGTACTCGCGTCATCGGTGTTATTGGCTGTATCCACGACCAATCGGGTTACGACGTGATTGTAAATAAGTCACTAATTAAAATGTTGGTGTTTACACCGGTTGTTTGATGTATGCAGATCAAAGAGGACTAGGGACAATAACAGCAATATATAGAAATGGACGCTTGGGGTTTCTTGTGATTCTTCCTTGTAATGTCAATTTGTAGGCCCGAAATTACTGAATTGAAAGGGTAGAAATGGGCCACTAATCAAGTTGTTGATATTTAATAATGCCGCATACATGATCTGGTGATGTGCAGCAATATGCGATAGGCCGTAGGCCTTGGCTTCTATAAAACGGTTCTGCCAGGGTAGTTGTGTATTTATGCCTTGCACGTTTCTCTCAAAGCTCAAGATTTTAAACATGGATCAAACTGCGAACCTGCCCATAGGGCGGTTGGTGTCGCATCGGGGCTTCGTGCCCATCCACCGGGATTCGAATCCCGCAGTTGCCATTGAGCGGGTGTTGCTCTGGCAAAATCAAAAAAAAAAAAAAAAAAAAAAAAAAAACATGGATCAAACTTTCGCAATCAGTTAATTAGAAATGACTTTGCATGGATTACTTGATGCACGTGTCTGAAGTTTAATTACCTGTATTTCTGTTTCATTAATCACTACATATATTTTTATCTTTTCCCGTAAATTCCCATAGGCGAAAAAGCAACGTACTAATGCGCGGTAACAGAATTGGTGCCAAAATAGAAGTCAACGATGCATTTTAGGAAGGATTTTGACAGATGAAATGGAATATATATATATAAGGAGGCCTGATCCTCTTAGGCTAACCTAAAAAATATATTTTTAAATGTAATATATCCACATAATACTTATGTTTTCAACAGTGCAAACATTGAAAATTTAGCTTTTATTAAAATCAAATTATTTTATTATATTAATTTTACGCCACTTTCAAATAAGGTGCATGCACATATTTGATTTAGACAAAATTTTGAGTGTATTTGATAATGAAAATTCTTGTCTCCAACTTTCCTTATGTTTTTGAACGCAAGTATCATACTTTTCCATACAAGTATACTATTAAAAACTATTTGAGTACTTGTTTTTTCATTTATGAGATTTTAATCAAAGATTTTGCTTAAGGGGAAATGACCTCCTTATCATTCAAACCAACAGATGTTAATTTTGGTTATTTAGAGTAATTTTAAAATTATTAAAAATTAATGGTTATAATAAGTACCCACAAGTTCTCAATTACTAGGAAGTTGGAATATACATAAAAAAAAATTCATTAGAAATGTAGGGCATATTTAGCTATACTGAAAACTTTTTAAACTAAAAATTTTCATTCTTCATAATTACTTTATTATTTTTTTGTATTTTCTTATACAACTATCTTATTTTTTAATTATTTCTACATAATTATATATATAACTAACCTATTTATTTTAACTTTATGTTCTTTACTCATCATCATTATACTATCATACTACATCATTTTATTTTATTTTAAAAATTTTACGGTAAAAATATTCTGGGTGTGTTTGGTAATGAATAAAACTTTTGATGAAAAGTTTTGAAGAGTAAAAATTGTTAAATGATGTGATATAATAGATGTAATGATGAGTAGTAAAGAGTATAAAATTAAAATAGATAGGTTAGTTATGTGGATAGTTGTGTAGAAATAATTGAAAAGTAAAGTAGTTGTATAGGAAAATATAAAAAAATGATTAAAAATATGATAGTTGTGGAGAGTGAAAAGTTTTAGATTGAAAAATTTTAACTTGATATTTTCTATCAATTCCCAAACACGCTCTCCATTTAAAAGTTTTATAACTTCCCAAACACACCTCCTTTTTTTATAAAGCAAACACACCCTTAAAGATACAGACTTTAGAGAAATTAATTGTACGATCCTGCAAAAGGATATCTGGCATTTTATTGGATTAGCCTACGCATGTTCTAGCTAGGTAAGTAGCGAGAGATGCATCACGCTTAGGACGGCCAGTAAGATAAGCAATGGCCTCGAATCAAACGACCAGTGTTGCTCAGCTGCTCCAATTCAGTTAATTATAAGACCTATGTAATTTTTGTGGTGTTTCTCGTCTCAGTGATTGCCGACTGTCGCTGGCTAGCTAGTCGTGTTGGCACGAAAATGAAAGTTTATTTAAGGTATATCCGGCTGCCAGCAAGAAATATAATGCTCTTGCTTATTACATCATCTGCAAGACACCATTTTGGGGATGAGTAGGTTGTGTGATCATTAAGAGTTTGCAATTTTAAATAGGGTAATTTGAAACTCTACCTATGTAGTTTGATCATAATTGAAGATATCTCTATATAATTTTAAAATTTTTAAAGAACCTTGCATATTTTTATCACGAGTGCAAATATATCCACGACATGATGACTCTGTAACAACGCCGTCAAGATGTGGTAGATTTGCAAATATATTCAAACTATTTGGATATATTTTCTGGAAGTTTTTAAAATATTTTATATAGTCTGCATGTATTTTTCAAATATACTTATGCCGTAATGAAGCTATGATGATATTGTGATAATGGTTAAATTATACAAGAGTTATATATAATTTCAAAAATTATTCATGAATATATATCTACAATTCTAATGAAACTATGCAAATATATTTGCAAATTATAATTATTAGGCAAAAAGGTGGCCAAGCCGAACTCTTTCAGTTCAACATGGGACTGGCAAATATAAACTACCAACGGCTAAATGAATTACCTTTCCATGAACACGCTATTTCATTTTCAATTACCTGGAATTCTGTATATTCATGATGGAGTTTGGCTTCTATGGAACCCACTGCCTTGAAACTCTGTCTATTTTTTCCCATCTTAACTATAGGAGTGAAATCCACTGTATCCATTAGGTTTATCATCATTTGCTTAGTCAAAAAAATACCGTGATATGCTCCAAAAAAAAAAAAAAAAAAAAGACAAAGAAAAGAAAACACCGTGATTTGTTCTCTACAAATTTGTAGATAGTAATTTTAAAAATATATTTACAACATATAAGACATTCATTACTATTTGAATAAATTATTTTATAAAATCATATTACATTTTACTGTGTACGTAAAACGATGTAAGTATTTTCATAATTTACATACTAATATGTATTTCCTAAGAAAATCTGGCTGATGCGCATCTTTGATTTGGATGACAAAAAATTAAAATATATAAAAATCAAAAATTGCAAAAAATTGATATTGGAAACGATTTAGATGTAGCCGCACATCTACAAAAAAAAATTTTTTAATAAAAAATATTTTTGGCCCACCGGTATATCCCCTCGTATACAGGCAACTTCACATAATCGGCATGGTATATTATATTAGAATTGCGGTATTTGTGCATATCATTTGAAATAATTGTGTTCTACATATAATTATATATATATATATATGTATATTTTCAAAAAGACTACCTTCAATACATCCATCCTATCAAAATGAATTATTACATTCTTCCAATTTGGGCTCCATGTTTATGTCAAATCCAATCAGTCCATTAGTTTTATCATCATGTATTTAACTAAAAGTAAAAAATAATTTCAATCCATGATTAGCACCGTTTTCAAAATTAAGCATAATTTAAGAGTGATTTTTAAACTATTAAAAATAATTTGTCTATTACATGGACCAAGTAGATTCTAATTAGATATCTAAACTATCTGAAATATTAGTCGTATCTATCAAGTGACTATATATAATTTCATAACATTTTAAAATTTTAATGCATTGATATAAGTAATTTTTTAAATTTACGCATATTTTTATACAATCGTATAATCAGATGTAACCGACATACAACTCTGATTGATATAATTTTAGATATATTAGGAAGATAAATAGTATTGAATTGACATAAAATAGTAAATTACTGCATGCTGGTATGGCGCGTGATTAGATAAATGATCTACCTAGAATTCAGGCCATCTGGATTTGCTAATTTCACACTTCATTGAAGTTTCTCCACCTTTTTTGGCTCTATTTGAATTTTTTAAGAAGTTATGGACCCCTTTTCTGCCGGACTAATGATACACGAATATTGCTGACGCTAAGAGTTCGGCACATGAAATGAAATTAACAAATGAATGATGGATACATATCACCTTTAAAAATAAAGGCATCCATTGCAACGCAGATGGTGCTGTTCTTGTTAGCCATGATTAATTGCTCGGTATGTCTTGTATTTTACATATTTTAGTTGTGTCATTTTGCGTAAGAACCCATGAGAGTTTTATTTACAGATATATCAGTTAATAATTTAGTGAAATCTCGAACGATGTCCCTTTGAGGCATAAGAGAAGGGGTTATTAAAGTGTTCTTATTTGATGGACATGTAAGATATTCTGTTTATATCTTTGTAACCTGTATATCATAATAGATTGTTATCTTTCTCCTGTGTTTTTTTTTCTTTTAGGTTTAAAGAGTTTTCACATAAATCTTAGTGTCTCTTATGTGTGATCTTGTTAATATATTGTGTGTACTTTCGCTATGATTCATATCAATCGGAATCACATTTTCTAACACTAACCACCATCGTCTTCACATGCACGCCGAAGTAAGGCTATTTGCCTTTTACTTCCCCTTTTGTTTTTATCTTGCAATTTATTATATAATGATTGTATATGTTAATAAATTACACCGGTTGCAAAGATTTATACTCTTACTCGGCAGCTCTTGGCGTTTTCGAGAAGTTGAGTTTGACAATAAACTGAAGAACTAGTTATAAAAATTAAGTGGGGCATGGCCTCAATTGCCATTATGGCTTTGAACATATCTAATATCCAAGTGGGCCAACAAAATCAGCCAAATGATCAATTAATTTCATTAAATTAAGTTTTTTACAATTAATAAGCAATTTAATGAGAACATATCAAAAATTTTCGTTGCACATAGATCCATCAAGTTTGAAGAATTTTGCACGTTTTGGAATTTAAATGTCATATTTATTCGAGATGTCTTGAAAAGTTTGCGGCCATGGTTGCTCTAGATAGGTGAAGCTTTAATGGTATTAATTTTGTTAACCTTCCAATCGCCTAAATAAATATCTTAGAAATTTGGGCTAAAGTTTAAAATATTCATTTTCTCGCGAGAAATGTAATTAAAATTTGATCTATAAAGAAATCCAGCCAAACAATATAATATATTTTAGGGCCGAGATTATTATTAAAAGAGTACTTTAGTAATTTCAGGAAAAAAAAAAAAGAGAGTAGTTCACTTAATTGGAGGGCGATGCACTCTGACCACAAATCTCAGTTATCTTACGCAAATATAAACGTTAAAAGTCAAAAAGTGCAAATTTCAAACTTAAAGAACCTATATGAAAAAACCCCTTTAGTTAAAATGGAAAACCGAACTATTATTTTTTTTTGTTGTCAAGACGATAATTAGGTTTTAAAAGTTGACACAATGGTAAAATTAGGGGTGGGAATCGGGGCGGGCCATATCAGGTCAAGGTTTGCCCTATCCTGACCCTACTTTTTAAAAATTGAGTTTGACTCTCTTTTTATACCGGATCAGGACAAGGTCGGTTTGACAATCATTTTTTTCAATAGATTCCGGAACAAACTTCGGGTTGATATCGGACATGTTTTGGGATAGCGAGCGGGTCAAAATACAGGTCAAATAAGACAATTTTAAGAATTTATATACCTATCAAACATAAATACACATCTATACTAAATTTAAATATTATATACTTTAATATTTCACTAATTATTAAAAAGACATAATTAAGACAACAAAATATTTGAAAATAGAGTATAAATTTATTAAAATATGTTAATATACAATTACACATAATGGTTATATATATATATAAATTCTTTTTATTGATTCTTATATTGCTTTCTGAATAAATTGATTTTTCTATTATTGATAGAATTGATTATAAAAAAAGAATTTTGAAAGAAAATAATAATAATATTTAAACATAGGCTTATAATTTTTAATAAATTAATATATGCGGGGCGGGTCAAACTCTTAGGGTCGGGATGTGGTCGACCCACTTCAACCCTATTTTTGAATTTGGGTCAAAATTTCTGATTCATCCCTATACTGGGTCAAAAATATATTGGTTTTATCCGGCAAAAAATGGGTCGGGTCAAAGCAGGATCACAGGTTAACCCAGCCCAATCCCCACCCCTAGGTAAAACACGTGACTCTGATAGTCTAGTCCAACAATGGAGGAGCTAGGGGTGGGAATTTGGGTAGGTCGACCCGTGACCCGGCTTTGACATGACTTATTTTTTTACCGAGTAAAACTAATGTGCTTTTTGACCCAGTACAGGGATAGGTTAGAAATTTTGACTCGGATTGAAAAATAAGGTTGGGTGGGCCAACTATGTCCCGGTCCAAGAAGTCTTAACCTGTCTCGCATACATTAATTTATTAAAAATTATAAACATATTCTTTTAGAATTCTTGCATTTTTTAATTAACTATATCAACAATAGAATAATCAATTTATCCAGAAAAAAATATAAGAATTAATAAGAAGAATTTACACATATATAACTCTTATATATAATTATATATTAACTTATTTTAATAAATTTATACTATATTTTATCTTGTTTTTTTTTATTAATAATGAGTTTTTTAATAATTAGTGAAATAAATGTATAATATTTAAATTTAGTATAGATGTATCTTTATATTTGACAGAAATATAAATTCTTCAAATCATCTTACTTGACCCGCATTTTTTATCCAACACGCTGTTCCGAACCAGTCTAATACCAATCTGAAGTTTATCCATAACCTATTGAAAAAGCGATGGTCAAACAAACTTTGTCCCAACTTGGTATAAAAATATGATCAAACTCAATTTTTTAAAAAATAGGGTCAATTTTGAGTAAACCCTAACCCGATATGGCCTACCCTGATTCCTGCTAGGCGAAGCCAAGCATAGTTAATTGCTCTGCCCTCTAAATTTTTTAATTTAAAGAATCTACTCAAGATTTTTAAAATCATTTCAAAACATAATCTTTTCACTTGTTTGCCTCCCTCCCCTCAAATTATAATTTGTCCCCTCCATGTCAATTTGCCCCTTGGCGGGAGGTCCTAGCTAGCTCCATCAGTGAATCCAAAATACAATTATACACTGAACATCACAAACCTAAAATTATATTATTATTTTCCAATCAGGCTGAGTTTTAAAAAAAATTTGCAAACAGATTTTATTATTTATTACGGGTTCTATTTTAGGTGAAAATTCAAATATAGACGACGTTGATAGTAATGTGCAAATCACTCAGCCTATTACATTTAAAACATTTGTTTTAGCCAGAAATTTCATCCAAATTTCACAACTTTAGTCTGTTTAGCAAGGACTCTCATTCAATTGAAGATGTGCATACCCTTTATTTGATTATGTGTAAAACCAATATAGTAATTATTTAATTTCATAATTCAGCAGATCTTAATCAATATCTAAATCTTCTCAAAATAATTTTCTTTTATATATGAATGATTTATGAATTATTATAATATAACACATTTAGTAATGCATTTAAGTATTTTTCATAATTTATATATAGAATTATATATTTTAAATCGATGACCACCTAAAATTGGATTAAATAATTTCTGTTATTATTAAAAAATATATATTTTTAAACAGTGTACAGGGTTAAGTTTGATTTCGTTCACCCAATTGGGCTTCATCTAAGTTCTTCGAAATTGAAACTCTTCATTATTGTCAATGTGGCTGTTGTGGTGGTTCTTGTTGTTGTACTCCTGACTTTCGTAATGGAAACGACAAAGTCATCCAGATAGATCAAAACAGAATTTGACAACGCAATGGTCCCAACTTTGCATAGATTTCCGACTCTTTAGTCCTTGACTAGAGGATGATGCTACGGTTGCATTGAAATTACATGGTGGCTGTTGACACCCCACCTTTGAGCCCAAAAATGGATAAAATGGAAAAGGTCCCAAGCCCAAACAAATTCAAGACAAAAAGGAGGTCCAAGCAAGCTAAACAGGCGATTTCCAACTCAGCCCATGGGAGCGAAGCTCCACCAAGCCTCGAAGCAGGCTTTTTAACAACCAGACCAGGCCCACAAAGAGCGAAACTCCTACAGGCCGCCTCAATGGGCTCCACAAAGCAGCCTACCAAGCCTCAGAAGCAGGCTTCTCTACAACTTTAGGCCTCTACAACGGCCCACCCAAAACAACGGGCTTAGTCAAGCTCTAGCCCACCAAGTCCAACCACTAAAGAGGGCCAAGGCCCATACTCTCACTCCAAGCTCAAGCTCATGGACCAAGTCCAACCACTCAAAAGGCCCAAAGCCCATAATCTCAACCCAAGCTCAAGTCCAACCACTCAAGAGGCCCAAAGCCCATAATCTCAACCCAAGCTCAAGTCCAACCACTCAAGAGGCCCAAGGCTCATGATCCCAACTCAAGTCCAAGCTCATGGACTAAGTCCATGACCCCAAGTGGCCCAAAAGCCCACTCCTACATCTATAAAAGGAGGAGCACTCTTCCTCATTTGGGGACTTGAAGAGAGGCATCCTAAAGGGGAGGACAGGAGTCTGCAGCAACGCCCCGGCGTCCCGTTTTTTCCGCTCTACGAGCTACGAGCTACGAGCTACGAGCTTCTCTTCCCATTTTTCCCCTTTCTATCTCTCCCGTTCTCTCAAATATTTCATTTTCCCCCTTTCACGCTCATGTAAACCGCCTCGGGTTGGCAGATTTCCTCATATTTGCTTCAACTTGAAGGCTGGAACCCGAGCTTTGTACAACTAGTGCCTTATTTCACTAAACAGGGGTTGATCTCCCTTTAAAGATCAGTGACGACTCCATTTTTTCTTTATTTTTGCGTGCGTGTTTGAGTTAACGCCCCGGCAAGGCGGGTGCACGCGGGTCCGCAGATTCCAGCATAATACGCTGCCGTTATGCTGTCGGATTTGTGACTTGACCCATGTAAGGAAAGCCCCGTCTTAGCCGTTATGCTGCCGAACCCGCAAGAAAACGCCCATACGCCAATTTTTCTGAAAAATATGAAGCCTAATGCGTTTTACCCCATGTGAATGCAGAAAATCTAAGCCCACGTTGCTATCCCACACGACCCAAACTTTCAAGGCGAGGAAAACCATTCCGAGCCCACCGTAGCGTTCCCGGCGGGTGCTATAGTGGCCTAGTTAAAAACGGTTAAAGAATGTGTTTATGGAACCTGTTTTGTAAGAAAAATAATATCTTACGAATAGTAACAGGACCAAATAGTTATAAAAAGAAGCGAAATTCTGTCTTGTTTTCGTTCTCTCCTTTTTTTTTTAATTAATGTGAGTTGTAATTATTTCGAAAATCTTCGTTTTCTTTTTTAATTATTATTTTCATTCACACCTAGAAAGTTTAGATATCTATTTTTATTTGGTTTATTTTAGTTATTAATACGGTTACTATACTTCATTTTTCCGATTTCCATATTTTCACCTCCTATGCGTGTCTGCATTTTAGACCAATTAACGGCTTTTACAATTCACAAATTTTTATTAATTTTTTCTTTTTAAAAAAAAAAAAAAAAGAAGAAGAACAGGATGGTTACTAGAAGCTTTTGGCCTCGTTTTGCTCATCCAGACGCTTCCCGTGCTTCGTAGTAGGCATTTTTTGGGCCTATAGATCTGGGCCCTTCGTCATGGCCTCGTGATAAGCGAGATATTGGGTAGAATGCTGCCGGGCTTTAGATGGGCGACCTCACTACAAAGAAAATTAAATTTCGACCACCAGTATTGGCAAAGGAAAAGGCATGTTTAGACGCTAAAAATACACTTTTTTTTTATGGTTTATATTTACATACATCTCAACACATATTACATTGTAGTTCTGAGATATTCTTATAAACAAGGAGATACATAACTCCTCCAAAAAAATCTAGAGACAAAGCTCCACTAAAGAATTAGGAAGAACAGCTTCCATCCAGTCCAAGGGAGACAACAGCTCCCACCCTACCACAAAGGGAGACCACAGCTCCCACACCATTTTTTCGGGCCGAAATCCCAACGTGGGATTCGAACCCACAACCTGCGCTAAGGGGCCCAACACCCCTGCCACCTGCGCTAGCCGCAAGTGGTCTAAAAATACACTTTTAAGTACAGATACAATGATCAATTATTGACAACCAAAATCCTTGGTGGTCGCGGCCACCGACTCTTGGCGAGGGGAAAAGCCCTTATAAAAGGTACTGATATAATGCACTCAGGTTGCACGGACGCTTACATGCCAAAAATTAATTTGGTTGGAAAGTTATATTCATAAAAGTTTAACACTTTTAGTGGACGAAAAGTACTAAAATTTGAAAATCATAGTGTATATAAACTGTTTGAAAATAATATGTATAATTTTTCAATCAAAATAATTCTTGACATCGTAAATAAATACATCCGAATAAAAAATTGAAAATAATATGTCGTATATATATTATGTATGAATTTTCAATCAAAATAATTCTTGGCATCATAAAGAAATACATACATGCAAACAAATATCATAATAATTTGGATTTGAAAATGTTTATAAATAAGAAAATGAATGTTGCATTAATCATGACCCACATATGACGTTTAAATTTCTTCAACCAAATTCTTATTCTGCTGCCAAATTGAATAAGGCATAAAATAATTACGATCGAACCGAAAAAAATTTTAAGCAACTAATTTTAATCTCTTTTAAAAAAAATTTAGTCACTGAAAATCAAAATTCTGGCCAATGTCTCCTCTATTTGCTGACAGAACTTGGAAAATCATAGAGTCTTGATTGAAAGGTAGCTAACCAGAATTTTTTTATTGCATTTTATAGCAGAGATTATCTCAGGATAAAATCCCTAGTTTGGGACATGGTCACATAGAAGCTGCTGATAGCTAGTGTGACATTTGAGAAACTTTGTAATTATCATTAGCAACCAAATTGGCTCTAGGCCCCAATAACGAAGCTGAAGCTTGAGTCAACAACCGGTCGCCTTTACTGTAACCGTCGTTCATTTGTGCCTTGGACCCCTGTAAAGATGACGTTAACTGTTCAGCCTTATGCGCTTTAAAAAGGGAAATGGATTTTAACTGCCCTAGAGCCCCCAGCGAATTTTCTGTACTTCTCTCGGTACACTTCAATTTTAAAATTGATGGGTATGTTAACCACAAGGGGTAATACTATACATCCAGATGCATGGTTGCTTGATATATTTTTTTAAAATATTTTTGTTTTCTTTTCATAAAATTATTATTCTAAATGTATTTAATTTATATAACAAATTTTACTATTTTGGAAGATATGAGTATATAATTTTTTGAATTTCAAATATAGGGATATTTAGTTATTTTCAAATGACTAAAATACTCCCATATTTGAAATTCAAATATATATATATATATACACATATCTCAAAATTGTAAAACTTGTTATTAAATTAAATGCATTTAAAATAATAGTCTTATTTTCATAAAAATAGTCTTATAAAAACAAAATAAAAAATTTTAAAAATATTTTAAGACAAATGTATTGTTGCTCCCGTGCACCAAGATGTATAAATTATAATACGTAAGCTATCTAACCAAAATAATTTTCCTTTTTTCTTAGGGGCGGGAATTGGGGAGAGTCGACCTGTGACCCATCTTTGACCTGACACATTTTTTGCCGGATAAAACCAATATATTTTTGATCCGATATAGGAATGGATTAAAAATTTTGACCCAAATTCAAAAATAGAGTTGGGATGGGTTGACCATATCCAGACCTGAAAAGTCCAACCCGCCCCACATATATTAATTTATTAAAAATTATAAGCTTATGTTTAAATATTATTTTTTTAAATTCTCACTTTGTTATAATCAACTCTATCAACAATAGAACAATCAATCTATTTAGAAAACAATATAAGAATCAATAAAAAAAATTGTACATATAATCCTTATGTTTAATTGTATATTAACCTATTTTAATAAATTTATACTATATTTTCAAATGTTTTATTTTTTAATTATATTTTTTT
This sequence comes from Annona cherimola, assembly GCA_030490835.1. Lineage (NCBI taxonomy): Eukaryota > Viridiplantae > Streptophyta > Magnoliopsida > Magnoliales > Annonaceae > Annona > Annona cherimola. The sequence continues at coordinate 109,256,739 of CM059971.1, forward strand.
AATAATTAGTAAAATATTGAAACATATAATATTTAAATTTAGTATAGATGTATACTTATGTTTGATTGGTATATAAATTCTTAAAATTATCTTATTTTACTTGTATTTTTGACCCAACATGCTATCTCAAAATCGGTCTGATACCAATCCGAAATTTGTTCCATAACTTATTTTAAAAAAAGCGATGGTCAAACTGACATTATTCTGACCCAGTATAAAAAGAAAGTCAAACTCAATTTTTAAAAAGTAAGATAAGGGTTACATAAACATTGACCCGGTATGGCCCGCCCCGATTCCCACCTCTACATATATTTCAATCACTTCCACCACTTTATCCTTACCATTCCACGTAACTCTTTAGTTTTTTTTTTTTTTTTTTAATTAAAAAAGTTCCTCTATTCCCCGCTTTCCCTCTAACAATTACTAAACCATCCCGACTTTGATTACAATTTTTTTTAATTCGAGTTACTTATATACAAAGCATCGTGTACAATATATCAAATTTATATTAAAATCTATAAGTAAGGAAGACATAGCTTCTACACAAAGAACATAAAGAGACATTATTTCCCCTATATGCATATACGGAAGCATGGCTGGACGAACACCCTCCCATGCCAATCGCCGTAACAGCATTGGCCGAATACAAAGAACATAAAGACACATTGTTTGCCCTATAAGCATATACGGAAACAGCTCCACGAACACCCTCCCATGCCAATCGCCCGAACAGGATTGGCCGAATACAAAGAGTTTTCTGACTGCACGAATACAAGAGTTTTTCAGCTATAGAGATGTTATCATTACGAGAATAATAGTGGGATACCCACAACATTAGGGATTTTTGTCTTCATTTCTGTCCTCCTCAATAGTTAAATTAAAATCTAATTCAGCCGTTACGTTTTAAATTATTTTGTTTAATTAGACACCCAATTTTGTGTATATATCTATTTAAAAATTACTAATTCAACATTTATACCACCTTGAACGTTGTCCCTATATAGGTAAATAATTTTATAAATTATTATAATATCTCAACAAATTTACGAGCTGGCATAAGAATTTTTAAGCATGTGCAACTTATTTAAAACTTTGATCAAAATGATTTTAGGTGTATTTGAAAAGTGATAAAACTTTTGAAGAAAATTTTTTAGCATAAAAGTTTTCGAAATTAAAAAATATTATATAATATGATAGAAGTAATAATGATGAATAAAGAAAATAAAATAAAAATAGTCAGTTGTATGGATAGTTATATAGAAATGATTGAAAAGTAGGGTAGTTGTATAAAAAGACATGAAAAAATAATTAAAGATAAGGTAGTTGTAAAATATGAAAAATTTTGATTTAAAATTTTTTAATAGAAGTCAAACACATCCTTAGTGTCATAATAAAAATAAATAATTTTAACAAAATAAGAAGATTTAATTTTGATTTAATTAGCAAAATACGTCTAAAAGTTGAATAGATGTATTTTAGGAGCTATTTAGGGGCATGTTTGGTAATGAGGCAGTGTGGTAAGATGGAAAACCATGCTATACACATTCTTTCATAGATGATTTAACAACCTAATAATCCTATTTTTCCAACTTTACTATTATATTTTAATATTTTTTCTTTCAACTACCTTTTTTATTCTAATTTTATCTTTAGCATTTCATATTAATCATATAATTCCCAAAATCTCATCAACTTTTACGTTTCCAAATGTCGTCTCAAAGCTTGAATGGATGAGTATGAAATGAGAATTTAGGATGGAAGTTTATTGGAATGGAGTAAAGATGCTATGAAATCAAGTAAAAGTATACTTGGATTAGTTAAAGGTGTGTTGAAAAATGAAAAAATTTCATTGCAAGATTATCTCATAATAGGTTATCTGAGGATGATCCTCGCTATAAACATGCACTTAGATAACACGAGTGATTTAATAATAATAATAATAATAATAATAATAATAATAATAATAAGGTAATGCAAGTGATTTCTTCGTGGGAGTTTCTGCGACACAAGTCGCAACCGTCAATTTTTGATGCTATTCCGCATGTAGTCTGTGGGCCACAGGATCAGGATCCATGAGCAAATGCTGTTAGAACAGGACCAAGGATGAACTCATGAGCATGGAAGCCACCGGTTGCACCGGTAAACAGAGCAGCGATCCAGTTCGGAGTTCGGACTACACTGCTATAAAATGGGTGCTGGTTCAGTTCATTGGGGAGCATTGAGCCTAAATATTCCTAGGAGCATATATTTATTTTTTTATTTTTTTCATGAACTTGTTAATTTAAGTGTATTTAACATGTATATTAATTTTTACCATTTTTTGAGATTTTTAGATATTTATTTCGGATTTTTAAAAATTAGTGGTATTTTGTAATTTTAAATTACTAAAAATGTTACTATTTTAAAAAATTCGAAAAAAATATCTAAAAATCTCCAAAAATGTTAAAAATTTATACACATATTAAATACACTTGCATTAACATTTCTGTAAAAAAAATTTGAAAAAAAATAAAAGTAAATGGGTGAAGTACACCTAGAATGCTCCCGAGTGCATTGAACCAACACCACTGTAAAATACCTAAAGTATCTTACTGAATCCATTCAAAATTTCAAAAATCTAGCAGTGGTTCTGTTGTTGTTTTTGTCGTTTTTTTTATTTAAATGTTCTGTACTTAATTTTTATTTAAAAAATTATCTTCGATCTCTACTGCGATGAATTTTAGAATTCGAGCAAAATAAATAGTGGGAAACCTGATCTACGGATTAGATAGTCTGTGAGTGCATGTGTGCACGCAAATCGCTAGGGTGAGAATTTAGGGGTATGATTCAATGCACTATGTGTCATTGAAATTTCAATGCGCTCCTTTGCAAAACTTTTTTTTTTTTAAATTTTTTTCATGAAACGGTTAATTTAAGTATATTTAATATGTGTATTAATTTTTACCATTTTTAGAAATTTTTAAATAATTTTTTCGATACGTAAAAACTAAATGCATTTTAGTAATTTTAAATTATTAAAAATACTACTATTTTTAAAATTTAAAAAATATCTAAAAATCTCCAAAAATGATAAAAATTGACATACGTGCTAAATATATCAAAATTAACATTTGAGTGAAAATAATTTTAAAAAAAATTAAAAAATGGAGTCTTGCAGCAGATAGAATTTGGTAGATGAATACTCCAATTCTGAAGGAGTGTGTCAGGCAATTAATAAAAAATATCAAGTTAAAATTTTTTACTTTCCATAACTATCATACTTTTTAATCATTTTTTTACATTTTCCTATACAACTATCCTACTTTTCAATCATTTCTACACAACTATCCACCCAACTAACCTATTTATTTTAACTTTATCCTCTTTACTACTCATTGTTATGTCTCTCCTGTCACATCATTATCTCTGTCATATCACATCATATCATTTTCATCGACTCGCAATCAAGGGCAGCGTAGTAGGAGCGTTACAGTGTAGGACAACTATGGCTCAATGGGTGTCACCTTGACTTGAGGCGTTGGCCTGGTTGCGTGTATTAATGGAGGGTCGAGTGTCTTTGATTGCATTTTAGAATAAAAAAACATTATACACCGTCCGAGTACCGTCCGAACACTGTACTCGTCCGCATCCATATCCGCCGCCTGATCTTTTCTTTTCAGGTCCGTGCGCCCTTTCTAAAAATCTAATTAAAATTTTTTTTTTCAATTTTTTGTCATAGATAAGTAAATTTAGGTATATTAAATTTTAATATTTTTAAGTATTTTTTATTTTTAAATACAGTAATATTTTCGTAATTTTTTCATATAACTCCGCGCTAGAAAAGATCAGGAATCCACACGATGTACAATCCGGCTCCACAAATAACAAATAAAAATAATGGAGAAATTGGTGGGAGTTAGAATGACATGGACCTGCGGTCGTGCGTAGTAAATGCTCTCATTAAAAACACGTTTGTACTTTCGACTTAGAGAAGACTGCCTTACGCCACCAGGGCCTTGCTGTTAGTGGTAAGTGGAACCCAACCGTATGCCACTGATTTTTAAAAATTTTAAAAAAATATTTAAAAGTCTTCAAAAATAGTAAAAATTGATACATATATTAAATAAATTTATATTAACAGCTTCATGAAAAAAATTTTAAAAAAAAATAAAAAAAAATAAGTGCGGTGCACTGAGGCTGAATGCACCCGGGTGCATACGATTGGGTTCCGTGGTAAGTGGTAACAGCAGTGGTAACTGGTAACATGCTGTTGTGAGGTTCTCTGTTCGATTATGCAGGTATTTGTTTATCATTTTTGTAATTTAGTCTTTCTTTAGTAGAATTTTTATAATTTATCTCCTGTTGTGGAAAGTTTACTTTTCCCCTGCCTTGGGGTTTTAGAAAAAAAATTTCTTCCTTATGTAAGGATGTGAATGTACTTCATTGCAATAAACGGTGGCCATAATGTACACAAAAATATCAAAAAAAAATAATAAAAGGAAAAGACATGCTCACGTATGTTGGCGTATTTTCGTGAGATTCGTATTCGGCAAAAAACAAAAAAAAATTATTTAAAATTTTTATATTATACAGTAACTTTATTTTAAATTATTTTTCATATTTTTCTATACAATTATTTTATTTTTATACAACTATCCATGCAACTAATATATCTATTTTAATTTTATTTTCTTTATTCTCCATAATTACTCTTCTTATATCAAGTCGTTTTTTCTAAATTCAAAAACTTTTATACTAAAAACTTTTTTAGTATATGGGTATGTTTGGCAATTGATAGAAAGTGTCATATTAAAACTTTTCAATATAAAACATTTCACTTTCCACAACTATCATATTTTTTAATCATTTTTTCACATTTTCCTGTATAACTATCCTACTTTTTAATCATTTCTACACATCTATCAATATAACTAACTTATCTATTTAACTTTTTCCTCTTTACTACTCATTATTATTTCTATCATATCACATCATATGACAACTTTTACTCTTCAAAACTTTTCATCAAAAATTTTATTCATTATCAAACATGCCCTTTGTTAAAAGAAAAAACTTTTCACCTCAAACTTTTCATTCTCTACAACTCCCTTACTTTTAATTAATATTTTACATCCTTTTACATAAATTACCTTACTTTTAAATCACACACACTTTGGTCAAAATTTTTATAACTTTCCAAATACACACTTTTGGACATAGAAGAGAAAAATATATTTAAAAAACTATATAAATAATATAATATGATAGAGTTAAAATTAAAATAAACAAAATAGTTATAAGAAAAAAATAATTCAAATATAAAGATAAAATTAAAAAAATTAAGGGTGTATTTGTTTTACCGCAGTTACCATACTTTTCAATCATTTTTATATAAATAATTAATTTATTTTGACTTTATTTCTTTATTCATTGTTATTATCACTGTTATATCACATCATTTTTTTCTTTTTAAAAAATTTTTATAAAAAAAAATTTTCATAAAAAATATTATTACCCACGGCATTTTCTCGTTTGCTAAAGAGAACAATCGTGTCCCCAAACGTGGTTGAACCGTTGAAGGCTTGAAGCGGCGTTTCAAAAGTGGTTTTAAACTTGGAGCCTAGAGGATGGCCGCTGGAGTCGAGACAGAGGAGAAAGCAATGGAGATACCATCCCAAAGCCCAAGGCTGCTCTCTACTTTTCTCTTCCATCTCGCACTTTTCTCGTCTCTATGCCACCGCTCCACAACGGTTACCAACGTCACCGACCGACTTGCCCTGCTCGAGCTCAAGAACCGGATCACCGAAGATCCTATCAACGCCTTGAGCTCCTGGAACGCTTCCCTCCATTTCTGCCTCTGGCACGGCATATCATGCAGTCTCGGCGATGAGAGAGTGACCGACCTGAACCTCACATCGCTCAAGTTGGTAGGATCAATCCCTCCTCACGTCGGGAATCTCACCTTCCTGACAGGATTCGACTTAAGCAACAACAGCTTCATCGGAGAAATCCCACCGGAACTGGGCCGTCTACCCCATCTTCAGCATCTTAATCTCAGCTTCAACTCACTTCATGGCCAGTTTCCTTCCAACCTCAGCTACTGTTTGGAGCTCTACGTTCTTAATTTTGGCTTCAACAAGCTCACTGGTGAAATTCCGGGCTGGCTGGGCTCTCTGCCGAAGCTCTACCGGCTGCATCTGTATAACAACAATTTCACGGGGAGCATCCCACCTTCTCTTGGAAACATTTCGTCCCTCATTGGGCTCTCTCTAAGAAGAAATAGCTTGGAAGGAAACTTACCAGCCCAGTTAGCACGACTGAAGAAATTGCGGTACCTGCAAATCTCTGAAAACCGACTCTCCGGCACTGTTCCTCCATCCATCTACAACCTGTCCCGCCTGGAGATGTTGTCGATTACGAGCAACGAGTTACGCGGGACCTTTCCTCCGGATCTATTCATTACTCTTCCCAATCTCCAGCTGTTCTACGCGGCGGCTAATCATTTCACCGGACAAATTCCAGTTTCGCTCCCCAATGCCTCATTCCTCGAAGATTTCTTCATCGGCCACAATAACTTGACTGGTAGGGTTCCCACGGATGTTGGGAGTGTGGAGCCTCTGTTCATATTCTCCATTGCGGGCAACCGGCTTGGGACAGGGAAGCAAGAAGACTTGAATTTCTTGGATTGCTTGTCTAATTGCACCAACTTGAGAATGTTTACATTCGAGGCGAACAGTTTTGAAGGTTTGCTTCCCAATTCCATAGCCAATCTCTCTACCCAACTTGACTATCTGGCGATTGGATGGAACCATCTGTATGGGAATCTCCCAGCGGGAATTGGAAATCTTATTGGCTTGACCCACTTATCTTTAGAACATAACAGTTTCACTGGAACAATTCCTGCTGACATTCGAAATCTTCGAAACATGGTGCAATTGGACTTGTCCAGAAACAAATTTGCTGGACAAATTCCATCGTCCATTGGCAATATGACTCAACTGACAGAGCTCTACTTGCAAGAGAACAGCTTGTGGGGAAGAATACCTTCGAGCCTTGGAAATTGCCAAAAGCTCGTCCTTGTCAACCTTTCTCAGAACAGCTTTAATGGTACCATACCCAAGGAGCTGGTTAGCCTATCGTCCTTGTCTATCTCCCTCAACTTGTCCGGAAATTGGCTGACTGGACCCCTGCCAATGGAAGTGGGAAGCTTGGAAAAGCTTGCGGAACTAGACATTTCAGAGAACAGATTGTCTGGTGAAATTCCGGGGACAATCGGCGAGTGCGCGAGCTTGCAACGACTGCGCATGGCAGGAAATTCCTTTCATGGGAGAATTCCTGGGTCTTTGGAAACCCTGAGAGGTCTAGAAGAGTTGGATCTGTCAAGAAACAGCCTGAGTGGCGAAATTCCGTCATTCCTTGAGGGTTTTACTGCCTTGAAGAAACTGAACCTGTCTTACAATGATTTCGAGGGTGAAGTGCCCAGCAAAGGCGTGTTCGAAAATGCTAATGCGGTTTCCTTTGCTGGGAATGGGAAGCTCTGTGGAAGTGTGACGACACTGAACTTATCGAGTTGCACCGTTCCGGGATCAAAACGTCGAAGAACTCTCCACAAATTGCAGATGGAGATAATCATATTTACCGGATGCCTGATTTTATTTTTGTTAATCTTCTTTGCTCTTTGTCGGAGAAGAAAATCAGTAAAGAAACAAACCCCGGAGTCTTTAAAAGCGCAGTGCCCCACCATTTCTTACGGGGAGCTCCTTAATGCGACGGATGGCTTCTCTTCGGGAAATTTGATTGGTGCGGGAAGCTATGGTTCGGTGTACAAAGGGCACTTTGGTCAGGATGACCAGACGGTTGCAGTGAAAGTTCTCAATCTTCAGAGACAGGGTGCTTTGAGTAGCTTCCATGCAGAATGCGAGGCATTGAGGAACACAAGGCACCGGAATTTGGTGAAGATCATAACTTCCTGCTCCAGCATCGATTACAAGGGGAACGAGTTCAAAGCGCTGGTGTTTGAGTACCTCCCAAATGGGAGTTTGGAAGAGTGGCTGCACCCAGAAGAAGGAGACCAAGAACGGGTTTTGAGCCTTCCTCAGAGGCTGAACATCGCCATTGATGTGGCATCGGCCTTAGACTATCTTCATCACCATTGCCAAACACCCATTTCTCATTGTGACCTCAAGCCCAGTAATGTTCTTCTTGACAACGATATGGTTGCGCATGTGGGTGATTTTGGCATAGCAAGGTTCCTTTCAGAAGAGGAGGCTAGTGATCAAAAGACAGACAAGACAAACTCGATTGCAATCCAAGGATCCATTGGTTACGTTGCTCCAGGTAATCAATAGAACATTTTTTTGGTTCTCATTAGTCATTAATCTCCTTCCATTTATTTTATTTATCTATTTATTTTTATAGAATATGGCATGGGTGGCAATGTGTCTCCACTGGGGGACGTATACAGCTATGGAATTCTGTTATTAGAAATGTTCACCGGAAAAAGGCCAACCGAAGACATGTTCAGGGATAATCTAAGCATTCATGAATTCGTAAAGGCTCTGTTTCCCAGTCGATCGCTGGAGATAGTCGACCCACAACTTTTGATCCGCGAACAACAACGACAACAGGAAGAACAGGAAGAGCAAACGCGAGGTCGAAGACGAGTGCGACGCAACAATCCTAGAAATCAAGGAGAAGATACAGGCAATACATCCAAGTGTTTGACTTCGGTATTCAGTGTTGGTGTGGCATGTTCCTCGCCATCCCCCACGGAACGGATGCAGATGGAACAAGTACTCAATAAAATGCATGTAATAAGGAATAAATTTCTTGGATTTAGGACATGAGATGATGTCAAGGAAGCTTCTAAAGTGCCTTGTACTGTTGTGGGCATAAATTAATTAAGAAGATCATCCCTACCTACAATTTCTCATATTTGGCTAGATTAGCTGAAAATATGGAATTAATACATGTAATCTATGGAAGTTAATCCTAGTCATGTTAACTAATGATAGTTTGTGATGGAAGTTAATGTAATGAGGGTTACAATCTCGTGCTTCCTCCGCTGACTCTTATTTAAATGCAACTGACTGCGATTAATCCATGAAAATCAGTTATGGACAAATAGAAGTCTTAGAGTAAGTAGAGTTTCTACGCAAAAATCTCATTCATGGGGAATAAGAAGCCTGGTAAACGCCAGCCTACACTCACGAACCAGTAGATCTTACAAAATTAACACAATACTCACCGGGCAAACAAGTGCATTTATAATTTCCTTCATTTCATAATAAATTATAACTTCTGCTGCTGCCGGTTATTGTTGTTGGTGGCTTGGTGTTGCTATTGTTGTTATGCTTTTATAAGTCAGGTTCAAAAATCTGTGGATTATTTTTTTTTCCCCAAGTAATTTGTGGATCAAGTTAATTTGGATCTATATCCTAAATGCGACCTGGTGATGAGGCAAATACAGATGTATTTCAAAGAGTGGGAGACTCGCCGTAGGTAGATATTTTGAATTTCGAGCGGGCTGGTGGTTCGCGAACAACACATGTCAATTGGCCAACGGATATTACATTATCTCAATTGATATTATATTTAAACTATTTGAGATATTTTTTACAGTTTTTCGCTCACAGCATTCTACACGTTTTACAATTTTTATTAATAATATTCTATAGCCACTTTATCAATAATCCTTCTTTTTCCTTCCCTATCCAATTGGGGGACCCTCCCATAGAAAATGGAAAAATGACCCTAACAAACCAAGTGCTAAAGTTGCCGCCGAAAATATGAAGAAAATGTGGTGGGCGTGCATCGAACAAAAGTATCGTCAACTGAGGGGAATAACTTTCTACCAACTAGGATGATACCCATTGGGCTTCTTTAATTGTTATTGGTTGTCATTTTTCGATGTCATAACATTCAATTGTCATTGTTATTGGTTGTCATCTCGAATGTCGTATGATACACTGATCTAATCTTTCATGTTTCTCAAATTAAAGTCTTTCTCATGTAAAGTTTAGTTTGGATGGTTATTACTTTTTTTGTTTTGCCTCATGGATGGTTATTACTCAGTCAACATGATATGTTCTCTATTTTCTGTATATAAATACCAACTAGATGTATTTTTTATTTTTAATATATTTTATGTTTTTATTGATTTTTATGTGAACCTAGTTGTATTTAGTTCATGTATCAATTTTTATTATGTTTGTATATTTATATTTTTTATATAGTTGCAAAAATAAAAATTTCACATTTTCCATGGGGGTGTTAGATAGAGAAATTTTTATTTTAAAATTCTATAGAAAAATATGTACAAAAATTCAAAAATAGTAAAATTTAGTTCTTCATGAGCTACGCTTTGATGTAGTAGGGTATATCAAAATTTTGTGTAACTTATCCATTTTTCCTCATATTGATAATGATGTGAAATCTACTTCGCTCAATATTTTTAGAATAATTTGTATAATTAGGAGACCAAGTTTATTTAATTGGAAAACAAAGTTTTATCAAAACTAAAAATATGCATGGGTCATTTGAGCAATAAAAATAATAAAATTATTTGAAAGTTTTACTTTTAACATATAATATGACCATTCATGAATTCATAAAGACCCTGATGTTTCATTATTTCCCTCGTAGACAAGACAAAGTGTAGATACTTGATAGGAGGTGGGAATCAACTAGGTTGTACTGGATTAAAGTTTGTCCGACTCAAGTCGTACTTTTTAAGAACCTTGTCTTACTCTATTTTTTACTAGATTAGAATGAAGTCAAATCGACCCTTACTTTTTTCTAAGGGCGTTATAGCAAAATACAAGTTGGTAATGGGACAATAGGTTGAGTAGAAAATGTGAATCAAGTGTGATAATTTTAGATATTTGTAAGTTTAATGAATATAAAGTTATATCTATGTTACATTTCAAAGTTGAATTACTTTAATATTTTACTAAGGGTAGTGATTCAATATTTTTCTTTATATGAATGATTCAATACTCACATATATAACATAAAGTCCTTCATGCTTATGTCAAGTTATGAGGCAAATGAACTTTAGTGAAAAATGGATTGGGTAGATACGGTGTCGCATCTCAATAGTTTCGTTCCGGATATCTATCAATGGCTTTAAGTCCTAAGCTTTTGTAGCTTCCTGTGACATTAGATAGGGGGAACCTCTTTTCCTATATTTATTCCTCCTATTTGTTGAAGGCTTTTCTTCGCTTATTTAGGAATGACATAATAGTGGAAGACTCCACAAAATTCGCATGGGATGCAATGGGCTTCACATCTCTCATTTATTCTTAGTGGATGATGTTCTCTTATTCTTACGAGCAACAAGGACGGAGGTCGGCCACTTGACACAATTGCTCCATCTATATAAAGAGTGCACAGGTCAGAAAGTCAACATAGATAAAACTACAACCTTCTTCAGTCGGAATACCTGATACAAAGGAAGCCATAATCCCCTTGATAAATTTAGGTGGTAACCACATTCAATTATATTTGGGGCTTCCAATCTGAATTGGTAGATCCTACACCCAATTCTTTAAAGCATCAAAGAGAAAGTTTGCAAGAAGCTCCAAAGTTGGAAGAGCTGCCTCCTATTTTAGGGTGGTAAGGAAGTTCTAATCAAAGTTGTGGCCTAAGCCATACCCACTTATGCTATGTAATTATTCCTCTTGCCAAAGAAGATCTGTGGAGACATTGAAGCTATAATGAGTCATTTTTGGTGGGGAGAAAAATATAGAAAAAAGAAGATTTCCTGGGTGGCTCGGCACAAGATGTGCTGACCTAAAGAAGAGGGGGGACTAGATTCAGTTGCCTTCACGACTTTAACGTTGCTATGTTAGCTAAGCAAGCTTGGCATTTGTTGGTTAACCACTACTCTTTCTGCTACAAGGTCCTTCAGGTGTGATATTTCCCTAGTAAAGATTTCTGGAATTTTGTGCCAAAGGCTTCTGATTCTCTCACATGGAAAAGCATTCTTAAAGTCAAGCCTTTCTCTTTAGCAGTTGCAAATGGAGGTTGGGGGCCCGGGATAGGATCCGCTTCTTCCAAGATTGTTGGGCTTCATCTCTTATACAAAAAGTCAGTCCCCTTCCTAGCGCTTTTCATGAGGATGTCAGAGTGGCAACGTTCATTGATGAGCAAAATCACACATGACAAGTGGAAGGATGTTCAAAATGTGCTCATCCCATCAGGGGAGGTAGAGGATTGCATCTTTTGAAGCTTGGAAAGTGATGGTATTTATCGTGTTAAGTTAGCATATCGTTTGTATCATGGGGGGTAGCTCTCTAGCTATTGAAACTTCAAATGCCCAAATGGATCTAGAAGTGCTAAGAAAACTCCGGAAACTCAAGATCCCTAGGAAAATTATCATCTTTGGCTGGAGGATGCTTCTGGATTCTCTCCCCATAAAAATTAATTTGGCTAGGAGGGGTATCTCCACCCAATCTTGTTGCTAATTATGTAATCATAGTGAGGAGTCTTCTTTCCATCTCTTTTGGGGATGCACATCGACGAAGATAGCTTTTCACCAGCATCTTATGAGAGTTTTCTCAGGTACAACTTCTCATCTCTTTGGGAGATTTTCAAGCACCTTGCCAACTCTAATTCTCAATATCCCCTCGTCTTTCCCGAGGTGCCCTCATGGTCAATGCATTTCATCCAATAGCTTTTTTCCTCCTATTTTCTTCAGTCTCTATTTGTGTCCAATCTCTGTTCTCCTGCCAAGTGGTGCAAACCTAGTTAAGGGATTTTGAAAAATCAATGTGGATGCAGGATTTAACCTTCAGTTGATGAAGATCAGTATGGGGGCGATTATTCAGAATTCCAACGAGGACTTTATGCTGCCAAAGCATGGTGTAAAAATGGGATTGTTGATCCCTTTCTCATGGAGGCCAAAGCACTGTTATCTGCTATCGAATGGACCGCGCATCTGCAACTCAGCAATATTATTGTGGAAAGTGATTCTCACACTCTTATTCAAATGATTAATTGCAGGTGCCTCGTTCATTCCTACTTAGGTCACTTTATTGGTAAGATTAGATCTTTCATCCAGCCATGTTTTACGAACAAGGAATTTTGGTGGCCCATAACCTTGTAGAATTTTCTTTAACAACCACCGAGGCTATTCAAGAATGGTAGGATTCTCTCCCTGGTTGTATATTTGAACCCTTTTGTAACGATTGTCTGCCTCTCAATGAAATCCCTCTGGGTTTATCTCCCCTATCTCCGTTGGAGGATTTTGTAGAGTGGTCCTAGATCTTGGCCATGCAGGCCTTTCATAAAAATAAAGTCCTTCATGCTTACCTTTAGTTATTAAATGTTAAAATGTATTTTTCTAAGTCTAAATCATCTATCATTTTTAACACATCTTGTTTTATCATGCTACCAAAAATAATTTTTATTTAAAGTTATGTCTTCTAAAAAATAGCACCTTTGAAAGTGAATATATAATTATTAAAATTTCTAAAAAATGTATGGTATATGTTAAGTATAAAAAAGTTTGAAATACATGAATTTTTAAAATCATAAATAAATACGCATGGTCAAACATAATTGATGGTTTAGATTTTAAAAATATATTTTAAAATTTAAAAACTACGAAGACACCATAAGTATTGGATCATTACTCTGTTTCGGCCTCTCTCTAAGTCGAATTCGATTTACCATTAGTTTTAAGAAATAAATACGTAATTACTTTTTTCATGAATTTGAAACTGTCTAATCCTCTTAACCAAGTTTGAAAAGAGTATTACGGAAGTATTTTGTACTGTGTCTCACATTTTGATTTTTTTATTTTACATCTCTAACAAGAAAATCTTTGATTAAAAGAATGGAGTACAAATAGTCTATTTATTTAAAATCATTATCGTATTAAAATGATGATCAGATGCATAAAAATCTTTTTTATGACTTTACAAGTGCACGGAAAAATATGTTTAACAAAAAGACAAAGATGTGTGAGTACGTGTCACCTTGCCTTGTAACTCGAAAAGAGGTGAATACATGTTGTCACGTGCCGTGACTCAAGTGGGTTGCATATCAATTACACAATATGACTAACAAACATAAAAAAAGTATGTTTCATCACACAATGTGACTCAAAAGGATGGGTGAGTACAAATGTCACGTACCATGGCTTGAGGTGAACTTAAACTTAGCTGCGTTGACCAACAATGACTCAGTTTGGGGCTATTGAGGGGCTCATTGACTACACTAGTGACCTTAAACAACAAGTTGAGTGCGTATTCAATTTTTAGATTTGCATAGCGGACTAGCATCTTTCACACTTAGCTTCCAAATTTACGTAGCAAGCCAACATGTTCCATATTCAGTTTCTTAATTCACATAATCAGCTAGCGTCTCCCACATTCAGCTTCTGAATTTATATAGCAAGTTAGCGTTTTCCATATTCAGCTTTTAGATTTGAAAATTGGGTGATTTTACTAAAAAAATTAAGTTTAACCAAATTTTAAAATTGTATTAGGGCCAACTTGGGCTAATTAAAAAGAATTTGAACTCAACCAGGCCATTTCAAATGTCCTGGGTCTATTAGGCCACTTTTGAGGGTTTTGGATCTCATAGGCTTGTTGGGGACCTTTGGACCAAATTAAAAATTTCTAGTCTCCCTATGAAGGGCCCAAGTGAGCTTATTATAATATTAAGCCTAATAAAGAGGTTTTGGACTCAACTGAGTCATCTGTAGAATCTTGGGCTTACTCAGGCCATCTGAAGAATTTTGAGTCTGACTGAGCCTATTGAAGGGTATTAATCTTAACTAGGCTAACTAGAAGGCTTTAGACTTGAGTGGCTCAAGCGGGACACTTGTAATGCTTTGCGTCCGATTCGAAAGTTATGAGCCAAAATGGGTTATTTTGAGAGTTTTAGGCTCAAATGGACAGTCATGGGCTTGAGGGTTTTATACTCAAATGGTCTCAAATGGCAAGATCGGGCCAAAGTGATTATTTATACCCAATGGAAAATTATGGGCCTAAATGGCCGAAAATGGCTGAATTGGACGAAACCAAAGGACATGGGTTGGAATTACCCAACTGGTTTTCATATATGAGTTGTGTAAAATTTACGCATATATAGATCACGATAGATTTACATGTTCCTAAGTCCGGCTTAGTATGAGAGCTTTTGTAGCTTCTTAATGCAAGATAGCTTCACTCCCTTGTGAATATTACATATTCATAGGTTGCTATTACTTGGCGAGTCATGAAGATTGGGCGTATTCCCCATATGAGGGCAAAATGCCAACACTAGGTCCACTACAAAAATCTCTTACTAAAGCAAGAATATAATTTATCATATAGATTCATCATGTCTAATAGCTCAGATTATGAAAATCAAAAGGGGGTTAATGATTTCTGTAACACAATGGCTTGACACAGTGGCCTTATTTAAACAAAAAGGTATGTGTTTGTTAAAAGATAAAACTTTTCAATATAAAACTTTTCACTATCTACAACTATCTCATTTTTAATTATTTTTCACAGCTTTCTATACAAACTACCCTTTTTTCAATCATTTTTATACAACTACTCATACAACTAACCTATTTATTTTAACTTTATTCTTCATCATTATCCTATTATATCACATCATTTTCTATCATTTTAAAAGCTTTTACACTAAAAATTTTATCACTTTCCAAACATACTCTGATTGGGCAAAAAGGTGAGAGTGCATATGAAATGAAGATGATTTTTTAGAAAATAAAGGAGAAATACTTATCCTCAAATTTCAAATCATTTGTCACTTAGAGATTTTGTATTTAGGGTAAGGTAAAAAATTTTACTTTTGAATTCAAGCTAGGAAGTGAAAATTATTTTTTTGTGAAGAGTTTTGATTTTTTTTTTTTTTTGAAGGAGTTAAAGCTTATTTTGGAATTAAAAAAGGGCTCAAAGGCTAGGAGGAAAGTTTAGGAGCTTGTATGAGGAGTCTGTTGTAAATGGTTGCCAATGAATCTATTTATAGTTATTTAATTATATAATTTTCCATGTCGATGCTAAGTATTTTTTTGATATTTCTATATACATCATGACATTCGGATATTATAATAAAGCACACTCACGTCCTCATACTATGGAGCAAAATTTTTCCTAAACTTCCACTACAATGGGGAAATTATAAAACCCTCATTGTAGATGGACTAAACTGAAAAACATCACATATTACACCTGCCGCAGGAAGTAGGAATCGAACTCACGTCCTGCCAAATGTTGGGCCAGCGTGATACCACAACCTATGCAGTGTCGATGGCAAGTATTGAACCTTTGCCCAGGCGTGAAATCAACTAGCCAAGATTATGTTTGTTAATGTATGTGGGAAATATGTGGTGGGAATCCATAGGATTCTAGATTCCTATGCTTAGTTAATAACCATATTTTTACCCTTTTATCCCTACATTTTAATCATTTTAGATTATTTCTCATTCTTATTACACTTCAACTACTCTATTTGTTCTATCTTTACCTTTATTATTTTATATTAATTACATAATTCGCAAAATATTTTATTTACAATTTCTCACATTTCTCATCACTTTTACATTACCAAACAAGCCCCGGGTTTCTGACCCAATTTATAGATTTTGGGATAGCAGTTCTGCAGCTATTTGAGTTGCTTGGCTGTAGGTAAGTAGTTCTGCCGCTGTCTGTTATCACTTAGGCTTCAAGAAAGGTGTAAGTGAGATTGGCTATTGCTAAAATCAAGAGATCGGTTATTGCTCTCCACGTGTGACCTTCACACTAGTCTTTCCTTGCGTATTTTGACTAATACTTTCGCAACTATTTTGTAAGGAAAAAAGAGTAGTGCCCGTGTGGTCACCTCAGCGGTTTAGCCCGAAATTGCATTGATTTTTAGCTCCATTGATTATTTCTGAGTCTCGTCACATCAAAGGACAATAGCCGATACAACTATCGGTACGTGGATAGCCATGGGATTCATGCCCATCTTCCTCGGAGCCACCTCAGTATTGCCCCCTTGTAAAATTCTAAAGCCAATGACTAGCCATGTCTGCACTCTCTCTCTGTGTTTGGGAGCTGTCAGATCGCCTAACAGGGAATCCATATCTTTGCCCGAAATTGTAAGGGCGGCAATGTGGGTCTTGGCAGTTTGTGCTTTTCTACTACTTTCGTTCGGCATTGAGCAACACCTTAACAACTTTCCTTCTCGATTCTTCTTCTTTTCCAATAATATAGAGCTTTGGCCGCCCAAAAATTGCCGCATCTTCTACATCCTCAATGAAATGACTAGCAAGAAGGCTCAAATGCCAACTAATTTCTGGCGAAATTCCATCTTCCAAGCTATGTGTATGACCATCTGTCAAAACTACAACCATTCCAGATCATCTGTGCCACCAACCGACACCACACTGTCAGGATCGTTGAGACCTGTATTGTCGCTTGTCTTCCTCAAGCATGAGCCGCTGCAACCATTCTTTCATTTTAATGTTTTTTCTTCTTTATTTTCTTCCCATCTTCAAAATATCTTTTACGACCGGTCGGTCGAACCCAACGTCTCCAACCAGCGCATGCAGCCGTTGGATTATGCAGAGGGAGCGTCGACCGTTGGATGAATCGTCGAAGATACCGTGTCGCAGCAGGGGCATTTAATGCCCAGGAAAATACGGGTTCCGATCTACTGCCCCCGGAGCAGGCCACAAGCTTATTTTTTAAAAAAATTTTTTTTTCTAAAAATGTTAATAACTTAACATAGATATATTTAATATGTGTATAATTTTTTATTATTTTTTAAATATTTTATATATTTATTTTTTATTTTTGAAAATAAGTGGCATTTTAGGTAATTTTACTAATTTTCAAAAATAAAAAATAAATATCTAAAAATCTCTAACAATAATAAAAATTTATATATATGTTAAATAAACGTAGACTAATAATTTTATAAAAAAAAATTAAAAAATAAAAGGGTACGCTGCCCGCCGGGTGCAGGAGATCGGAACCCGGAAAATACATCCCATCCCCGGTCAGAATGAAAATTTCCGACCGGTCCTCTTCCTCACCTCTCTCGTCTACCTTGCTCTCTCTCTCTCCGCCCCCTTGCTCTCTTCCCCCGGTTTCCCTCCCTTCCTCTTCAAACCAAAACATAAAACCGATTTGTTAATAAAACTAGTAAAAGAATACCTGCCTTCTTTCGGAAAAAAGGGTGTCCCAATGTCAATTTTCATGGAGAACAAATGCAAAAACCTTACATCTGCGAACATGATTTTTCGATCCATTACAAAACGCTTCTCATGCTTGCAGCTGCTGTTGCTTTCGATGCTCATGCTCGCCTCCTCAATCTCTTGAATCTCCCGCACGCGTCTTTTCTCCTCCGAAGCAACTTTGATCCTCTCGAGACGCCGGCAGAGGACAGACGCCTGGTGATCGAAGTTTTTGCATTTTCGGAGCTCAAAATCGCCGACTTCTGAGCTTCTTTGCAGCTCTTGGAGCTTCTCTTCCAGCTCCTCTATTTCCCCTTCCAGCAAGAGGCCGAGGTCTTTTCTTTCGTCGATCTTCCTGCGACCCTAATCACCGAGGGAAAAAAAAGAACTTTTAGAGAATCTGTCTAGAATGGGACCGTCAAAAGGGAAAAACGCAATACGCACCAAAGCAAGCGTGTCTACGGCAGCTTGCAAAGTCCTCTCCGTCTGTAATCGATTCTTCTCCAGCTTCTTCAGAGCCATTTCTTGCTCCATCTGCAGGAAGTTGCACTCTGCGCGGAGCAAGTCCGCTTGGAACAGCCATTTCTCATCCTCCGACCGGTTCTCACCGGCGCTACCGACTCTGTCTCTCCTCTCCGAGTCAGCCGAATTAAAAAGAACGATCGGGACTGATCAAGAGAAGACGCGCTCTTCGTTGAACAGCGTTTCGAGCTTTCCTCGGCAGTCGCGACGGCAGGAATCACCGGTGGTGAGGAAGGTTTCTAGAGTAGGGAGTTTGGGCTGCTTGGGACGCCGGCTTCGCCTGGGGAGATGGAGGATTCTTGGGCTTGGAGGTGGCCGCGGATGCCATTTCAGCCTTCTCACAGACATCTTCTCCTCTTCTCTTCTTCTCTTGTTCACATCTCTGTTGGCTGTGTTTGCATTCGATGAAAAGAAAGAAAGAAGAGGGAGGGAAATCGGCAAAGGGAGGGAGGAAGAGGGAGGGAGGGAAACCAGGGGAGAGAGGGATGGGGCAGGAGGGAGGGAAATCGGGAGCAGGGGAGAGAAATCAGGAGAGAGAGGGAGGAAGAGGGAGGGAGGGAAATCAGGAGAGGGAGAGGGCGGGAGGGAGCGGGAGAGAGATCACGAGAGGGAGAGAGGGGGAGACGAGAGAGATAGCGAGAGAGGGAGAGAGGTGAGGGAAGGGCACTGGAGGAAATTTTCGCCCTGACAGGGGGTAGTCCAAGAGGGCGAGAGGGAGGTGAGGGAGAGGGCAGGTGGAGAGAGGGAGAGATCGTGAGGAGGAAGATCGCGAGGGAGAAGGTACGCGGGTAGGGGTGCATCACGTGCTTATGAAACTTGGGTTTACCTCAACCCTAACCCTATTTTTAAAATTTCGGCTCGGGTTGAGTTTCGAGTTGACATCTTCTATTAATATGTCTTTGTTACTCATCTTATATATAATTTTTTATCACAAATCTATAATATAAAAAAGTTTTAAAAATAATTTATTGTATGAAATTAAGAAAAATTCAAATACCACTTAAGAGTAGAAAGAAAGAAACCTGTTTTGAGCATTCTCTTTGTATCAAGTAGAATATGGATTATGTGTAAACGTTGTCAATAAAATTGTATTATTAATCATTAATTGTATTTTTTTACTCCTCTATTGTTTTAAGCTTATTTTATAACTATAATTTTAAAGTTCTCATAAATTTTCCCGTTGGAAAAAAAGATCTCAAAAAAATTTAATATTTAGTATCACAGGATTTCATTGGTCAAAAGGCTTCAATAGAAAAGGCGTGAAGAGTAATTTTTTAAAAAAAAACTGTTTGACCTGTATCGTAATGTAAATTGGGAATAGGTATTTTGTTGAAATCACTTAAAACATTAGATTGTCTCGGCGATGAGCTGTCCATGCCTGCCATGCCGTACTTCTGTTGTCCATCATCCATCCATGAGTAATATGTTATTATTATAATATAAATTATATATTTTATATAAATGCAAATTCGGGTTCGGGCTTATAGGGTTCGGGCTTGCATGAACCCGAAACCGAGACCTATTTGAATTCGGGTTGAAAATCTCAGAGTTTCAACACTGCATTTTTTCGGGTTCGGCGGCCCGAGTTCGGGCCGAACCAAGCCCAAGTTGCACCCCTATATGCGGGGGGGCCGTTTGAAATTTTCACCGCTGATAGGGGCTGGCCGGACAAACCTCTGGCATAAAACGCCTGCACGCCCAGCAGCCTTTTTGCCCGAACATCCAACGGCCGAAAATTTACCCACAGCATCCAACGGCTCTTGGCGCCGGCCGGACGCAGCGGGATCGACCAACCGGTCGGTAAAGATCAATTCTCCTTTCAAATTGATGCTGTAGTTTTTGCTATTCTCGAATTTTCATGGCTTCTCAATAGATCCGACCGTTGCATTTCATTCTCCAAGATCTCCTCCAGCGTCTTGTCGAGACTCACAAGTAGTTATCATGTCTGCCTCTATTTGGATCGATCATGTCTTGATGAAATGTGTGGAGGAGATTTTTTTTCTTTGACACACTTCTTTCTTCCTTGGAAGCCTGTCAAATGCCACAGCCTGTTCCACAACTTTGCCTCTTTATTTGAATCTTACCTTCTCCTTGTCTTTGCTCATGGCTGATCTTGGCCGCATCTTTACCACCTTTTTGTAATATTCATGTGGAGAAGGCCAGAATTGGATTTCTGCATTTGTACAAAGCCTGACCCATCTCACATTCCAGCCCATGATTGCTCATTCCACATGCGAAAGATTTTTGTCATCCCCGCCTCAGATTAGATCGACTATGTCTTGATGAAATTTGTGGAGGAGATTTTTTTCTCCTGCACATTGCTTTCCTTGGATGCTTGTCATATGCCACAGCCAATTCCACAACTTTGGCCCCATATTTTGAATGTTATCTTCTCTTTGGCTCTGCTCATGGCATATCTTGGCTACATCTTTAACACCATTTTTTTTTATATTCATGAGAGGATGGCCTTTGGACGAAGGCTGACCCATCTCGCATTCCCGTCCATGATTGCCCATTCCACAAGCAACAGTGTTAAGGTTGAGATCATAATGTAAGCACACACAGAACATAGAGAATAACGTAGATCGGCTCCAAGCCTACTCTACCAAAGAAAAAGTAATTGATCAATCACCAAATAGCTACAACTTTTCTCTCACAGGCAATAGATTGCCTTTTTCAGAGAATCTTTCACTCTAGACTCTTTCTACTCTCTATGATACACTCTCTCTGATACACTCTCTCTGTGATCTATAAATCTTTTAGACCACATGTTTATTTATAACACTCTTATATAACTTGCGTAACCCATACACAAACCCAGCCAAACTCAACCAAGGTACGTATAATACAACACATACCTAACAAATCTCCACCTTTGCTTGAATTTTGGGCACAACAAGCCAACTAGCTCATAAGAAATTTGTATCTTCAACCACTCTGCGGTATTTTAACTATGCTCGAACTTGCATGGTCCATCACACCCTTCCTTAATGTCAAGTACATCTCACCTTTACCACATGATCTTCAGTGGCTTCATAGAAACTCCACATATTTGCGCACTCCCTACTAATATGTAAATGCTTCCAATCTTATGTCCTTTCATCGTAACTGTAGCTCCCTTTGACACCTTGAAAACTCTACCTCTAACTGAAATCTCGAAACCTCTGGAATCTAACGTTCCCAATGAAATCTGATTCATCCGCAAATCAAGAATATGCCTCCCATCAGTTAATGTCTGTACAACTCCACTTGTTAAGAAACGTGCTTCGGGTATGTATAGATCACAATGGAAGTACATAAAATAAACTAGGTTAAAATAAATAACTACAAGATCACACAAAATAAGACACCAAAATTTACATGGAAAACCTTCAAACCAAGAAAGAAAATACCATGAGAGAAAGATATCAATCTACTATAATAAACAAGTTATAGAGATGCACATAAAATACACCATGTATATTCTTTGGATGGCTCACACGTACCCAAACAAGAGCACTCTGATAACCCTCTCTCTCACACTCTAACGGAACACCTCTTAAGGTTCCACTGAATCTCCAAGAGATACCACGTCTCGATAAAATTCTACGGAGAAGATTGTTTTCTTTGGCACGCTTCTTAGACGCATGATCTTTTCAGACCGGTCGGAAATCCGGTGATTTCCGACCGGTCCAAAAATATTTTTTTAAATTTTTTTTTTGAAAAATAATTTTATAAACTTGTTAATCTAGTTATATTTATTTTATAAACCAAGTTTTATCATTTTTGGATATATCTATATATTTATTTTGAATTTTTAAAAACAGGGGTATTTAAGTCATTTTAAGAATATTTAAAATGACTTAAATACCCCTGTTTTTTAAAATCCAAAATAAATATATATACATATCTAAAAATGATAAAACTTGGTTTATAAATTAAATATAACTAGATTAACAAGTTTATAAAATTATTTTTTTTAAAAAAATAAAAAATATATATTTTTGGACCGGTCGGAAATCACCGGATTTCCGACCGGTCTGAAAAGATCGGTCCTCCGCTTCTTATCTTCTTCCTAGCTTTACTCATGGCAAATCCTGGCTGCATTTTGAGAACTGTTTTTTTCTTTTTATGTTCAAGTGACGAGGGTCGGAATTGGATTTTTGCCTTTGGATGAAGCACCCATCTTGTGCTTCCGTCCGCGATTGCCCATTCCACATGCGACAGCTTTTGAATTAATGCACAAATTCTTCGTCTTGAATTCTAGGCAATCAAGGTTTTTTTATGCCATATATCTTTCTTCCCACCTTTTTTTTTAAAAAAATATTAATTTCTTTCCTCCTTTTGAAGGCACTCGATTATATATATGATGACGTATTTTAAGCTAAAATATAATATTTATTTATTTTTACAAATAATTATAATTTTTCAAATTTTTCTTCACAAATATGTTTTTCTAAGTGTATTCAATCTATACACCAAGTTTTGCCATTTTAGAATAATTTTAAATATTTTTTATTTTTAAAAAATCATCAATTTTAGGGGCGTTTTAAGTCATTTTTATCTTTTGAAAAATTTGTTTTAGAAAATAAAAAATAAATATGTAAAAATTCTGTAAAACAACAAAACTTGATAAATAGATTGAATAAACTTAAGTTTATGATGAAAATTTTAAAATATAATTAATTGTAAAAATAAATGAATATTGTATTTTATGCTAAAATACAATATGATGTATATAATCGGGGCCTTTGAATGGCTGGATGTTGGGCATTTTTCTTTGAATGCAATGACTGAGATTGATCTGTTGGCATTTTTCTGAACGGCTTCACTGTCACGATTTTGCCATACTTGGTTGAATGCGTTGACTCTCTTTTCATCTGTCCATCCCATCGTGATTGGTCATTTTTAACTGTCCCAATCGATGCATCCCATGCACAGTTGGCCTTACAACCGAGAGAGGCAACTTATCCTGGCTTAAGATCGTCAATCCCTGCTTATTTCTCAGGTCCACGAGCAGTGAAGCCGTGTAGCTACCATACCTCACCAGCCTTGCCTTCTTGAATTTTGTTCTCTTCTCCAAGTTTTTCTCCTGCTCCAAGTTTTTCTCCTGATGCATCCTCAAATGTTTTCAGTTCTACAGGCCAGGTAGCCACCGGCATCAAACATGTCGCCGCGTTCTTGTGGTTGGGCGGGCACCTCTGGCGGAGTTCCATCCGCCATAATTTAGGTGGTGACCATATGCACCCGAGTGTATTCAGCACACCGAAGTTAATTGCACCCATGTGCATAATATTACATCTTATATTTTAGCTCTTTTTTTTTTTATAAAGCAAAATGAATGCACCCGAGTGCATTCAGCCTAAACTTACCGGGGTGCATTTCATTTTTTTATTTTTTTAAATTTTTTATATGATTATTAGTCTCGGTGTATTTAACATGTGTATCAATTTTTACTATTTTTAAAAATTTTATATTTTTATTTTTTATTTTTTAAAATCAGTAGAATTTTTATCTTGGCTCTTAGCTGTGACCCTTGCCTCTTGTAATCTTCGCTGACTCGCCTTGTAACTACATGATTTATGTAATAAAATTATATAATTTCAATATTGGTCGTTGTGTATTTATAATCTTTGCTTACTTGTCTTGTAACTATATGATTTATGTAATAAAATTATATAGTTTCAAGATTGGTTGCTATGTATTTATCATGGGCCGACGGTCCAAAATATGCACCATCATACTCTTTTACTAATTAGTAAGTAGAAGGTGCCTTTAGTTATAGTAAAAAATATTATTAAATATAAGTAATGTAACAAATTTGTTAGGACAAGATAACCAAATATGCCTAACTAAAAATTTTGTTTGCAACTTTAATCAATAATTTAGGTTTGGTTGAAAATTTAGGTCCATTTTGAAAATTTTAATTTTTAAATATTTATTTAGTATATATCAAACTAACATGATAATTATTATAAGATATAAATTTTAAAATTAAATTAGAAAATAATTTTTTTAATTAATATACGTTTATATGTATCTCAATTTATATTGAAATCAAGCTTTGAAATATTTTTACAACTTCAATATGAAAATAACATGCTCTACCTATTAATCGAAGTAGACACGCAGCTCTCACATATACTCCACGGAGACAAAGCTGAAAGCTCCAACCTACATTATGGATAATACAACTACCAAATAGGCAACCCCCACTTCCCGAGGTTCCAAACCCGCCTTGGCACAGTTCGTATCATTAATGATACCAACTGCGCCGCCGTCAGACAAATTAGAAAATAGTAAATAATGCTAGGATTTTAAAAGAAATAAAATTTATACTTAGTGGGTTTGGTTGGAGGTAAAATTTTTGATAAAAAATTTTTGGAGTAGAAATTGTCAAATTAATAGAAAATGATGTGATATAATAAGAGTAATAATGAGGAATAAAGAGAATAAAGTTAAAATAGATAGGTTAATTGTATGGGTAGTTATGTAGAAATGATTGAAAAATAGGGTAGTTTGTATAGAAAAATGTGAAAAAATAATTAAAAAATAAAATAATTATGGAGAGTGAAAAGTTTTAGATTGAAAAGTTTTAGTTGATATTTTTTTACCCAAAATAAACACACCCTTAATAAATGAATATATGCTAAGTGAGTCAGAATTTTTTAGGTCAGGACATGATTAAATTATCTCAACCTTATTTTTTAATTTGGCCAAAGTTTTAGCCAATCCCTATCTTATGTCATAAAGTGTTCATTTCTATAAAGCCGGTCGAGTCAGTGGCTGGCCATATGCACTATGCAGATGAAAAAGTCATCGATCAAATGCATATGATAAGGAATAAATTTCTTTGAATTGGGAAGAATCTGGGGAACTATCCTGTTGTATTATAGTGGCATAAATTCAAGAAGATCCCTCCTTGAAAAAAAAAAAAAAAAAAAAAATTCAAGAAGATCATGCGGGCTTGAAACTTTTCATGTTACGCTGAATTAGCTGAAAGTCTGGGATTAATTCATGGAAGTCAACACCAAGATCTCATCTTAAAAATGATCATATTTGAAGCTGATGTTGCATTTTAGGTTATGCTCCATTGTTTTTATTTCGGTTTATGTGGGCCCTTCTGCCGTCCAAACCAAACTCGCCCATAAACTTGTTGACGTGAGTCTAACAGTGTCGATGGCTGTTGGGCAAAATTAATGGGCTGTCAAACTATGGAAGCCCAATTAAAATGGCTTTTACAAAAAGGATGTTCTACGATCAACTACTTTTAGGGAGCCACTATAGACGGAAAAACAGGGGTTTTGAAATAAATTCAATTACTTTTATGGAGCCACTAGAGACGGAAAAACAGGGGTTTTGAAATAAATTCAAGCAGATATATATATATATAGGAAATAATCCAATGCATGCGACTACACGGTGCAGTCCATTCACTGTGGGCTCCACTTGATCATAAATAGAAAATCCACCCCACCCATTGTATTTAGAATTGTTCACTTTATTAGCATACCAATTTTCATCCAAATCCAACATGTGTGTAGTCCCCATCTTAAAATGGTGTAAAATCAACGTAATAAAATAGTTTAATGTAAATATCAAGTTTAAAGTGGTTTTTTCAATATCTAAACCGTCTAAAGTATGATTTATATATGGATAAATGAGTGTATAAAATTTCATTACAATCTAATATGTGTGGGGTCCATTTTACAGCGGACTGCACCATAATTACGGTGCAGTCCGACTGCACAGGATCGGATCTCTCTCTCTCTATATATATATATTCAGGTGTAGCGACGCTAAAATGGGTTCCACATGATCATAAAATCATAATTTACTCCACCCATTATATTTAGAATAATGTATTTTATTACTATACCAATTTTCATCCGGATCAGATATGTATATGGGCTCTATTTAAAAATGATAAAAATTCAACCCGATTAGATATGTATATGGGCTCTATTTAAAAATGGTAAAAATTCAACATAATACAATAGTTTGATGTAAATAACAATTTTAAAGTATTTTTTCAATATGTAAACCATTTACTATAAAATTTATATATGAATAAATAATTGTATAAAATTTTATTGCATTCTCATATATGTGAGGCTCATTTTTTATCAAATGCGCAACTGCACCGGAATAGCTCCACATATATATATGATCTTAAGTTGAGTAGCTATGACCCATGAACAACATAATCCAAGAATCAAACATATTTAGGATCATGATCTTATGTACTCAATTGTTATTTCGTTAACTAATAACCTATATTTATTTCATATACCAAAATTTACAAGTATTGGATTCTTATATATATTTTTATAAAATTTCACAAACAAATAAATCACTCATCTCTAAAAAATTTTAATTTGAAATTTTATAAAAATATATACAAGAACCCAAAAAAATAAAATTTGATATATTAAACTCAATACGTGTGAGTCCATGTACAAATGAAAAAATATAGAGTACGTAAGATTACGCAATGTTGTTATTTAACTAAATAATAACCTAATAAATGAGATAATTATCCGCCAAGCGAAACAAAAAGATAACTGAGAAACCAAAAGAAGACCCATCCTGCTTTGCCGTTTTATCCAAAAGCCATGCTGTGGCAAGTGGCAACTCTTTTTGCGTACTCTGTCATTTAAAGGAAAATTCTGCTGTGGTGCGGGAACATTGAACGTTTCAATGTTTTTTTCACTCTCGTTTTAATAAATTAAAATTTGATTCAGTAATTTTGTTTAGAATCATTTTTGCTTGGCCTATTTTAATGAGCTCCACGGCTATATCTGAAGATTTATAATATATAAATATGAAAATCACTTGGATACCTGCATCGATCTATTAAAATGTTATAACAGTTTATAAAATCATTTATCAATATATAAAGAATGCTTTAGATTGTATAAATGTTGAATTAACACTTGGATATATAAAATAAATTATTTCATTTTGTTATTTTACGCATTCATTTTTATAAAATGTAGCTAATACAAATAATCGATCTGGACGAAATTTCATTTTCTAGTTTAAAAATGATTTAAATGCGATTGAATGGATTAGATTTTGATTTAGTTATTAAGATGGACGCAAAATGAGGTGAAAACATTGAAATTCTCAATGGTGTCGGGACTATTAAAGTATAATTTTTTTTACAAAAAAAAAAATAATAAAAATCGCAGCTGGTGCGATTTGCGTAGCGTCGCCCCGGCTGAGTTTTGGTCAAATCTGACAGCCAGTGCTTCTGGACCATCACACGGCCCACAAGGTGGATGGAAAGGTCGGTTTTGTTTAAAATCGTTCTTATCGTTATCCTATTTTAAAAGCTTGTACACTATGTTGAGTGATATCTGATATTATAAACGAGGCTTATTCATAACTTTCATCATGGAATGACAATTTTCTACTAAATCCCACATTAAATGTTGATAGCCCACGGCCTTGGGCAAACACACCCAGCATGCGTATCATTGTGCCATAACAATGGATGCATGATATATATTATATTTTTAAAGATATACTATATTTTATAAAAAAATATTGAATATATATTACTAATTTAGATCCATTCTAGGTACTCGGACCTTAAAATCTATCTTATCTTAATTACATCATGTACTTTTTTTTTTATTTCGAACCTACTTTCTCATATCGGTAAGAACATAGAAATTTACCTTGTCGATTTTAAAGTATCTAATGGATTGATTCATAGGTATCCTATCAAAGCTACACTTTTATCCTTTGCAACAAGTAGCGTATAATTGAAGAAGAGCAATTTTACTTTGGAACCTATTCATATTAAGCAAATGCTAAAGCACGTTAAGCGGGCCCTATTTTGCACTTTTATGAAATCTATGCGTTGTGGACTAAAAACTGAATCACATTTAAAAGTTTAATTAGTTCAAATGGGAATGGATAATTTTGTAAAGTCAATCTTACCTATTCTATTTAAAATATTATATTCAGTTAAGACTATTAACTTATTTAGAAATAAATATAGGTAAGTAACAAAATATGTATAATTTTTGTTATTATTATATTTAGAACTCATCAAAAAAATACATTTTTTCGATTTTTCTTTAATCGAAGAAAGTCCGAAATCACACTCTTTATACAAATGAAAGACACAAGCTCCCTCTCATACATAGGAGACAAATGCTGCCCTTTTCAAAACCGAGATAATTGATATAAGGGCCATCTATCAAGGCAATGCCCCTAGTGGCAAAATAAGTACAGTTTTAGAGTGAATATAAATTATTAGAATCCTCATCTTATATGTGGCTACAAATTTCTGATTAATTTTACGTGATATTATAAAAAATTAATAACAAAGAAAATGAATTTTTATCTTCAAAATGGACGTTGAATTAATAACTTTGAAATGACTAAATAAATCGAACAATTTTATTGAATTTACTTTATACCTTTATAACCCTTATAAAATGGGGGCCGTACAAATATTTGATTTTGGCAAAACTTAATTATTACTTTAAAAAAAATTTTAAATGAAACGAGTGAAGTTGATATTATATGATCATCAAGTGGACACACGATGGGATTAGAGCACCGAATCATTACATGTGACGCGACGTAGAAGTATTTCCCACAGAAAGTAATACTGCCACCGACTATCCTGGGTCTCATATTGCGAAATTATCTGTATATGGCAAAGAGCTTTCCTCTTGATTGCCCTTTGTCTAAAGGCGATAAAGCTTATGCCGGGAAAACGTTGACAGCGCGACGTCCCGGGAAGCTCGCTGATAGATCTCGTTCCGAAAATGGAACTCTATCAAAGCGAATCGGCATCCTTGGCGACTGGTGACTCAACAGAAGAAATTTTGAAAAAAAAAATAGCCTTGAGAGTGAACCACAGCATTCTGCTTCCGATGGAAATATCAAGATCAGTACCATCTACAATCCCAAGGTTGCTCTTCACTTTTATCCTCCATTTCCTCCTTTTCTTTTATCTATGCCAACCCTCCACCCCAGCTACCCTGCCCGGCAATGAAACCGACCGACTCGCTCTACTCGCTTTCAAGAACCGAATTGTCCAAAGTCGTCTCAGCGCCTTGAACTCGTGGAACGCTTCTCTCCATTTCTGCCAATGGCGCGGAATATCATGTGCTCTTCCCGACCAAAGAGTGACGGTCCTAAACCTCACATCGCTCAAGTTGGTGGGATCCATCCCTCCTCACCTCGGGAATCTCACCTTCCTCGCAATATTAGATCTCAGCTACAACAGCTTCGGCGGAGAAATCCCACCACAGCTCGGACGCCTCTCCCAGCTTCAGCGCCTTAATCTCAGTCACAACTCATTCCGTGGCATGATTCCTTCCAGCATCAGTAACTGCTTGGAGCTCGTACGCCTTGGGCTTGGTAACAACCAGCTCGTCGGGGAAATTCCTGCCGAGCTCGGCATGCTGCCGAAGCTCCGTGTGCTGTCTCTGTATATCAACAATCTCACTGGAAGCATCCCGCCTTCGCTCGGAAATCTTTCGACCCTGGTTGGGCTCTCTCTAGCAGAAAATACGTTGGAGGGAGGCATTCCCGCAGATCTAGGCCGACTGAAGAATTTGGAGGCGCTGCAACTCACTAGAAATCAACTCTCCGGCACCATTCCTCCATCCCTCTACAACCTCTCACGCATCCGGCTTTTCTCAGTGACGTACAACCAGTTTCACGGGAGCCTTCCTCCGGACCTATTCATCATGGTTCCTGATGTCCGATCATTGCTGCTAGCCGGAAACCTTTTCGCCGGACAAA
The DNA here is from genome assembly GCA_030490835.1 of Annona cherimola. Lineage (NCBI taxonomy): Eukaryota > Viridiplantae > Streptophyta > Magnoliopsida > Magnoliales > Annonaceae > Annona > Annona cherimola. Next base: position 109,287,175 of record CM059971.1, read on the forward strand.
TTCCAGTTTCCCTCCCCAATGCCTCGTCGCTCCAAATGCTAGATATGGGCTTCAACGACTTCACAGGTGGAGTTCCTGCAGACCTTGGGAGACTTCAATATCTGCAATTGTTCATTCTAAGCGGCAACAGAATCGGAGCAGGGACGCAGCGGGACTTGGATTTCTTGGACTCCTTGCCCAACTCTACCAACTTGCAAAAGCTAGGGTTGATTGACAACCGTTTGGAAGGCGTGCTGCCCAATTCCATTGCTAACCTCTCCAGCCAACTTAACAGGCTGACGATGGGGTATAACAATCTGTTCGGGAGTATCCCAAGTGGGATTGGCAATCTCCTAAACTTGGCTTATTTGAGTTTGGAGCACAACAATTTCACAGGTGCAATTCCTGCAAGTATTGGGAAACTTCAGAAACTGAAATATTTGGAATTGTCTGGAAATAGATTATCCAGACAAATTCCATCATCCATGGGCGATATGACTGAACTGATCCACCTGTACTTGCAAGAGAACCAAATACAGGGTAGCATACCTTCTAGCCTTGGAAATTGCCAAAAACTACTCCTTCTCAACCTTTCTCAAAACAGCCTTAGCGGGAATGTACCAAAGGAGGTGGTCAGCATCTCGTCTTTGTCTATCTCCCTCAACTTGGCCAGAAATTCGCTGGTTGGACCCCTGCCCACGGAAGTGGGAAGGCTAACCAGTCTTGAAGAATTAGACATTTCAGAGAACAGGTTTGCTGATGATATTCCGGTGGCGTTGAGTGGGTGCGAGAGCTTGTTACGGCTGCACATGGAAGGTAATTCCTTTCATGGTACACTTCCCCTGTCTTTGAGTTCCTTGAGAGGTCTAGAAGAGATAGATCTATCAAGAAACAACTTGAGTGGGCAAATTCCCTCATTTCTTGAGGATTTTACTGCCTTGAAAACGTTGAATCTGTCCTTCAATGATTTCGAGGGCCAAGTACCCACGAAAGGTGTGTTTGGAAATGCCAATGCTATTTTATTATCAGGGAATGCCAAACTCTGCGGAGGCATCCCAGAACTAAACTTAACAGGGTGCGCTGCTTCGGGATCCGAAAGAGGAGGAATTCACCGCACAGTACTGATATTGATTATTGTAGTCTCTGCTTGCTTGATCTTATTTTCGTTCTGCACCGTTGTCGTTTGCTGGAGAAGAAAGTCGAGAAAGAGACGCACCTCTGATCCATCCAAAGAGCAGTGCCCCAGTATTTCCTACACTGAACTTCTTAAGGCGACTGATGGCTTCTCTTCAGGAAATTTGATTGGTGCAGGGAGCTATGGTTCGGTATTTAAAGGGCACTTTGAAAGGGATGACCGGATTGTTGCGGTGAAAGTCCTCAATCTTCAAAGAAAAGGTGCATTGAGGAGCTTCCTTGCAGAATGTGAAGCATTGACGAATGTCAGGCACCGGAATTTGGTCAAGATCATTACAGCTTGTTCAAGCATCGATTATAATGGCAATGATTTCAAAGCACTGGTGTTTGAGTACCTGCCGAATGGAAGTTTGGAAGAGTGGTTGCACCCAGAAGGTGGAGGCCAAGAACGGAGTTTAAGCCTTCACCAGAGACTTAACATCGCTATCGATGTCGCATCCGCTTTGGACTATCTTCATAATCATTGCCAAACACCCATTTCTCATTGTGACCTCAAGCCCAGTAATGTGCTTCTTGACCATGATATGGTTGCACATGTGAGTGATTTTGGCATCGCTAGGTTCCTTTCAGAAGAAGATGACGGCGATCAAATGACAAACACGGCTAGTTCCCTTGCAGTCAAAGGAACCGTTGGTTATGTTGCTCCAGGTAATCTCCATACATTATTTTCCTTCATTGTTTACGTTCTTTCTCTAATTAGGAAACCAATTCAAACTTTAATTACGTATTACAATTTCGAATTCTTATTTGTCACAATAGAGCCTCAACCGAGCATTACTCTTCGTTCATCCTCGTTCCTCAGCCATTCCCTATCTTTCTAATTTCCGATGACATTACAACGGGACTGCTCCTCAAAGAATCACCCGACTGTTCGACCTAGTGCTCAAAGGCACGGCTGGCTCTAACTGGGCTCACCCATGTTAATTAGCTAGGTTACGAGGTTTGAATTCAGTTGACATTTATCAAACTCAATATATTAAATTAGTGTTGCAGAAATTAAACTCATATCTCCCTCCATTCTTATTTGTTTTTGGTTGAAGAATATGGTATGGGCAGCAATGTATCTACAATGGGCGACGTTTACAGCTATGGAATTCTGATATTGGAAATGTTCACTGGAAAAAGGCCAACAGAAGACATGTTCAAGGACGGCCTAAGCATTCATGAGTTTGTAAAGACTGCTTTAACCAGTCAAGTGCTGCAGATAGCCGACCCTCAGCTCTTGAGTGAACACCAAGAAGAAGAAGAAGAAACAGGTGCACAGGTGAGGCGCAGTGATCGCAGAAGAAATCAGATAGAAGAAAAGAGTAATATATCCAATTGTTTGGATTCAGTGTTTGGTGTTGGAGTGGCCTGTTCCGCACCAACACCGGGAGAACGGATGCAGATGAAAGATGCTGTCAACAAAATGCACGTGATAAGGAATAAATTTCTGGGAAATAGGAGAATCTACAGGGGCAGACGATGATGACAGGCAACTTTTAAAATCATGTCTCCGGGACTGATATGGTTATCAAGACGATCTTGCCTATTGTGCTTTTTCACATCCTGTCGTTTCTAAGCGGGCTTTGCCCCGGGTGGTCATGCACGTTGACAACCAGCCACGCGGCGTTCGTGTCTTCGAACCCCCGCAGGGGGTGATGATGCCACCTTGTATGTTATTTTGCACTTTTGTAACAAGTCCATCTAATTCGTACATGAGTGTGAGATAAAATTCATTTACACATGGGATTGAAGTCTAATGCAACCCTAATGCATGGATTTGCTTTTTTTTTTTTAAATTTAAACTAAGGGTGAAAAAGTTGTTAAATTAAAACTTTTCAATCTAAAACTTTTCACTCTCTACAACTATCCTATTTTTTAATCATTTCTTCACATTTTTCTATACAATTACCCTACTTTTCAATCATTTTTACACAACTAACAACACAACTAACCTATTTATTTCAACTTTATCTTATTTATTCCTCATTATTATCTCTATCATATCACATCATTTGACAACTTCTACTCTCTACAACTTTTCATAAAAAGTTTTACTCATTTCCAAACACACCCTAAATTTAAATAATCTATTATTCATTGATAAGTATTTATTTTCGATATCAAATTATCGAAATCATTTTGATTGGAATTTTTAAGTTTTAAAAACTTAACGTCTTTTGTAAATGAATATATGGCAATTAAAAGTTAAAATGAATATATAACATAAAACATTTCGAGCGTATTTGATCTTTATAAAGACAAGGATGAATGTAAGAAATGCCCATCTGCCGAAAGTTCCGTTGCGAAGGAAATGAAAGGTAATTAACTACTGTAGGAATTAGTATAGGGGTTTGTTGGCTGGTTAGTCAAGTGGCAGGGCTTCTTCCGTTGGATAACCGAGGGGCTCCGTGGAGAGGACATTCGCCACTGGATTTGGTGAGCGTGGGGACGTGGGGGAGAACGTCCCCCTTTGGCTCACTGCTTTTTCTTTCTGTGCTGGAAGGATAGGAAGGCCCCACAACCTCCGCATGTGTAGGATTATCTAAAGAAGCAGCACCGCCTATTGCCGAATATTTCTAGATGTCACAAGGAAACCTCTACGCAGTTGTAGAGAAATCATGAAAGTGTCGGAGCTCTCTAGAAAGTTCTAGAGAAGAATAGAGAAATCATGAAGGTGCCGGAGTTCTCTAGAAAGTTCTAGAGAAGAAGGGTGTGTAGAATTCTAGAACCTTCCAGACTTCTCTTGAATCCTCTAAGAGCTCCAAGAAGATCAAGACACTTCGGGAGAGTTCTAGGGAATTCCAAAGAGGAGGTGGGAAGATTCTAGAAAGCGATCCTAACCGTCCACTCAAGGACATGTGGCGAAATCCAAAGAGCTCCAAGGGGAGGGGAGAGCCTATAAAAGGGGACAACCCTTTCCCATGGAAATGTAGTTTTTAATGTGAGTGTGATGAGTGCTTGTTGTGTGCATGTGAGTTGGAGTGGGAGCTTATAAAGTGAGAGTGTCCAAATTATTTTGTGTGTAATATTTTCGTTATAAATAATATTTTATCTTAGAGCATCCATTCTTCAACAAGTGGTATCAGAGCCAAGAGTCGGGGACCGTGGTTCGTGAAGGCTACACCAACTAGACAAAATACGAGGAGATTCTGCACGTACGCAGTCTGGGACTATGAAGCCGATTGGTCTGGGACCAAGCTTATTTGGAAAAGTGCTGGGCATACCAAGTCACGATGGCGGATATTTCTACCTCGGTAAGCTCCATTGAGAAGCTAAATTATAACAACTATAATACTTGGTGTTTGCGTATGCAGTTTTATCTGCTTGGACAAGATCTGTGGGATATAGTTGGCGGCAATAATACTACGCCACCCATAGATGACGAGGAATTGAAGAGGTGGAAGATAAAAGCTGGCAAAGCCATGTATGTGCTAGTAGTAACTATTGAAGACGAGTTACTGCAGAAGATTAAGGATGCTAAAACACCCAAGGAGGCATGGGACACCCTCGCAGCACTCTACACAAGGAAAAATGATGCAAAGCTCCAGCAGTTGGAAAATGAGTTGCTATCCATTTCGCAGCAGAATATGACGGTAAGTGAATATTTCTCCAAAGTTAAATTTCTTTGTGGAGAAATTTTAAAATTAGACCCAGAAAATTCGATCTCTGAGACTAGGATGAGGAGGATTATCATTCATGGCTTAAAGCCAGAATACCACGGGATTATCATTGCTACTCGTGGATGGGCCAAAGAACCAACTCTAACCGAGTTGGAAAATATTTTGGCCAACCAAGAAGCTTTAGACAAGCAAATGTCTAAAGTTTCGTTAAAGGAGGAGGAGAATGCTCTCTTTAGTAAAAAGAGAGAATTTCAAAGCAGAGATCGAGTAGCTGCGAGGCCAAATGGAGGTAACACAAGAAAACAAGAGGGAGGCTGGCAAATGAGGCAACAAGGGCAAAGCTTGCAGCAAGGGGGAGCTCGTCAAAGTGGCGACAAAAGAGAGAAGAGATCCCGACGGCAGAAGGACCAATGCTACAACTATGGCAAAAGAGGCCACTTTGCTAGAGACTGCTGGTTCAAGCAGGCAGAGGGAAATGCTGCGACTTCTATACATAACGAAGAAGAATGGGATCTCCAAGCATCCCTTGCAATAGAAGAGCTCCAAGAAATGGTGGCACCCTGCGTTATCAAGACAGAAGAGGATTCGGCTCTCATATCAGTAAGTAAAAAATTAATCAACTATAATGATGATTGGATTGTCGATTCTGGATGTTCCAATCACATGACAGGAGACTATGAGAAGCTGACCGGCACGTCTGAGTATAAAGGAGGACGAGTAGTCGTAACGGCTAACAACTCGAAGCTGCCCATCACCCATATCGGCAAGACTATGTTTACCCCTCGGTTCAGCTCACAGAAGGTACAACTGGAAAATGTGTTCCATGTACCAGGTATGAAGAAAAACTTATTATCTGTCTCACAACTCACCGCTTCTGGAAATTATGTGGTGTTCGGCCCAAATGATGTAAGTGTATATCCTAAATTAAAAATAACAAATGAGCCGATCATGGAAGGGCATCGGCTTGAGTCTGTTTATGTGATGTCTGCACAGACAGCATACATAGACAAGACAAGGAGGAATGAAACTGCACATTTATGGCACGCGCGGCTGGGACATGTAAGCTATCACAAGTTGAAGCAGATAATGAAGAAGTCTATGCTCAGAGGCCTTCCCAAGCTAGAAGTTCAAGAAGATACGGTGTGTGCCGGATGTCAGTTCGGAAAGGCATATCAACTACCGTATGAGGAGTCAAAATTTCAGACCAAGGTGCCTCTCGAGATAGTACACTCAGACGTATTTGGACGAGTAAAGTAGTCATCCATTAGCGGTTACCAGTACATGATAACCTTCATCGATGACTATTCAAGGTACGTTTGGGTTGATTTTATGAAAGAAAAATCTGAGGCATTCGCTAAATTCAAAGAATTTAAGCAAAAAGTGGAAAGTGAAGTAGGCCAAAAAATACGATGCCTACGCACAGATAATGGGGGGGAGTATACGTCAACTGAATTTTCAGAGTATCTACAAAGGTGTAAGATACGCCGACAGCTGACTTGCCCAAACACGCCACAACAGAATGGAGTTGCAGAAAGAAAAAATCGACACTTGGCAGAGATATGGAGAAGTATGCTGCATGCCAAGAATGTGCCACCTAAATTTTGGGTTGAATGCATGAAGACTGCTGCCCATGTCATAAATAGGCTTCCTCAACCTAGACTTGGGTATATTTCTCCTTTTGAGAAATTGCGGAGCACCAAACCAACGGTAAGTTATTTTCGTGTGTTTAGATGCGTCTGCTATGTATTTATTCCTGACCACCTTCGTAGTAAGTTCGACAAAAAGGCCATTCGCTGTATATTTGTTGGCTATGATAGCGAAAGAAAAGGTTGGAGATGTTGTGATCCAACCACAGGTCGATGTTATGTCTCACGAAATATAATTTTTGATGAGGCATCATCTTGGTGGTCATCACAGGCAGTCTTAGTACCTGACTCTAATGAAATGGAAGAACAGTTAAGAGAAAGACTGCAGGAACGAATCGAGCCAAGTCAAACTCAGTCAACAGAGGAGCCAACTAAGGAGGACGAACTCTCACCGAGTAGAGAGAAGTCCAAATCACCAGAAAAATCAGATAGCCCATGGCAAACAGGAGTGCATCACAGGAGTATAGAAGAAGAAAGACCGAGCCAGAACGAAGAGTTCGATGAACAAGAAAAAGCAAGATCTGTTCCACGGCGATCCAATAGACAACGGAAGCCGAATCCAAAATATGCTAATGCAGCAGTGCTCGAAGCGACTGAAGAAGCGGAACCGGTCACGTATGAGGAAGCATCCCAGAGTCTAAACTGGAGGAAGGCTATGGAAGAAGAAATTCAAGCCTTGAAGCAAAACGAGACATGGGACCTAGTACCAAAACCAAGAGATGTGCAACCCATATCATGCAAATGGGTGTACAAATTAAAGTTACGGCTCGATGGATCAATCGAAAGATACAAAGCTCGGTTGGTAGCACGTGGGTTTTCTCAAAAGTATGGGCTAGATTATGATGAAATATTTAGCCCAGTGGCAAAGATTACGACAGTTCGAGTATTACTGGCACTTGCAGCTAGCAAGTCATGGAAGCTCTGGCAAATGGATGTCAAGAATGCATTTCTCCATGGCGAACTAAATTGAGAAATATATATGATGCAACCCAGAGGGTTCGAGAGCACAACCCATCAGAGTATGTCTGCAAGCTGAAAAAGGCCTTATATGGATTAAAGCAGGCGCCGAGAGCGTGGTATGGTAAGATTGCTGAATTCTTACTACAAAGTGGTTATTCTGCTGCACCAGCCGACTCAAGTTTATTCGTAAAAAATAAAAATGGAAAGCTAACAATAGTGCTAGTATATGTAGATGATCTCATCATTACTGGTGATAATGAAAGTGAGATCAATCAAACCAAGGTCAATCTCTCAGTTCGTTTCCTGATGAAAGACCTTGGAGAATTGAAGCACTTTCTTGGGCTAGAAGTTGAGCATACAAAAGAAGGAATATTCCTATGTCAGCAGAAGTATGCTCAAGACTTACTAAAGAAGTATGGGCTGCTTGACTGCAAGCCCATATCTACACCTATAGAGCCCAATACCAAGCTATGCTCACTCGAAGGTCAAGAGTTAGCAGATTTGACGATGTATCGGCAGCTAGTGGGTAGTTTAATCTACCTAACTCTTACACGGCCGGATATAGCATTCGCCGTCAGCATAGTAAGTCGCTATATGGAAAAACCAAGGAAGCCACATCTAGATGCAGTTCGACGTATATTAAGGTATGTAAAAGGAACCATTAACCTCGGTCTTTTAGATAAGAAGAATGCAATATGCAAGGCATCAGGGTATTGTGATGCCGATTATGCTGGAGACCATGACACAAGGAGATCAACCACTGGATATATATTTGATCTCGGATCAGCGGCAGTCTCATGGTGCAGCAAGAGACAGCCAACTGTATCTCTATCAACTACTGAAGCAGAGTATAGAGCAGCAGCTATGACAGCACAGGAAACTAAGTGGCTGATGCAGCTTATGAAAGATTTACACCAACCTGTTGATTATTCAGTGCCTCTATACTGCGATAATGAGTCTGCTATACGCATAGCAGAGAATCTAGTATTCCATGCTAGAACCAAGCATGTTGAAGTACATTATCATTTTATACGAGAAAAGGTGCTATACGGAGAAATCAAGATGGAACACATCAACACAGAAGATCAAGTTGCAGACATATTTACCAAAGGGATGACTAGAGAAAAATTTGAAAAACTCATAAGTCGAATTGGTATGGCAACCAGAGTGGAGTTAAAAGAGAAAGTCGGTGCTGAGGGGGAGAATTAAAGAAGCAGCACCGCCTATTGCCGGATATTTCTAGAAGTCACAAGGAAACCTCTACGCAGTTGTAGAGAAATTATGAAAGTGTCGGAGCTCTCTAGAAAGTTCTAGAGAAGAATAGAGAAATCATGAAGGTGCCGGAGTTCTCTAGAAAGTTCCAGAGAAGAAGGGTGTGTAGAATTCTAGAACCTTTCAGACTTCTCTTGAATCCTCTAAGAGCTCCAAGAAGATCAAGACACTTCGGGAGAGTTCTAGGGAATTCCAAAGAGGAGGTGGGAAGGTTCTAGAAAGTGATCCTAATCGTCCACTCAAGGACATGTGGCGAAATCCAGAGAGCTCCAAGGGGAGGGGAGAGCCTATAAAAGGGGACAACCCTTTCCCATGGAAATGTAGTTTTTGGTGTGAGTGTGATGAGTGCTTGTTGTGTGCATGTGAGTTGGAGTGGGAGCTTATAAAGTGAGAGTGTCCAAATTATTTTGTGTGTAATATTTTTGTTATAAATAATATTTTATCTTAGAGCATCCATTCTTCAACATTATCTCCGTCCGCTTTATAGGAAAGTTTCGTGCTTGACATAGATGAAACCATTTCCAGCTGGCAGGCTCAGTAGTTCTCCTTTACAGGTCTAGAGAATGATGGCGACGTCAGGACGAGATAGAAAGACTTGCGGAATTTATTTGCTAATGTTTATGGGGGATTATGTGGGTGTTCCTGTTCCCGTTAATCAATTCAATTGGTGTAAAATATTGGGAGAAACTAGTAGGTTGGATGCTTTGTCATAAAATCTGGTATTGGATTTTATGGTTGTTCGGTGGTGGAGACGGGTAACCCGATTGTTTTGAAGATTCATTAGAGTATTGCAATTGATGAATACTTGTTTTAATATTTTATTTCTTTTACTGTCTTTGAATAGAGCAATTAAAGCCTCTTTGGCACTTATCAACTAAGGCTATGTGAATAACCAGTAAAATTAATTATAGAAAGATTTTTCAATAGCATTGGAACATTGAGGGGATTAAAGCGACGGAGCTGACATTATTGGCGGCACTGAAGATGACACAAGGAAAACCAGTCAGTCTATATTAGCCGTGTCAGCTGGGATTTACTTTCACACACCTGGTATTTTAAAAATTAAATGGAAGGATAATTTCTAAAACTGCAGTTAAAAAGCAAAAATTATGGGAGCGATTTAAACCTTGTTGGACAGGAAACTCAAGAATAAATTAATGGAATAATGGAACACTTTCTTTGATGTGAGTACGAAACACTGGCAGCAGAAATTTTTTTCCTTGTCCATTCATTTTTATTTTACCATAATGGAGCTTATGCATTCAAATGCAAGCGAATATTGTTTGCTTCTGCATGCCTTTTTTGGCTCTGAATCAGCTCTCTCCTCTGGAAATCAAACTGATAGTTCTGCTTTGCTCAAGTCAAGGATCAGTAGATCCTTGCGTTCATGGAATGGTACTCTCCATTTCTTCCTGTGAAGAGGCGACATGCATCCATAGGCATCATCAAAGGATTACAATGTGGAGCTTTGAGCAACAAAGTTTGGTTGCCCCCCCGTAGGAAACCTCTCCTCCACGTGCTCAATCTTGGAAAGAATTAATTCTGGAGCGAGATTCCACAAGAACTTGGGAATTTTTTCTGCCTCCAATCCCTCAATTTGAGTCAATATTCCTTGTGGGAAGAATTCCCGCTGGTCTCTCGCACCGTGTAGACCTCATAATAATTCACTTGAATGAGAATATGCTTATAGAAGGGATCCCCATTGAGTTTTGGATCTCTCTCTAAACTCAAGAAGCTATTTATCTTTTCAGCAACACCCTCACAGGAAGAATTCCAGCTTCTTTTGGAAACCTTTTGTCTCTTGTACACCTTTAGCTTTCAAAGAACACTTCAGATGCCAACATCCAGGGTGAGCTTGGTAGGTTCCCATTTTACCATCTTATCTTAAAATTTCACCAAAATTCACCACCTGTGGCTAGTTCGGATGGTTAGAGGCGGTGCCTCTATTACTAGGGGTCCCAATTTAGTAATCCAGGTGGAGGCAGTGTGGGAGCTTTGCTTCTCCACTGATATTTGAAACTTTGCGGTCTCTGTCTTGTTGATATTTTGAAGCTCATTGTCTCTCTTTTAAAATTTGTAACATTTATCTCAAATTCATTCTCTCTCTTTTAAAATTCGTAAAAATTATCTCGGAGTTTGATTGTAATACAAGTTGAGAAATAATGTAAATATACACCACTCAAAAAAAATTTCACCAAAATTCACATTCCAGAACGTCACCGAGTTTCTTAACGCAGTTGGCGGGTTTTCTTTATAAACATTGATGATAGTGGCCAACTACATACGGCTCAATTTACAGGGGCACTCTGCTCAGGAAAATTCCATGTTATCCATGTTATTCAAGGTTCATGTATAACATGGTCTCTATCTTTGGGTGACCTTGCTTATTCTCTAATTGAATTCGAACACCCTATATGCTCTAACGCATACTTAGGCTTATGGTGTCGCGAGCGTGTACTGAACCTGGTTGTCGCTTCGAATTGCGTACATTGGGAACTCGTGCATGACATTTCACATGGTCATGGTAGCCTTTCAAACGTGCTTTTTCCAATTGTTTATAAATGAGTTTGAATTGAAATTTTTTAATAAATAATTTACAATTTGTCAACTTGTTCAATTATTTAATTAAATAAATGGATTAGAATTGAGCTTTTATAAACCATCGATATGTTTAGTAACTTATTTAACCCGTTCAATCTGTTTAACTAATTAAAGTCTAATTATGTATATATATAAATATAAACTTTTTAGTTATTTTTCCTAACTAAGGGTGTGTTTGGTAACAACACAAAGTTGTCACTTTAAAACTTTTCAACCTAAAACTTTTCACTCTCCACAGCTACCCTATTTTTTAATCATTTATTCATATTTTTCTATACAACTACCGTACTTTTCAATCATTTCTACACAACTACCAACACAACTAACCTATATATTTCAACTTTATCCTATTTATTCATCATCATTATCCCTATCATATCACATCATTTGAAAACTTCTCATCTCTATAACTTTTCATCAAAAGTTTTATCCATTCCCAAACACACCCTAAGTTTCCCTTATATCATTTAATTTCTGTTTTTTGTTGTCATAATTTTGTTTTTCTGTTGATGCTCTATTTTCATTTTTTCTTAAACTGAACTCTCCCTGCGAAATTATCACTTGTAAGAATTTAAGTCTTTAAGTTATCTGCTATACAACCCGTTAACAACCCGTCAACCTATTTATTAAACGGATTAGAGTTAAAGCTTTTTAAATACGTTAATAAGCGGATTAGAGTTGTGATATTTTAAATAATTTAATATTATGATCAAGCTCCAACTCATTCAACCCATCAAACCCAATCCGTCAACACCTCGCCCACTAGTATAATCCTTCGAACCCAATCCATTAACACCCAGTCCACTAGATGAAAGCCATAGTCGCCTTACGCACATTTTCGTCATACCCTTGAAGGCTTCATTTTTTTTTCTTTTTTCCTTCCTGGTTTGCACTCGAAGCCTTCGTTTTGGCCGCACGTTATAGGTGAAGAAGCCCGGTTCTATTGCTTAGGTCCGTTTGGGAAGACAGGGGGTCTTATTGAGTTATTGGTCGTATCATAACCGGCGGCCGAATAATCCCTTTAAAATGGAATGGAATGTAATACATAAGATCCGGGAAGGGTGAGAACAGATAAAAGTTATATGCGAAAAGATATTAAAAAATAAATGAAATATAATAATAATGAATGCAAAAATTCGAATATTTAGATAATTAATGCCTTCGACTTTGTCATTTTCACTTATTTCATTCCTTTCGTCATTGTTAAACATTTTAATTTTTGAACTTTTAATATTTTATTTTTAAAAATGGAAAAATTACTTTTATACCTATAGCATTTGAACACAATTCTATTATCTCAAAATGTTTCAAATATTACTTTTATATCTTATAATGTTTTATCTTAAATTCTTATTATACATATGTTTTCAAAACAAATGTTAACTACTCTATTAAAAAGACTATTTTTCCCATCTGTAATTTCTTAATGAAAAATATTCAACCCTAATATGATTCAATTAATGTTGTTAAATCCTTAATTTGTAATATTAAGTGATTCAAATATCATATTAAGGGTAAATTGTTTCAATTAGGAAAATTTTTGTAACGCCCCAGGCCTAACAGTAAGGTTGTAACGCCCTAGGCCTAACAGTAAGGTATTGTCCGCTTTGGGCCTCGGCCCGCACGGTTTTGCCCTTTTGGGTTCACGCGCATCCCGTCTTTTCCCAAAAGGCGCCTCACTAAGGTACCTGGCAGTCTCCACTTATAACCCAGGCTCCCCCCCTCATCCTAACCGATGTGGGATATCACATTCACCCCCTCTTGGGGCTCCAGCGTCCCCGCTGGACACCATCGGCAGGAGGTCGGGAGTCGGCTCTGATACCATTTGTAACGCCCCAGGCCTAACAGTAAGGTATTGTCCGCTTTGGGCCTCGGCCCGCACGGTTTTGCCCCTTTGGGTTCACGAGCATCCCGTCCTTCCCCAAAAAGCGCCTCACTGAGGTACCTGGCGGCCTCCACTTATAACTCAGGCTCCCCCCCTCATCATAACCGATGTGGGATATCACATTCACCCCCTCTCGGGGCTCCAGCGTCCCCGCTGGACACCATCGGCAGGAGGTCGGGAGTCGACTCTGATACCATTTGTAACGCCCCAGGCCTAACAGTAAGGTATTGTCCGCTTTGGGCCTCGGCCCGCACGGTTTTGCCCCTCTGGGTTCACGAGCATCCCGTCCTTCCCCAAAAGGCGCCTCACTGACGTACCTGGCGGCCTCCACTTATAACTCAGGCTCCCCCCTCATCCTAACCGATGTGGGATATCACATTCGCCCCCCCTTGGGGCTCCAGCGTCCCCGTTGGACACCATCGGCCGGAGGTCGGGAGTCGGCTCTGATACCATTTGTAACGCCCCAGGCCTAACAATAAGGTATTGTCCGCTTTGGGCCTCGGCCCACACGGTTTTGCCCTTTTGGGTTCACACGCATCCCGTCTTTCCCCAAAAGGCGCCTCACTAAGGTACCTGGCAGCCTCCACTTATAACCCAGGCTCCCCTCCTCATCCTAACCGATGTGGGATATCACAATTTTGAAGGAGTAAAATCGTGTTTTTAATAAGGTAATTAACGGTTGTTTTGCCTGTATATATATGTTTGGAATTAATAATAAAATATTATGAGTATAAGAAGAATTTTTGAAATATTGTGGGTATATTAAGAATTAAAGGCAAATCTTGCAAGTAAAAGATGAATTTTTCCTTGAAAATAAAGAATAATTATAAATATATATGCCATATATCTATGACCTTTTTTAAAAGTTTTGAAGACTCATGAAATTTAGTTAACTGCGTGGGGACACTTTGTTAAAAACCTTTTTATTGATTTGTAGGTCTCACTTAGATAGGTTCGTGAGAACTTCCAAAAAATTTTACTTAAAGAATCTGAAAAACCGATATGCATAAGCCCAAACGTATGTAAACAATAAGACCTAAAAATGAGTAAACTTTTTTAAAAATATATTTGGGTCCCCCGTCCCGTTGATTGCACGGCTACCCTATCAATCTCTACATAAAAAAAAAATAGAAAATGAAAATTTGTTAAATTCATAGAGGGGTGAAGTGTGTGGGATTCACTTCTATAAAAAAAAATTAAAATAAAAAGGGTTTTTCTTTCACCCATAGATTGCGTGATACAGTAGAGGCCATATAGGATGGCGCTCCTTGGGAAGTAAAACAAAAGTGAAAATAAAAAAAATTAAATATGAGATAATTATGTAATATGATAAGGGTAGTGATTAGAAGCACAAGAAAAATGTAAAAATAATTGAAATAGAAAGACAATAATAAAAAATAGAGTTGTTAAGGAGTAGAAAAAAGTATAATTTTTATTACTTTTATACATTACATAAAAAAAACTTATTTTAAAAATCTAATTTGGTTGGAATTGTTTCCACCTACAAACTTAGCTATCAAGGTCCTAGGTGCCATTGGCTTCATTAGGTAATTATGGATGAGGTGGACCTCGAAATCAAACCACCCAACATATTTAGAATTATTTATTTAACTAAAAAGTAAAGTTTCATCAAAGTAAGGATTCCATTCCAATAATATATAAAAATAATGTAATAAAATAATTTAATTTATATCATCTCGCTACAACATTGATTACAATCGGAACGATTTCAAAGCGTTGGACTTTGAGTACATGCCAAACGGAAGCTTGGAAGATTGGTTGCACCTAAAAGAAGGCCAAACCCGGAGCTTCAGCCTTATCCAGAGGTTGAATATAGCCATTGATGTGGCATCTGCATTGGAATATCTTCACCATGATTGCCCGATGTCCGTTTCCGATTGCGACCTCAAGCCAAGTAATGTTCTTGAAAATGATAAGGTTGCGCACGTTAGTGATTTTGCCACTGCCAGGTTTCTCTCTGAAGCTGCTGATAGTCGAGCTAACAAGAATAGTAGCTCCTTTGCAGTCAAGGAATCCATTGGTTATGTTGCTCCAGGTAGTTTTGATACATTCTTTTCTTTTGAATTAACCCGTCTTTTTCTTTCTTTTTTCGTTGATCCTATGAAAAAGTTTTGTTTATGTTGTAAATTACAAATTTTTAAACATATAAAAATCACACGAATTTGCCATTGACATACAATAACAACGGAAGAAAACCATTTAGGGTCCATTTTCTAACGAGAACAAAATGAGAGAAAATTATAGAAAATATTTTGTAAAAAATGAGAGAATGATGTGACGTAATGGGGATTATTTGCATTTTGGTCCTTCTAACTATATGTATTTGTGTTTTAATCCATAAGTTTCACATATTTGCTTTTCAAACCCTTTAAAGTTTGTTATCTTTGCATTTTAGTCTTTGTCGTTAACTACATATATGAGTTATCTCATCCTCATGAGTTGACTCCTGAGCATGAGTCGATTAACATTGCCGTTAACCGCATATATGAGTCAATTCATGCTCATACATCGACTCATGAACATGAGTCAACTCAGTAGGTTTTCTGACATGCATTAATTGTAGCAGGGGTGCAACTCGGGCTCCTGAAACTCGGGTTCACCTCAACCCTAACCCTAACCCTATTTGTAAAACTTTAACCCTAACCCTAACCCTAACCCTATTTGTAAACCTCAACCCTAACCCTATTTTGGAAATTCGGGCTCGGGTTGAGTTTCGGGTTGATGTCTTCTATTAATATGTCTTTGTTACTTATCTTATATATAATTTTTTATCACAAATCTATTATATAAAAAAGTTTAAAAACAATTTATTGTATGAAATTAAGAAAAATTCAAATACCGCTTAAGAGTAGAAAGAAAAAAACCTGTTTTGAGCATTCTTTTTGTATCAAGTAGAATATGGATTATGTGTAAACGTTGTCAATAAAATTGTATTATTAATCATTAATTGTATTTTTTTACTCCTCTATTGTTTTAAGCTTATTTTACAACTATAATTTTAAAGTTCTCATAAATTTTTCCGTTGGAAAAAAAGATCTCAAAAAAATTTAATATTTAGTATCACAGGATTTCATTGGTCAAAAAGCTTCAGTAAAAAAGGCGTGAAGAGTAATTTAAAAAAAAAAAAACTGTTGGACCTGTATCGTAATGTAAATTGGGAATATGTATTTTGTTGAAATCACTTAAGACGTTAGATTGTCTCGGCGATGAGCTTTCTTTGCCTGCCATGCCATACTCCTGCTGTCCATCATCCATCCATGAGTAATATGTTATTATTATAATATAAATTATATATTTTATATAAATGCAAATTCGGGTTCGGGCTTGCCTGAACTCGAAACCGAGACATATTTGAATTCGGGTTCGGGCTCGGGCTCAAAAATGGGTTCGGGCTAAAAATCTAAGAGTTTCAACACTGCATTTTTTCGGGTTCGGCGGGCCGGGTTCTGGCCGAACCCGGCCCAAGTTGCACCCCTAAATTGTAGGGACTAAAATGCAAAGAGAGCAAACTTACATGATTTAAAAAATAAATACATGAAACTTGTGGATTAAAAAGCAAATTTACATATCTAGAGGGACTAAAATGCAAAGAGAGCAAACTTACATGATTTAAAAAATAAATACGTGAAACTTGTGGATTAAAAAGCAAATTCACACATTTAGAGGGACTAAAATGCAAAAAATTTCAATGTAATAGGGATAATTATTAAGAGTAAAAAGAATAGGAATAAAATAAATAATATAGTTGTATAAAAATGTGAAATAATGAAGATTGTAACTATAAATAGTAATGGGTGAAAGTATGATCATTAGGAAGTTGACGTATATGTTATAAAAAATTTTAGAGTAAGAGAGTACTCTGATATGATATAATAAGTATAATGGTTAGAATTAAAGAAAATAAAAATAGAACAGATAGAGTTGCATGTATGGATATAAAAAATTATTCAAATACAGATATAACAATAAAAAGTTTGATAATTACATGGTTAAAATGTAAAATCGTATTTAAAGGTTTGTAAGAAGGATCGTTGACTTTTTTTTTTTTTTTTTTTACATCTCACTAAATAAACCCTAAATTACAAAAAAAAGGCGATGAAATTAGGGAAAATTTTTTCCCCTTTTGGCAAATGAACCCTAATCTTTTTTTTTTTTAGTGAGATTTATGAAGTATGAACACTTTCATGCAAGCCCATTTGTTTGTGTTAGTACGGTTTGTTCGGCAGAACTTCAGCAGCATTTTCTTTGTCAGACGATGACAACCAGAGCATTTTTTTTCTTTTTGAAATATGTTTTGCTGGTTAGAGTACGAATGCGATTTTGAAAATTAGACAGGAAAAATCTGTTAATATTAACAGACTTCAGGACATAGATGCAAATTACCCTGGGACCTGGACAACTGCAATTATGTCGTGGACTTATCAACTAACAGCTTTCTAGTTTTTCACCTTTGCTTGCCAACTCCTCAGACTTTGTTAGATTGGAATATTTGTGTTGGTTCATGAAATTCCTTTTAATTAACTCCTGTTAGTTATTTTTTTTCCATATACCTTTCGTACTTGTTTGAAGTGATAGAAAAATGATCTGAATTGTAGAATATGGCACGGGCGGCAACGTATCTACGTTGGGCGACGTTTACAGCTACGGAATTCTTTTGTTGGAGATGTTCACCGGAAAAAGGCCAACAGGCGACATGTTCAAAGACAACCTAAGCATTCATGAATTCGTGAAGATGGCATGGCTTGGTGGTCGAGTGCTAGAAATCGCAGACCTGGAGGATGTACAACGGCAGCCGAAAGTAACACTGGCAAAGGCAGAGGCAGCCGCAGCCGCAGCCGCAGAAGAAGAAATGCCACTCAGCTATTTCGACGATGAGAGTCGAGAGGAAAACAGTAAAATATCCGAGTGTCTGCGTTCAGTTTTTGGAGTTGGAGTGGCATGTTCCGCACGACGGCCAGGAGAAAGGATACAGCTCAAAGATGCAATCAGTACAATACACGACGCAAGGGATGCATTTCTTTGGGTTGGAATTCAAAGGAGAAGATGAAAAAAAGGTAATGATCCTTGTTTCTTCAATTTTAAAATATTCTTAAAAATCCAGGTAATTTAAATTGTTCATTCATGTGTACTTAATTATTTATGATTCCTAGGAATATTGTCTCCTGCAAATATGTGCATAGATATTATCTGTCGAGAAAAAATTGAAAAGGATAATTGACTTTGTTGTAAGTAAGCTCCCAAGTGAAACAATTAAAAAAAACATAACTTGGGTTAATTTTCACAAAGGTAAAAACTTGCATTTACTTTAAATAATATATGATTTTTTAGTTGTACAAGTGCTAAAATTTCATTTATATACAATTTTTTTTCCTATAAAATCATAATTAGATATGGACATATTCATCATTTCATAAAAAACTAATAATTCTTTTTAATAGATCCTTTTTTTTTTTTTGATTTTGCCAGAGCAACACCCGCTCAATGGCAACTGCGGACGGGATTCGAATCCCGGTGGGTGGACACGAAGCCCCCATGCGAAACCAACCGCCCTATGGGCAGGTTCGCTTTTTAATAGATCCTTAACAACATAAGTATAAATGGAATTTTAGACAAAATATGTAAATATATTTAAATTTTTTTAGAAATTCATGGGTATAAGTGGAATTATAAATAAATTCATTAGTATATGAAAAAAATTTCCTATATTTTTTAAATTAAAATTATTTTTGATAGCATGATGAAATAAGATGTATTAAACATGATCATACTTTAGATTTTAAAAATATATTTTAAATAGAAAAGTAAAGATGAGTATGGAGCCCCTGGCCAACTTCAATACAACTAGATATACTAATTTACTTTGGTATTTATGTTTAATTTAGGCTCGTCTTGATGATTTTTGTCAAATTCAATCAATTGTTATATTGTTATATTTAGCACTGTTTAATTTGCTTAAATACTAAAAATGGTATAAAATGGAGTTATTTGTTGGCAACATTTTTAAAAATATATTCGATATGTATAAATTTAAAAAATACTTTGATTAGTGTGCTTAAGTTTTAGAGTGTTATAAAATCTTATAAAATCATTAATCTAGGTAAGTTAAATATTTTAGATGTTTGAAATATTGAATTTGGGATCTTATCGGTTTTTTGTAATAAATAAACAATTTTTAATGATTTGAAAGTCACTCTTAAGTAATTGTTAATTTTGAAAATGACGCAGGTTATAGATTTGAATAATTTTTAGCATCTATAAAACAAATACTGCTGAGTACAATGAGTGAATTGGATATAATAAAATCAATAAGATGGACTCAGATTGGTGCACATATATAAGATTGATGTAGGTACTAATTATACTGAGTTCGGTGAGTGAATTAGATTTAGTAAAATCAATAAGATGGGACTCAAATTGGTGCAAATATATAAAATTGATGTAGGTACTAATTAAACAGCTAATGTTGGCTGCAATTTCTCGAGGCTTAGCTGGCGTTGCCTTGAAAAGACATGCATATATGCTGTTGATTTGCACGTTGCGGTTGTATTCCATTCAAAATTCAGTTTTAGCAACCATAATAATAAAAAAAAAAAGTATTATTTTTGTTGAATATAATAATTATAGGCGACCAAATGCTGTTTTCATCTAAAAATGGGTAATTTGCAACTGTACCCAATTAGTTTAATCAAAATTGCAAATATACCACGTAGTTCCAAAATTGCAAATAATCCCATGCCATTACAACGTCATTACTATATCATCACGGCAGGGGTGTAATTTGAAATTATGGTTAAACTACATGGGGGTTATTTGCAAAAATTAAATATTCTACTTAATTTTTGAAATTATAAATACACCCACATAGTTTGTATACTCTTGTAAATATACCCATATCATGTCGATGTTATAACAGCATGAGGTTTATTTGCAATCATAGTTAAACTATATGATATTTATTTATAAATTTTGAAACTATGTGGGTATATTTGCAATTTTAATCAAATTAAGTGAGTATATTTGCAAATTATCCAATAATTATCAGCAATAAAAATTTGATTGTCTATAATTAAAAATTATTGAGTTGTTTAATTGTTTAAGTGCATGCATATATTTCTGTATTTACAATGCGTTCTTTTGTTTTATCACCCGACACATGACGAAGCAAATTTGCAATTAATTTTATTTAAAAAGCTTTTGCAATGAAATTTTATCTTTGTGCAACAAAAGCTTTGGCTGCCAAACTCAAATTTCTTGGAGTGATTTTGTAAGAACCAACTAGGTTAAGGGTTGAGGGATCAAAGCCTGATCGATTTTAATACCTATGGCTCGAATTCTCAGCCGGACGAACAAATTGCCCACTGTTAAAAACCACCCCTTCAAACGCACGGGACGGCCTTATGGGGCTAATCATTGTGGAAAAGTGGCAAAAAAAAAAAAAAAAATTTAGAAAAAATTTCGGCAATCTTAACTACCGAACTACACTACTTTTCCATTTTTATCTTTATAATTCGATTATTTTTACATAATTACTATAATTTTTCACACTAAATTTATCCTGTTATATCGTATTAATTTTACACTTTTGAAAAATATTTCTTTATTCACTTTCCCGCTCCTCCCTGCACACATTAACAAATTATTGCCACTGGTGGTGGGGATGGGTCACAAGGTTTATTGATAGTTGTACTTGTTTTAGGCATAAATCTTTTAATAAAAAAAACTTTTTATGGCGCGTGTTAAAAAGTGATAAAAATTTTGATAAAAATTTTTTGGTGTAAACTTTTTGAAATAAGAGAAAAATAATGTAATATGATATGGATAATGATAATGAGTAAAAAAAATAAAGTTAAAATAGATACATAAGTCGTATGGTTAGTTATGTATAAATGATTGAAAAATAGAAAAAAGTAATTAAAAATAAGATAATTATGAAAAGTAAAAAGTTTTAATTTAAAATATTTTGGATGTAAACAAACACTCCCTTAATCTAAAATTTTCAGTCTTTAAAACTACCCCAATTTTAAATTTTTTCACATTTTTCTATACAGTGCCTCACTTTTCAATCATTTGTAACACAACTACCATATAATTAATACATGAATTTATTCTCTTTAGTCTTCATCATTAACCTTATTATGTTATATCACTTTTTTCCATTTTCAAAACTTTTACCCTAAAAATTTTTTATTTAAATTATCGTTTACTAAACACACCCACACCTTTTACATATAGCATTTGCCTCTTGACTGCAAAAGGAATTTCATACTTAGATTTGACGAAAGATTCCACCATAAGAAGTAATTGGTGTAGTTGTGCATTAGTATAATTTCATTGACTAAGTAAATAATTATTGTACAAAAGCTAATTATTAATATTAAGAGTTTCCCACCACCAGTTTAATGTAACTCCAGCGGTACACTTAAATGTAGGTTTGGGGTTCGATTTCTCCCATTAGTAGGAATGAAAAAAATTGTCCCCGGCTTGGAAGTATTTATAACTACTCTCTTGAGAATAAAGGTATTTTATAAGGGTGTGTTTGGTAATAAGTGAAAGTTGTCAAGTTAAAACTTTTCAATCTAAAACTTTTCACTCTCTACAATTACTCTATTTTTTAATAATTTATTTACATTTTTTTATACAACTACCCTACTTTTCAATCATTTCTACACAACTACCAACACAACTAACCTATCTATTTTAACTTTATCCTATTTGTTCCTTATCATTACCCCTATCATATCACATTATTTGACAACTTTTACTCTCTACAACTTTTCATTAAAAGTTTTATTCATCCACAAACACACCCCAAATGTCCCTAAATTATGAGGGTTGTAAATGTGTCTAATTTGTAACATCAAGATGGCACGATATATGTAATTATCTATCAAAAAATATTTAGACTTAATATCTTTTTCAACAAAAGAACTAATCCAAAACTATGTTATAAAATGTTGATTTTCTTATATGCTTGAAGATGCATAATTTTTTTTTGTCTTCACAAATAATTACAAAATAAGTTAAAAGATAGTTACATGAACCTTCATTGAATTTAACATTTTGCTTTTTCTTAAGAATATATTATTATTATTTTTGAAATCTATTCTATCCATTGTATTTAATATTTTATTTTGCTAAATATATACTAATTAGGTCGCACTTTTGGTTATTTTGATGTTGGGAAATTTCAAAATTGATAAAACAAAAAAGTTTATAAAGACCTCGAAAACTAAATAAGTTAATAAAAACATAGTTTATAGGGTGCTTCAAAAAAAATTCAAGACACTTGAATAGAATGAGTATCTTCGTTCCTAAAAAAGTTTTTTTTTTTTTTTTTCATTGCCAACACAATTTTTTCGGACACTTGAATAGAATGTGTATGTTCATTCCTACACACTTCTGTTGTATAGAATTTTTTTTCTTTTTTCCGACATGTCTTTTTTCTCAGACTGGTATTTGGACGTGAAATTTCCCTACACAGGCAACTAAGCAGGTGACATCCCGGGGAGCTCGCTGATCATGTTCATGCGAACGTTGATCCGGAAGACTCGTCCATTTGCTACAATGTGCTGCATCATGTCCAACACGTGTCTTGGTGCAAAGGATCTCTCTCTGGGCAGCTACGAGCTCTATCAGCTTAAATAAGCGTGGTGGCAAACCAGGACGGTGGGGGCAGCTACGAGCTCTATCAGCTTAAGTAAGCGTGGAGGCAAACCAGGAGGGTGAATCATCCCTGATCTAGAAATTTCTTTCCAGGTTTTCAGTGAACTGCCGTATTTGTTTAAAAAATACATAATTATGTGTATGACTTATTAAAAAATGTTTAAATCCATCCACATAGACAACAAAATGTTATAATAATGATCATTCATTACAAAATAAAAATATTTTAAACAGTTTAGATGTTGTATTAACTGCTCTAAACTTAATAATAAATCAAATCATTTTCTTATGTTAGTTTACGCATTTATCGAAAGAAAGTCATGCAAATTTTTCATTTAGATGAAATTTAATTTTTTTAGTTAAATAAATTATTTTAAATGCAGTATGTCGAGTGGATCTCACATCATCATTACGGTGGGCCATTTTTGACCCGTTCAAATAGTTCCACAAAAGTGGAACCAATATTAATTTTATTTAAAAATAGATTTAAGCGGGACACAAGATAAATGTACTTTTATTTGTACTTAGAGTTAATATAAATTTGTTAAAAATTCTCATATGATGCATGCCTGTCCCACACAAATTTCTGATTAAAATCATTTTTACGCTTTACTATTAAACAAAGAGTAAGAAATAAAATAGATGACGGAATAGGTCCCATTGAATGGTGAAAACAACCGGTTCCACATTTCTCTCATCGTCGAAGCAGTTCTGAGTGAACATTGCCCCCTAGTAATTACATATATCCGTGCAACAATGTACGTGTAGAAAAAAAATACATTTTAATATATCGAAGATCATTACAAGTATACACTCATGGCTAACGCTACATACCATAATTGAAACGGTAAATACCAAAAAAAAAATAAAAAAAAACTAACTGGTCAAGGTCTTCGGAAGATAACTTACATCTCCGGGAATTTTAGGAGAACTTACGAAAACATTTATAATATCGATTTGGAAAGTTGATGGATTTAAATATTGAGTAATAATCTTTTCAAATCAATTTAAAATTCCGCAATTTCAGACTGATCTAAAAACATATTTTCTATTTTTAAAATTTTTTTTAAACATATTAATCTAGTTATGTTTAATCTGTAAACCAAGTTTTACTAATTTTGAAAATACATTTATTTTTTATTTTTAAATATAAAAGTATTTAAGCTATTTTAAAAATATATATTTTTGGACCAGTCTAAAATCTGATAATTTTAAACTAGTCCGAAATGATCAGTCAGCTTAAATATTAAGCATTCATAGGAAAGCTTTGGAAGCTAGAATTGCTGAAGGAAATAAAAATTCTATTTAATTTTTTCCTACTAAAGCAAGTAAATTATATTTGGAATTGATTTTTGTTCTAATAATTATGTATCTTGTCACGTAATTAACTTCCACATAATTATTGTACAGAAATAAGTTTTATATATTATAAGTTATGATCTTCTTTGTTATGGATTTTTAGATGATATGATTAATTTTATATTCATAAGATATTTTTGTAAGGATGTAAAATTTATGTGGAGACATTATATTTAAGATATTTTATCATTGATATGGTTTTGTTTATGCATTTTATTTTGCGATTAAATGCATACAAAATTTTTACCAAACAATTAGTAGTGAATTTAAAAAAACTGCATGTACTAGAATCATGAATATATATACGTACGCTAGATGAATTTTTATAAGTTACGTAATTCATCCAATGCCATTATTCCATGAAGATTTGTCCTTTTTGCATGGGATTTTTAAAATCAACAACAAAGCTATCATTGCTATGAGTTTTGGTCGCATGAAATAAAAAAAGAGAAACGTCCATAAGGTAGTACTTCTGTGCTATTTTATTATTTAGATACACAATAGACGTAAATACTTGGAAAGAAGTACTAACTATTTTATTGCTTTTGGTATTTGAGTGTGATTCGGGCTTTTATAAAAAGACCCATTTAGGAAATTTTACAGAAAAGGACTATTTATGATATTAATTGCAGAACCCCTGTCAATAAATTGCACTCCAATCACCGTACCTTTTTGCCTGTGTTAGTGATTGGACTGGACCTAGTGTCGGAGAAAACCCCGTGAAGAGAGATGAGATAAGTAGACCTAGAGATGACGTGGCAATTATTAGTCCTCTATTTCATTTTATTGCAATTTAGGGATTTTGATTTTGATTTGGATAATTAAATAATCAAGTTTTGATTTTTTGTACTCATTGGAAGGATTCGATTTTGCATTTGAGGCCAAATTCATAAGTTATTAAAGTAAATTATTTTTATCATTTTTTGATAAGTATTATTTTTATCATTTAATTAAGATATAATTGGGTCATTTTCCATTTTCGAATAAATTTTTCTACTTGTCTGTCATGTTAAAATTAACTCATTATTTTTATGGATATACCAAATCAAGAAGAACACTAGAGATTGGATTGACTGAAGATTTTCAAAAATAATTATTTTATATTTTAAAATTATTTAAAGATATGTATTGAAAACAGTTGATTGTATTTTATTTTACTGTATGTTAAACATAATAATGGGAACACGACTAGTGGATGTTGAATTTTAATTAAATTTATTATTTTTAATAATTAAAGAGTCATAAATGTATGATTAATCTTTAAAATTTAAATTAAATATATGACCCACTATTACTTTTCTAGATCAGTGTATTACAATAATGCTAAAAACACACGTCAAAATTTGGAGCTGCTATATGCACCTGAATCATCCGTAGCTCTAGCAGGGTACCCCCGGCGTCTATTATACATACGACTTCAGTTCTTCATATGTAAATTCAAAAAAAAAAAAAGATTCAAATGTATCGACACTGCATACATACACCTTGGTATAATGCATGTAGCAAACCTTCACCTCTCATTTGTGACACTCAACAGGCAATCCCTTATCACATGCATTTGAGAAACAACATCATTCATCTCCATTCGTTCTTTTGGAGATTCTGCAGAACACGCTATGCCAATTCTAGCCATTGAACCCAAGCAATCTCCCACCTTATTTCTAAAATTCATTCTGCTTTTATCGGATTGAGAAGCTTCAACGCCTTCTAAGAGTAGCTGTGGATCTGCAATCGCCATCACCCGATCAGGCAAAGTGGATTTCACCAAATGGTGAAGGTTTAAACCCTCCTCAAACATATCATCCGTTGGTTCCTTTCCTGTGATCATTTCCAGTAGAAGAATTCCATAGCTGTAAACATCGCCTCTTGGTGATGCAGTGCCTCCCATTGCATATTCTGTATTTCATATTTGATAGCCAAAAAATCATTTAGAGCTAGCTGAAAACAGATACATATGTAACATTCCTATCTGAAGAAGTAAATCAATAGAAAGAAATTAAAGAGATAAAATTGTTACCTGGAGCGACATACCCAATAGTGCCTTTCATCCCAATGGAGTTATTGTTGCCAACAGCAGATGCAAATTTAGCAAGACCAAAATCACCTACTCCGGCTACCATGTCGGCATCAAGAAGAACATTGCTTGGTTTTAGATCGCGATGAATAATTGGGGGTTGGCAATGGTGATGCAGATAGTCCAATGCAGAAGCCACATCAATAGCTATGTTTAGCCTTTGAATTAGATTCAAGCTGCACCCATAGCCATTTCCATCTTCATGCAGCCACTTGCGTAGATTTCCATTGGGCATGTACTCAAAAATCAATGCTTTGAAATCATTGCCTTCAAAATCAACGCTTGAGCAACAGGTGAGTACTTTGACAAGATTTCGATGTCTTATGTTTCGCAAAGCTTCACATTCAGCCACAAAGCTTTCGAATGCTCCTTCTTGTAGAAGGTTTATAACCTTCACAGCTACATCACTATCCACTCTGCTCATAAACCCTTTATAAACATAACCGTGGCTGCCAGTTCCAATCAAATTGGCAGAAGAGAACCCATTAGTTACTCTCAAGAGCTCTGCATACGACACATCCTTGAATGGATGCTCCAAGTTAGGAGAGGTAGAAGAAGAAATCCTTCTTGAATTTATCAGCCAGAGCAGAGAGAATAAAAGGAAAGATAATGCAACAACTCCTGGAATAACAACAGCTATGATAATTTTTACTTTCGTAGCATGAGAAATCCCAGATGTGCTAGGTGCTCTCTGTATGCAGGCAGGCAAGTGAAATTCTCGAATACCACCACAAAGCCTACTATTTCCAAGGACTGAAACTGCGGTAGTATTCCTAAAGATCCCTTTTCTTGGTAGTTCACCTTCGAAATTATTGAAGGATAAATTCAGCTGCCTTAGAAGGAGAGTTCCCAGGAACTCTGGAATGTTCCCAGACATGTTGTTTCCAGAGAGATCCAGGAAACTCAGGCCACGCAAAGAACTAATAGTCGAAGGAATTGATCCCTGAAAGAAGTTGTCATTCAGTGAGAGAATCTCTAGGCTGAGACAATCACCTATGGAAGCAGGAATTTCACCTGACAAGTTGTTATTTGAGACATCCAGACCTCCGAGAGCTTTCAAGTTGCCCACTTCAAGAGGGAGATTCCCAGAGAAGTGGTTGTTTTGAACCAATAGATCAATCAAAGAGGGCAAACTGAATAGTTGTTCTGGCAAGGTTCCCACAAGGTTATTACTGTGCAGGTACAAGAACTGCAGCCGAATGCAATTTCCAAGACATGAAGGTATCGACCCTTCCAGATCGCTTTCAAATAGAACAAGAAGATACAGCCGTGTCATGTTGCACATGGAGGCTGGAATTTCACCTGATAATGGATTTCCCGTGAAATACAGCTCGGCTACGTTGCTAAGCTTCCCAATACCTACTGGAATAGCACCAGTTAGAAGGTTGCGCCCCATATCCAATACTGCTAAGCCAGCCAGGTTATTAATCCCAGAAGGTATTCTCCCAGATATTTTGTTATCTCGCATTTGCAGCCATTGCAGTTGGGCTGACAGATTACCGATGGACTCCGGCAATATCCCACTAAGATTGTTCTGATTCATGTTCAGAACATTCAGCGCGCTGCAATTTGTCAAGGAATCAAGAAAACCCATGTCCTGCCCATTCCCACTGCTTCCAAGCTGGTTGTTAGCGAAGGTCAGGCGTTTGAGGGATCCAAGCCTTCCAAGATTCGTTGGTACAGATCCTGTGAAAAGGTTGTAGTCGAGGACAACAACTTCAAGGTCAGTAGCGTTGGACAACGAAACCGGAATTGTTCCTGTGAATTGGTTGATTGCCAAGCCAAGCCATTGGAGATTGGGGAGCTTGAGGCCCAAGTCAGACGGGAGTTGCCCACTGAATCCGTTGATTATCACCTCGAAGTGTTGGAGAGAGGAGATGTTGTAGAGAGGAGGAGGAATTGTACCCGAAAGCGCATTTGTGGCAACGGCAAACCAAACTAGGCTCCGTAGCTTACCCACCTCAGCCGGAATGCTTCCCACCAATCCATTGACTGATAAATGAAGATAAGAGAGGGATGAGAGGTTTCCCAGCGAGGGCGGTATTCTTCCCGTCAGGTTGTTGTAGCCGAGTATCAGCCAGGTAAGCTTTGAAAGAGACCCGAGCTCTGGTGGGATGGTGCTGATCAGCGTGTTCTGGCTGAGACGAATCTCCGTCAGCTCCGAGCATCGGGTGAGATTGGCTGGAATTTCTCCGCTCAAGGTGTTGTTGCCGAGGAAGAGATACTGCAGGCGGCGTAGGCGGCCGATTCCTGGGGGAATTGCACCGCTGAGCATGTTGTTTGAGAGATCGATGCGGCGTAAGAAGGTGAGGTTTGCTATGTGAGGGGGTATGACGCCGGCCAGGCTGTGGTCCGCGAGGTCGAGAGCGGTGACTCGCTGACGATGAAGGCGGCTGCATGTAACGCCTTGCCACCGGCAGAAGTGGATGGTCTCGTTCCATAAGCTCAAGGAATGGAGAGGATCGGTTATCTCGGCCTTGAAGCGGAGTAGTACGTCTCGATCGGTTTCGTTGGAGGAGGCGGCAGCTGCAGACTCAAGGTGAAGGAAGGGCTTGGAGGAGAGAGAGGTGACAAAGAAGAGAAGCAACCGGCAACATGGTAAAAGGCTGATCAGCGGGGGATCCATTTGTGGGGAATCCGATCAAGCTCTTAGCTACCTAGCTTGCTAATGTTGAAGGGATCCAAACACAGCCTCGCAAACGACTCTCCCCCGGTCGACGTTACGGGCGGGCCATAAGATGTAATTTGCATATATATAATTATATAGAGAGAGCTTTTCCGGTGCAGTGACTACAGTGGCCTCAAAATGGAGCCCACATGATCATGAAATCATGATCTACTCCACCCATTGTATTTAGAATAATATATTCTACTACCATACCAATTTTCATCCAAATCAGATATGTATGTGGGCCCCATCTGAAAATGGTACAAATCCAACGTAATAAAATAGTTTGATGTAAATAACAACTTTAAAGTATCTGATTGGGATGAAAATTGGTATGATAATAGAATACATTATTCTAAATACAATGGGTGGAGTAGATCATGATTTCATGATCATGTGGACCCCATTTTGGGGCCACTGCACCGCTGTTCCCGCTGCACTGGAACAGCATCCATATATACATATGTATATATATATGGGAACCGATCCTGTGCAGTCCGCTGTAAAATGGACCCCACACATTTAGATTGTAATGAAACTTTATACACTCATTTATCCATATATAAATCATACTTTAGACGGTTTAGATGTTGAAAAAACCACTTTAAACTTGATATTTACATTAAATTATTTTATTACGTTGATTTTGCACTATTTTAAGATGGAGACTACACACATGTTGGATTTGGATGAAAATTGGTATGGTAATAAAGTGAACAATTATAAATATAATGGGTGGGGTGGATTTATGGGAAATGATCAGGTGGGGCCCACAGTGCATGGACTGCACGGTACAGTCGCATGCACTGGATCATTTCCCTATATATATATAGGGCTGTTCCGGTGCAGCATCACTGCACCGGAACAGCGGTGCAGTGGGCCCCAAATGGGCCCCACATGATCATGAAATCATGATCTACTCCACCCATTGTATTTAGAATAATGTATTCTATTACCATACGAATTTTCATCCCAATCAGATACTTTAAAGTTGTTATTTACATCAAATTATTTTATTACGTTGGATTTGTACCATTTTCAGATGGGGCCCATATACATATCTGATTGGGATGAAAATTAGTGTGGTAATAGAATACATTATTCTAAATACAATGGGTGGAGTAGATCATGATTTCATGATCATGTGGGGCCCATTTGGGGCCCACTGCACCGCTGTTCCGGTGCAGCATCACTGCACCGGAACATATATATATATATATATATATATATATATATATATATATACTCACGTAGTTTCACGAATTTCATATTACTCCCACATAATTTTATTGCATATTATCTTTACGCTGTCAACCCCATACAAAGTAGTTGCAAAGGGAAATCAAGTCATTATAATAGTAACGGTTGAATATTAAAAACCCACGTATAAAAATTAGGTCATCTCAGGGAGGGAAGTGCACCATAAGACAGATGTCACACTGAGCGAATGCTGACGACAAAGTGTTTGCGTTGTTGAAATTGGGACCCCGATTCAGTGCTCCCGGGAGCGTGCAGTGCTGCATGCTCCCGGGCGCATACATATATTTTTTTTTACTTTTTTTTGAAAATATTTTCATAAACATGTTAGCCCAAGTGTATTTAATCTGTGTGTAAATTTTTACCATTTTTGGATTATTTTAGGTATTTATTTTCAAAAATAAAAAATAAAAATCTAAAAATCTCCAAAAATGGTAAAAATTGATATATATGTTAAATATACTTTGGCTAACATTTTTATGAAAATATTTTCAAAAAAAAATAAAATAAATATATGTATGCGCCCGGGAGCATGCAGCACTGCACGCTCCCGGGAGCACTGAATCGGAGTCCGTTGAAATTGTGGGTTTGTTTTTTCCTAATATTTTTTTCTAAAGCTCTTTCCTTTCTACTCAATGGTGGGAAGGCAGGCTTTGCTTGAATGAGAATATGAGATCCTTCAGGGAACATTTCTTTGGAAGGATGCTAGACAGATACCTTTAGCCCGCGAGACGTCGTTGCTTTTCAGCAAAAATGATGATGATATCACTCCTTGTGCTAATTTTGATAATCAAATAAAAATCTAATTAGATTTCAGTACTATTTATTTTATCGTGTCACTGAAAGTAACTTCAACCATAGTCGGGTGACTTGCAGTTGGTTAAAGATATATGTGCAGGGCTTCCTTATTATATGAATAATTATGTAAAAATAATTGAAAAGTAGAATAATTATAATGAAAGATGTGAATAAATAATAAAAAGTTAGAATAATTATAGAGTGCGAAAAGTTTTAGATTGAAAAGTTTGACATTAAAACAAGCATATTCTTAATCTAAAACTTTTCACTCTCTACGATTATCTTATTTTTAATTATTTATCTACATTTTTTATAAAATTATCTTAATTTTTAATCATTTTCATACAATTATTCATATAATAACCTTTTTATTTATTCTTTATTTTCTTTAATCATTGTCCTATCATACCATCTTTTTTCTCTCATTTTAAAAATTTTAATACTAAAAACTTCTCTTTCAAAAGTTTGGTTGCTTTCTAAATATATTTCTGAATTTTTGAATGAAAATTTTTTATATAAAAATGATTAAATTAATAAAAATATGGTATAATATAATAAAAATAATAATGAAATACACCCATTAGGAACATTCCTTTCTAAATTTTTGTCAAAAATTTTACAACGTCACAGGCACACGCATAGACAGTAACAACATAAGAAAAGAAAAGAAAGCCATTTACAGCGAGATTTTTTGTGTATAGCAGACTGCTCACCATGTGGATGGGATATATGTTTGGCAATAGACATAAAATGTAAAGTTAAAATTTTTCAATCTAAAATTTTTCACTCTCCATAACTATCGTATTTTTTAATTATTTTTTCACATTTTCCTATACAACTACCCTACTTTTCAATTATTTCTACACAACTATCCACATAACTAACCTATCTATTTTAACTTTATCATCTTTACTACTAATCATTACCCCTATCATATCACATCATTTGACAACTTTTACTCTACAAAACTTTTCATCAAGGGTGCGTTTGGTTGGAGGTAAAACTTTTCGATGAAAACTTTTCAGAGTAGAGGTTGTCAAGTTGATAGAAAATGATGTGATATGATAGAGGTAATAATGAGGTGTAAAGAGAATAAAGTTAAAATAGATAGGATAGTTGTATGGGTATTTGTGTGGAAATGATTGAAAAGTATGGTTGTTTATATAGGAAAATATAAAAAAATAATTAAAAAATAAGGTAATTATGGAGAATGAAAAGTTTTTGATTGAAAAGTTTTCATTGACATGTTTTGTGTGTAACCAAACACATCCCAAAAGTTTTATTCATTACCAAACACACCCTAAATTGCTTTTGAAGCTTTTTTACAATTTTGTTCCACTGCAACACGGCTCCTTTTTCATCTCATTTAATATGCCATTGAGCATCATATACCAATCGTGGACGGTAAATATGCTTTGAATATTAATTAAGCGTGTGAATGCAATTTTGAAAATTATATAGGAATATCTGTAATATTGACAAACTTCAGGATATCGATGCAAACTACCAGAGGGGACAACCGCAATTATGAGGTGGGCCATCCGAGACAACGTCACTTGGGTCCTGTCCAGTGTCCACCTCGAAGGATGTTGTGGAGCCACCAAGAACCACATGCGCGCAGATGCAGTTTCTTTCACGACACTTCATGTAGACTCTAATTTGGCTACCTCCCTTTGTTCCATTGGGAAATTTGTGTTTCTTCTCGAAAGCCCTTTTAATTAATTCCTGTTATGTATCTGTTATTTCTCATATCTTTTGTGCTTTTTATTAAAATGGTAGAATATGGTACGGGGGCCAGCGTATCCAAGGCGGGCGACGTTTACAGCTACGGAATTCTTTTATTAGAGATGTTCACTGGAAAAAGGCCAACTGATGACATGTTCAAAGATAATATAAGCATCCATGAATTTGTAAAGATGGCGTGGCTTGAGAATCGAGTGATAGAGATCGCAGACCCAAAGCTGGAGGTTGTACAACGACTGCTGAAGAAAATAACACGGGCACCAGCAACAGCAGCAGAGGAAGAAATGCCACTTGACCATTTCGATTATAACCAGGAAGGAGAAGACAGCAAAATATCCGAGCGTTTGGGTTCAGTTCTTGGAGTTGGAGTGGCATGTTCCGCGCGACGGCCAAGAGAAAGGATGCAGCTCAAACATGCATTGAAGAAAATACATGACGCTAGGGATGCATTTCTTGAAGTTCGGGTTCATTGGAGATAATGACAATTAAGTAGATCTGTTATGCAGATGCAGTATATATATTCTCTTTTCAACAAGTTCTCTCTTTTCCTTGGCATACGACTTTGGTGGACTCACCCAAAAAATATATATAATATAAATTTGTTATTTATGGTATGTATAAGATCACTATTATATATATATAATTTTGTATATTTTAGTTGTTAATAATAAACTTCTATATTTTTATATTTTAATTTTTCTTTTTTACATGTATTTAGTTCACAAGAAGCTTCTACGAAATTTTTCTTCTATATAACCTCGTTCGTTTCAAATATTTTGGTGGTTGATAAACAATTTACTCAATCTATTGTATTTAGTATTATTTATAATAAGGTTAATTTCAAATATATCTACAACCTTTATCCCGAATTTCAAATATACTAATTAAGTATGAAATCTTTCAGATATTCTCACTAAGTAGACCCAGAATATCAGATATACTCTATTTCGTCACATTCCGTCACAGTTGTTGTGAAAGTCATCAACGGGGGTGTTGCAATGACGAATGTACCCTTTAAACTTAGGCCTGTTTTCAACCCTAAACTTTTGATAGAGAAAATTGGGAAAAAGTCTTGTCCATCAGCCACGATGCTTAAGCTCAACATTTCTTCTCATCTGTCTACAATCCCAATCACTTCCTTTTCAACATCTTCATTCAATCTTACTCCAACAATGACCTTCCCTCCTCTGCTATCATCCTCTACTGCCAACTACTTCGGACGCCCCACCTCTAGTTCAACAATTAATGCAAGATTTCGATGACGACATAAGACATCTAAGATTGTTGGATGCAGTCAGATTTTTTTTGTTTTGATGAGGGATGTGATGATAATTGATGCAACATGGATAACAAAAAATATAGCAAGGTGGTTTTTAATCGAAAATAGAGGCCAATACCAGGATTGCTAAGGAAAAAAAAGCCTTCTTTCTTTCTGATGGCGACGAAAAATGGGTAGGCAAAAAGGGCATTGGAAGAGACAAATGAGACTATACCAATGTAAAATGAAACAAAGGATGGTGGTTAAACAAAGGAGAAAGGCCGGATTTTTGTGGAATCAAAAATTCTGTAGTGGGAAGTGAAATAGAAGGCAACAACTACTACCTAGACTTTGGGGTGAAAATGGCCTCCTCTATGATGGTCGATAGTGGGTTTGGAATGTAGGGACGTTGATGAGGTGAGAGATCTTACTGCAAAGGATGGAGAGAACAAGATAGGGAGCTATGGAAAACATAGGGAGAGGGAATGGAGGACGATGCCCATTTGCCTTTGGTCTTTTCAAAGCATTAATAAGTGATTATGAGAAAAGAATGTCCACACTCTTGTTGGTATAATTCCAGTGTTTTGCAAAAGACGATGAATCGAGTATTTTTTCCTCAGCGATAGAAGCTCTCAATTTTCTTAATCAAACGTTTAGGGTTGAAAATGAGCCCCAAGTTTAAAGGGTACGTCCATCCTTTCCATGTCCCCATTAACGGCAGTCATTGTGTCTATGATGGAACGAGGTATATTTGATATTTTGGGTTTACCTAGTAGGTATATTTGAAAGATTTCATACTTAGTAAGTATATTTAAAATTATGAACAAAGGTTGTGGGAATATTTGAAATTTACCCTTTATAGTATCTTGAAAACTATTTCATATGTCTAGTAACACTTTGCATGGGCTCAATCTACTTATGTATAACATTAATATAATAAAATAATTTAATGTTAAATATCAATTTTAAAATTGTATTTTTAATATCTAAATCATTTAAAATATTATTTCTATGTAGATAAATGATTTTATAAAGTATTATTACATTCTAATATATATGTAAATGGATCTAAGTATTTTTCCTGATAAATATACCTACTTTTGAGTAAATATGACCAATGCATATATTTGATTTGGATAAAACTTGGTCTCCTAGATAAACATATAATGTTAAATATAATGAATGAATTTGATTTTCTATCAAGCATAAAAGCTTAAAATTTGAAAGGGTTATATGAATCCGCAATCAAAGCAAGCCCAGTTAGCTTATATATTAGACATAAATTTTGAACTTTTGTATCATTTTTTGTAAAATTTTAAAAATAAAGGTTCAACATTACATTTTTTTTGTGCAAGGAGTACAAGATGAGTAAAAATTTTGTATTTTTAAAATTTATAAAAGTATATACAAAAAATTAAAAATTAATAAATTTTTATATATGGACAATATACTTAGGCCAACATAAGAAAATGAAGAAAATAAAAGTATAAGAATATATAAAACAGTAATATACACAAGTTGTTAATATTATCCTTTATATAGAGAAATATCTGCTGGCTCTACCACCCGAATGGTCATTCAATCGTGGGTATGAAGATGATGAAATGAATTTAAAGTAGAAAAACAAAACGAAAACAGAAGATCAGCAACGGCAACCATTTATATGAAGAATCATAAATAACAAGTTAGCAACTCACTTGTACTTGTTTCGTATATTCAAGTGTTTGGTTTTAGTAATTGCGCGTGTTTGACTTATTGTGGGGTTTGGCTGGGCAAATGACACTAGTGCAGTAGCATGACAGAGAGAATGATGTCACATGGGGGGAATTTATGCCGTAAACTTTTTAACTATGCGTATTTTTATTTTAAACTCTAAAATTTATTTATTAGTATTTTAACTCAGTAAATTTTGACATTTGCATATTGAACCCACAGCCCTGACGACACCAAAAAACACCATGAACCCTCCATAATATCAAAAATACCCCTAGCAGTTCTATCTTGCGCAGCCCCATCATAATTTTATGAATTATATTAAAAAAACCTGAATGCATGTACACATAACACAATGCAGCAATGGAGTACCAGATTTCGTACTCCACCACCTCAAACCAAGCTTTCATGGCTGCCGAGAAGAGAAGAAAAACTCATAGCCATTTGTTTCTTTAAAAGCTAGCAAGATCAAGTGGAAAGCAACGTGTAGCAGGTAAGTTACGATGCGGTGCAACCTCTCCAAGTTCGGAGCGACGAACGATCGGAAAAATCTCAATAGCTGGCAACCTTTTTTTATCAGATCCGGCTATTATGCCATCCATTGGCATATCCAACCCATTGAATGGAAAGGTTGACAATCATTATTTTCCAGTAACCTATTGTAAAATCCATGCGGAGCAGCAACCACTTCCAATTAACTCCATTCATTCAACTTCAAATCTCTACTTGCCGACCCCTCCTCCCTCCAATCATGGCAGCTTAAGCCCAGCCTTAGCAGCCTCGCCAGCAACACCTGCAATGCTAACTGCTCTGTCACCGAAATCGACCTCATTAAGCAATGTCTGTCAGGCCCATTGCCCTTCGATTCCCTCTGCACCCTCCAATCCCTCCACAAGCTCATGCTCGGATCTAATTCCTTCATCGGAAATATTGATCATCTTTCCAGCTGCACCCAACTCATCCAAATCGATTTCTCTGCCAATCATCTAACAGGCCCTGTACCCGACCTAGCGATTGCTGCACTTAAACCTCTCCGACAACCAGTTTGCCAGCCCATTCCGGTCCGATTTGATAAAAAAAAACCTCGTTAATTTGCTCTTTTTTCACATGGGCAAAAACCCATTTGATAGAAGTTCTTTCTCGATGGAAGTGCTGAATTTCAAGAAGCTCCAAT
The DNA here is from genome assembly GCA_030490835.1 of Annona cherimola. Classification (NCBI taxonomy): domain Eukaryota; kingdom Viridiplantae; phylum Streptophyta; class Magnoliopsida; order Magnoliales; family Annonaceae; genus Annona; species Annona cherimola. The sequence goes on from CM059971.1 coordinate 109,324,045, forward strand.
GGCTTTATCTATCCAATTATAGTCTCGGAAGGGAGATCTCGCCGGCTATCGAAGACCTTACAGATCTTGTGAACTTAGAGCTGTCGCAGAACCACTTCACAGGACCAATATCGTCGGAGATCATGAAGCTCAACGAACTCTAGCAGTCAAAGCTAACAACAACCGCTTACTGGTACGCTCCTGCCCGAGCTGTGGAACTTCACTGAATTTGTGGCGCACCAATGTGTCTTCCAACCTTCTGAAAGGCGATATTAGTACAGTGAAGTACCCGAGGAAGCTCAGGTCGCTGCAGTTGTACCTGAACCAATTCTCCGGTGAGGTTTCCGCCGCCCTCGTCAATCTCTCCCTCTACTCCAACAAGCTGTCGGGCACTCTCACACAACGGATGGGGAGTTGGGCGGATTTTAATTTCATTGACGTCAGCGAGAACTTATTGGAGGGGCCCATCCCGCCGAACATGTGCAAACAAGGTAAGATGACGGCACTGCTGATGCTCGGCAACAAGTTTTTTGGTTAATCCTGGCCACTTACGCAACAACACCTCCCTTTCTCTCCTTCGTGTCAATGACAACCAGCATACCACGGAGTTCTCAGCTGGCATTTAGGGACTACTGTTAATGAACATGGTTAATCTCGCAAACAACTGATTCGAGGGTTCAATTTCGTCGGACTTCAGAAAAGTGTGAAACCTCAAGTCCAGTGTCATCACGCTTGGCCCACTACTTTCCATAGCACTTGAATAATGGGTATTTTTGTCATTATGTATAGTCTGACGGAGTTTTCTAATGTTGTGAAAGGTGAGGTTTCAGTATGTAAAGGCCCTGGGTCTAAAATATTAATACACGAATTTCAAGATTTAAAATGCCAATATGCATAGTTAAAGGGTTTATAACGCAAATTTTTCTCACATGTATAAACGCAGGTACATAAAAGATCATTATACTATAATTATTACTTTTTTGACGTGATACGATAATTATTACTTAGTTGAATAACAATATTACATATTTTATAATTTGAATATTTTTTTATTTTTTTATTTTTATGTGAGCTCAAGTGCATTTAATTAAAATGTCAAATTTTACCTTTTTAGATTTTTATATATTTCTTATAAATTATATTATTTTTCATGTATAGAAGAGTATGAGATGAATGACAATTTTTTATTTTTTAAGTTTCGTAAAACAATATATAAAAGTTCAAAAATGTTAAAACTTGATATATATATATATATATATAAATGTGAAGAAATGTGAGATACACCAATTTTTATGTTAAATACACTTTTTTTTAAGTGATATGTTAAATACACTTGAATTCATATAAATGTGAAGAAAAATATAAAATATATTAAAAATATAAAATACAGGACCCATTACATAGTATAATAATCCAAATTATGGATTTATAAATATTGAAAATATTTATTTTTCTTACGTTTCGAAGAAATACCAAAGTGACACACATTTTTAGAGCGTCGACGAATAAAAAGAAGCCGCGTTGTGAGCCTTTTTTAGAGTAACAACATCATGGGTGGTAATAGTTATGGTCAACTTATCAACCCATCCGTCTAACTCATTTATAAATGGATTATGACTGTGATTTTTGAATAAATGATTTATGATCATTCAATCTGTTTAACCATTTAAATAAATAAACGGGTTATGGCTGAGAGTTTACAACTTATTTAATCCATTTAACCTATTTAATTCATTAACTCATTTAATTCATTAACCCATTTACAACTCATTGAGGGTAGTGTATATGCATTTATTAAACTTTAAATCTATTCTCCCCCCTCTTCATCTAAAATTCTACAGTATTTTCTTTATTGTCATATTGTGGCATTACCATTGTCATTTAAACTACCGCCGGCACTCTCTATTCCACTCTCTTCTCTCTCTCCCTCTCCATCTCTCTCTCAATTTCTACCTTTCTCTCCTTCCCTCCATCTTTCTCTCTTTGTCTCTCTCAATATCTATTACTATTTTTCTATCAATGTTTTCTCTCCGTCCAGTCAAGTTGTCATTCTTCTTTATGTTGGCGTATTGAATATTAATAATTGCAAATTTTTACATTATTTTTCACCCTCATAATATTTAAAAAAGCATTTCACAAAGGGGTTATAGATATAAATCATTGACAATTATATGCTTTTACTAAGACCCTTTATTTATATGTTTTTGAGAGAATTTTATTGGATTATTGGGGGGCATTTTTGTAAAACTGCATAGGCCGCATGTGCATGACCCCAAGTGGTCCACTGGACCACCAAAAGGAAACTGAGTCTTCTTCCCCAAGCTTTCGGCCGGCCATGGCGGTTGGGAAAGATGGGAAAACCCATCATTTAAATCAGTGCTTAACACTAGTCGAATTAAGAGAAAACGGGAGATAAGCAGGCAAAAATCTTTGGACAGCATCATCTGAAAACCCGAGCAGCAAATGGCCACCAAAACGTGATTTTCAGCAGCCCACTTTTATGTTCAGATCCGGCCATCTGATACCTTAATCCGCTAATCGGAGTCGTTGAGAACGAACGCTATGCGAAATCCTTCGGACCGGCACCACTAATTCACACCAGCATCTCTAATCATGGCCGCATATTCATTCCGCCCAACCATGCAATCCAGCAGCGTCCTACTCCTTGTTGAATCAACACTGCATCATCTGGACCGTCCAAAGAGAAAATCCAGTAGCCATCCATCGCCTATTTTGCTTACGATCAACAAAGTAGGAATGAATATTAGAGATTGAGCAGATGAAGATTCACGAGGCTGTTGCGCCAAAGCAGAGGTCAAATAGAAGCTTGGTTCCCGTCACGAATTAGAAGGGAGGTCGTATCATAAGTTCACACCTCCAAGTCCACAAGTTGCTTGAATTCTAGCACTACGCGTGTAAATCGCAAGCAAATCCCGCTTACAAGAGTGCGCAGCTTTCATTAATCTAGGCCGTCACTGGATGCGTGAAAGCAATTTGGTCCGTCCAAAGAATATGCGGTTTTTCAACCTTATAAAAAAGGGGGTGCGGGCAGGGCTTTGCGATCTCCAGACTCCAGCTTCCATAAGCTCTAGATCCCATTCTCGTCGGGAGTAACTTCAGGAGGGAGAAGATCTTCTTCATGCAAGTCATTCAAATTTATTTTCTTTCGCTTTGTTAATTTTAAAGTTTTATTTTTTTTGCTTTTGGTTGCATTTTATTTACGGTTATTTTTATTGCACTTTAATTCTTAATTGTAATTTTATTTTATTGCATTTTTAATTTTTAATTGTAATTTTGTTTAAATATTTAGTTAATAAAATTTTCTTTTCTCAAATAATTCAAACTTTCATTGATTGTCCGTGGATTCGACCTGTCTCATCATTATTTTACGTTATAATTAACTGTTAGTTTTAGGGTGTGTTTGGTAATGAATAGAACTTTTGATGAAAACTTTTGAAGAATAAAAATTGTCAAATGATGTGATATTGTAGGGGTAATGATAAGGAGTAAAGAGAATAAATTTAAAATAAATAAGTCAGTTGCATTGGTAGTTGTGTAGAAATGATGAAAAATAAGGTTGTTGTATAGAAAGATGTGTAAAAAATAATTAAAAAAAGAGTAGTTATGGAAAGTAAAAAGTTTTAAATTTAAAAGTTTTAACTTGACAACTTTTGCAAATTGTCAAACACACCCTTAATGTAATTCGATATAATTTGAGTTGGTTATCATGGTTTCCTAATGACACTCGTGGTTATATAAATATACACTCCTCTTCCAATGAAGATCTAGCCATTCCATGTATCTTGTCGGTATAAACTAATTTTCATCGTGACAATTATAAACAACACACTCAAACTTAAATTAACTTGATTTTGACTTATTTATAGCATATATAACTCATTAATAATCTATCAACACATTTATTAAATGAGTTAGGGTTAAGGTTTTTAAATAGTTAATAAATAGATTAAGATTGAAATTTTTTAAATGTGTCCTAATATGTTAACTCCCCTAAACAACATCTTGGGCTGTTTTTAAAAATTTTTCTGCCCAAGTGGGCTGCTTTTCTTATTTCTGACACCTCTCTACATGCTCTTCTTGGCTGATCATCAAGGGCGGGTGGGTCTTTTTCCACGCATCCGTAATAGCGGTTTTTTCCCATTGGATCCTTTTAAGTTTGTATTTGTATTTTAAGCTCCCAAATTTGTATATTTGTCTAGACTTTGTAAGTTCTTCTTTATTGTATTTTAAACTTGTTGATAACAACTTTCTTTTAAAATATGCAAACTTACAAGGCTAAATGTGTAAATATGAAAAATCTCAAGGTCTAATTTACAATTATGGAACTTATAAGATCTAAAATGCAAAGAATATAATTTAATACATAAAATAAAATACAAAATACCTAAAATATCCAAAAATTATATTTAAAAGATTAATAATATTAAATAAATAAAATTGGAAGGGTTTCAAAATTTGGACGTTTTCATAATAAATAATATTTAAAAATATTCTATTATAAAATAAAATATAAGAATATATGTTTGAAATACTTAAAATATTTTTAAAATATTAATTTCTTTAAATAAAGAGAAAATTCTCTATATACTCATAATATTTAACCATTATTTCCCTCATACTCATAACATTTCAAAAATTGCGTAAAACACTAACAACATTTTACCTCTAATTCCTCCAGCACACATGTCGTCACTCTCATGCGTCTTTTTTTTCATACTTCTGAAATTGCCTCTGTCATCACTTTCTTCCTAGTCTTCCTCTTCCTGAAGCCGCCGTAGGTAGAAGGCGAATTGAGGACCGGTGGCGAAGTGACCAAATTTATCATTGGAGAGGTTGGCCTCGCGTGGGTCACGTGGAAGTCGCAGCGCTCCACCTTCTCTAGCAGTGGCGACGGGGCTAAGGCTTCGCCGGTGAGCACCTGAACAGGGACATGGATGGGTCGATGTGTTTATAAGAAAGGTGCCCGTTTGCTGTGGATGACACCTTTGGGAGTGGAGGTGGTGCCAGAGGTGGGTCTGTCTTTCATCTTCTTTGCTGCCCGCCAGTCATCCTCACCAAATTCAATTGCTCTCTGATGCTGCTGTTTCCAAGTGAGAAAAAACCAACGCCACCTCTGACGAGCAGATTCTGGAGCCACCTACAAGCTCTAAATTTAATTGCTCTATATTTTCTCGTTCGCAATTCTGGACCCCATTACCTTTGGGATTTGAAGAATGCTCCAAATTCAATCGCTGCACCTGCCAGTCCTTCCTCGTTGCTGCCACAACCTTCTTCACCACTTGCCAGCCTGTGAGCAGAACTCCTCCCAAGGTTGTTGCTTAATACCAATCTTTTAGTGTTTTCAAAATGAAACTGCTTGTGTTTGCTTGTTCGTGATTCCGAAGCCGCCCACAAGCCGCTGCCTGGATGATCACCACACCGACCAGACCTTCCTCGGTGCCGCCACCGCATTCTTCAACACTTGCCGGAAACCCACGAGTAGAACTTCTGAAGTTGCTGCTTGATATCAATTTTTTAAAATGTTTTCAATGGAAAATTAAACAGATCGAAAGCTCTACTTGGATGAAAACCCAAATCGAAATCTCAAATATTAGACACAAAATATAAACCGTCGAGTTGCACAAAGACGACCAAATCCATTTCACCCACTGTTGAGCAAATCCAAGATCTTCGCCATAGATCCGCTTGCTATTTCTCCAACAAAAAGCTTGATTCTGGCTAAGTTGAAAATCCAAGATCTTCACCTTCTGTTCGTCGTCCCGTTACCAACCATGGCCACTTCTTCATGGTGTTGAAACCCACCCATGCCATCGGAATTGTTATTCTTAGCTGCAACATGGATATCCCATCTTCCACAGTACGAATCCTTCCCTGCCTCACCATTAAAAATGGAGCAGCGATCCAAATGGGGAAGATGATGGCTTGTGGCTTCCATTCCGGCACCGTAGACATTGCTCTGCACGTTGACATGAGAGAAGTTGCTGCAGGAGATGGCTCCACGCGTTGGGGTAAATGGCGAAAACGGTGTGGGTGAGGGGTAAAATCAACTTTTTAACCTGCAGTTGACGTTAGATTTGGGGCGAATGTAATGGCACGGGTACACGGGGAATTAAAAGCGAAATGTGGTGGGTGCGAGAGTAATTTTTGAAATGTCGTGGGTATAAATAAAATAATGGCCAAATGTCATGATGCAGAGAATTTTCCCTTAAATAAATGAAATCCAAAGTCATTGATATATTATCAGAATAAATAATATTAAAAATTAGTTTTCTTATATTATAAAAATAGAAAATTATATTTAAAATACGAAAACTTATTTCTAAAAAGTTTATGATATCAAAAATGTCAATTTGGTATCCTCAATATAGTCAGAATTTGCAAATTCTCATTACGTTTTTTGTATCATGAAAATAAGAGAAAATACATTAAAAAGTAAAATAAGTTTTCGTTTTTATATTTTAAAGATATTTTTCATAATTTTCTTTTAAAAGTAAATTTTAGTATTTTATTGTTAGAAATTTGAAATTTTTGATAGCCACTAATAAATTTATTTAGTGTAAGAAATACTTTAGAAAAGTGGAAATTTTTAGTATTTAAAAGAATTTCTTATATTTTCTTTTATAATACAAAGAAATTTAATTTTTAATATTATTTATCATAAGAATTTACAAATTTTAGACACTAGATTTATTTTTTTAGGGTGTGTTTGGTACTCTGGAAAATTTTAAAAAGTTGTGTAAGAAAAAATTGAAAAAGGTGGTAAAATAATATGATAAAATAAGGATAATTGTTAGAAGTAAAGGTTAATTACGGAAGAATATGTAGAAATGATAGGAAAAGTAAGATAGTTGAATACAAAGATGCATATAAATAATTGGAAAGTGTGTGATTAAAAGAAAGAGTGTGAAAGTTTACTAAACACACGTGCAAAATATCACAATTTTTTTTATGTGTGAAGGTGTTTTTGTATTTTTATTATATTAATTCCACTTTTTACATTTTAGCCTAGTAAATTTTCTAATTGTAAAGTATACCTTTCATATTTATGTATTAAACCCTACAAGTTTGCATGTCTTGCAAAATAAACATACCGTTAACAGGTGGTTAATATTAATGTTTAAAATGTAACAAAGAAAAACTTCTCAGATGTAAAATACAACATATATACAAATAGGCGTACTTTTTTTCTTTTTGAAAGTAACAAATATGCATACTTAAGAGGGTTCAAGATACAAAACATCCTACAAATAGCACAGTTCAAGATACAAAATATTCTACAAATAGCACTAAGTCAAGATTGTCAAAATAACACCAACCGAGCCGTGCTCGGTTGGTCAGCGCAGTCGGCATAAGTCTCTCGGGCAGCGCTGTCACGGGTTCGAATCCAGTAATTGGATTTCGGCCCGCTGTGGGAGCAAAGTGTGGTCTCCCGTTTAATTCGTGGGAGCAAAGTGGTCTCCCGTTTAATTGTTGGAAGCTGTGTCTTCCTGTTTACTTGGTGGAGCAGTGTCTCCAAATTTATAAGAATGTCTCTGACCTTCAGTGTAATATGTGTTGAGATGTATGTAAATATCTCCCAATCAAAAAAAAAAAAAAAAAAAAAAAATTGTCAAAATAACCACTGCGCCAGATATTCAATTTTTCTGACGTGAGATTAATAGTGAATAGCAGCTTTGATACACAGAAAGAAAGATTATACTCCTTAATGCGCTGGTTCGTAGCGTAGAACCATGGTTGACGCTTGGGCCTGCCCGGAGACATTTTTTCAATTTTCAAAAAAAAAAAGACAACAAGCTCTTATTAATTAAACTTCCATAAAAGAGAAGTAGTAAAACTCCTATAAAATTAGAAAGAAATAAACACCTCGAGGCATATGCTAGGAATTAAACACCCAACCTCACTGAAACGGGTTATGGATATTACTACCAAGGTAGACCCCGGTGGCACAATTGGGCCTATTTTGCTTAGCATATATAAAAATGCAAATTTGGGAGACCAAATTTGGAAATTTTTATAATATTTTCTTATTTAATGGTATCACTTGTATTGTTCGGGCCAGATACTCTTGATATCTTTAGACGCCCTTGATCTTTAGAAAGTAACAAGCAGCCAACAGAGGCCCTTAGATGGTTCTCCACGCCTCCACCTAAACTGAGAAGTCTGCCTTTTTTTATTTTTTTATTTTTTCATATCATAATTCATAAGAAAAGTCTAGCACTCCAGTATGTACGTCCACCTTTTTTTAAAAAAAAAACAAAAAAAAACTTCAATCTTCACTCTTCCCTGCACTTACGAAGCTGTCATAAGAGAGATTATCAATAAAACAGTGTTTTTAATTAAAAAGTTGAAAATATGCACGACGGAAAGAAAAAATACAGTTCTTAACAGTAGTTAGATGAGACATTAATCTAAAAAGAAATATCGTTTTTTTAAGATGAGATGTTAATCTAAAAAGAAATATTGTTTAATTGCACCACCTTTCTGTGATATCCAAAACATACGTCAGAAATCAGGTGGAAATCTCTTGTTCTCTTCCTATTTATATGATAATTGGCTATGTAAGGCGTACCTCACTGTCATTTATATTTCAAACCATTATTCACGTTTTTCATCTAAAAGTTTAACATTTTATATTTATTTAAGGTGTTTGGTTAGCTCACCTCCACACAGAGGGTGTGTTTGGCAACAAGAAAAAATGTCAACATAAAACTTTTCAATCTAAAACTTTTCACTCTTCGTAATTATCATATTTTTTAATCATTTTTCACATTTTCCCATACAACTACCCTACTTTTCAATCATTTCTACACAACTATCCATACAATTAACCTATCTATTTTAACTTTATCATCTTTGCTCTTCATCATTACACCTATCATATCACATCATTTGACAACTTTTACTCTCCAAAACTTTTTATCAAAAGTTTTATCCATTCCCAAACATACCCAGAGAAAGAAAAAAAAAAAAAAAAAGGGAAAAGAAAAGGAAGGCGTTTAGTTGACTGAATCTCACTAGCACTGGTCGTGCCTCGAAGTGGGCTTAGGTTGATCCGGCTGCGGAGTATCCCTTTGGGCCTTGCGAAGCTCAATTCGCTTTCTCCTGCCCCTTCCCCTTGCGCTTCATAAGGAATGGTCTGGGTTTGAACCACTTTCCCAAATACGTTCAACACGACGTACAAAGGATTCATTGGGGCCTGCTTCGAATCACCCAACGAAAAAATTATCATGCAGTGAGAAATAAAATTTTGTATTAACAATAAAAAGCTAGTATTGAAAATAAAAAAAATAAATTGTTCTATATTAAAAATAAGAGTGTATAAAATAAAAAATGTCCAGCTTTTATCAAACACTATTTCTACGAAATCTTATTTATTTTTTATTTTGACAATAGATAGTAAATCCACTTCACCAATTATATTTAGTATTATTTATATTATTATAGAAATTTCATCGGCTAGTATTAATGTTCATGACTTCATCTCTTCATCTATAGATGTGAAAAATTGTAATAAAATAATTTAATACTAAATATTAAATTTTAAAATTGTATTTTTAAATTTAAATAGTCTAAAATATCATTGTTTCGTTCATCAATGATTATGTAGAGTACGCATTTAAATATATTACGAATGAATATGAGCATTTGTATAATTTACATATAGATATATTTATTTTTATAAAAATATTTTTTATATGTCTACTAATGACATTAAATATAATAGATTAATTGTATTCTTATCAACAATCAAACTAGTGAAAATGGATGAAATTACATAATACTAGTAGCAGAATTCAATAAAAAAAGTGACATCGAAAATGCAAAAAAACATTTTTTAATTAAAAAAGACAGTAAATTACATCCCGTACGAACACGCCGTTCGTACCGTCGGAGAAAAAAGCCAACGACTACCGAGTACCAGCCCGTCAAAAAACACGCTCCGACCAAAGGGTGCAAATATAGCTGGCGAAACTTAGGTTTACGTTAATTCTAATTTTAATTCTGTTTTTTAAATATTAATTCTAATTTTATTTGTAAAATCTAAATTCTAATCATACTTTTGAAAATTAGTTTTGGATTAAGTTTCGACTTAAAATTTATATTTATGAATTTATATTTTATTTAAAAGTGATAAGTTTAAAATTTTATATGAATATATAAAAACAATAAATTATGTAAGTAAATATAATAATTTATAGTCAAACTACAGATTTAAAAAAAATATAGTAATATAAAGAATATTTTTAGAAAAATATAACATTAAAAACACGATAAAGAAAGAAGATGTAAAATTAAATGATAGAAACAAAGATAAATATAAACGAAAATAATACGCTTTATTTATAATATAATTACAATATATCCAACCTGTGTTCAAATATAAGTGTAAATAATATAAATTATACAAACTATAAGAAAATATTATTTGAGTATTATGTATATAATATATTTTATAATAAATATAAAAATAGAAAATCTAGTTTGAGTTTACTTGAACGATAATCTTATCACATTTACAAATTAAATTCATCGTGCTCGAGTTGTGAAAAAGTAAATTTCAACGACATAAAAACTCAGTTCGGCGGGTTGAATTGGAGCTCAACCCACCCGATGATACTTCGGTAATCTATAGCCTTTCATAGACAGGCCCTCTGAGGTTCAACCTCATTGGATTATTTTAAATCATCCATATATTTAAAAGCAAGCAATTTTAATTTTAATTTCAAAATAAAGTCTAACAAAATTAAAATTCTATTTTATTCGAATCTATAGGCTGGCCTAACGGCCTTTCCATACAAAAGAAATAAAAAGAACAAGAAAGCAGGAATATTCACATCGTATCCATTCACCGTAGCCTGTGTATGATCGTCGGTGCCATTCTGTCCAGAGCACCCAGAAATTCGTACGCAACAAGGGAAAGTCCTTGCCAGAGCGAATAAGCCAGGAAAGTAGAGCCGGCGATTGCCAAGCACATCTCTCTCTCTCTCTCTCTCTCTCTCTCTCTCTGTCTCCGTAGCGAGGAAAAAAATCACAGGGAGACGAGCCAAGCGGAGCGTGGCTTTTATGGAGAGCTTATGGCGGGCGGCGACGGGCTCTACAGGTCCGAAAGCGGACGACCCCAGTGCGAGCATCGAGTTCTGGACGAGTCCGGAGCGAACGGGGTGGCTGACGAAGCAGGGGGAGTATATAAAGACATGGAGGCGGCGGTGGTTTGTGCTGAAGCAAGGCCACCTCTTCTGGTTCAAGGACCCGTACGTTACTCGATCTTCCAAGCCCCGCGGGATCATCCCCGTCCGCACCTGCCTCACCGTCAAGGGCGCCGAAGACGTCCTCAACAAGCAGTTCGCCTTCGAGCTCTCCACCAGCCGCGACACCATGTACTTCATCGCTGATTCCGAGAAGGAGAAGGAGGAGTGGATCAACTCCATCGGCCGATCCATCGTTCAGCACTCTCGCTCCGTCACCGATTCCGAGGTCGTCGATTACTGATTTCCTTCTCTCGCTCTCTCTCTGTCTGTATACTAGGTGCGCTCCTCCGTCTTTCTTTCTTGGATTCTGGTGTTTTACAGCCTTTTGGCTTGGTCTGTATGTGTAAAATTGGGATTTCGTGAGTTGGTGAATTACGGACCGATGTATAGAACTCTGTTTTCCTGCCGACTGCTGCGTGAAATTGTGTTCTTTTTTTTTTTTTTTTCGTTTCGATGTAATCCCTTTGGTTATCTCGGATCAAAGTTTCGTGGCATGAGTTCTATTAATTTTGTTAATACCATGTGTGATTGCTTCTATACTGTGTAGATCTTGAAGTTAACAACAGGGGCTAGCCTGCATGTGATTCGAAATTTTGGATCCGCAGAACATGTTGTCTGATAAGTTAAAAGCTTCGATAGGCTTTTGAATTTGTGGCAGTCTAGCGATGAAAGTGAAAGTTGTCTGCTATCGAAGTTTCCCATGTGGAGTGGGATGTGTTTCATGGTCTCAGAATTGTGATTTTCCTAGCTATCCTCTTATGAGAGGACCTCTACTTGGATGGTTGATGCTGAAATGCATGTATTTCTTCTACATTGATTGCGGACGAGTTTCTGGCCATTATTCACATGGTCGTAGTCTTATTTTCTGAGATGTGTTAAGTTAGCTGGTCCTTTTATTTTGTTATCGATTGGCATCTTATAGATCTATATGCATGAATGAATTATTGAATTTTGTTAGTTAATTGTTTTCCTCCTATCTAGATTGGTATAGTAGCCTTCTGTGCTCAGTGTTAATGATGCTTTGCACCAGAATATGATAAATATGTCTTAGTGAAAGGAAAATACTTTTTCTAAAAAAAAATATCTTAACATCTGGTCAGCCTTGTAAAGCTTGAATCATGAACTACTAAGAAGGAAAGGTATGAAACAAGTTATTTATATACACGTATTTGTACCACTTTATGATAGTTCTTAAGCTATTTCTGGTTCAAAAATAGGAATCTTGGTTAGAATAGGATTCACTTATTGTCCTACTTCTTTTTCACTTCTATTTTAATTCTAATTTGCTTCTAATTTGAATATTTACATTTCTTGTAAATAGGTGCTGTTTAACACATGAATCTGATAATGATGTTTAGGATTTTTTTCAGTTATAGAACTGTTATTCTTTTTGAGCAATTGGCAGCATATGTTGCAAACCTAGCATGTATTGTCTAAAAGGTTTGTGTTGCCTTTTTACTTGAAAGTGTGAGCAATTGGTAGCATAGCTGCAATTCTCCTTGGTACTGGTGCTTAGATTGAGGTGCTGTAGTCAAATGAATGACGAGTTCTTGGGGATTTTGCCCTCTAAGCTGCTGGTGGGAAGATTGTTTATTCTCTGTCAAGTGGCATTAGACTTGTGGGGAGATAGGGTTCCCAGAAAACCTTGGCACAGATTTAAATGGCACTTCATCTGATGATGACAGAAGTTGTATTTAATTCTTCGAGGGTCTCAGACTGTTAATTGCAAGGAGAGTTGAGTCAACAACTGAAAATTTTAACAGCTTGAAAATTCTGTTTTATAGGTTTCTAAATGAAAATTGGTTTTGTAATATTGCCTATCATCATACTGGCATAAGAGTAATATAGACCATGTACATGAGATCTGAGCTTTTCATTGGTAATGTGAAAGGCCTAACAGTCAGAACCTTTCACAACTCAGGCTGGTCAAAGTATGGATGGGAGAGATGTCCATCCAGAAAATTTTAAACAAGAAATTTTGTGACCATTAGGAGTTTGTAACTTTTAGTGCATCCTAAGGGTGAAGCAAAACAGCCAGACTTTTAAGGCTGAAATTGAATCCTTTTTTTGCCAACAGAACTGCGTGAAAATTCTTTTTGTTGCATGTGACTGGAAAATGTTTCAGTTTTATGTTGGAAAAAAGCAAATGGGTTGTGACGACAAGTCGTTCAGCTGAACATCACAGTAACATGTTCGGCTATGTGATTTGTTAAGGGGTATATGTCAACTTTCCTCCCGCGAGCTATTTAGCTTGTATGTCTGTTGGATTTTCTAGGCTGCTGTACTTCAGTTGATTATTCATTAGCTCAGGTATGCATTTAAGTTGTCAATCTATTCTCGTTAGTCTTTCCATTTCAGGACTTAAGTGAATTGAGCATGGCTGTTAGATAGACAACACTACCACTGCAGAAGGCTGCAGAGTCTGGTTACTTGTGTTTTACCAAATGCAAAAACCATTCTTCTTGATATTTTAATTCAGTAATCATCAACTTTGAAAATAGATATGTTACTATAATGATGATGATGGTAATGATAGGAATAATGATACTTGAAATGTTTTCAATTGGACAGGATTAATTATTGGATTTCTGATCCAGGACACCGAATGTATGTTCAGTTGATGACCATGGGACTACTGGCTGGGATTCCTTCATGGCCTAAAAGACAGTATTTAACAATGAAATGCATTTACCAAGTTCTTAGGTTAAATAATGATGGTTAAAATTCTTTGAGCAGCTTACCATTGAATAACCCATCAGTGCGCCTGCCTGTCTGCTCAATGTTGCTATTTGGTTGAATCTGAACTTCAAATTTAACTCCGCATCCCTTTTATGGTTCCGATTGAGACAATTAGAAAATTTGACTAATGAATGGGACGCCATTCAGGAACCTGTAATGGATTCTGATATCCACCTCCATGCTGATCAGTCGAACTAATTGATCCTGGAGCTTAGAATTTTTCTCATTGATTAAAGTCAGCAAGGTTGTGCCGCTGGACAGTATTATTCAATATGCACTACTGAAATGACTTGATGACTGCAGGTCTAGGAATTGTTAGGAAGGATGTAAACGTGGATAATCAGTTAGGCTGAGACTGACTTGTTAAGACAAAACACGATGCTGTAGGCTTGTAGCTTGTCTATGTGCATCTTTCTTTCTGGTTCCCAGGATGCATTATATCAAATCTAATACTGTCATCTGATTCCTAAAACTAAATGTTAGTACGGTTGTCTTAGTCGAATGTGTGGCTATGGAATTTAAGAGAGATAGTAGTTTAGCCTTCTGCACCTTGTCAAAGATGTGAGAAATTTAATAAAGAAATTATAGGCTGCCAAGACGGAGGTATATAGGCCAAGAAAAATAGTTAGTAAAATTGTGGCAGTCTTGAAGCTTTAGCTTTTGACTCTGGAAGGGAACCCATTAGTTGGTCACCTTCCACAAAAAGCATCTAGATACACCAGATGGGATGCTTCCTTGTATGTAGTTCTGTGTAGTAGTGAACATGATGATCAACAAAAGGTCATGAAGTGTAGGAGGGACCACACATGGCAGCTTTGTTGATGGAGAACAGGAAAATGAATGAGCTTGTGAAGTGTAAGGGACCCCACCTGATTCATTAATTGGAAATTTGGCGTATTGACCTCAATTTGAACTAGTTCATTTGAAATTCTATACGTGCTATTTCTTCCTAGACAAAGATAGGAAAGTGAAGGATTTCCTAGCAGCTTGGTGGAGATCATGCAGAGGGTTTACTTTCTTTAGAAATTCTCTTGATCAACCCATTGCAATTGATGATTTTGAAATCAGAACAATTGTTCATAGATTAAATGGCATTTTACCATGGGAGTTTTTGCTATGTTTGCAATACCGTAGCCTGGATAGGCGTGGAATTGTTTTCTTGAAGAACAATTTACCTCAAGGAGCTGCAATGTACTGGAGGGATATATGACCAGCCAATGATTCTGTAATGCTGTTGGTTGCAATTTGCTTGTAACGCCGCACCTTATGCATGAATGCATAGCATCTTTCCAGAAGGTCAGATCACCAGAAGTACGTGCATTACTGAACCTTTTAAGGTATGTTATGCTATCACCTATCAGAGTGATTTCCTTAGCTTAAATAGTGGCAAGTTTAGAACTTTGAGTTCATCCACAAGAGGAGAAACGCATGAAGGAAAAGACCCAATATCATTAATTTTGCTGTGTATGCTGCTTTGTGTGGCTGAAGCACATACAACTTGATAATTAGGAGGGAGAAAGTAGTGAAACAGGGCTTTGCATTCTTTGCATTCACTCTAATTCAAGAATTGTGAAGCATATTCTCTTTTGGTTGGCATAAGTCTGTGGATGAAAGGTTTACTTAGCATAAGGTTGTTTCTTTATATGAGTGCGTCTTCTGGTTGAGAGATCCACTTTGGTCCTGAGATGATCTGAAGGGGGGAAAAGATAGTCCCCCTTGTTCGGCTAAGACAATAATAAATTGGAATCTTTCAGGAACCTAGTGTTATGGCATAAGAGTTTAACACCTATTTTGTTATTTATTGTTTGGCTACATGATGTATCAGTCATGGTTCTGATTAGCCACTTTTCTTGTCTTGGTGAAATTTTTTCAAGTTAAACATAAATGAGAATGCACCACTCTGGTGGCAGGATGACTTAAAATGAGAGAAAATAGATTAAGATGGTTTGGTCATGTTAAAAGAAGGCCTGAAGTAGCACCGGTTAGGAAAATAGAGTCTATCTAAGTAGAAAGTGGTAGGAGAATGAGAGGAAGATCCAAAAAAAACATGGATAGAAGTAATTAAACAAGATTTTAAAATATTACAAATTACAGAAAATTTAGTCTTGAATCGCCAAGAATGGCGCAACAGAATCCATGCAGCCGACCCCTCCTAGGTGGGAAATGGCTTATGATGATAATGATGATGATGATGAATCAGTGCCAGTGTTCACTCTTATATGGGAGAGTTTTAGACAGTTCGCAAAACCCTGGAAATCCAATATCTTCTCTTCCAGGAGGTGAATCAAATGTATAAATGAGGGAGTTTTCCTCTTTTGGCTTTTTCCCCCACTTTGCTCCAGTGGTTTGCGTAGTGTGCTCCCATGCTGTTTTATTGTTTTTCTCGGACTGTTGTGAATTCCCTTGATATAAGTTTTAATACATGTTCTGTTTCGTCAATGATAAAAAAAAAAAATGCTCCATTTTGTCAATAATATCATTTCTTTTTTAATCATTATGACATTGCGCATTGGTGTATACGACTTCTTGGCCCTTCGAAGCAGATCTAACATGTTCTGAACTGCTGCCATCTGGTCTGAACATCTGCAACTTTTTACACTTCTTCTGCTAGACAGTAGCGGATGGCATTTTTCTTCTTTGAAAATGTAGCTTTTCGTTGTCCGACAACTAAATTTAATCCCAGTAGCATTGACCCAGCCAGATACAAGCCTACAACGCCATGCATTTTATCTTGCCTCTTTCTGACTTTTGACCTTGAAGTATTAGAACAGGCAGCTTTTTAAATTTTAGACCTCCTCTGCCCTCTCTCCCTCTCTCTCTTTCTCTCTCACACGCACACCCGCACCCACCCCCCAGCTTTAAGATGGGAAATCATGCCTTGATCATTTCTTAAAAGCCAGGATGAATTTCACTTCGGTGCAGGTGCAATTCATTCTATTCAATTGAAAGAAGGCCTAGTAACTTTCCAATTCCCAGGGTTTGGGTTGTCAGAAACCGTCGAACGGATGCATGAGCTTTGGGAAATGGCCCGCATCCATGATTCCATGGAGGTTCGTTTGCCTTGGCCATTGAAAGAAGTCCAATAAAATTGTCCCATGACGAAGACCTAGAAGAACACATCTAAAGTTTTATTATTGTAAATTCCAATTGAATTGATGATTGGGTGAGGGCTAGCATCCTACTAGTCTTCCCTTCCCACTTTTAAGCATGACAAAATCTCACCCCAGGTGGACACTAGTGTCTTGAATAAGAGTGTAAATTGGGTAAGGTTGACTTGGTTGGGGGTAAATACAATCTTAATTCATATTGTGAAATTTTAAAATTTTAACGCAATCTTATTTGTAACTCTATTTTGATGCCTTAACTTAATCTTATTTTAACGATATAGAAATCGATTCAGTTTGGGTTAGAAATTGAGTTAATAAATATATAATATTTAAATATATTTTTCTTAATTAAATTATTTTAAAATATAAATTATATGAAAGAATAAAAATCAATTATATGAATACTTTCCAATTTATGGCATATAATAATATAATTGTTAAATAATATTATTTCAAAGCAATAATGCCAGTTAATTTCTATATATTATGTGCTACTGTATGACTATTTTTTAATAATCTATTATATATTACATTTATATATGAAATTGGGTGGAGTCAGGTTGACAATCATCTAATTTTTATTAACTCGCTTTTGAAATTGAATTAGTTCAAATTGGGTTATATAATTTTTTTTTAAATGCCTAACACAATCATATTATGAATTGAGTTGGGTTAACTGGGTTTAAGTTGATACCAACTCTATTTACACCAGTATTGAAACCATGTCCATCCCTTCTTGCCTCTAGCCTTAGCCTGCGCTGAAATGCCATCGATTGGCTGTGCGCCTGCAGCCGGGCTGCCAGGTGGAAAACGAGATGCTTGTTTACAAATGGGAAAATATAGAAATGTTTTCTTCTAAAAACGAGTCGGGCATCCCAAGTTCCTGTTGACAAGAGAACATTTTCGTAATAGGGTCTACGAAATATATCTAACAGTCTCTCTGTGGAGGAGATCTGGGGAAAGTTATCCTTTAGAGGTGATAAATACAACTTAATGATGTCATACTGGTTATCATCTTGGGCATGAAAATTCTTTGTAAAATTTCAAATACCGTAAGAGAAGCATAATTTTCGAGTGTCATCTACACCTTAATAATGTCGCATCAATGTCACGAAATCACAGTTTCTAATAGTATGCCTTGTTATTGAAGCTTTACTTTTATTTATTGCGATTATAATTATCAGACCATACGATCAGAACGGTTCAACTTCAACCGCTCAAATTATTGACATTTAATGCTGCCAACATAGTCAAAAAAATAAAATAAAATGGTGAAGTCAAGTAGGTCCAGTTCAAAATGGATCTTATTCTTATTTTGTTTTTAAAAATATTTACTTCATTATATTTTTGGTTGGGTAGGTTGGAAAACTACCATACCTTATTTTTTTAAAGGTCAAATTGGTTCTAATTTTAATTCTAAATCGATTCTTTAAAATAGCCTTTTATATTATTTATGAACATGACAATTCTACTATAAATCTTACTTAATATCTACAATTAATATGATAATAATATAATTTTTAAAATGCATTGATTAAATGTGCTAAATAATAGATAAAGTAAACAAATTTTTATGTTTATAAAAGATATATTGTATATCTTTGAATATATAATATCTCGAATAAAAAATTGTTGAATATATTACTTGAGTCAAGTATTTTTCATGTAGAACTTACCCTATCCTATAGGCAAAAAAATAAAAATCTATCTTATTCATTTTAGAATACCCAACAAGTTATCCTATGAGTAGTATATTCAAGTTGTACCCCTGGTCCGTTGGCGTTGTTTACTTAGAATCGGCTGCTTTTTAACTGCACATTAATTGTTTTTTTGAAATCATCTACTATATTACTTAACTGTTATTTAAATATGACAAATCATCATAGGTGGGCCACATTGGAGTTATATTTTTGCTGAAAGTTCCACACGATTATGTGGGCGTTGTGTGGTCGAATTTAAGCAACAGGTCTAATGGAGGTTAGGTCCGCTACTAAATGTTAGAAATTTAAAATTCAATGTTAGTTGTGATAGTAATTTTTGAAATATTAAAGACATCAAATTAACTATTTCATCTTATAATAAAATTATCTTTTAAGGTATTCTATTGTATTCTGTATTATAATATGAAAAAATTAATTCTTTAGTCATTTATTATGAAATTTTCAGATTTTGAAAGATAAACCCTATGATAAGTGACGTCATTGTTGTCCAATTAAAATTATGAACGGTTTTTTCTATACCATTTGTGCACATGGTTATTTTTTCACAATTTTAAAACTTCAAAGATTATTTTTGTAAATATCTAAACTATGAGAGTAAAAATCTAGTTAGGTAAACTGTTGGAATGATTTTTTACAAATACTCTAATATATTACATCATATATTAGAATATGAAAAATATAGAAAATAGTAAAAAAATAAGATTATATATTTTAAGAGAAAGAAGTATATATGGTTTTTATGCATTTTTTTATGGAATGCTTGTTATACATTGAGAAGGGAAAATTCAAAATATTCCAAATCTTAAGTAGCCTACAAGCCCCTAGGCCAGAAAATTCGGATTAAATCGTATGCATTAAAAGATGAGAAATATATAGAGGAATGTGAATTTGTAAAAACAGGATTACTGTACCATAAATGTTAAATCATATAGTAGAAAATGAGAAATATGGACAATAATAAACAAAATTAAAGTTGTTATTTATTTAGAAATGAGATCTTCTCGAAAAGCAAAGAAAATTCAAAATTTCCAAGAGCGAAATCCGACTTCGTAATTGTGAATATGCTCTCACATACTTTCACTTATTCGAGCTACACTCTTTTTTTTCAAGGTAAAAAAAAAAAGAAAAAAAAAGAAGAAGAAGATATTTTTATTTGTTTGTGGTGGAACAATCTGATAGTAAAAGGATGACGGATCATATTTTTACAACCATCCCTAAATTTCTAGTAATTAAAGAGCTCAAGGCTGTTTTTTTTTAATGAAAAGCTCAAGGCTGTTTTAAATTCAAGAAAGTTATATTAGCTAATGGTTAGTTTGTAAAAATAAAATCTTTAGAATTAAGTTTCCCGACGAAATTATCGGGCTCGTCCAATCCTAGCAGGCTCTCCTTTTAATTCAATGCGTTAAAAGCTTCTAAAGTCCTTTGGTGTCATGTATATATCATGCTTTTCATGTAAATTCTGTGTAAAGAGCAATATATATACTTGGAATAGTTAAGATTAGGGGAACTTGTGAGGCAGGAAGGGTTAAGATGGTTGAAAATAACTTTCATTAATTCATGGGCTGAGCAGCAACCGGGGCGAGGCAATGGCGCCTCTTGGAACTTGGGTCTAAAGGGACATGGCAGAATCGCGGCCAACGACCAGGGAGCAATGCTGCGAGATTAGAAAACCAACCACGAGCAGGAGCGAGTGGAATCCTCGGCCATCCGCGTAGAAGTAGGGGTAGACGAGAAGACAACGCCTGCCCGCGTTGCAGTCGTTGGCATTCCGCAACAAACTCACATAATACTAGCTGACCACTGTCCGATCCCCCACCACGTGTGCACCACAATCCATCTTCCTAACTCCCAACTCCAACCATTCCGACCCTATTTAAAATGTAAAAACCGTTCCCACCAGACAACAGAACGTGAAAGAAGAACCGTGAACCGCTGCGACTGAACTGAAGTACCTCTCAAGTCTCTCAACACGCACCAAAATCCATGGATGCCCTCAAGAGCGTTTCTTCCTTCACCAACGCCATCGCCCCCTCCCCACTTCCCCGCTTGCATCTCCCTTCTCGACCCTTCGCCGCCTCCACTGTTTCATTTCTCAAGCCACCTTCTCATCCTCCTGCTGCTGCAGCTCCAGCTCCAGCTCCAGCTCCGCATAAGCTCCGTTCTGGAGTTCCCGCTCCTTTGCTAGTACATCTGTTCGTTCTGCAGCACAAGCGAAACTGGAGCATTTCCTCATCGCCTTCTTCTCTTTCACCAGAATCCCAGGTTTTCATTTTCTTCCATGCAAAGCATCTGATCTCTTTCAGTTTTTTCTACCGTCTCAAGCCGATGAGTTCGAATTTCTTGTATTTGTTGTTTAGGTTCATGTGGAGACATTAGGTTCTCAGCCTCAAGCAGAACGTATGCATTCCTCGTTCTTGAATCTTTACAGCCATGTGGTAATTGTTGTTGTTATTTTCCTAAAATTCTCCTATGTTTGCAATAACACTTCTGTGGTTTCTTCAGAAGGGACCAAAACAGTCCATGTGAAGTTTCTTCTTGAAAGAGCCTGCTCCTATGGTGAGACTTTTCTTCTATCAGGAGATGATCCTATATTTGGCCTGTGGAACCCATCCGAAGCGATCCCTCTCAATTGGTCCGAAGGCCATGTTTGGTCGATTGAACTGGTAAGGGGAGAGGAAAAAAAAAAAAAATTCATCAATTTTATCATTATCAGTAGCAGAAGCAGCAGTCTAATTATTTTCTTCTTTGGTTTTTCTCTTCGAAAAGGACCTGCCAGTTGGGAGGACTATTCAGTACAAGTTCATACTCAAGTGCAACGATGGAGAGATGAAATGGCAGCCGGGCCCAGATCGGATTCTAAAGACATGGGAGACCAAGAACACGGTGGTGCTTTCAGAGGACTGGAGATTTGCCAGCCTTCAGAAGATAACGGAGGTGGAAGCGGAGAGCGGCGAGAAGAACAAATCGGTCTTCCAAGAGGTGGAAGCTGGAAGCAATATTAGCATGGGTCTGTCCAGTGATCACCAGCAGCCGGAGATGAAAGGTGGAGAGGTGGTCAACACCAGAGGCGAGGTACTTGCAAAAGAAGAAGTCTCCACCGTTGTGGTGGCAGATGCCTGTGTTGGCGAGAGAGATGAAGATTAGTGCCTGTCTGCATGCGAACATTGCCGCTGCCGCCACTGATGAAAAAGCAAGCTCACGGCCACAATTTTGTCTGATGAGTAGAATTGTTTCTATTTGTCTCCTTATCTTCTTTTGCCTCTTGCAATTTGTCTTGCTTATTTCCTTGAACATGGAATTTGGCTCCGCTTCGACGAGTCAGACTGACATTGAGATTGCGTTGTGGCTCTTTACTCTTCTCCATTCCAGTAACAATAATGCTGACATTCTTTTCCTGGCCATGCCATCCCGAGTTTGAATCATGCATTTCCGAGCCATGCATTTAAATTTTAAAACACGCAAGCTTTGTAACCAGAACTAATACACCCCCATTGAATGGATTGTCCATATTTATTTCCAGCACTAGTAACATTGAAGACAAATTATGATAAACGTGAATATAAATTATTACATTATTTCCAGCATTAGTAACATTCAAGACAGATAAGAGTTCAATACGCCAGCACCATGGATGGATGAAAATATCAAATAACATAAATATTTGGGTTTAAAAAAAAAAAAAAAAAAACTGATATTTACACATGCATGAGAACAATCGCTTGGGTGAAAATACAATGAAAATCTAATAAGTGATCATACCCACCGAGATAAAGCTACGAAGGTATTTTGGTATTAAACAAATTACATTTATATAAGGGAGCCTAAAAGTGGAACTACCATGTCGAAAAGGGAAATGTTTTAACTTTTAACTAATAACTACATCATGATTCACGAACCTTTTTTTGTTGATCTTATTACACACGCCTTGGATGACTAATCACTTCATGGAGTAACACTCTAGGAGCAGGGTAGTGAGACCATCATCTCTATCTAACATTTGAACTCTAGCCTCCTATTCACACTACTTTATAAGCACCCAGACCATTATCTCTATCTAACATTTGAACTCTGGCCTCCTATTCACACTACTTTATAAGCACCCAGACCATTATCTCTATCTAACATTTGAACTCTGGCCTCTTATTCACACTACTTTATACGCGCCCATTTGAGCATCCAAGGGGTGGCCATGATTCATGAACTTAATGTTGATAAATCTGATAAATGGAATTACCCAATATTTTGCAGACACCATAAAAACTGTAAATATTGTTTAGGATTGTATAATTGATGTGGACAAAAATTCAAGGCCAACAAAAGTAATGTGACATGACCAACATAGTTGAGCCCACTTAAGCGGAAAGCTTCGAATTGGATGACCATATAATGACCGTATAAAGTTTTGTATTCACTAGATTCAAGAAAGAAATATAAGCCCACGTCACTTTGACTACAAAGCCATAAAAATTTTCAGATATGAGATATTCCGTATACTTTCCATGATTTTAAAAAAGCAGTACAACTATAAATATTAAATAGAATTTTATCAACTCAATCAAAGACCTAAGAAAGACGGCAAAGTTTCCGGTGTGAATTGAGAGCTCATTAATTATTTTTTTATCTACTCAAAACGTCCAAAATTTTACATAAAAAAAAAGTCCAAATTTTGAAACCCAAGGTCCACTATGTATTTTTTTTCTCTTAATGAAAAAGTTAAAAAAATTTGTTTTCTATGGTTAGACGAATACAAGGAGCATTTCACCAGAACAGATTTCATTCTTCGAAGCTAATTTTTAGTCGCAGACTGTTTTGTATGTATCTTGGTTACAATTAATTATTTAGTTATAAACACTTACTATTTTTTTATTGAGGTTTTTGTACAATAGGACATCTGATATTACAATTAAACTGTCATCTATTTTTAAGGAAGATAATAAGATTACATCAATCCTAGAAAAGACAACTAGCTTCCATCTTATTCTCTTGGGAGACTAAGCTACTATAATAATTTTTGCGCCCCATAAGGGGTTGAACACATGACCTATGTACGATGGGGCGCTGGTCGTAATCAATCGGGCTATCACCTGATTGGCAATACTTAGTTGATTTTAAGTTGTGACATTTGCTTAAATGTGGTTATCTTTTACAAAAGAGCATTGGTTTTTTCAAACCGGTCTAAAAATATATTTTTTATTTTTTATTTTTCTTTATAAACATGCTAATCTACTTATATTTAATCTATAAATCAAATTTTACCCTTTTTGGATTCATTTAAAATGACTTAAATACTTCTGTATTTAAAAATCTAAAATAAATACATAAACACATCCAAAAATGATAAAAATTGATTTAAAGATTAAATAGAATTAGATTAACATATTTATAAAAATATTTTTGGATGGATGTGAAATCGCTGAAAAGATCATTTGGCTTTACAAAAAATGCAACCAAAAAGTACTGTTTGAGGTAACCACTGGTTACGATATTAATGAAATTTTGCTGCGATTAATATTTTTTTTTATAAAGGATGCAATTAATGTCTTACTTAGCTGCATTTAGTACTAAATGCAACCAAATTAAATTTTAAGTTAAAAAAGTGGCCACATGTCCTGAATTTTGTCGCGGTGGATGAGATGGATATGGAAAAGGCAGGTGGGAGTCACAGTCGTTTCAGTATTTGTTTCGCCCAAGGCCGGCCAAGGGGACCCTCTTTTTGAGAAACAGGTTATACACTTAATATTAACATGTTAAATTGATATACATATTAAATATATTTATATTAACAGTTTTATGAAAAAAAATTCAAAAAAATTAAAAAAGGGTAAAATATACCCGGTGCGTATGATTGGGCTCCTTTTGAGAATCCGATTGTATGCGTTGGGGTACATTCCACCTATTTTTTTACTTTTTGTGAATTTTTTTTTACATTACTGTTAATATAAGTGAATTTAATATGTATATCAATTTTTTCTATTTTTAAAATTTTTTAGATTTTTTCCATTTTAAATTACTAAAGTGCTATTGATTTTTAAAATTCAAAAAAATATTTAAAAGTCTCCAAAATTGATAAAAATTAATACGCATGTTAAATACACTTATATTAATAGTTTCATGAAAAAATTTCAAAAAAATTTAAAAATTAGGTAAAATACACTCGGGTGTATAGGATTGAGCTTCCCTTTCGTCGATTAGAAAAAGGGGATGGTTGTTGTAACAAACGTTTGGCAAATAAGTGCCGCAAACTGGCAATGGCCATACCGACTGCAAACATCTCCCGCATGTTCAGCTACCGTAGATTTCATTTCATAATAGAAATTTTGAATTTTCTCCACCGCAAAACACCCCTTACCCATTATAATCAAGCATCTTCACTATCCTCACACCGTATAGAATTTTCTGTAAATATCCCCATCATATAGGAAATTTGTAAAACTCTCATCACCAGGGGAATAGATAACTTGCACAAGGCAAGATGTGAACAACCGGCCTGTTGCTTCTGCATCATGGGTGTTATCATCAAGCCACAAGCATGGTGATATCTTTCAATACGAACTTTAATTTGTACCTTTACAATCTTTTCAATCCTAAATTGAGCTAATCCAACACTAAGGTTGGGAAAAGAAAATGAAAGACTTGACTGCAAATAAAAGCATTGGTACCATAATTAATGTTAACATGCAAGTCGTAATAACTAGAATTTTAATATTTCGTCGTCAACATACCTAGTCATCTTCGGATTCTAATCCAGTCTCAATGCTCCTGGGCGCATACGCCTATTTTTTTTTGAAATTTTTTTACATAAATTTTAATCTAAGTGTATTTAATGTGTATCGATTTTCTCCATTTTTGAAGATTTTTAGATATTTATTTCAGATTTTTAAAAATCAGTGGCATTATTTTAAATTACTAAAATGCCACTGATTTTTAAAAATCCAAAATAAATATAAAAATCTCCAAAAATGATAAAAAATTGATACATATGTTAAATACACTTAGATTAATAAGTTTCAGAAAAATTTTCAAAAAAAATAAAAAAAATTAGCGTATGGGCCAGGAGCATCGGATCAGAATCCGTCTTCTTAAACCGCAGGCAGAGATTGATGGCCGGATTTTCGTCTCTCCTGGTCAAGTCAAGCCCGAACGTAGTCCAACACACCCAAGAAAAACCAACGTCAAAGACTTGCTCTGAAAAACTCAAACTCGAGAAACTCAATTTATAAATAAAATTAAAATTTAAGCAAACACCCTACCCTAACTCATGAAAATAAAACTTAATTTCCCTATTTATTTAATATAAAATAGATATTTCTTTATATTTATATATTTTATATTATTTATATTTACATAGGTATTTGTTACGTTGAAATTACTCTAATAAGTAAATTATATCATTTGTATATGTATTTACATTTGTTTATATTATTTACTTATACAGTTGTTAATTTTTTGCTTTTTGAAAGATACAATTTTTTTCAAATTGTAGCACTCCATTATACTTTTCTTAAATTTAATTGATCCATGTGTCAATATTTTCATTTAGACAACTTATTAAACATGAATCTCAACTTAAACCTAGCTTAAGGTCAGGGTCCAAGTTTCTACAAACAAGATTCCTAATTAAATTTAAGCTTTTTCCAAATATATTCATTATGTTTAACCTTAATTCAAAATATATTCACTACGTTTCTAAAATCCCAGATATACCCACAATGTTTGTCACTAATCCCAAAAACATCTAATTTGTAAGTTAATGTCGTTAGTTAATATATGAAATTAGTAATATACCTATCAAATTTTGAACATAATTAAAATTTTAAATATCATAACTCACCAATGCCTTAATTACACATTAGACCTAAATTTGGAAAGTAATAACTTCCCATTATTTATATTTTATTTCATCTTTTATTATTTTCTAATAGGAGTATTTTGGGCATTCATAAAAATTTAACAAATGGTTTTTAACAAAATTGGCATTTTTGAAATTAACTACAAACAGTGGGTATATCTGAACTTCTCGGACCGTAGTGTGTTTATTTGAAATTAAAGTTCAACGCAATGGATATATCTAAAAAAAACCCTTCAAATTTTACACGAATGAATTAGAAAAGGCAAAAGGCAAAATTAAGTTTCATAAGCCAAAGTTGTACCCTTAGCTCCATCGACCCTCTCACCACTAGTTATCACACTTATGCCACCAACCATCGATGAGCCATGCAAGGGAGAGGACAATCACGCACTTTACAAGGCTTAAAACCCTAATTTTCTGCATAAATAATAACCCCTTTTCATCTGTTCTCCTTGCTTCTGACGCATTAAGCTCCTCCTATGCTCAAGCTCCAAAGATTAAACTACTTTTAAGCCTATAGTAGGCAATCATACCTTGTGATGCAAGAAGTGGCTTCTACAACTTAAAAACTTTTGACCTCCAAGTCACATGGTGACAACTTTTACCATCGAGCCAACCCCGAAGAGAATGTCACAGCCCAAGTCAATGTCCCACCACCATTGGCACAATAAAACGAAAAATAAAAGGACCTACATGATCAAGGGATGATATGTCTTCAAATAAGAACCTTTAGGCTTATGTAGCACCAAATCTGAAGGGCAACCAATTGTACGTATATATTTTTTGTTTTAAAAAAAAAAAAAGCCAATAGTTTAAGACTTCACTCCAGCCTCTGGACCTTGTTGACAATGCACGCAGGGAACTCCACCAAGTTACAGCCCTCTTTCCGACATTAAAGGCCTCCCCATGAAGCAGTAACTTTCTAGGTAGGCAACAAACTGGTGTTAAGAATTAAGATTCAGACAAGAAATTACAGGTTTAAAAACATGGGAAAATAAAAAAATCACACAATTAGGGGAAAAATACAACTTAATCACATTCGAATTCAACATGAACAATAGCCCTACTTGCTACAATGGGTTGCTGCTGACAGCCTCCATCCTCAGATGCATGCATCTAGCTGCTGACCTAAAACCTCAAAATTGTTAGCACTGTACAGTTGAATTGGGCATCCTGCCATACTATTACGACTCAAGAGACTGGGTGTCCATTTTTATGCTGTCTTGAGGATGATAGACCTTGTAACCCTTGTTGTACTTCATCCTTTGACCGCTTATTCGGAATAGTAGATGCTGACCTGAACAAGGAAAAGATAAACTGGACTTCAGAGTTGTTCTGCGTCTGCATGCAAAAAGCAAAGAGTGAAGCCCACGAGATGAAAGGATTGTATCAATCTGCGTGTAGAAAGGTAACCATCAAAATGGTTGCACTTAGAGATCCTTCAGGCAAGCCCAAATCTGTTGTAGTAACCGTGAAAATGGTTGCACTACGATACCTCAGCCCAGTTCGATCACCAGATATAGTTGCACTAAGGTCCCCCAGCCACATCCAATCACAAGATAGGATAACAATTTCACACGTGCACGTGCACACATGCACAAAGCAAGGTAAGAAAAAGAGAGAATAATGTGAGTCAAGCCTTATTTGGATTCATTGAAATTAGAAGGAAAAAAGAAAGAAGAAAATTAGTGCAACCCGAAAACCTATTTTTTTATTTTTTCAAAAAAAAAATTATACAACTATTAATGTAAGTATATTTAACATGTGTATCAAGTTTTACTATTTTCGAATATTTTTAAATATTTTTATAGAATTTTTTAAAATCAGTAGCATTTTCATAATTTATAACACCCAAGTGCACTGAGGCTAAGTGCACCCAGGTGCTTTTGATAAAAGCCTAAGATGAAATATCATTTCCTCTATTAGCTTTACTTGTTTGTATCATCAACTTTCAGTTTTGCTTTATGCCCAACTTTGCATTTTGTTCCCATCTTATTTCCATTGCAACATTCTGGTTTAACCAATAAATATGTTTTAACCAATGACACACCTCTTGAATATGATGCATGTATGAACAAGGATAAACTAAGGTTAGTTCACCAACTATTGATCCTGCATTGTTAAGATCATCCAACTATAAGATGAGAACCCACAGAGATAGATGCAGTTGTGAACTTATAATCACTGAAAGCACGGTGATGTCCTGCTTTGATTAGGGTCATCTACAATTAGGCCTCTGATGGAAGTGTGAATGATTATAGTTGGCACAATGTAATGACAAACGTTTATGTTGCTTAGATCATCCAAGACTAGTAGACCTGTGTAATGGAAAAGGGTAGAAGTAAAAAGAAACAAAATTGCATTCGTTAATAAGTATGTAATGCAACTTTGATCTTTTATTGTTATGTACTGCTACCAAGATCAAGCCCCAAGCACGCGTGAAAAGAGTTATAGAATAATATGAAGGCTAACCTTGGTGAATTTGAACGCTTTGAGGCCTGCTGATTGGCCATGGATTTCAAGCTCCCAAGTTCTTCTGCAGCCGCCTATAAAGATCAACAAAAAATAAGGAATATTGTTGATCACCAAACAAACTAAATGCTATAAAATCACCATGACATCTAAAGTGAAACAAAATACTGAAGCATGTTTATGAGAATCAATTCATATATGATACCCCTGGGCAGACTCTAGGGTTAGATGAGGGAAGCCAAAAAGAACATAACTAAAAATACTAGAAATGTTTTTGTGACAATTGCAGGATATTGGAATGCCTAACCATAATACGGTGCAAAATGCTTTGATGCGGAGGATGATGTCACCAAAGAATAATGCAACAAGCTAAACAAACCCAAAAAACCAATTAGAATATCAATGAGAGCATCTGACAACCTGTTGCTTAGCTCCATCTCTGCTTGAACCAACAGCCTTTCCTAAAACCTCTCCTGGTACTTCTACCTACAACACAATTCATACAACAGATTAGTTACTAGATAGTCATAGATAGATACAAAGAGAGAGCAAGTGAGATGAAAAGTGATGAGAAAAATTACTAGTTACTCAATTAGTGCCTGGGAGTTACACAAGGTACAAGTTGCCTAACATATTGTGTTAAAACATCAAAATTGGAAAATTTCCCTGCTTTCTCTTTAATTAATTAGCACAGAAATGTGTTAGAGAAAACATTAAGATGGAAGAATTATCAAGGAATTATTGAAGTTAACTAAAAAAGAATTAGAGGGAAAATAGAACAGATGCCAACCTGAGAATAATATTCTCCTTTATTTAAATTCATGGAAACCGGCGGCTGATCTGAAAAAGCTAGACTAAGGCCTTCGGCCATGCACTGTTCACAACATAGAGTCAGCAGTCAAGTCTTAGATGTATGCCATCAGTAAGCATTTGGAGAAAGATGTTGAGATGGGTTCATGTCCCTTACCAAGTCTTTAATGCCAGCACGTAAAACAGTTAATCCCTTTGATTCATCTTCAGTTCCCATCTGTTCAAAAATATTTGCATTTGGAGGCTCCTCCTTCAAATGCAATTCAGCTGATGCAGAAGTGGGGATGTCCATCAAAAATCCATTTTCATCTCTGGAAGAGGGTTTATCCAAAATCATGTCTGCTGCTTCAGACTCTGGTGCAAGATGTGCTACGTAATTGCCTGCTAAGGAAGGGAATTAGAAGTAGGAAGCTGTGGTTCCATTGATAGATATTGATTACAGAACAACGGACAAGATGTCCACAGAGTCCATTATAGGAGCTTAAGAGACCCTAATAGTCCATTTGGATGGATGGGGGAAAAAAGAATATAGAGAAGTGAAAAAAAAGGGGGGATCAAGAGATGAAATACAGAACAGTAATTGGAAATAATGTGAACAAAAATAAAATTTCCTTCAAAGATGAAAATAGTAGATAATGATTAGAAGTAAATGTGATAATTAGAAAACAAAAATAGAATTTTTTTTGGGCAATCAAAATGTCATGTTGCATTAAATATGGAACAAAAGTAGCGACAAAAAGGGAAAGACTTTTTGAGCCTCTTTTCTGGCCATCCACCAAATGCATCCTTAGAACTATTTCAGAATAAAATTAAATGGCCAACTTTCTTTAGCCGATTACATTCGATAGCTTGAATTTCCAATAAAAGGTTAGTAACTAAATGCAAGTCATTGATGCCCATCGTCCTTGGAGGGAAGTGTAGAAGCAGTCATAACCATTGGTTCATTGCACAAGGTGACAGCCTCAGACTCAAACCTGAATCTTCACATTGACAATTCAACGTTTTTACCAACACATAAACTGCTGTCCAAATAAATTAGACTAAAAAATTATTTTTTTAATTAGAGAAATAAGATATTCTACCATAAGTTATGGTGGTACATGCGCCACTTGATCATTTTCCATAAATAGGGTTCTGCGTCAATGCAAATATGAGAATTGAGCCTCAATGCTTACACTTGCATTACGTCTTTTTCAATTTTTTTCCACGGACAGCCCAAACAACTTTTTATACATGAAATTTTTATTCTTTTTATTTTCTAATATTTTTAAATTTCCGAAATATTTTATTTTGAAAATTCAAAAATTTTAAAAATTCAAAAAATGTGAACTTTCATACATAAAATACTCTTGCTTGAGCCCACATATTGATGCAAAAAATCAAAAAAATAATAAAAGGGGGATTTTTTTCATTTTTGGAAATCCAAAAAATATTTTAAATTTTCGAATTTCATAGAGAAAAGTTTCTTGCTTGGGTCATGTATCCAAGCAAAAAATTTTAAAAAATTAAACACGTAATGCAAGAATAAGTGCTGAGGTTCAATGCTCACATTTGCAGAACACACATATTTAAGGATTTTCTCCCATGCATCAGCTAAGTGATGCAATTAGTTGGGTTTCTTTTTTATTTTTAAAATTTTATTTTAGACCGAGGCCATCCTTCATGATATTTTTTGAATTTCTTAGATGCAAGAATGAGTGTGGGAACATGAGAAATGCTTTATTTTTTTAATTTTTAAAATTCAAAATAAAATAATTAAAACAATCAAAAACATGTCAAAATTATATATATGGGACATTCATGCTTGAGCCCACAAATATATAAAAAAATTTATAAAATTAAATTAAATTGCATATTACACTGGATGCACTGAATCGTTTTTCATGTATATGTGTATGAAAGAATATTCTAAATGGTTAAGATTTAAAAATATAATTTTAAATATAAAAGATAAGTCACAACTTGATTTCATATGATCATTACGCTGCACAGTCACATATATATAAAAGAAGAATTTTTTGGGGGCATTAGCCTCCATCCAGACCCCCCCAAAAAAGAGGGAGGAGAGAAGTTGCACTGATTATTTCCGTGCAACTCCTGTGTATATGCTAAGTGTTAAAAGGATTTTGTTGATTAGTCTCCTCGATCCCTAAAACTGCCTAGTCTGGACCCATCCAAAATGTTGGCAGATTGCACTATTTATTGGCATATTTAAAAAATACAACGGTCTAGTTTACTAATTATCCTGTTAACAGGCTAACAAACTTTAGTCATAAGCATGTCACACTTTGAGCCAAGATATCTGTCTCATGGAAAATTATCATTAAGATTAGCAATTTCAAGAGCCTGAATAACCTCGCAACATGAGAGCATGTTTTCAAGCTCTATTTTCTGGCAGGTGGAAATAATATTCTAATCTCTTCTTATTTCTGAAGGCCTGCTACCTTTGTCTGATCCTGGAACCAATTTGTTGAGTATACATCATTACAACATAAAAACAGGACCAGAGAATTCATGGCGCAGTTTCATTTCTCTTGAGTAGGTTTTAAACTTGAAGTACTAAAGGAAGGACTTTCATAACTCCAGAAACTCTTCCCCTGCAAATGCAATAGCACCCACCTACACATGAGAGACAAAGACAGGAGGAGTAGGAGGAAGAGAATGTGGGGGGTGGGGGGTGGGGGTGGTGGTTTGTGTGTGTGTGTGTGTGTGTGGAGGTCTATTTGCAGATGATCCTTAAAGGCTCAAAATTGACACCAAAAGTTCATTCCCGCTCTCTTTTCTGTGACCACCAAGTCACATTGAGGGATTTAGTCGCCAGCAAACAGAACATGATTATACAAAATTTATCTGCTGCCTTTTTCTTTTTCTTTTTTTTTTTTCTGAGAGCACCTTTATGGTTGATTTCTATTCCTTCCCCAACAGCATTGCAAGTATCATGGACCAAAGATGTTTTATTGCTGAGGCCCTAAAATGGAACTCAGAAACTATTGGTAGCTGACAGCCTAACATCTCCAGTCACATGTCCAAGACAGGCATAAGTAATTCAGGAAACAGATCAACTTAGTCTCCAATTCAGAGTTGGAAGAGACAGCAGACAATTGCTTGGTAGAACTTCTCCAAAAACTTTGCGAAAGCAAAATTTCCTGATGAGTAGGTTTTCACGCAGTAATTTTAAGTGACTAGTCTAGCACTCAATGCTGTTTGGTTAACCTGTTACACTCTGTTTTTATATTGTTTGTTTCTAAATGGAACTTTTGTTGTGTCTTACTACCATAGCATAAATCAGTTATTTTATTCCCATTGAAAACAGCATGTCAAAAATTAATATATTAAAGTGGGCTACTCCATAAGAATGGGTAAACAAACCATTAACCATTATTTTGTAAATTACATCCATGCGTTTTTCCTTTTCTTCCATTTTTACCTTTTTATTCTATTCAAGAGTTGCATTTTTTCCCACATGACAGCTAATATGTTACACCAGCTACAGGGTAAGCATTGTTTATTAATGGCAAATGATCCCTCGAGATGAGCTCAAGGCCTATAAAATCATTCAGTTCCTAAAAAGTCAATTATTCAGCTCAGTTAAGAATTGTAATGAACTGTAACATACTTAAATGTTCAGTTAGCATTCATACAAACTGGTATACATCCCTTCTCCATCTTTGAAAGCAGTGTGGCTCCAAAACAGCATTTAGAATAAACCAAAAAAATCCAGATTACGTATATCAGTTACTAGGCATGAGTTTTCACAAGCTCAATTCCGCTATTTTTTCTAGTGAATGCTATTTCGTGAATCAACCAAACAGTTCTTAAGTCATAAATGAGTCAGTGACACCTGTTGCTACTAGATTAAGCCATAAAGTGGCAATTCCAAGGCCATTAGGCCAGTGAACACCAAAAGTACCTGGAATCAAAGAATTACTCCAAACTAAGTTAATACAAGGAAAATGGCATGGTCTTACTTGCTAAGTTCTGAAGAGCATTTTTTGCAGCTAGGAATTGAGCTTCCTTCCGGGTTCTACCCATTCCAAACCCTATCTTTTCTCCAGTGAAGAGTACCTAAGTGGGCAGTAAAATGAATGAACTTATTAAATCACAAGAAAACTATAGTAGCACTCCATTTAACCTATCATGAAAACAGAGGAATATGAACCCACATATGTGCATGTGCACACACAACAAATAATACTACATATTTGACGTCAGGATCAAAGCTTTGAAGAGAACATTCAGAAAAGAAGAGTTTTCATTGGCTTTCAAGATTTGATATTTAAGGCCAAGTCAAGATCGACAACAGATGTGAAACTTTCACCATTATTGATCTTGCCTCATAATATTCCAGCAACAGTTTTCTTTGAATATACAAGATTTTTACAGCAATGCATATGCATAAATCAAGGATATTCCAAAAGCAACAGTATTAATTGTTACTAACCTCTGAAGAGAACTGCAGATCCTTGCCGGTGCTGATAACAGATTTGAACTCAACCTACACCATATGAAATGACATCATCACTAGCATGCAATGGATGGCAAAACTGGAGCTCTCAGAAGGATACTAAAATACCTTAGAGCCACATCGCCGTCCAATTTCTTGCAACACTCCTATATATACAGAGGAAGTTTGCGGAGTCACTATTCCAGCTTCAATATGAAGATCTCCATTCTTAATGGATGAACAATGCAAGGATACCTCATCATCTTCTGGGAGAAACTTAATATAAGAGATAACATTGAGAAGAAATTCAATGAATGGCATTTAAAGAACTACTACAAATCAGATCAGTAAACTTCCTAAACATGGTCCAGATTGTTATACCTGAAACAGAAGAATTATTTGGGAATGCTTCATTTTGCCTCTGATTTTCATCTTCAAGACACACCTGCAGATAAGTAAGATTTAACAATATGGACTCCATTCTAATCAGACTCATATATGATTAACTGTGCATGGAATTCATATTCATAAGCTTCAAATGGTTACCTACATGAAATGTTGAAATAAAAACGAGAATCCCAAAAGGTATTTGGAATAAAAGCACAGACAAACCTCTTCAGCTTTCACTAGAGATGCAGAACTGGGTTTTTCTGTGAGAATATTAGTATCGGAACCATGATCAGGAGGGTTATGAAGAGCTCGAT
This sequence comes from Annona cherimola, assembly GCA_030490835.1. Lineage (NCBI taxonomy): Eukaryota > Viridiplantae > Streptophyta > Magnoliopsida > Magnoliales > Annonaceae > Annona > Annona cherimola. The sequence goes on from CM059971.1 coordinate 109,359,140, forward strand.
GTTTATCAGACTCTGACGCATCAGATTCTTGCATTATTCCATTCCTTTGCACGGGGGTTGGGGAAATCCTTAACGGTGGTCTTGATCTAAAAGAAGGATCAACTGAGCTACCTCCTTGCAAATCTGAACCATGCTGCAGAGGAAGAAATCTCCTTCTCATGACAGGATCCAATTCAGCTTGGGAGGCCTCAGCTTCCTTGGGAGAAGCTCCCAACAATCCAGGTCCTACACCAAAACCAGAAACCATAAGATAAGGAAAAGATGCACTAATTAAAGCCCATAAAATGAAGTCCATACTTTGTGAAGGAATCGTTGATCTGGATGCTGATGGGGTTACAAAATTAGGTGGAACCACCAAAGGTTGTTGAGAGAATTCAGGCCTCAAATCGGGATTATTCAGGATGTGAGATGAGCCAGATTCAACGCCAAGCCTCTGATCCTACATAAGATAAAAGGTAGAATGTTGTCAAAAACTAAAATAAAAGATATCTTCGTAAGAAAACAGCAAGCAAGTAGTACACCATTCCAATTAGGATTATTATGGATCAAATTTTACTCAATACAAGTTGGACAAAAAGACGAAAAGAAAAAAGAAATCGCATCAAGATTAGGCTACAGATAGTAAAACCCACCGGTCGATTCATTCTTCGCTCAACTTCACCACCACTAATCCCCTCAGGAATTGGAATCCCATTCGGCATGACAGCAGTATCCTTAAAATTCGTGAACAGAACATATTAATAGCGAAATACACACAAATCTGATCACTTATATTGATATTTAGAGTAAAATATGTTCAATTACCTCCGCCATCAAGTAATTGCTCACATCAGGTGCAGGAAGCAACTCTAGCACTTCATCTTCATAGCAAATTTCAGAGATTCTTCTGAGCAGTTTTTCATCAAAATCTCTGAAAAATTAGATTAATTGCATGTAATTAATCATCCATGCAATGGTTACAAGTAAAAGTGGTTATACTAAATAAAATTCAGCATAGATCTTATTGCAGACAAGCATGGTAAAATTATATAGGTAGCCTACTTGAAAAATCCACCTCTGACATTGCATGCAACATTCCGGGCAATGCACATCACTGGAACATTATTTGTTATCTACAAAGCAGAGAACAACGTCAGTTTTATTCTTTTTTTTTTCTTCTTCAGATGATAGTATATAGCTACCAAAATAAGTGAATAAGAAATACCTCTGCTTGTGGAGCATAGTAAGGACTATAAGGAGGTACAACATGCACTCGGGATTGATCCTTGTCATCCCAAACTTTCAAGCGGTCATCAATAACCATTGCCATCTTTGGATGGCACACACCGTCTTGGAAAACATTCAACAATGATTTCCTGGAGTCTGCCAAATTTGAGAGAGAGAGAGCGAGAGAGAGAGAGAGAGAGAGAGAGAGAGAGAGAGAGATTGACCTAAGTTAGATGGCTGCATGAGAAAACTGACAATGACTAGTTCATTTGGCATGACTTGTCATAGTGAGCTTTTCTGGAAAAGAGCTTCCAAAAATTTTCACATGAAAGGATCATCCCAGGAAGGATCCTTTATGTGGAAGCATTTGGTAGAACCTTTAAAAAAATACATATTCTTAGTAACATGTACTTCTAGATAAAACTAATATGAATTGCTTCCTGGATACCCATCATGCTGCTACTTAGGAAATTTAATATCCAAACTTCCCAAAAAATCAAAAAAGCAATTAATGGGACACCCTAATAAATTAATTTCAAGAAACGGCCATTCGCCAAAGACATCCAGAGGTTTCTTACCTCTAGGAAACTAATTTTTTGGAAGGATGCTATACCTATATGAAAGGTAGCTTAATTCTAATAGCTATTAAGTACACGTTTAGTTCATCGGACAAACACATTGAATGAAAATAACCATAACTTCTTTTTTATGAATCATTTGTCAGATTCTGATGGCAACAAATAAACATGAAAACTTGCCTGATTTTACGCATATAACTCGGTCCAAGAGTTGCTTTGAGCTTATCAGGTTTGCTTCAGGATCAAGTAGCCTCCACATCTCTAATGCATAATCTCTTTCAGCCATTGTGCAAACATAAACCTCAAAACGCTTTCGTCCTTTAGCTGTCAAGTAACTTCTTAACTCCTCCCAAGCAGGTCGCAGCCTTACAAGCACACTTGTGTCACGAACCTACAGAAAGAAAAAAGCAATATGTAAATTGCAAGAAATATTTGTAGGACTCTATCCGCTAAACAAAAGTGGCACTTCATGAATCTAAGACTTTGGAGGGTGAGGATTTCCACAGAATAAAACTAGCACTCATGATGAATCTAAATATTTGGAGGCAATAATGATATTATCATCACCAAAAAAAACCACAAAGCTTCTCTTCAGAGGCTTGGTTACATGCCATAACTTTGGCAAGAACTGAGATTTCTTTATTTACAGCAAGCCCAAGGAGCCTTCCTACTCAAGAAGATGCAGAATCCATCCTGCTGCAAGATAGCAGCATTCCCAGGATTTAACCACTTCTGTTTAAAAACTAATAGCGTGCCAAAAAACATTTTCAGCCTGCAACATGCACCGGCACCTATACAACTAAACAGTTCAAGCTAAATAACATTATCTCAGTCAAGGAAGCGTTTTTAAACAAGAGCAACAAGAATAATGAAAAAGACTGAGAGAAATGTGGATAACATAATCTGCAGGAGATACAGCAAGTAGATTCTCCCACCTCTGGATTTATTCGAGTTAAGATAACATTCTTGTCCTGCAATCTTATTACAGGACGAATAACTGGCTCCTGATTATTAGCAATTGGAGGGACCTCTTCATGCTGAATATTTATGACTTTCCCATTATCGCTGACATGATCATTCTCCGAATACTGCTTCAAGAGAGCTTTGTCATCCAAGTATCGCCTAAGTTCGATCTTCATGCCTGAGGATCTAAGCCCATCAGATTCACCAGCAATCCTGCGTTGGAGGAATTCGATCCTATCTTCAAATGATTTCATAGTGTTGGCAACTATAAGCGTCTCATCCAGATCAAACACAATTGCAAGACACCGAAGATTCAGCATCGCCTTGCACGAATCATAGAGGCCCCCTGGAACAGCGCAGCACCAAAAACCAGGAATTTTGTCCTGCCTACTCCGCATTGCTACCAAATGCACTTCCTCATCTCCATTAAGAACAACTGCTGTCTGCAAAACAAGAAGTAGAAATTTCAGAGAACCGTCTCAGAACGCGTGACATTTTTCTGTGCAATCAATGAAGTGTAAAAAAGATTAACCAGAGTCGAAATTGTTAAAAAAAAAAAAAAACAATGGGAATGAAGAAAAAAACCAAGAACCTTGAATTCATGTAGACAGGAAGTATATAAGCAATTCAGGGGCGGGGACTTCGATTCGAGCTTGCATCTAACAGAAAAGGGGGAAATGGTTTGAAGAATTGAGAGTGGCAGGCAACGATCACTGGGCATGGAGAAACGATTGATTCGGATTTCGTTGTTTGGGAACTGGAAACTAGGGTTTCTATCAATCGGAAAAACATCTGCCTCTCCGAGGCACGAATCGCCATGAAAGACAGTCGATTTAAACCCTACAGAACTCATGAAATAGATATCCGAGACTCAAAACCTGCTAACTTCTCCCTCGCGTCGCTCTCTCCCTCCCTCAAGACAGCGGTTTCAAACACAGATGAGACTCACTTTTATAGACGAAAAGACCGCGTATCTGTTTCTGGCGATACTCGGGTCTATGTTATTTTTGCAATTTCGCCCATTTTCATGATACCGATTAGCGGATTAGGGGGCTCGCCGCTTGTTTAACTCGGAATTGCTGTCTTTGGCATGGTTGGTGTGAAACCATACTTACCCTCCACTTCGGGGGGCCAAAAAAAATCGAGCTATCCAAGTTATCTTATTTTTTTCTTTTTCTTTTTATATTATGATTATTTTCTTTCATAATTACTATATTTTTTTCAATTTATCCTTATCATATTACATTATTCTCACACTTTTTAAAAATATTCTATTCTTGACTCTCCGTACTCTCACCTTATTCGCATTATCAAGCAATACTTTAATTTTAATTTTATTAAAAAATTTAAGTTTTAAACCATAATTATAATCTCAATTTTATTTATAAAATTTAAATTCTAAATATATTTTTGAAAATTTCCCTTAAATTAGTGAATTTCCCTTAAATATATTTTCTAAATTTCCCTTAATCTCAATTCGTTCCCTTAAATTTCCCTAAGGGTGTGTTTGGGAATGAATAAAACTTTTAGTGAAAAGTTTTGAAGAATAAAAATTGTCAAATGATGTGATATGATAGGGGTAATGATGAGAAGTAAAGAAGATAAAATTAAAATAGATAGGTTAGTTGTATAGGTAATTGTGTATAAATGATTGAAAAGTAGGGTGGTTTGTGTTGGAAGATGTAAAAAAATAATTAAAAAATAGAAGAGTTGTAGATAATGAAAAGTTTTAGATTGAAAAGTTTTAAGTGAAAAGTTTTTGTCATTGTCAAACACCCCCTTAGATTGAAATTCCAGTCAACACTTTAACCTAGATCTAGGAACTACAATATAATGAATCATTATAATCATTGGGCAGTAACTCTCACATATCATGATTCTACATTGAAGTAAAAAAAAAAATGCAATAGCTAATCAAAATATCCTTTAATACTCTTATAAAAGTACGTGGAGGAGCTTCACATAGGAAAAAAATGAATATTTATGTAGGTTATTCTAGAAAAAGCATTAAAATGCTAATCATTCTAATTTTTAACATTTTGATATTTGTTAATATGGGTATTTGTCATTGAGATCATCACTATACCTAATACAAGTCATTCCACTAAATTCCTAATGAAATGAGTAAATTAATTAAGTTTGTCAAACCAATGAAACGAATAAATAATTTAATTTTGTCAAACCAACTCAGTTTTAAACTCAAGAAAATAACATTTATCCAACGCTCTAATGCTTTTATTAGCATCACTAACAGTCAAAAATGAACTATCACGTAAAAAAATTAAATTTTTTTTTATAGATGAGTCAAGGGATTATAAATCATCAAATATCCATTTATTAGCAAACAAATTTTGAGATTTCTAAAGACCCATTTAAAGTAGAATCCCTCAAAAATTGACAACCAAACAAACAAATTAAACGTTTTGATAAAAATTCCTAATGCATCACTTAGGTATCATACTGGTATGTTCAAAAGCATCCCAAATGCTTAGATGAGATAGGATCATGTTTGAAAGCATCCCAAATGCTTAGACGATATAGGATCCACTACTTCCAAGATAATTTTTTAAAATTTCAATACAATCTTTTAATTTTTTATACTATTTTTCCATTTATAATATATATTGTTACATTTTCATCATATTTTTCCATTTTATTTAAGCATTCTGTATGTTTTGGAACAGGCTTGGATCAAACCTGGGTAACAGTCAAGCCCAAATAAGTACTGCAGTATAATATTATATATTTTGTCTTGATAGCTCAATTATAAGGTTTTTAAACAAGTCACATTGTATTTAACTTGAGACTCACATGTTAAAAGAAACTCCTTCTTCTGCTAGGCGAGAGATTCATCTCATTGTCATATTAAGCCTTTTACCTTTTTTAATAGTTCTCATGGATACATGAGTTACGTTAGATCATTACCAAGTCATATGATCTCAACAAAGTTTGATTGGTATGGACTTTCATCATAAACAGGACTGTCTATCGCCAACTAACATATTTTTGAAACAAAATTTCTAAATGAAGACAATTTGTAAAATTCATAATTAAGGAGAATACTTAAAATAGTTGAAGCAGGAGACAATTGCAAATAACCCTTGTTATTTCATGATAACGCTGTGGTGGATGAGAAAACAGTGAAAATATACATCGCGCAAAAGACCAATTTGTTAATTACTATAATTTGAATAATTTTTATGATATATTTATAATAGTTATTTTTCAGTATTTATGTTTTTATTTTAAAATATATACTACTTTAATGATAATATTTTATTGAATTCTTTATTATAAAATTTCAAATTATTATCTATTTTTTTGAAAAAGTTATTTGATCTTGCTCATTTTTCTTATCAGCCCCTCAAAATAGGACGATTTACATTAATATCGCGAGGTTTACAATAGTCTGTAGCATACGATACCGTAGTCGACGTCCATTGCTCGTCCTAGAACCTAGATAAATTTAGAATAATAGATAGGACCCATTTACCTGGGGTGATTAGTAGGAATATTTCATTAAGTTTGCCAAATTATTCAAAGAGAATTTGCAAGTACTCCTAAATATTTTAATTGTAAAATAGTACATTTTTGGAATATTAGCAAATATATATAATTTTATGAAATGGTTTATATACAAATGGGCCATTGAGTACCACGATGGCATATGAGCTTAATCTAATCTATTTTTAAGTGCTACTTAATTATTTAGATGATATTAAAAATTTAATTATTCATCTCAAATTTCTCTTCCTGTGGGCCGTTTGAGCTTATACAGCTGAGAAGATTTTGCGGATCTTAAGAAGCGATGGTGATAAACGTGTATTGGATTTAGCCTGTGCTTTGTTGTGGGCCAAATGGAAAATTCACTTGTCTGGTTACCGTAGAATTTCTTATGTGCGGATTGATTTCTAAAAAAGCATGCATGCGATCTACCGGCTACGCGGCGTCTCTTGGCGTGACAGATCATTAACACGTTACACGTGCTTCCACCTAACATCTTCCCAGGCATATTGCATGAAGAAGCCAAAAAGCTTCGTGCTGCAGCGGATACTTTGAGTCGTACGTTACTATGTAACAATCTCAGAATTGTCAGCAATCGTATTCTTATTTCTAACTTCTAGGACCTTAATCCTACTTTTAGAAATTCGTAGCTATTTTTAAAGACAACATAAAACTGGTAATGAAGTGATATAGATGGGATTGTGCGTATCCAACGGTATTAGTCTAGCATATTTGTTTGGGAGAAAATGGAGGGGAAGGGAATGGAGTACAGAAATCAATACCCAACTGTCCTATTTTTTTTCATTTTACCCATACATTCCGATTATTTCCCATATATTTTCATACAACTGCTTTTTTATTTTTCTTGATTCCGCTTTACGCCTACATATCCATTCCCATTCTCCCTCCTCTAAATAAACATACCGAATTATAGCTGCCTTATTCAGATTTAGATTGCAACACTTTCCTAAATAAAATTTGGGCTGGTTTGGCTCTGAATCCAACCCACCTCCTTCCCTGCCTTCCAAAACTGGGACATTTCACCGATCCCCGTTAGAACGTGAAGAATCCGAACCATTGTTGGCTTTTGGTATTCCATAACTGTATTCGAGGGGCATCCACCGATTCCCATACGCTCGCACAAAAAAAAAAAAAAAAAAAAAAAACTGAGTGAAATGTTACAGTTGCTCTATGCCTCAAAAGAGCCAACGCACGCGAAAGAAAACAATTCAGAGCTTCGTTTATGTTGTAGCAATTACCATCATGCAAGCCAAAAAAAATTAGATGTTTTATGCAAATGAAAGCTAATCATGTCTTTTCTTTCAAAAGTAACATCATCTTCTTGTTAAGATTTCTCCAGGTGACTGGAATCAGCTGCACTAGTAAAAATCATGACAACTACTGACAATTACAATGAGAATTCAACGCTCGGGCACCTGATTATTATCGAATAATAAAGAACTTCAAATGGCACTGATTGTACTACTGGAAGACATTATTGGATCTCAAGCCCAACGCCAGATGGAATATAGATAGGAATCGTTTATTAAACATTGAATATCAATGTTTTCTTGTGTGGTTTGGAGGGTGGAAGCATTCATCCTTTCTGTCTCGTGTTCATGTTGCGAGGAAACAGAATGAAAATGGGAAATGAGAGCTATCTACATTATCCCCAAGATATCAATCTGTTACTAGTGACGATAAGAATGACCAGTCTTTGGCCAGTGTTTCCTACAATATTAACATGTCATCACCGAACGTAATCAATGGTCCTTTCTATTTGTAAAAGAGCAATTAATTGATACAATCAGCTATACAGATCGTAACCGTTCTCTTTCATAGATTTCCAACAAATGGAAGATACAGTGTAGCGAAAATTGTGGCGCATGCATTAATGCCCCACCTGAGAAAGAATTAGCAGTCCTAAACACGCTCCTGTGTTAAGAGAAGCCAAGCATGTGTAAAGAAACACCCATATCTCACCTGGGCTGCACATCCGTCACGCTTAGAGGGGAGCTACTTACATTGGTTGAAGTAATTAATGTGCTGTTTAGCGTTGACCCCCTCATCCTTTGCCCCTGGGAGCTACTTGAACTACCACCTGAATCTTTCTTAGTCCGCTCAACGTTCCTAAGAATGCCTGGCTTGGTTAGCATTTTCTCACTGAGGGTAATCTTATCAGAGAGCATTTCTATGACCTGTCTCATGGATGGTCTTTGCTGTGCCACTGCTTGGGTACAAAACAGGGCCACCTTGATGAAGCGCAAAACTTCATCCTCGGGATATGCCTCCAGTTCTGGATCCACAATTTCCAAAAGCCTGCCCCCATCTTTCAATTTCCAGATCTGTACGCATCATCAAGAATATCAATCAGCATTGATCCAGACTGCATTTCTCATGAATAAATATGATATGTTGATTTTTTTTTATTGTTATATTTATAACTTATCCAAAAGTATGTTTTTCCTATCTTGCTCAACAGATATTTACCCTGAATGGTAGGAGACCACGCTCCTAATACAAATGGGAGACATAAGCTCCCCCCACAATAAATGGGAGACAAAAGCTCCCCTTCCCAGATAAAACCTAGGTGAATTGGCACAAAGGCCCAGATGCCATCCAATTGGGCTACAGGGAAATTATGTGTTGATTTTGGGTTTGAATCAAAGGGTCCATGAGGACATTTCGATGAAGGCCACAAATCTGGGCTACTGCCTGTCTGTAGCATTGGCATCATTGAAATTGGAAGATCTCAACTGTTTGGTTCATTCTGGCCCAACTTTACAAAACTGACAACTAGTAAGTGAGTCCTTCCACTACTTGGATTGTATGAATGGTTGTGGGGGTCCAACAGCTTCAATTTTGTGGCGCATTTGGAATCCATATAACCAATTAATATTTTTCTCATAGTGAGGGTATCTGACTAACACGTCCTTGTGATAGCAATTGCTTACTGTCATCAAGAATGAACTAGTAGAAAAGCGAAGCTATGTCTTGAATCATGGCCAAAATTTATTGTCATTTTCGAAAGATGGGAGAACCACGCTCCAAAAGCAAAGAATTACCCATTCAAGGAGAACCATCATTTCCTCTCCCCATGCTGCCTTAGTACCACTTCTGCCACTGACAATTTCAAGAATGAGGACCCCAAAACTGTAGATGTCAGCCTTTTTTGTTAATTGTCCAAACTGAGCATACTCTGGCGCCAAATACCCCCTGCATAAGCAATTCAGACTAGCTAAAGAACATGGTGAAGAAGTAGAAAATGAGATATCGCAGTCTGAGGTTTTTTGAAGTTCTTCAAATGCATCAACATGTCGTATTATCAAAATTGGCCTCTATCAGAAGGACTAAAACTTGAACATCCTTGGAAGGTAGCATGATTCCTGCTCTACAATTGCCTACCATGAAGCCCATCCTTAGTAAAATTATAGGTTATCAAGTCTTTCTTAGGGTGCATTGAATGGAACTAATTTAACAGAGAATGATATGTGCGACAAAATAAGGAGGGGCATAATTGGAAACAATCCAATCAAGGGAACCCATATTACTACTGGGTAATAAGACTAGGAAATTAGATACATCGTTTGGCAATGGGACCAAAAATGGGCCCATCCTCCTGTTAACGCAAGGAAAGCAGATGAAAGGTGCAAAAGTATGTGATAAAGATAACTGAAGGGTTAAAAAAAAAACAGAGAGATGATAATTAGTTAAAGAGAGGCTTCAATTCTCATCAGAAAAAAAAAAAAGAAGAGAGGCTTCAAGGTTGTGATTGGAAGAAAAAATACATAAAGTGGATTTCAATAACTAGGCACAAAGCTCAAATGACAACATTGAGCCTTATTATCATAAAAAAGTTACAAACTAGAAACATCTGATGTCCAAAGAGCCATCTGAAAATTTTTTATTAGAGTAATTGCCAAAGAAACATCAATGGGGAAACATGATCTCCCTATAATGTATCTATAGTTGAAATAATAAATGTTTGATTACAGCAGAATTAAACACAATAAGACCTCTTTGAAAAAACAAGAATATACAAATATAACACAAGAAATTGTTCACACTGCAATGTGCATGGTACAGGATGATGGGTAGGTATGGATATATCCTCCACCATCTAATGAATGGGAATAATTCAAAATAAGAATATGGAAATCCGCATCCTGGAAAGCCAACATGCCACAATAAACGTTTTTAAAGCTGTTTTTCTTTTTTTCTTTTTTTTTCAATTGTGAGCTTTCTGCTGTTCTTTTATTTCTTTAACAATCCATCTTCCTGAGAAGAAGCTTCATCATTAGAATTAGAAGCTGACAAGTTTCATTAGAAGTATCAATAGCATAGATGTCCCATTTAAAATGAGCTTGTATGGAAGTCAAACAAGATATGAAGTATCAATTCTTGTACCAATATAACTAAGTTAGAAGGCCAAAAAATCAAAAGATATGCTTACATTGTTCCTGCCACTCTTGTACTAATATGAGTAACATTATCCGGAAAAAGTTTTGCTAGCCCAAAATCTCCAATTTTAGGGACGAGTTCTCCATCAAGAAGGACGTTGCTAGCCTTGATGTCCCGATGGACAATATGCGGTTCAGCTTCCTCATGGAGAAATTCAAGACCACGAGCCGTACCCATGCAGATTGATGCTCTAGTAGGCCAATCTAGAGCAATGCGTCGACTTTTTGGACCTAAATAGACAAAGAAACTAGGTTAAGTACCATGCAGCACTCATTCACAAGTATTAGGCACATTCTACTGCAATCTTAATGGACTGCTAAAGAATACGATCTAAAGCCCAAAAAAAAAAAAAAAATCAAAATAATAAATCCAGGAAATGTCTGACCACAAAGGAAGGAGATTCTAGAAAAGAATATTGGTTTGCTTCATCAGTATAACCACTTATTTACAACTCAAAATTAATTGGTCCTGGTACACTTTCGCTAGATCATCATCACTACCACAGCTTCTAAGGCTTCAGCCAGGTGCAGGTTCTGCAATCAGTAGGCTAGTGGCAGTCCTATCCTTTGGCTTTTCACAAAATGGAAATATAAATACCTGTTGCTATGTTTTCATGCTAGCAGCCTGTGGTTTTAACCAAGGTACTAAATACTAGATCCCAAAGAACTGAAACTTGATGAATCTTCCAACTTAGCAGCATTAGCATCATTTGTATATAAGTGTCTACACTGAGAAACTTTTGAACCTCTATTCCAAATTGGCAGCTACCAATGCGCCAAGCACCAGTCCCTATCATCATCTGAAAGCTTGACCTTTAAAATAAAAATACGGCTGACTAGAAAAATGGAAGTATCAATAGTCAATAGCCTTGACAATTACCAAGTAATGCACTTGCAAGACTGTTGTTCTCCATATATTCATAGACTAACATCCGGTTGCTGCCCTCAATACAGCAGCCAAGCAGCTGAACAAGGTTTGGATGTCTTATATTTGATATCATATCGAGCTCTGTCAAAAATTCTCGAACTCCTTGACTTGATTCAGCAGAGAGTGACTTAACCGCAACCTGTGTTTCATCTCTTAAGATACCCTGCAGACCAAGGATAACTGAGGACTTCATAAACAAATGCAGCCATGCACAATAATCAACATGTCAAACATGACACATGTTCACAATGAGAGTTGCTGTCTGGTCTTTAGATCCATTGAATGGGCTGACATATACATGATGTCCAAAGGCAATTTCCAACGAGCATTTTTTTTTTACCGTGTAAATTGCACGACACTGAGGTGTAAACAACTCAAAACTTTCAGTGGGCCCCACATCTGCTAGCTGCCATAATTTATTCTGGCATATTTTCAACAATCAACCAGCTTGAAAATTCAAGTAGATCTCAGCAATGGAACTAGTTAAAAATGAAATATTCTGCTTGATCTCATGGAAAGGACCACCAAGTTGTATAAATGCTATGTAAACCACCCATACTACAAAGATTTATGTTAAGATGCAACAATCAAATGATAAAGACTATTAATGTCATTTCTTCCACTGATACTAACTTTCCCTTTTGTTCCTTCAAGTTCAACGCGGCCAACCAAAGTGATGGGGCTGATTCTTAGGACATTTCTAAACAAGGCCTGGTAAATCTGATGCTCACAGCAAGTTTCATCGGCTAACATCTATAGCAATTACCAACATTTCCATAAAATTCAAATCAACCATCAGACTTTTCATGGAAGTTGCTCATTGCTTTTTACATTTGGGAGTATGCCACTATTTTTTAAAAGAACGAAAATACCTATTCCTCTCCTCTTCCCCGTTTAACTCCAACAATAACCAATACTTCTATCATTCTTCCTCAACCAAACAACACCACAGGTTTCTTCTTCTCTGTCCGGCAAAAATGACAATAACATGTTTTCTTCATCCCACCATGGACATCAAACTTTTTAACCCTTAAACGAACATCATCACCTCTCATTCCTTCTCAGCAAATTGCACCATCTTCTTATGTTTAACAAAAACGAACACCATCTTCTCAACAGTCAGTCACTCGATTGCGCTTACAGCCAAACATTAACAACAACACCATTATATAATATTCCACCTCTGACCTCTCCATCATGAAATTCACTGAAGGCCCTTACATCATAGTGGTCACATGCCACTGAAGTCATTTCTTGCTAGCATATCAAAATATGAGATTTTTGTGCACACGGTCACCCTTATACAAGCTTCAGGGTTAGGAGTGGAGAGGAACTACATAGTATTCATAGGGGTACAACTCAGGTTTGACTCAACCCTAACCTTAGCCTATTTCTAAAACCGAAACGATACCCCTATTTATGTAAATTGGGTTCACGTTGAAATCCAGATGGATAAATTTCCATTTAAGTTAAGATCAACAAGGTCAAGATTTCAAGTGAATATAAATTAACAAGTCATTTCAATGAAATAATAACAGTAGCCCAATAAAATTTAAGATAAGAATAGTAATCTAATATATTTTTTAAAGAAAATTTTATCTTTTCCAGAGAAGATAAAGGAAGAAAACCAGTACACGTAAAAGGAAATAATATTATAACATAAATGCAAATATAAATAAAAATGATATAATTTACCTATAATACAATTTCAACATGACAAACATCTATGCGAATAAAAATATAAATAATTTATAAATATTATATAGTATACAATATATTTTATAATAAATATAAATTCAGAAATTAGGTTCAGATTACGCAGTTTAGGGTTTGTTTGAACCCTAACTCTAAACCTGTTTAAAAATTAAGTTATTTGAGATTGGGCTTTGAAAAAGCAATCTAAGCCCAAAAACTGATTTTCCTTGGGTCTGGTGGGGCAAGTTTAGGCTCAAACTGGCCCAAGTTAAGGGTCAAAAGCAACTGTCAACCTCTTCCAGTTCAACAGCCCAAACACAGTAATAATGCTCAAGGCCACCACATTCTTCTCCTTACCAAACACCAAAATTGCCAATGACCACCACTCTGTTTTATTCTTCTCCTCTTTTTCTCTTCATTTTCTTCCTCATCTTCTTCCTCCTTAATCTGATCATATTAGGTCCTTTCCTGTTAATCAGCTGTTATACAACCACCACCGCCACCAATATAACTACTTTGACCCAATCATGCCATCAAATCGCCTCCATTCCCCATTCAAAAGGGCCTTTTGTCATTTTAAAAAAGTATGGCTTATCTGTAATTACAGAAAAAGAAGACAAAAACTGATGGTTTATTTGAAAACTAAAGTGGCTTGATAATCCACTGGCAATTGCCAGTACAAGGGATTAATATAACATCCCTTTTCATTATATAGATCATGTTGAAGGGTTTATTTGAAAATGAATGTGGCTTGATAATCCACTAGAAATTGCCAATCTGGAAGTAGCTCCATTATCATCTTATAAATCATGTTTAAGCAAGTTTTGCGACACATTATACACAACTTATATTTTTCCCATTTTCAGAAGAGTTGACATTCAAGAAATAGGAAAGAAGGTCCACCAGACAGAAAGACTTACCTTATAAACAACTCCAAAGCCACCTCCCCCCACTTTGTTCATAGAACTGAAATTTTTTGTTGCAGATCTTAACTCGTTAAATGAAAAAAGCCTCACATTGTTGGCAGTGGAGATATCTAACCACCATAAAGACAGAAGAGAAAAAACACACAGACACAAAAGTTAGGTTGCAGTTCCTCACTTGGTAATTACTTTTCATCTTGACGAAGTTATGTTGTGATTTACTGGGTTCTTCATGTTCTCACATGAAACCTATTCAACATTTTATTGGTTTTGAAAGCAGGATTTATCAAACAAGCAAGGCCATACACCTTGAATAAGGAAGAAGCCTACTCAGGCAATAATGTGAACTAATCAAGTGAAAGGTATGATATCAAGGGTGTGTCTTTTCCATGAATTTTGTGAAATAATTTTATTGGCTTTCAAAGAAGCTTTTGTAGTACACGCAAGAGTAAGCCCTTTATAGAAAAAAAAAAAACTCACTCATACAATAATATGTACTGAACATGTCGGTGACCAAGTCATCAAGGGAGGTGCAATAGCCCTTGAACTGCAGCATGAAAAAAAGAAAGCCAACTCCTGCCACTCAAGGCCAATTTCATTATGGAAAGGGCATTTAAGATTGCATCATTGTACTGTTGCTAAGAAATGGACCAAATCAACTCCCTCTGAGAATATCGAGGGGTGCATGTGCAAATGAGGATGGCATCAAGAAATTTTATCAGTTTCTGAATCTTCTGAAGTTATTTTACAGATAGGGATTAGTCAAACAATATCACTTCGGAAGTTGGCATCACATCCCCTTTCATTGATGGAATAAACTTTAGCAATTACAATTTTTTTGTGGCTGCCAGTTCTATAGTTTTCCCATTAATGAAAACAACCCAGAAAGGATGATGGCAACATGTTAAGAAACAACTACCTCCTGGTCGCTGTTGAGCAAGGGAGCTCCTCCTCTTTCTGAAGCAGCAAAGATCCATTGCCAGTTATTTTCTCTCTCCACCTTGACCATAGAAGCTTATGTCTCTTGCTCAAGCCTTACTTCCTATATGCTAAAAGACATTAATAATTCATTAATATACTGTCAACTTTTTAATTAAAAAAAAAAGTAATGAAAGCACTAATGGTAATTGGTTTGCATGTATGCCATTAATATCTAATAAGCCCATGGCCCAAATGATCACCCACTAATTCATCGCAAATACCATATCCAAATATGAATCGTACGATTTTCAAAATGTTACAAGGAAAAAAAATAACAATGAACTGCTAAAACATGTCAGGAGTCTCATTAGGATACCCTAAAACTCCATGAGTTTAATTAAGATACCCTAAACTTCCTGTATCGGCCCAGAACTGAATCTCACATCGAAAAGGGAAGAAGGTTCCTATGAGTTTATAAGTTAGTCTCAGGTTAAATATAATGTGACGCATTTTAAAACAGTGCAACTGAGCTACTGGGCTAAAGTGGATAATATTATACTATTGGACTCATATAATATGATGCATTTTACAACCATGGGTCTAAGCTATTGTACCCATAACCCACAAGCCCGAATCATTTTCTGGGGTTTGTGCATTACACTTCTACTCCGGGCTGATTATTTTACATGCCCACTTAATGTGACTCCAATAATTGGAATCCATTTTCTCTCCACTCATAACCTTAAAATTTATTGACAATCGCTCATTGTATCTTTATATTGTTTACATGTCTACTCCTGGCTCCTTTTCTTTTCCAACAACCATGTTAAAACTCGAAACCTTAACCTGCGCTTTCTTCTAGTCATAGAAATGCCCATCCGACATGTTTGTTGATATCAATTTGAAGCTGATGAACCAATCAGAAAAAAATAAAACAAAATGAAGATGACGATATTTGTAATGAAGCAAACAAACAAATATAGCGAAATGTCATGCAAATGGGAATTCAGCAGTGTAAGAGATAGTTGGAACATAGTGCAGCAGACCAAGTTACTTATTCAAGACAAGACATCCTCCTCGCCACAACACAGAGACTAAATCGTAACTGAATTTTTCGATTCAAATTGGATCCTTAAACCTCACCACAAATCCAATTCAACGATTTCCGCTTCCCTCGTGAAATAATTCCCGTACCATCATACCACGCATCCAATCAAAAGCACCAAAAATTATTATATGAACAAAACCCGTTCAGTAAAAATAGAGATAAAAAAGGAAAAGCAATTCAATATAGAAATCAAAGGTTTTCCACTCCAGCAATAACATCTATTCAATAAAAAATACATCTTTGATTTCAGAATTCACCACCACGGGCAACCCAAAAAAAAAAAAAGAACCAGAAGGAGAGTTGCAGCGGATTGGGAAAGAATCACCTCACCTAGATTGAGTTGAAGCCAACAAACGGGAAGAAGAAAGCCCTCCGGCCATTTTCTAGGGAGATGGGAATAAATGAGAAGGTGTTGAATTCTTCGCGGAAGGAGTCCGCGCATGCTTGGGGAAAAGGCAGATGAGGGACGGAGGGGGGAAACAACCAAAGCAGCAGAGCCGTTTTCCTCTTCTTGCCATTTCTATTGTTATTTTTGCTTTTATTTTTTCGCCTTGCCTTTTCCTGTTCATAATCAAAGCTGTAAGCCGGTTCTTGAGTCCACCCTCTTGCTTCCGGCGACCTTACGTACCCTTTAGGGAAAGAAGTCAAAATTAACAACTACGGGAAAAAACTAAGAAATGGCAGCTTCGATGCTCCGGCGGTGGTGGATGATACGCGGATATGCAACAAGTATATCATATGGGCCCCACAATCTTGAATATGTCGACCTCGATCATACGGAAATCACATAACACAGGGCCCCTATGGGTTTCATGATATGAGAAGATAAGCTAGGGACAGCTGATGGCTGAACTAATTCGGTGAAAGAAATTTATTATTGGACGGTAGAAAGTGCATGAAACAATTGAGACAGCGGCTGCTCTTTCCATCACTGTCATTGACCCGTTTTTTTGCTGATGTGTATTTGCCTGCTTTCAAAATTCTCCTCTTTTATTTGAAATTCATATTTTTCTTATTAATATTTATACAAAGCGACTATATATATTACAAATCAAGTACATTTACAACCCTTAAGGGTGTGTTTGGTTGGAGGTAAAATTTTTGACGAAAAATTTTTGGAATAGAAGTTGTCAAATCAATAGAAAGAGATGTGATATAATAGGAGTAACGATGAGGAGTAAAGAAAATAAAGTTAAAATAGATAGATTAGTTGTATGGATAGTTGTGTAGAAATGATTAAAAAGTAGTGTAGTTTGTATAGAAAAATGTGAAAAAATAATTAAAAAATAGAATAATTATGGAGAGTGAAAAGTTTTAGATTCAAAAGTTTTAGTTGACACTTTTTTGCCCTAAATAAACACACCCTAAATTATGAAGAGACAATTCTATAAAGACCCCCAAACTGTGAGAAAATATTATAAAACCTGCACTCATATGGGACACAAATTACTTTTACTCACACCCATACAAGACGCACTATTTAACCTGCATGCAGCTGGCCGGATATGAAGCTTTCGATGTGGGTAATCCAGCTTACCACGACATGTCGCGGCTCGATATCCACATTATTATTCTTATTTACATGTTGTAGTGGTAATTAACCTGATTGCCACTTTGCCAGTATTGAAATTATAAATTAGCGAAAATATTTGCTGATTTTGCATGTACTAATAAGGTTTGCGCCAAATCGAAGGTGCATCGTGACTTTTATAAAATTTACACATATGCATGTACGATTTGTGAGATATTTTTAAGCTCTGCGTTCCTCCAATGGGAGCGCACTAGCAAAACCGTTTTTTCATTTTATTTATACGTTGTGATAACTCGATATTACAATGAAGCACGATTACTATCCTCGTACCATAAAAGAAAATTTTCCATGTACGCCCCTATATTAAAGAAAATCTGAAATAAACACCATTTTGGAGAAATTCATAAAACCCCACTTCAGAGACTATTTTGTAAGACCCCCTGTTTAATGGACTTCGATCTCCTGCACCCGGGAGCAGGCAGCGTTGCCTGCTCCCGAGTGCACACACCTATTTTTTTTGAATTTTTTTTATAAAACTGCTAATCTATGTGTATTTAACGTGTGTATAAATTTTTACCATTTTTGGAATATTTTAGATATTTATTTTTTATTTTTGAAAATCAGCGGCATTTTAGTGATTTTTAAATTACTAAAATGCCGCTGATTTTCAAAAATAAAAAATAAATATCTAAAATACTTCAAAAATGGTAAAAATTTATACACATGTTAAATACACCTAGATTAACAGTTTTATAAAAAAAAATTCAAAAATAAATAAAAAAATAGGTGTGTGCACCCGGGAGCAGGCAGAGTGCAACAGATTACACCCCCTGTTTGATTTGATTTTACATTGACGTCTTTGTAAGCGCTTTGGAAAGTTGCAGGGACTAGTCAACGAACAAAACATTTCTGCCTGAAATGAACTAAGGATTAACATTCAAAACACTAGCAAATTTTTTATTTTTCATATTAATATGAAGTTTGAATAAAAACCTTGCCATTAAGAGTTTCTATCTTACTGCCGGTCCCAAGCCCAAAAAAAAACGAGGGTTGGTATGTCAGGTTGGTAGTTGGTGCTATTAAAAATTATTATCGCATCTCTTATGAATTCTGAAAATATACTAAAAGTTGTTAATGCTAGGGCGTCCCCTGTAAGCGACGTGCTGCAGCGGAGTTCGACTGTAGTGAGAAATGAGCAATGATTGCTAGGGCGTTTCTCCAGAAGCGATGCACTACTTCGGAGCCCGGATGTAGTGAGAAATGGGCAAGGGTTGCTAGAGAATCTTCTCGGAAGCGACGCGCCACAACAACGTCCGGTTGTGGCGAAAAGTCGGCAAAGGTTCTCATGCCTTATGGACGTGATTTAGGGAAGAAGGTGGTACCAAAACATAAGGTCTATTTTGCCTCATGGAATGTTAGGACTCTTTCAGAAAAAAGTATAGAAGTAGTAGATGTTATATGAAGGAGATAATTAATATAACATGCCTTCGAAAGACTATGTGGAAAGGAGAGAAGGCTAAAGAGATTAATAGATTCAAATTATAATATATAGGAAAGGATAGTAATAGAAATGATGTAGGGATAATAGTAGATAACAAATTCATAAATAAAGTTATAGATGTCAATAGAGTAAATGATAGAATTATTCAAATAAAACTTATATTAAGTGTAGAAATCATAAATATAATTAGTGCTTATGCATCACAAGTAGGATTAAATGATAAAATCAAGAAATAATTTTGGAATGACTTAGATGGTGTTATGCAAAGGATGCATAACCAGGAAAAGGTTGTAATAGGTGGAGGTTTAAATGGACATGTAGGAAAGAAGAATCTAGGATATGAGGGAAGTCATGGAGGTTTTAGCTTTGGAATAATGAATGAAATGGAAAATGTCATTTTGGGATTTTTATAGTATATAATTTGGTTATAGCAAATACCTTATTTTAAAAACGAAATAAACACTTATAACTTTCAAGAGTGGGACCAATTCTAGCCAAATAGATTTCTTCATTATAAAAAAATTAGATAAATCCATTTGTATTAATTGTAACGTTATCCTGGGCGAGAGCTTAGCTATGCAGCATAGATTATTAGTGATGGGTTTATATACACAAAAAGAGTCAACAAAAACTAAAGGCAATATAATTCTAAAAATTAAATAGTGGAATTTAAAGGGAAACAACATGGAACTTTTTAGTAAAAGAATTATAGAAGAAGGAAAATGGAACGTACAAGAAGATGAAGTAGAATTAATGTGGGATAAAATAACAACTAACATAAAAGAAATAGGACAAAGTATTGTAGGTATATAAAAAAATCGTAGACCCTCATATAGGGAAACTTGGTGGTGGAATGAGGATGTTCAAAAAGCTATAAATGCTAAACAAGAAAAGTTTAAAACATGAGAGAGAAATAAAAATAATAAAAACTTACCATAATATAAACTATAAAAAAAACTACTAAAAAAATTAGTAGTGATGTTAAACACAAAGCTTATGATAACTTATATGACAAATTCGAAACTAGACAAGATGAAAAAGATATTTTTAAGTTGGCTAAATTAAGAGAAAATAAAGGTAAAAATTTAACATATGTTAAATGTATTAAAAGCGATGACTAAAAAGTTCTAGTCAAAGATGATGATATTAAAGAAAGATGAAATTCTTATTTTTATAGTTTACTAAATGATACTCCACACGAAGATTTAACATTAGATGTTTCTTTAAATAGAGAAGAAAATATAAATATTAGTTATTTCCTAAAAAATTGAAAGGAAACTCTAAGAAAAATGAAAACAGGAAAAGCCTCGAGCCCATATAATACACCAATTGAGGCATGAAAGTGCATGAGAGATGTAGGTGCAATATGATTAACAAATTTTTTTAATCAGATTATAAAAACAAAGTTAATGTCAAGTGAATGGATGAAAAATATTATAGTTTCAATCTATAAAAATAAGGGAGATATTCAAACTTGTGCAAATTATTGTGAAATAAAATTAATGAATCATACTATGAAATTATGGAAAAAAGTAATTGAACATAGACTAAGATGGAAAACTAATGTATCTGAAAATCAATTTGGTTTTATGTCAGGAATATCAACCACTGAAGCTATTTTCTTAGACAACTATTTAAAAGTATAGCGAGAAGAAAAAGAACTTATATATGATTTTTATTAATTTAGAAAAAGTACATGAGTCGTAGTACCAAGAAAGTTAATATGACAAGTGATGAAAAAGAAATGAATTATTAACAGATATATTGATATTGTTAAAGATATGTACAAGGGAACTGTTACGAATGTAAGGACCATTAGTGGAGATACTAATATTTTCTCAGTTAAAATAGGTCTACATTAAAGCTCAGCCTTGAGTCCTTACCTTTTTACCTTAGTAATAGATGAAATTACTAGACATCTCCAAAAAAAAAGTACTTTGGTGTATGTTATTTGCAAATGACATTGTTCTAATAGATGAAACTATAGAATGACTAATTTAAAATTGAATAGGTGAATGGATGCTTTAGAATCTAATATTTTTAGAATTAGTCGCACAAAAACTGAATATATGAAATGCAAGTTTAATAATAGTGAGAACCTGGATAAGGAACCAATTAAGATTTTAGATCAAGTAGTAATACCTAAGATCAATACTTCAAGAGTACGGGGAAATTGAGAAAGATATAATACATAGAATTCAAGCAGGATGGAAGAAATAGAGAAGTGTATCAGGAATTTTATGTAACCGTCGAGTTCCAATCAAACTAAAAAGAAAATTTTATAAGACTGCGATTAGACCTGCTATGCTTCATGGTGCAGAATGTTGGACAGTTAAAAAACAACATATAAAAATAATCGTAGTATAAATGAAAATATTAAGGTGAATGAGTGGTAAAACAAGAAAAGACAATATTAGGAATGAAATAATTTGAGAAAACTTAAAAGTGAGACCAATTTGTGATAAAATGAGAGAAAATAGATTAATATATATTAGTCATGTTAAAAGGAGGCCTGAAGTAGAACCGATTAGGAGAATAGAGTCTATCCAAGTAAAAGGTGGTAGGAGAATGAAAAGAAGACCCAACAAAATACGGATGGAAGTAATTAAACGAGATTTAAAGATATTACAAATTACAGAAAATTTAGTCTTAAATTGCCAAGAATTGCGCAACAGAATCCATGCAGCCGACCTCACCTAGGTGGGAAATGAATTATGATGATTATGATGATAAATATGAATTTTGAATAAAATTCAAACATCTAAAGCATTTAAAATTAGTTAGTTAAAGTTAAGAGTGCTTGAAAATATATCAATAAAAAATCCTTCATAAATATAGTAATTTTAGGGTAATACATTAACATTTGCAAGCATCCAATCTAAGTAATGAATTCATTATAATTTAATATTTTTAATGTAAGTATCATAAGTAATTTAGATCATTTTAATAAAATTATCGAAAAATTTGAAAGCTGTTGGATTATGATTTCGTTCTTAATTAACCTAATGAAAAATGGTTTCTTTGCAGCTGTGAAAATTTTTTTTTACATCCAGGCTGGCCATATATCGAATCGATTTAGGCCACACCTTCCTTTTGTATCCACTCAATATTTATCATATTTCAGTGGAGCGAAATTCCTCGAGACAAGTATTTTAGGTCATTATTTTATCATCTTCGTTGAGAGTTGAGACACATTGATTTTTCTCTCACGAAAATATGGCATTGTTAACTTTTTTTAAAGCAGAATAATGTCGACGATAACAATCAGTGATTAATTATAATCTAATCAAAGAAAGATTAATTAAACTAAAAACATCACATTAAATAAAGGAGGCTAATAGAAATCGTTCCTGCTATAGAATAATATGCTTAGGATAATTATCCTAACTATTTTCGTAATTCATATCGTTCTTATACAAAATACATATTTGTTTATTGAGACTTCAGTTTCTTTTATATATATTTTTTGGATAATTTGCATATATACCCTCATAGTTTGACGCTAATTGCAGATATACTCACATAGTTTCACGAAATGCATATTACTCCCACATAGTTTCACCAAAATTGCATATTATCCCCACATCGTTACCTATCGTTAATATCTGACGTTATATTTTGAAAATGATGAAAATACCCTCATTGGTATATATAGTTTCATGGGATAAGATGCAATTTTGGTGAAACTACGTAGGGGTGATATGCATTTCGTGAAACTACAGATGAGGACATTTTCGTTATTTTTCAAAATATAACGTCAGATATTAACGACGGGTAACGACATGTGGGTAATACTCAATTTTTGGTGAAACTACATAGTGTAATATGCATTTCGTGAAACTACATGGGTATATCCGCAATTAGCGTCAAACTATATGAGTATATATGCAAATTATCTTATTTTTTTGGGTTTCGGCAGTGTACATGCCTATCTCGAGAATAACATTTTTTTTCTAGTCATTTGTTTCATTTTCTTATCATGTATCCGCAAATGAAAGTTTACATATAAGAGATAAGTGTTGAAATATATAAGTGTTACAGACAGAGGTCATACCCAAGTAGACCTGCTAAGTAAAAGAGGCAGCATTTAACCTAAACAAAGCATTTACTGTTACTCTTTTAACAAAATAAGGACAATTTTATTTTCTTCCTATTATTTTTTCTCTCATACTTTAAGGTCCATGTCATTTTCTCAATATTTTTTTTATCATTACAGTTACTTTCCTCGATCAGTGAACATATATTATATCCTATTTTCAAGAAGTTTTTAGATTCACACAACATTTCTTTTTCCTATGAAATCTTTGGAAGTTCTCTTTTTATTTTTATTAATGTTAGTGTTAAGTGAAGTCAAGCCTGTTTCAAGTCATATAAGATTGTTGGATAAAATATATATTTAGAATGGGAATTTAATAATATATATTAAGAATGGAAAAAAAGTTGTTTTTTAACATAAACAAAAGTGTGTATTATAAAATTAAAAAGCTGTCTTAAAAGATAAAAAATCTCTTGAAAATGGGAATACAGGTTCATTTAAAGAATCTTGTATAATATTAAATAGGCGCATACGAGAGTTTGAACTATTATCATTTTTTTTAAAACTCGGACAATTATCATGAATTGCAATTCAAAGGCAAGAAACGCGCCACGAGTAGGAATGCAATATAAACGGGTTGACATGCCGATCTTTCTAAAAACGAGTTAGAATTTTGGTTAAATGAGTTGTAACCTAGTAGCTTGGTAAATCCGTTAACTTCAATGAATAATTTAAAGTTAACTATTACAAACTCGTCAATTTATTCAGTGATTCGCTAACATGCTAATTCTTATGATTATCAGTTTGTTTTCGTAAGTTATTAATTTTTTTATCATTCAGGAGTTTAAATTTATTTTATTTCATATACTTGTCAATAGATCAGTTTTCTCACCACCTATATAAATAACACGTTAACACACTAACCTGTTAATTAAATGAGTAAAAAACAAATTAAGATTAAAATTGAAGTTTTATAAGTGAGTTAATATATGAATTAATATTAAGATTTTTACAAGAGGGTTATAATTAAGATTAGATTTCAACCCGCTCAGCTGGATCCGGTTGCACCCCCGGCAATGAGGCAGGCGGCAATATCTCCTCCATTCCCTCCGATCCGGCTGCTCCGTTCTTTTGCGTCTTTATACTCTCATGCCCCCTCCATTCCTTCCAACCCGGCCGCTCTGGTTTTTGCGTCTCATACGGTCGTCCAAATCTTGCATTATTAGACCATATTTTATCAGTATCATTAATCTCCGAGCTCGAAAACGTGAATAATACGTTTCCCCGGATGATAACGAAACGTGGCTCCTCAGTCGTTACCGTCAGGAGCGTTCGAGCCCAGCTGGACTATGAAATTTGGGAAATTTTCAGATCCTTATAAAACGTGGGTGAAGTATCTTTCAAGTAACGACTAAATTGGCGTGTGATGGTTAATTTAATTCGGGGTTTCTTTTAAAATAGGAAGTAAAAATTGTGTTTATATATGTTGTCACCAACCTTTTTTTAATCTCACGGCGTAGTGTTCTATAAGCTTGAGTCAAAGAAAGAAGAAGATTATTTCTTCCGTTCCTTGTAAATTTTTAAGAAATCTTTTGATTCAATGAGTTAATGGTTTGATTTATAAAATTTAACCTTTTTAAGATATTTATAATTTATTTATTTATCGACAAATATAAATGTTATATTTATAAAAGTTTTAAGAGTCACTACTCACGACACGTTTAAGGGCTTTATGCAAAAAGCGCTGGGTGCCGGATTTGTAGTTTTCTTTATTATTATATCTATAATTATCTAAATTACATTTTTTTTCTATTTTTATAGCAAAAAGCATCGGGTCACGAATTTATAGCTTATTTGGATAACGCTATTTATGATTTTTTTAATTCAAAAATTAAAATGTAATGGATTAGTCCAGACAAACATCCCTTTAAAATATAAAGTTTATGCCACTGGAGGTGGTAATTCATGTTAGTCCGCTATTGTCTAGTCATGAATTTAACTTTCCCTTCTCCCATCTAGGTAGTATGAAAAATTTTCTATTTCTTCTCTTTAGTAAAAATATTTATAGTTTTTCCCCTTATGTGAGGAATTATTGAAAATTTCACTTCATTGTATTAGGGTTATGAATGTCCTTAAATGTAATATGAGTTGCTATGATATATGTAAATACTCATAAAAATACATAAAATATCACTTTTCCCTTATAAAATGTGGAATCAAGCAAACCCAAAGTCTACTTAAAATGTAGAGCCAAAATCTATTTAAGTGCAGCGGTGGAAATGTTTATTTTAGATAGTTTAATTTTTACTTGCAAAACATTATTGGGTTCTAATCTTACACAACTTGGTTGTCTTCTTTTATATTTTGAAATGTAAAAAGTAATCGTCATAGTTTCTAAGAAAACTCTGACTAACACAACGATTCTAGAGTATCAAGGCCAACATTTAGGGTTTTTTTAAATATACTAATTATATTTGACCTTAATCATAAATATATAAGGAATGATCTTGTCAGCCCGGGCTAAGTAAAGGTCTCGCTTAGCCCACCTCAAAAATTCTTTTTAAAATTATTTTTTTTATTTTTTTCTTCATATACTTGTTTATCTAAGTGTATTTAATATATAAACGAAGTTTTACCATTTTCGAATATGTTTATCTATTTTTTTGAGATTTTTAAACGTCTATGAGTATATATGTATTTAAAATATCATTATTTTTAAAAATCTAAAAAAAATATGTACACATATCCAAAAATGGTAAAACTTGATTTATATGTTAAATACACTTAGATAAACAAGTTCATGAAGAAAAAAGTATAAAAAAAAAATTGTTGTAAATAGATTTTTTAAGATAGGCTAAGTGGAGCATTTACTTAGCCCGGGCTAACAGAATCACTCCTCTAATTATATCTACGCCGTTTTTTAAATTACAAATATATCCGCTAGTTTGTATTTAATTCTAAAAATGCAAAATTCGTAAAAAATTATCGATTAAATTTTTATAAATACCTAAAATACCTCTATTATAAGATAATAAACGATACAATGAAATAGAATTAAAACTTTCTAAATTCAAAACTTATGTAATTAGGGCATCAGTGAACTATAATATTTATTTATTTTTAATTTTGTCCTAAATTTGAAAGGTGTATTAATAATTTCATATATTGACTAACGGTGTTAACTCGTGAAATAAATGTTTTTAGGATTAAATGCAAACGTACGAGATATATTTAAGATTTTGAAAACATTATGGGTATATTTAGGATTAACGTGAAATATAATTGGTATATTTCGGAAAGGCTGTAACATTTATTATCGTGATAAATTACATATCGTGCCCAATAAATAATTCTAAACAAAATAAAGGGGAATGAGGCATGGGAACTAATTCCAGAATGTAAACACTCTTTTTGTTCTTTATTTTTTTTCTTGGAGAATCATTCTGCTGTGCTTTCGTCAAACGCGAAAATTTCTTTGCCACGTGCAAATGAGGAGATGTTCCGTCGTCTGTTGGGTTTTGTTTTCCGATTTGATCGCTCGATCAACTCCAAAGTCATATATACGAAACCTCTCCAGATTCTAGATTGCTCGATCTGTTTTTGATTGTTATATATTTATAACTGATGGGAAAATATTTTTTTTTTCATTTTGTCTTAATGGATATTTAACTCAATAACACACTGCTAATATAAATAAAAGATATAAGCTCTCCCTGAATAAATGGGAGATGGAGACGTCTTATCAGCTGGCATAAGGCCAAAAGTGTTAAGCACAGGGACTAAGCCCCTGGTCACAAATTGTTACATCTCTTTTCTTGGGTGGACGCGCGCTTATTTTCTTATTCGACATTGCCACCCACGGTTCGGTCTTCCTGGAGCCATTCGTCAATTTCCGGCTGCAAAACTAACAGCGATTGTCTATTCCAGGCTGTAGAAGTCGCGATCAGTACATCTTTCTTGACTCAAACTAGGGGTGCAACTCGGGCTCATGAAACTCGAGTTCACTTCAACCCTAACCCTAACCTTAATCCTAACTCTAATCCTATTTGTAAACCTCAACCCTAACCCTCTTTTTGAAATTCGGGCTCGGGTTGAGTTTCGGGTTGACATTTTCTATTAATATGTCTTTTGTTATTCATCTTATATTTAATTTTTTTTATCACAAATCTATTATATAAAAAAGTTTAAAAAACAATTTATTGTATGAAATTAAGAAAAATTCAAATACCGTTTAAGAGTAGAAAAAAAGAAACCTGTTTTGAGCATTCTCTTTGTATCAAGTAAAATATAGATTATGTGTAAATGTTGTCAATAAAATTGTATTATTAATCATTAATTGTATTTTTTTACTCCTCTATTGTTTTAAGCTTATTTTACAATTATAATTTTAAAGTTCTCATAAATTTTCCCGTTGGAAAAAAAGATCTCAAAAAAATTTAATATTTAGTATCACAGGATTTCGTTGGTCAAAAAGCTTCAGTAGAAAAGGCGTGAAGAGTAATTTAAAAAAAAAAAAACTGTTGGACCTGTATCGTAATGTAAATTGGGAATATGTATTTTGTTGAAATCACTTAAAACGTTAGATTGTCTCGGCGATGAGCTGTCCATGCCTGTCATGCCGTACTTTTGTTGTCCATCATCCATCCATGAGTAATATGTTATTATTATAATATGTTATTATTATAATATATTATTATTATAATATAAATTATATATTTTATATAAATGCAAATTCGAGTTCGGGCTTGCCTGAACCCGAAACCGAGACCTATTTGAATTCGGGTTCAGGTTGAAAATATTAGAGTTTCAACACTGCAGTTTTTCGGGTTCGGCGGGCCGGGTTCGGGCCGAACCTGGCCCAAGTTGCACACCTAATTCAAACCCGGGGCAATAGCATGACTCGCATTCCCTTGTACACGTCACTCGTCAATAGAAACCGCATAATACAAAAAGTTTACTAGGCCTATCTTGTAAAAAGCGTAGGCGTAGCTTAAAATATTTTTAAAAATAGAAAAACGAAATGATTAAGAAGTTAAAATGCCAAATTACAGTAAAAAGTGTGCAAATAGTGAAAGAAAACGGCTTCTTGCATTTCCAAACACAGGCCTTCAAATAATTTATATGAAAAGGTCTGATGTTTTGTCCGTATGTACCATTTGAAAATAAACATATATTAACGTTAAAAAGTTTGAAAATTCTTAAACTTATTTATGCAATTGTTGGAATATAGTAAAATTTTATAAAAGTTATCCAACCTGATTGACAAAGAAAAAGACATTATAGAAATTGCAAATGATGAATAATGAATTAGTCGATTAATTGTTTCTAATTGGTCTGATGATTTCAAACCGGTTCCAGTATTTTTTTTTTTTGTTTTTTGAAATTTTTTTTATAAACATGTTAATCTAGTTATATTTAATTTATAAATCTAGTTTTACCATTTTTGAACATGTTTATATATTTATTTTGAATTTTTAAAATGATTTAAATTTCTCTGTATTTAAAAATAAAAAATATATATCCAAAAATAGTAAAATTTGATTTATAAGTTAAATATAACTAGATTAAAATATTTATAAAAAATTTCAAAAAAAATTAAATATATTTGGACCGGTGGTCTGAAAAGATGGTTACTCGTATTTGTCCCCTTCAAATTATTTTATTTTTTTGACACATGAAGTTCCCATCAACATTTTTTTTTTTTTTTTGCGTAGTAAATAAATGTCCATCAAATGATTTTACATATTATCTAGATTTAATACAAAGCAACATTTTTCATCGAACATTGAGAAGTTAATTATAATCATAGTTATGAATTTAACGTTGTTATATTCTATGCCTAATTCTTACAATAAATTCGTTGCTGAAATAGTGAAATGACCCGTTATCATTTTCAAGTTTATTAAAACATGTTGCTCCTTCAAAGGAAGTAAATTTATTTGGCCCACTGGCTACTCCACTGAGAATCGTTCCTAACGTTTTTTGGGTATTTGTCTTTTATTTTAGCCATTCATCTCTGATAACTTTACTTGGCAAAAGTATACTCTAAGGATAAGGTAATAAGACCACCGAATCTACCCAACTTTGAACATTGAACTTTTTTATCTTAACGTTGTATACACATATCAATCAATTAGTCATCCAAATAGTGATGGATATTAAACTACTTATATATTCATGTTTGTGCATCAAAATACAATCGAAAAAAAGTGAGCTAGGGAAGCTAATCACTGATGAGTTCTACATTGGGCATAATCCCAGTAGACCCGAATGAAGCCTAAACCATTGTCGTGCCACTCTAAAACAATCACCTTAGTGGGGGTATTTTGCATATAGGTGCTTCAAGTTTTTAAAATTACATTTTATATTTATAGCAAATAACTTAAAATTTTTGAAGTCTATAGTTTTCGTCCCTCTCCTGATGCGAGACACCAACCTTGTTATTTTTTTGTTCGAAATTACCAAAATGCTCTTTATTTAATTTTATCCTCAACTTAAATAGACTACCTATTTGGTGGAGAATTTTTGTACCACTTATTTTATGAATTTTTCTCCTTAAAAATATTGTAAACTTTAAAGAAAAATATTTATTAGAATATAGAAGGGCATTTTGGTCATCCCAAGTCAAAAAATTAATAATATTAGAGTTCCATGTTAGGGAAGAGACCAAAGTTATATATTTAAAAATCTTTAAGTCAACTACTGTCAATATAAAACTTAATGATCGAAAGTTATAAATTTCATAAACTTAGGGACCTAACACCCCACCCTCCCCCTACTGACTACGAATATTGAATAGGCCTGCGCCTCGTGATTGATATGTGGACTGCTTCCAAAATTATTCAATGCGAGGTGTAACCTTTCTAATTTCATGTACGATAATATCTTAGCCGTAGATTAGATGAGCTATGCCAAACATTTGTCACCGTCCTCAACACCAGTTGACTATGAATACTGCAAAGGCCAGCCACTCGGGATTGATATTTGGACTACTTCTAATTTAATTATTCAATGCGAGGTGGACCCTTTCTGATTTCATGTAACGTACTATTTTAGTTGCGGATTAGGTGAGCTTTGACAAATCATTTGTTAATGCAACAATGAATTGAAATAACAAGCTAGTACCAATTATAATTGTGTTTGGTTAATATCTAATCAAAGTATCAAACACGAATTAAAATTTTAAAGGATTTCGGCTTTAAAATAAAATCCGATGAAGATAAAATCCGATGAAGAACCGGGTTGCTTTTACGGGGAAAAGGAGAAACATTGCTCTGATCTTGTCATTATCTTTGTTAACAGAACAACAACACAGTTTATTTCCATTTCAGTGAGATTACACAGACTGAAGATGGGCTAATGGCTAGAAAATGCTCAATCAGATTTTTGGGTATCCTTGTTAGAAGTTAATTTCATGCATCCGCTTCAGTGCACCATGTGCAAATAATTATTTTTTAATATTTTTTAAAATTTTTTTACAAAATTGTTAATCTAAGTGTATTTAATTTTATATCATTTTTTGAGATTTTTATACATTTGTTTTTTGTAATTTAAAATTACGAAAAATACTACTGACTTAGAAATTTTAAAAAATAAATATCTAAAAATCTCTAAAAAATGATAAAATTTGATACACATATTAAATATATTTAGGTTAACAATCTTATAAAAAATTATAAAATAAAAAAAAAAGTTAAATCCACTCAAGTGCACTGAAGTTAATTGCATCTTGATGCATGAAATCAGTTCCCATGATGGCTCCATCATAAGTTTCATCTGCCGATTGGCTGTCACTTGTCAAGATGACCTGATCGAGGCCAACTTTCCACAACCCGTGCTCATCTGAGAAGCTGGTGGGCATGCCACAAGGAATGAAAACCGCATTATTCAGGCTGCGAGCCACCAACTTGGAAATTAGAGTAAATCATACTAATCTATGATTTTATTATTATTATTTGGCTTCTTAAGTCTGAACCATTTGAGATGTACGTTGATTAAAGTTCGAAGCGTGCGGTTGACCTCCTCAAAATGGAAGTTCACCGTTGTCATATTTTGAAGATAATTTAGGTGATTCCAATGTCCCACCAATAGATCGTTAGACCGTGGTTGATCAAACCGGTTCAAGAAAAATGTATCTTTTCTTTTTCCACTGCATACGAAGGATATATACGTACAGAGGAGAAGAAATTAACGCTATATATTTCTATGGTCTAAATTAATGTACAGCGTCCTTACGAAGAACCATCTATAGGCCTCAGAAATAGGAATAATTTCCGGTCTACCGTGAAGATAAAATAAGGGTAATGATCTAATGCAAGTAATTATATGCAAACCTCCCCATTCACGCGCTCCCTTGATTTGTTAGGGTGTGTTTGGTAAGCAATAAAACTTTTAAATGAAAGTTTTTAATATAAAAATTTTCAAAATAAAAGAAAATGATACACACGTAGACATAAGTCAAGGGCATTCCAAAGTATTAAAGAACGTATTTGGGCTAAAATACAAGGGTGGAAATCTAAATTCCTTTCTTGTAAGGCAAAGAGACTTTGATTAAGGCGATGACTCAAGCAATTCCTACCTATGCAATTAGATTTTCAGACTTCCTAGAATATTTTGTGGTGCTATCAACTTCGTGCTCGATAAGTTCTGGTGGGGTGAGAATGATAGAAGAAGGAAGATAAGCTAGGTCGCTTGGAGGAACCTATGCATCTCGAAAGCTAGGGGTGGACTTGGTTTTAGAGATTTCTCCTTTTTTGGTCTTGCTCTTTTGGTAAAACAAGCTTGGAGGCTAGAGACTAACACATATTATCTTTGTTTCAAAATCCTAAAGGCCGAGTATTTTCCTAATGACTACTTCTAGAACTCCACCCCAAGAGCTAACTCATCTCTTATTTGGAAAAGTATCTTAGCGGCAAAGGAAGAAATCAAAGCAACTTGTACATGGACAGTAGGTGATGGCAAGCTCATCAGGTTCCTTCATAACAAATGGGTACCCTTAGAACTTTCTATTGCTAGACCACTTCCAAGAGAGGTTAATGACAACACAAAGGTAGAGTACTTCATTGATCGCTTTAGAAAGGTTTGGAAGGAAGACACGATGAGAGCAGTTGTGGGAGACTAGCCGGAATATTATTAAATGTACCCCCATCCCCTCCTGTGAGGAGAGTGATAAGATATCATGACCCCTTGAACCCGATGGAAATTTCATTGTCAAATCAACATATAGGATGGTTCAGACAAAGGCCAATATTGGCGTAGGGATAATTGTTCAACAGAGTAGGTATTTGATGGGGGAAGCTCTTTGTCACCTATGGAAATTAAAGATGTCGGCAAAGATTCTCACATTTGGCTAGAGACTGATAAATGATACTCTACCAAGGTAAATCTTATACTTAAGGGTATTCAAGTGTCTCCTACTTGTCTCTTCTACAAAGTTGCAAATGAAGATTCGTCCCATCTTTTCTGCAAATGTGCATGCACGAAACCAGCCTTTGATTAACACTTATTGCATTTCTTTCCCATTACAAATCAAAGGAATACATCCATGCTGCCCAACATAGTTAATCCATCAGTGACAGATCCATTCTAAGAAGATTTATTGTCACCTATTGGTGGATTTGGAACCATAGAAATTGTTTCCACTCTTAGGGTGAAGACCCAGTTTGGACAGAGATTCCACATCGATCAAAGGAGCTTCTCAATTAGTTTGATTCAGCAAATGCTCTCCTCCAGTCAAACAATCTCCCGCTCGATGGACTGATCTACTGGAAGCCTCCTCCAATGGGCTATGTTAAAGTCAATGTTGATGCAGGATATCGAAGAAATTTGGGTCTTATTGCGGCAGCGGCTATCATTAGAGACCATCATGGTCATTTCTTAGCTACCAAGGCTTGGACTTGGCAAGGTTGAGAAGACCCCATATGGATGAAAACTTATCGGATGTTCTTAGGGGTGTCCTCGGTAAAGAATCTTTCCTTTGAGGATGTCATTTTCGAAACGGACTCTCTCATTCTTGCCCATTTCCTGTCAAACAATGTTCCAATTCAGTCTCCAATAGGCACATGGTTGCTAACATCAAGCACTGCAAATCCTCATTCAACAAGTGCTCCTCTCATATTACTCATTTTGGAAATGCAGGAGCCCATTCGTTGATAAATTATTTGCTATCATCTAGATTTCCTTCATATACTTGGTCGGATACTTCTCTGTTTTGTATTTCTCAGAACATGTGTAAGGATATCTATTTTTATAATACTACAAGGGGCTTCCACTTTGCCCTCACCGGCACTTCTAGCAGGTGAGGTTGAGTTGGAATCTCTTTTTTTTCTCATAAAAAAAGAAGAATATGATAAGATAGAGGTAATGATAAAGAGTAGAAAGAATTAAAATAGATATATTAACTATATATATAGTTGTGTATAAATGATTGAAACATAAGATAATTGTATAAGAAGATGTGAAGAAATAATTAAAATATGATAATTATGAAAAGTAAAAAGTTTTTGTTTGAAAAGTTTTTACTTTTTCCAAACACCTCCTTATTACACCACCTATAACATTCATCCATATGTATTTGTTTATGATTAAGGGTGTGTTTGGAAAATAATAAAAATTTTGATGAAAAATTTTTGGTATAAAAATTTTTAAAATGGGAGAAAATGATGTGATAATAGGGATAATGATGAAGAGTAAAAAAAAAAAAAATTTAAAATAGATAAATTAGATGTATGAGTAATCGTATAGAAACGATTGAAAAGTACGGTAGTTACATAAAAATTAGTCAAAAAATTAAAAATAAGATAATTCTGAAAATTGAAAAGTTTTAGGTTGAAAATTGTTTTGGGTAAGCAAACACCCTAAATCAAATATATTGGAGTTTTTATACTATATATTTAATTTTTATTAGCTGCTTGTTTAGTCTTAAAATATGCTATATTTTTAAAACATACAATTTTCTAATTGAAATCATTTCTGATATTATAAAGGCACACCTGTTAATAAAAACAAAATGATTTGGATTTTAACAGATACTTTTTGAAGTTGGATTAGCAAAGCCCATGTACCCGCGTTGCGTTAGATCATAACCCATAAAGGAAACCTTTTTCAGTACTGGCTTCTTGAAAAATTTTAGCTACAACGTTAATTTAAAATCACCCATGGACTAGTAATTGCATAAATATATTTGGCAATGGTAAACTTAGAATCCTACGTTTTCATCATAATTATTTATATTACGATTATCATCCTGTGTTATATCAAAAAAGTCAGTTTATTCTATCTTTATTTATTATATACCTATCTTTTGGGATTCTTTTTAGGAGCATATATTACTTTTATTCCAACGATACTTCTCATATAGTGTTATAAGGGTAAGGGATTTGTACGGTCTACTTCACAAAAATGATTTTATTCTTTTTAACTGATTTTATATATTAATTTTTTTAATTTCTAAATTTCAATTATCCACAAATTTGTACTTGAAAATATATTTTTTGTCTGTAATTTTTACTTTATTATCAATTTCTTCCTTACCATTTGACATAATTTCATTCTTATTTACTTTTTGCAGTTCCGCTTTCCCAATTTCCGCCTTGTACACACATTCTTTCCGATTCAAAACAAATCCAAGTCAGTGAAGGAAATATATTCTATATAAGCCAATCATTTTTGACCGATTTCAAAAAATATGTTTTTAAAAAAAAAAAATTTTATAAAACTGATATGTAATCTACAAACTAAGTTTTAATATTTTATAAAATATCATATATTATTTTGAATTTTTAAACATAGAAATATTTTAGTCATATTTCAACAATTTAAAATGGCTAAAATACCCTTTTATTTAAAAATTTAATAAATATATTTATATCTTCAAAATTGGTAAAATTTAGTTTATAGACTAAATATAGCTAGATTAACAGCTATGCAATGAAATTTTGAAAAAATAAAAAATATATTTTTTGACTGGTTTGAAATTATCAAGCATCCTTTATAAACACCTAGTTAAATTCCCAGAAAAAAAAAAAAAAAAAAAACTTGTTACATTCCAGTGGCAAGTCAACCTTGATAAAAGGTAGGCAAGCCTAACCCAAAACCAGCTTCAATTGTAGTAGTTCAACTACATGCGACGCCAAAACTACAGTGATGAGTCATCTGCAGCCCCCCAACTTTTGCCTTAGATGCAAAATGTCTTCCTACAAAATATCTAACAAGGACGCGTTTCAGCACAGCAGCTATTTTGAGGCTTGCCTGTAACTGTAGCAAGAAGATGTCTACCTTGTCGGTAGGTGGACAAGTGGAGAATGGGCTCCAGCATAGATGGGCACATGTTCAAAACTAGAACGGTTGCATGTTTCAAACATCAGGAATTGAATATAACTGTTGACCCCTCCACAAAGCTGCAGCCATCCATCTCTCAGTTGTTCATCCATGTACTTTCCCATTCTCTCCGCCGAATTTGCTGCAGGCCTTTGAAATCCACCGGACACCAGGGGATGACTTTTCTACGATTTCACACACTTTTCTTTAGTTATTTGGGGTTGACCAAAACTCATTCGGCCTGAAATTGGCTACCATTCACACGCCTTTGAAATCCACAGTCGTCACATGTGACAGATTTTTGATCGCTGACATGCGCACGACCTTGCTAGTCAGACGGGAAACGAGGAAGTGTGCAGTGCAGCTTGGGTTGGGGGCCAGGGACAACCTGGATGGCAATTTCCAATGGTTTTGGGACTACTTCCTGGATACTATATCGAAGTACATTGGTAGAAATTTTTTTTTTTTTTCCTTCCGTTTACGGAGGGGTATACGCCGGCCATTTATCCAACAAGAAGTTGGTGTGTGACTGTGTTCTTCCCAAAGATGAGAACCAAACAGCACCCGATCTGTAACGATTTTTTTTATATATATAAAAAATCTTATTTCATCGTAAATCCTCTCCTATTATTTCAAATAAGAATAAGACTGTAAAACCCAGCCTTAAAAATTTTCTTTCCCAGTTGTTAATGCAGTAATGCTAACGCAAATTTTGGGAAATCTCGCGGTGGATCAACGGCGCTTGGGTTTGATTATTTGTTTCCACCTCTTATCCTCGTTCCCTATCGTGCATGGAAGCATCTAGATCAGAGGATTAAGGTCTACTTCGTGAGAACATGATGGTCAAAAGGAGAAGAAATCGCTTTTCTTCATCCTCACGATGGCTAAAGAAAGCAAAGGATAATTCGATCCATTTCAAACAATTTTAGTTCACTTGAATTACTTAGACAAGAGAACAAGTTTGTAATTATTTAGATAAAATTAAGTTTATCTGTCATATGATTTGGTTTCTCGTACTACATTTGGAGAAAGTTAGAGTTCCCCCAGCCTTTCTTTTCCCTTGAAAGCTGTACGGAAATTGGATCTATTTGAATCGGACATCCTTTAAAGAAGATCGCTCAATACATTGTGCTGGATTGATCTTTAGGATGCCCAATGCAACTGGTTTTTCGCATAACTCATGAATAAAGTTCCAAAGATCGTAAGTGTTTAAACTTTAAACCTGATTTCCTCAAAGAAATTCAGTCCTCTGAGAAAAATGAATCGAAGTGTTGAGAGTTTATGAAGATGCCTGATACTATGCACCCAAGTGCTACCTAGGTGCTTTTAGCTTTGATGTGTTCAGGTGCAAAAATTCATCTTTTTTATTTTTAAAATTTTTTTATATAATTGTTAATTGCATATATTCAACATATATATCAACTTTTATAATTTTTAAAAATTTATAATTTTTTTTGAATTTTTTAAAAACATAGGATACTCCCATTTTTAAAAAATTCAAAATAAAATATCTACAAACCTTCAAAAATGATAAAATTTCATATATGTTTATATGTATTAAATACACTTAGATTAACACTTTCGCGAAAAAATTTAAAAAATAAAAAATGAATTAAATTTACTTAGGGGGTGTTTGGCAATGACAAAAACTTTTCACCTAAAACTTTTCAATCTAAAACTTTTCATTCTCTACAACTCTTCTATTTTTTAATTATTTTTTTACATCTTCCAACACAAATCACCCTACTTTTCAATCATTTCTACACAATTACCTATACAACTAACCTATCTATTTTAACTTTATCCTCTTTACTCCTCATCATTACCCCTATCATATCACATCATTTGACAACTTTTATTCTTCAAAACTTTTCACCAAAAGTTTTTTTCATTCCCAAACACACCCTTAAGTGTATCAAAACTAAATACACTCGAGTGCATTTAATCATTCAGCTCTAAAGACACCCGTAATGTATTGATTCTGTCGGCTATTGCGAATGATAGCCCATTGGATGAGAACAGGATAAGGATGCGTGGTGTTAAAAATGTTCTATTGAAAATAAGAAAATATATAATTAAAAAAAAAAAAACTTGCATGGGAACTGAAAAAAAGTTAAGGAATAAAAAAAATAACATATCATTTTTTTAAAAATAAAAAATATTTAAGAAACCGAAAGATTTCATCGTATTCTTATCCCATCTCCCACCCATCCAAGGTGACATTTTTGAACTACGAAAGTAGTGCGGGATAAGCATAGATGGGAAATATCTCATCCTCTCTCCACCAATCATTTATGCATTTAATAACTCTTTTTTTTTCAATTTTACCTTGCATTTCAATTATTTTTTCTTTACAACTATTATTCAACAACTTTATCTATTTAAATTTTAAAAATTCTATTTATTTCGACTTTACCCTTATCACCCAAACTCATCCCACAATCTCAAAAAAAAAAAAAAAAAAAATTTCAAAACATCGCCCAAAACCACAAGACAAATAACAGCTACATTTGCATTGACGAACTCCCTTAATGCTCGCAATTTAAATTCATTTTAAAACCAACCGTAATACTTAAGCTCGAGAACTAGGTAAACATC
The DNA here is from genome assembly GCA_030490835.1 of Annona cherimola. Lineage (NCBI taxonomy): Eukaryota > Viridiplantae > Streptophyta > Magnoliopsida > Magnoliales > Annonaceae > Annona > Annona cherimola. Next base: position 109,397,410 of record CM059971.1, read on the forward strand.
CTGGCGTGTAAAGGATAGCCCGCAAAACTGTGGCGACTCAGCATTTCATATCACCATTGCTTGGAAACGTGAAGCATCAGCTAGACTATATAAGCAAGAAACAGATCCCATCTGCCTACATCTGCATGTTCTTGTGTGATATGCTACGTGTTCCTCCTGTAAAGGATAAGGTTCCCCCAGTTCTATCTTGGGATACTCCATCAATCAACCTGCACATATCTTTTCATTACCTCGAGTCCTTCCAACCAGCTCCGCTCTGCCAGCCTCGCCAAGGTTTTGCTGGGTTTCATCAGTTAGTCGCTCTCCTATTCGTATGTCAAATCTTGTTTGATCGCGCTCATTGCATTTTGGGGAGATTTCTTGCTTTCTCCTAAGAGAGTCCCCAGCTGTATTAATTTCATGAAACAAACCTTCCTGAGGGTTTTTCATTCACTCTCAGATCCACATCTTCCTTCATAATGTTTTATCCCCATCCTCATTTTACCCTGAGCATTTCTGATTTACTCCCATATCTTCCTTTCTGTTAAGTCTTTCTTCATCCTTGTTATACCTTGACCGCTTCTCACTGCCTCGCTTGTCCAAGTTATCCCTTCTATTAGATCTTTCTTCATCTTCATTGTACCTTGACCGTTTCTCATTTCCTCCCCTGCCCCTCACATTCCTTTCATCAGCTATGTCTTTCTCAATTTTCCTATCTTCATTTCTATTAGGCCTGTAATCAGTCTCGTCGTACCTTGAACGTTTCTCAGTTCTTTGACTATCTCGATCTTTTTTAGGAGCTTGTTCAAATTCATGCCTTCGTGATGACTTCCCATTTTCTTGCCTGTCCCGCTTTTGTTTTTCATGTTTTTCCTCCTCATGCTTATCCAGCCTTTTCTTAGTTTCTCTACCTGGATCTTTTGAAGCTGGCTCACTGTGCTTCAAGTGGCTTCTCCTGTCACCATCTTTGCTTTCCTTTCTGGATCTAAAGCCATGATTATCACTGGACTTCGATTCTTCTTCAACTCTAACAATTGAAGAACGATCAGTTGCCAAATTATCCAACCTCTTTGAAGGACCATCGTACTTGTCATGCCCCCATCTTGACACATTGTCTTTATCGCCCCAACCTGTGTTTGCAGATCTCTAAAACACAAGAGTACACAGCAAGTTAAAGTGAGCTTCTGCAACATTTTTAATTAGTCACTGTTGCATAAAAGGAAGTAAATCCACATGAAATTGAAAAGGCAAACAAAAAAAAAAAGATAAAAATCAGGTTAATGTTGGACTTTGGTTGTATGCTCCCGGGAGCATGCAGCGCTGCATGCTCCCGGGCGCATACACCTATTTGTTTTTATTTTTTTTTTTGAAAATTTTTTCATAAAATTGTTAGCCCAAGTGTATTTAACGTATGTATCAATTTTTACCATTTTTGGAGATTTTTATTTTTTTATTTTTTATTTTTAAAAATCAGTGGCATTTTAGTAATTTAAAATTACCTAAAATGTCACTGATTTTCAAAAATCAAAAATAAATATCTAAAATACTCCAAAAATGATAAAAATTTACCCAAAGATTAAATACACTTGGGCTAACCGAAGTCCGTTAATGTTTGAGTTATATCGTATCATTTGTCTGCAGTCTCAGTAAAAATTGTGACAGTTTATCACCATACCAATCATGATTCAATTTGGTCTCACATTTTTTGCAGTCAGAATTGTTCATGTGGAATGACTATATATATTTGTAAGAATATCTGGAGATTAAGTTGCACGAAATCATGTTCTAACGATCTACCCATATAACATATGTGATGAATTTAAAATTGTAAATTCCTAGTACTAGTGCAAGTGAGTTCAGTTTCTGTTTGCCCAACTCTATCTTAACCCAACCCAATCCAACCCATTTCTAAACCTCATTTGACCTGACCCAACCCAACCCAACCCAAATCCACTCCATGCTAACCCCCACTAAAAGCTGGGCTGAGAATATCAACCAGACTCCTCAAAGCCAACAGTTGTAATGCTGTTCAAATGAACTGCATGATGAACAGTGCGTGCACCGTCAAGTGTCAACTGCTTCCACAGTCATTGTTTGCATCTGGACCGTGCACCATCAGCAGATAATGATGAGTCAACCTTCCCTTTCTAGCCATAAATCCCCCACATTGATGAGGTCCTCTTCCTCTTTCTTCCACCTGCTGCCCAGCCATGTGTGGTTTCTTGGAGCCCAACATCAAATATTTCTCATTGAACTAGTTACCCATCTTCATTCAACAGGAAATAAGCTTTGTGGCATGTGTAAATTTTGGAACACAATGAAATGGATCAAGCAGTTGACAATATGTGGCATGTCAAACCAGAAAATGCTCATCTGAAAGCTTCAGTGGAGCATCCTCAATCTCTGCAATATCTTTGGCCATAACAGCGATAATATATTGTAATTTGGTGCCTGCCAGAACTAAGATTTTTCCCCCAAAGTGGATTGAAATGGGCTGAAGGTTAGAAACGAGCCCAGCTAGTCCGAGCCAAGACTAACCCAACTTCAAAATTAGGCTGAACCCAACCCACTTGCACCCCTACCTACTACACCAAACATTGTTATAACCATAAAGCATCCAAGCATGCAATGATCTTGAATTTTTTCCCTAATATCATAATAGATAAGCTCATAAATCAGAAGTCCAATACAATATGCATTCAGGTGAGAAACAACATAGCATGCCAAGAAAGTTCAAGCTCACTTGACACCTGATATGAATATTAGCATGAGAAATATCCCACAAAACAAGTAGAATTCGCACTACAGATGGCTTACTTGCTCATTATGAGAAAATTTGCATGCAGCCCCTCGATTGCATTCACCTCTTTGAAAGGCATAACAGACACCACGGGCCTCCCTCTTCTCTTGTTCTTTCTCTTCATCTTCTTCTTCTTTCTTCTTGTATTTGGTAACATGATCAACCCTAATAATGCGACCAAGAAGCTTTGCACCATTCAAATTATCTGTAGAAAAGTTGAATTCTTATAAGATCTTTGGAAGGAATTCTGAAAATGATTCCAGAATACATGCTTCAAAACCTTAAGAACAGAAGTATAATGCAGACTATGACTCACCAACCGCAAGGATGGTACTTCTCTGGTCCTCATATGCAAGGAAGGCAAAGCCTTTAGATTTACCAGTAGCTTTATCTCTTACAAGATTAACATCAACAATCTCCCCATACCTGTCACTCAAAGGAAAACAAAGATCACTAGCCTAAGGACCAATTGAAAAACAAGAGATAGTAAGGTTCAAGATGATCAGATACAGATGGCAGCATATTCTACAAGAAATTTTTGTAACAACTATATCACCGCTTTTTCCATGGATAATAGCTTATCAATTTTTTTCAGACTATCAAAAACACCATAATTATCAACATTGCATTGAAAAACAAAAAAAAAAATGCCTCTTCACTCCACCTCTTCATGAATCTCGACTACCATCACTGTCTGTCATTTTCACAGTTTTCCTCCTAAACGCTCACTAGTACTTCTTCTAAACTGCTAAAACACCATCATCTACTATAAAGTGTAAACAATAAACATTATACTTGCCTCAATTCCAACCTCCAGCACTTTTTTTCCTCCTCTGATGACAACTACCACTACTGCTGCCATCACTAATTCACTACTGCCACAACCACCTTAGCATCTTTAATTGACAGACAATCACTATCAAATTTTTGCTTCTCCCAAAAAAAAAAAAAAAAAATTTTACTGTTACCAGTCTCCTTCTACGAAGAGACAGAATAAGAACGTTTTTCCATGTTCTTTTTAACTCCAATAACTAGTAATGGAAATGAAAAGATTTATAAAAACAATTACTAATGTGGCATGTTTGGTGAGAAAAAGGTAGACAAGATGATTTGATTGATAGCATCAGTGAATAACCAAGAAGGAAGGAAAAAAAACTTTCTTTGTGATTGTATTTGTTGAAGGGAAAAGATAATTGCCAGACTATGTTTTGCAAGGAGAAACTGTGGTTGTTTGCAAAGACAGTCATATTGGTAACAGCAGAAATGGAAGAGCAAACTGGTATGAAAAAGAAGCCATAGTGGTACACTGGTACTCAAGAGTTTATGAAAGGAAAATGACAATGCTTTGGGCAGCAAAATGTTCTTTATGGAGGTTTGGAGAAGGGAGAAGGGAGAAGGGAGAAGTAACAATGTCTATTTGGAAAGAAGATGGCAGCAACTCTGGCTAAGATGTTATGGTGGTGGTGTTATCCAGGAAATTGGTTAAGAGAGCATTTTTCATCATTTTTAGTGGTATCTTAATTAGTGTGGTCATTCCAGAATTACCAGGGAAACTAAATAGGCCATTTTTTTTCAAGGGCGTATTTGTTTTTAACAAAAACTTTTCAAACTGAAACTTTTCAATTTAAAACTTTTCACTCTCCATATCTACCATATTTTAAAATGATTTCTTCACATCTTCCTATACAACTACCCTATTTTTTTAATCATTTCTACACAACTACCCATACAACTAACCTATCTATTTTAATATTATTCTCTTTACACCTCATCACTACCTCTATCATATCATATCATTTTCTATCAATTTAACAACTTTTATACTAAAAATTTTCATCCAAAAGTTTTATCACTTTCCAAGCACATCCTAAATTTACGAAAGGTTATAGCCAAGTTGAAATTAGTCATAAAACTTCCAACCCATTGGAAATTTCCTACAAAATTAGGTGCATGAGATGGTGAATTTCACCATGCAAGGGATGGAAAATGCTAACAAGAATTAGATTCATAGTTCCACCTTTTGCCCCCTATTTCTCCATCTCTACCATAATGGTTTAGTTAAAGTGCATGTGCATGCACCTCTCGATTAATGATAGGGAATTTCTCAGCTTTTAGTCACACAATTCGTTGCCATTTGAATAGTGCTAGACCCGTGGCGATGGTTTCATTCATCTGAGAGTCCCTAAAATTGGGCTTCTGGTAACTGAATCAGTATGCGCCGGTTAGGATTTTATTTTCTTTTATTAGAGAAAAACTAGCCTGTCATCTTGTCATACCTACAGAAATAAAATAGACTGGAATAAACAACAAAACCATGCATTTGCGAGTTCTAGTGACTTCTACCTCCAACTCCCACAAAAAGTAAATAAATAAAAAAACCCTAAATCCCAAATTATTGTCAAGCAATGCAGCTGGCAGCTTGGATGAAAAGTACTTACTGAGAGAAAACAGCAAGAAGGTCACCCTCCGTGAGATCAAAGGGAATGCCACCTATGAAAACATAAGCAGATTCCTTATACTTAGCATGCCAAGATGCATCTTCAGAGACTCCCAATGCGGCTTCAGTGGAGTTTATTTTCTGAATGCGTTTAACCAGCGTCAGTGGATTCATGGTGAGACTGATGTAGGGATGAGGAAAGGTCAAGTTGAAGCCTTAGAAATTGATTAGCAACAATTGTGGCAACTCAATCACGGATGCAGTGGAAGGGCTGCATAAAAAGAGCTGTTAGGGATTGCAAAAGAAAGAAACTTGTAATTAGAGGTACAATTTGGGTCAGATAGGTCCAGTTCGGTATCTACCCACTCTTATCCTATTTTCAAAAAGTGTTACCCTTACTTATTTTAGGCTAAGTCGATTCTAGACTTATCCTACCTTTTTTTTAAAGGTGAGATTAGTCCCCAGTTCTAATTCCAAATCAGTTCCTAAAAGACTGGCCATGAATCTTGAAACGGAAACCAAATATCCAATTAAATAAACAACACCAAACTGGACTTAGGTAAGTGGTTACAAAGGTTCTGAACCATGGATCACCAATCCAGCAGCTAGGAGGGTATAATTGAACTCAACAGAAAGCACTTTCAACTCCTAGAACCTTCTATGGAGACATCCAGCCAACGCCAACATATAATTCAGTGGAGTTAAAAATAATGGCATAAATGGGTGATCACATGAATTCAAAACTTTTGCCCATTGAGAAGAAATTCATAACAAGGGCTGAAAACATGATCTCAATGTAAAAATTACTTCAAACTCAACTGTCAGTTGCCAATCAGAGGAAGTATAAATGTCGAACTGTAACACGTATCCTCAGCTAACAAATATCATCCGATAAACACAATCCATAGTTCAAACCAAGGATTTGCATGATTAAACATTCATATCTTACTGAAACACAAAAACGTGCTCCAAGCTTAATTCAAAACAGAATTTCTGAATCATTCAACATCTACAAACTACAAAAACCTCCAAGTCACAACCAGAAACACAGATTCTGCAATACTGACCAATAACTTTCTACCAATCAACAATCCCCAATCCTGAGGCACAAGTTCTGCACTGCTATTCTCAACATGCAATCAAAATCATCAACCCACAACCCAAATCATAGATTCTGTAGCAAACAGTTCAAACACGTGTGTGTTATGCAAGTTAATTCACATATATACCCTCCAGTTGCTGAAATGATTTGAATCACTGCACAGCTTGAATATTCTATGCAACCGAACATTCATATATGTTCAAACGAAATGAAATTCACAGCACAGCCTCGAACTGACATACAACATTAATACTAACTCATCAGAGCCACAAATTGTGCATGTTTGATAGATAATACATTGTCAAAGAACCAAAAAAAATGATCAACGCACCATCGAAAACAGACACTCTGTATCAACAATGCCTCGTATACTGAGAAGTCAACACCGTTGACAAAACAAGCTATGCATTTCTATCTATCCACATGCAATGAAAATCTCCAAAACCACAAGTCATACACCACCATTCAAATACATGCTATGAATATCTAGAAAACCTCAATCCAAATCCCAAGAAATATGTTATGCTATAGGAAGTAATACATGACAAATTTACCTCGAGAAAATAGGACCTTCCCTCAGCACTGTAGCAATGTTGTCGGAAACCGGCAATGGCGGCGCACAATTGACATAATATCAATAGGGTTAATGTGAGAAAAAACCAAAACAAAAAATAATTAAAAGAAGAAGCGAAGGTCTTGCCAATAATAGTTGTAGCCTTGCAGGGAGAGTCGAGAAGAAAGATAAGAGAACCAAGACGGAGAAGATGGCTGCTGCAACTGGACGCTTCGAGCGAGTAATGGATGGGAGAGGGGACGGACACAATAGGAAACAACGATGGGAGAGAATACGTTCGACAGCGCTGGATAGGAAAGGCTTGCAGGCTGCAGAGCACGAAGAAGATAGAAGGGGAATAGAGGAGAGGAGGAATCGACGGTGCAAGATGGAGGATGAAACGACGATGCAGATGAACGTGTAGACAAGGACGAAGAAGAGATCGCCAAGCGTCGACGACTCTGGAGGAGAGACGGGGATCTGCTGCTAGGGTTCCTTGTTGCGACCGCAGGGGCTGTAAAGCAGTGATCGAATGGGAAAGGGTCCGCTTGGTAATTTTGTTTTTCTTCTTTTTTTTATTTTTTATTTGTTTGTTGCAGTGCATTCGGGGATGGTCGAACCTTCGACCATGCGGACCAACGCCACGGTGTCCGCTTGGTAAGCCGGTATTGAAATAGTTGACTTCTCAATCCCCGAACCTTCGACCATGAGGACCAACGCCACGGTGTCCGCTTGGTAAGCCGGTATTGAAATAGTTGACTTCTCAAATTGAGAGTGTGTTTGTAAATTTGTAAAAGTTGTCAAGTTAAAACTTTTCATTTCAAAACTTTTCACTCCTCATAATTATTTTTTATTTAATTACTTTTTATACATTTTTTATACAACAATTCTACTTTTCAATTATTTCTACACAACTACTAATACAATTAACTTATTTATTTTAAATTTATTCTTTTTATTCCTCATCATTATTCCTACAATATCACATCATTTTTTATTAATTTAACAGCTTTTATATAAAATATTTTCATCAAAAGTTTTACAACTTCTCAAACACACCCATAAGCACATTGAGCAGAGATTCCGCGCTTCGGGATTTTTTTATTGATATTATATATTACGACATTTAATATTACATATTAGACATCTAATATTAGATATTAACCATATTCACTGTAAAGGATACAAGCTTTACCTATTTGGAAGAAGATAATAAGTTTTCATTAATTTATAAGAACAACTATTGCTCCCATCTCATTAAGAAAAATCATAGTTTTTATCTAAAATTCCATTGAAATCCCAGCATATGGGATTCAAACCACTCACAACGAAACTCACAATTCTTATACAATGACGGCTACCAACCAAACAATGCTCCATTGGTGACGCATCGGAATTTAATTTTAAAAGATTTTGTAAATCTAAATTATTCATCATGTTTATCATATATCATGTTACTATGCTATAAAAAAAATATTAAAAACTTATATTTTATAAAATTGAGTATTTTAAAAACAAATTATGACGACCCAACAATTTATAAATGGCTCTAGAGAAAGCGTGATAAACAGCCCAATCTCACATAAAAGTGAAGAGAATTCTTGATATTTTATATAAAAATTTAAGTTGATAATGTATTGAATATAAAGATGAATGATCTTGTTAGCTTAGACTAAGCAAATGGCTTGCCTAGCCCACTTTAAAAATTCATTTAAAATATTTTTTATTTTTTCTTCGCAAACTTGTTCATTTTAGAAAAATTGTCCTATGAGCTCTTGCTAAGCAAATGGTTAGCTTAGCCCACCTTAAAAAATGTATTTAAAAAATAATTTTTTCATACACTTATTTATCTGAATGCATTTAATATATAAATCAATTTTTATCATTTTCGAATATGTGTGTATTTTTTGAGATTTTTAAACATCTACGTGTATATATGTTTAAAACACCTCTATGTTTAAAAATTTCAAAAAAATATACACATATCTAATAATAGTATAAATTGGTTTGTATGTTAAATACACTTAGATAAACAAGTATACGAAGAAAAAAAAATTAATGAGTTTTTTAAAGTATGCTAAGTGAGCGATTTGCTTAGCTTGGTCCAACAGGGTCACTTCTCACTTATTTAAGTATATTTAACATATAAATTAAGTTTTACCATTTTTGGATATGCATATATATTTTTCAAGATTTTTAACCCCCTCCCTAACGAATTTGTTTTTAAATTTTTTAGAAAATTATGAAAATGTTGTTATGTTTAAAAATACTTAAAAGCATCTAAAAATAGTAAAACTTATTTTTTAAATTAAATACATATAACTCTATATGTTTATAAAAAAATTAAAAAATAAGTTTTTTGACTGGACGCATTAGCCAACCATGAATCCGGACTGCACCTGATCACCACTCTGTATTTAAAATATTTGCATATTTAAAATCTCAAAAAAAAATATATGCATATAAAAATAGTAAATTTAATTTATATGTTAAATAGACTTCGATAAGCAAGTGTACGAAAAAACAAATAATTTTTTTAAGATGAGCTAAGCAAAAAATTTACTTAACTCAAGTCAATAGGATCACTTCTCAGATACGAACAGAAATGTATAGTATTACATTATAAGGCCCATATGTCTAAGGTTACTTTTTTTGCATCTATGCATTGCTAGTGGTTCAAATATTTGATTAATAGTCCATAGAACTGTACAGGGTTAAGCAAAATGCATAATATGGTAAAGAATCTAACAAGTTGAGTTGGATAGGTTTTTTCCTGCACAAACAAAATTTTCAATGCTAATTACAAATTTTTTATATTTTGGGTGTATTTAGTTGAAGATAAAACTTTTTAATGAAAAGTTTTCAGAGTAAAAGTTATTTAGTTAATAGAAAATGATGTGATATGATATGATAGGAGTAATTATGAGGCGTAATGAGAATAAAATTAAAATAGATAGATTACCTGTATGAGTAGTTGTGTAAAAATTATTGAAAAGTAGGGTTATTTATATAAGAAAATATGAAAAATAATTTAAAAATAGGATAATTATGGACAACGAAAAGTTTTAAAATTAAAAGTTTTGATTGGCATTTTTTGTGTCCAAACAAACACACAAAAATATAACTTTTTTATTTTCTATGCACATCATTATTAGTTCGTTTAGCATTCACTAAAATTTTTCAATTTTCATAACTATTTATTTTTCTAATTACGCAACCACTTACATAACTATCATATTTATTTTAACTTTATTTTTTCCTATTCATCATTACTTTAGTCATATCACAAATTTTTTATTTTAAAAAACTTTAGATTAAAATTTTTTATTAAAAAGTTTTAGTACATGCCAAGTACACCGACCATTCCTATCCAATTTTTCCGACCCATTCAAACGTCTCATCCGGAACAGGTAATAAGTTTTAAGAAGTAAAATAAAGAGCTACACTATGTATTGGTATTCGGAATGTATTAATATACTTTAATTGTTTCTCCACGTAACCATCCTATTGATTTGCACTCGATTCCCACTTTACCCAATATCAATTTCATCGAACACTCATAGTTCCTGTACGATGTAAGAAATTCGGATTACAAAACATTAACTGACTTGATTCGAATTCACCTGCATGAACTATCTTTTGTTTTATTTATTGAAAATTTTTTGGCACATGTGTGGGACAAGAATGTAGTTTTTATATATCAAAATTTTCATTTTTTATGCTTTGAGATGCTTTTTTAAACCTTCAAAATACAAAGACCCTTTTTTCATGTGCCAACACATGAAAAAGGCATTTTTTTCTTGTTGTGAAAATTCCAAAAATTTAAGTACGAAAAATGTCTACTTGGTCACACATGTATAGGGGTGAAAATAAGGTTGCGTAGATCTACAACTTCTCTTGTCCCATCCCGATTTTATAGAAGATCGAGACGTGGGTTTTGACTCGATAGGGTGATATGAGTTAGGATTTTAAACTCATGTTTCAATTTTAGGGTGTGTTTGGCAATTTACAAAAGTTGTCAAGTTAAAACTTTTCAATCTAAAACTTGTCACTCTCCATAACTACTCTTTTTAAAATTATTTTTTACACATCTTTTTATACAACAACCCTACTTTTCAATCATTTCTGCACAACTACCAATACAACTAACCTATTTATTTTAAATTTATTCTCTTTACTCCTCATCATTACCCCTACAATATCACATCATTTTCTACTAATTTGACAACTTTTACATTAAAAACTTTTCATCAAAAGTTTTACAACTTCCCAAACACACCCTTAAGGGATGAGGCAGATTGCCCATGTCCCGCTCTGCCCTGCAATGTATAAATTATTTTTATAAATCATAAGATTTACTTATGTGAATGTTGTTGAATAAATATGCTTAACTTTATGACTTTTTAATTTCAATATGATTTATGTTAATGTATATTTAACTTTTTGACTTTTTATTTGATACATTTTTATTTATTAGTTGCATATATATTGTTCAAGTTATGTTCTCCGCATAATTTATCAATAAAATAAAATATATTATCTATGTCATTTATATTTTACAAGAATGAATATTATTATTTTGCAATTTAATAATTTTAATTGCAATTCAAAATTTACATCAATGCCTTTTTTGAAGATCAATACACATACTTATAGGGTCAAGTTGTAAATGAAAATGTTAAAAAAAATTTACTAATGTTTTGTTATAACAATTGTGTTTCACTCACTAAATAGTAGTGTTGGTCCCGAGTTAATGACAATTACCCAAGAGAGGAGGGGTGAATTGGGTATTTAAAAAAAAATTATAACTTAAACAGAAACTTTACCCCGGATTAATCTATTCCCCTTTATGAAGAAACAAAATGAAAAGCAATATAATGTTGATAGCAGAAATATAAATCAAACACACAAGATTTTATAGTGGTTCGGGCAACCTCCCTACTCCACTCTTCCAAGCTCACACTCCTTGTGACTTGGGTTCCACTATTGTATTTCACAAATACAATTAGAGCCACTGCTCTCTTCTAGATTCCAGCTCTAAGGGGCATCAACAAATCACAGCACAAGTAGGTGATGAGTTCCACTCCAATCACACACTACTTTTCTTACACTTGATCATAGTTTCTCAAACTAAATCAAGTTCAATACAGCAATAATAATAATAACAAAAGAATCTACACGTTACAGTTGTGTAGAAGCAGTTTGGGCACAGAGAAGAACTTGTAGAGTTGGCTTTGGAGAATCAGCAGTTGAGCTTTAGCAGTTTGAAGCAAAGTTCTTCTTCTAAGGATTGACTTGATCACTTGAAGCTCTTTAGAGATAGGAGTTATGAGCAGTTAATGAATCTCAGCTACTTCCCTCGTTCCCATTGAATGTCTTTTATAATTGTGGAGAGAATCCGAACGTTTGAAGGTAGGTGGCGCGCATTTAATGCGCCAACGTTCGAATATTTTCCGACCGTTGTGACCCAAGTCGCAGGTGGAGTCACCTTCGGATGCGACTTCGCCCAAGTCGCAGATGGAGTCGACTTCGGGTGCGACTTCGCCAGTTCGCAGCATCTTCAAGTTCCAGACTGGGTCGACCTGGTCCTCGACTTGACCCAAGTCGCAGGTGAAGTCGACTTCGGGTGCGACTTCACCTCGGCAGTTAGCTTGACGAACTTGAAATCTTTGGGATGCTTTTGTTTTGCTTAGATTTCTTCATGCCTTGTTGTTCTTCCCTGATTTAGTTCTCTTTGAATCATTGGGTCTTCACTTTAGCTTGTTTCCTTTAGCTCCATGATTTGCAAGCCTTGAGTCCTTGAGTCTTGACTCTTGTATTCATGAATGTTCTTGATTTGAATGGTTGAGTTTATGCATCTTGCTTTCTTTGGACTTGGAATAGTCTTCATATGTTCTAATTTGAACATCTAAGTTGTCTTGATCTTCAACTTCACTCAAGTCTGCCTTGAAGTCAATTTAATCCCAAATTGTCTTCTGAAATTTCTCCTCTGTCCGATCGAAGTCGATGCCGGAGTCGACTTGGTCTGCGACTTCGCCCAAGTCGCATGCTGGGTCGACTTGGTCTACGACTTCGTGCCCCCAGTTCTCAGTTTCAACTCTGGATAGAAAACGACGCCTCCAAGTCGCTACCGGAGTCGACTTAGTCTGCGACTTCACCTCAAGTCTCAAGTGGAGTTGACTTGGGGTGCGACTTCGGCACTTCGGAGTCTTGACTTCAACTCTGGAAGGAATTGTCATTTCGAAGTCGATGCTGAAGTCGACTTGGTCTGCGACTTCGCCCAAGTCGCATGCGGAGTCGACTTCGTCTGCGACTTCAGCAGCTCTGCTCTCCGTTTTCAACTCTGGAAGGAAACGACGCCTCAAAGTCGATGTTGGAGTCGACATGGAGATCGACTTGGCCTTAAGTCGATGCCTGAGTTGACTTGGAAATCGACTTAACCTGCCATGCTTCATTTTCTTCAAATGTATATCCTTTAATCACTTCCACAAACATGTTAGTAGCCAAGACTTACTCAAATTAATTTGTTAATCATCAAAACATAGATTTAGCTTATTTTCCACATATTTCCAACAAGTAGAATATTGAAACATCCAACCTGTAAAGTTATCATGGATATAAGTATTCTATACTAATATGTATGTAAATTTTTAAACTTTGATTCAATTTTTCAACCTGATTCATTATTCCATTACCAACCCGAAATCAACCATAAGTTTGTCCCAAAATCTATTAAGAAATATAAAGGTCAGATTAACCTTATCCAAATCCGGTATAAAAGTAGAGTCAAACATGATTTTTTAAATTGGATCAGAGTTAGAAATATCCTAACTCAACCCAGTTTTCACCCCTATGTATGTAAGTTAAATTTTCAAAAAACTTTAAAATTTGTTTATTGCTAATGTACATGTGTAAATCAGGATGGATTGACTATGATTAGTATAAGCTCAACCATAATCCATCTTATAAAATCTCAATCATATTTTTCATATTTTAATTCAACTCTATATTAACTTTATAAAAATCAATTCGATTCAAATTGAAAATCAAGTTAATAGTTTGCTCAAATTATTGACGACAGTTTGGATATTCTTAACATAATTTTATTAAATGAAGACACCCCCCACTATAGAAGAAATGTTTGTTGTTTATTTTTATTGTTGAGTCGAAAGGAATATTCACACAAGCTCTCAATTATCAAAGAACTTATTAGGATTTAGACAGGGTGTTGAGTCGAAAGGAATATTCACACAAGCTCTCAATTATTAAAGAACTTATTAGGATTTAGACAGGGGTATTGTGAAATCCCAAGTTTTATAATTATTTTTACCCTCTATATTAGAGAAGGATAAAAGAAAAATCTAAAATTGATAAAAAAACTCTAAAGAATTTCCAATAAATGCAAATCCTAAATTTAGTTGATGAATTGAGAAGAGAATGAAGTGAATTTTTATTGATGAAAGTTTCGTTATAAGTAGAAAAATTTTTCCAATTTTGAAAATTGTGGAGACTAAGAGGCAAATTTGCAATATAAAAAATAAAAGTTATTTCGTGACAAAGGATATTGATTTGAAGTTCAAATGACGAGGAATTTGCATTTTATATGAGGTTACAATTTAGCCTAATGGGAAATAGATGTTTATGTAAAAAGAATAAAATACATGAAAAAAGATACAAATATTTTGTAATTATTGAAAAGGAGGAAATATTTAAATATTAAATTGTGCAAGCGATATTGATTTGAAGATTAAATTATATGAATTATGAGTCCTAATTTAAATTTGCAATTTCACCTATTATAAAATGGGTGAAAATATAATAACTATTAAAATAAATAAAATAAAATAAAAATTATGAGCATTAATGGATAACATTAATGGACAACCATTGGCAAGTAGCAACACGTTCTTTAAAAGAGTTCAGAAGTTCTACTTCGTGAGAATGCATAGAGATAAAGAGATAAAAACAGAGGTTGTCGGGTTTAGATTTAGAATAAAACTTGCAAGATCCTCATATTTGTCTCAGTAAATCTCTCAATTGGTACGTCAATTACGTAAATGGAGATTTTTATACTTTATTGTTAAAGATTTAATTAGAATTTTAAATTTTTATAATTTATCCAGTTTTTCTCAAACCTATAAATTCATGAAATTAGAAGTATTAGATGAATCTATATTAAATAAAAGATCAAAGCATATGTCAAGAGAAAAAATTATAATTTGTTTGGGCAGTTTCCACAACTTCCAAATCCACACAAAGAAAAACACAGCAAAAGTGGAGGAAGAAAACTATTGCTATTTTGACTTTTAATAGAAATTTTACAGAAAACCTCATAAATTTGTAATATTGCAAAAAGGATCTTGTGTTGAAGAAATTATAGAAAAATCAAATATTGCCTGAAAATTTGTAAGAGATATTTTTCTAAAAAGAGCGTTATAGAATACCCTCTTGATTTGTGAAAAAATTTCATAAGAAAAGTTTTAGAAAATTGCTGAAAGCTCCTCAAAATGAAATATTATACAAAAATATTTTATATTGCCTAGAAATTCAGAGAATAGTCTTTGAAAAATATTTTATGCAAAAACTCCTAGTCGAAGCATTGAAAACATGCTAGCAGTAGCTGACACGATAATATATGGGAGCCCATGAACCATCAAAATTATTTTTAATGTATATGTTGATGTCAATGTCCTATTTTAAGGATTTAACTATCTATTTTTATATTTTTGGACATTTTAAATTAATTAAATGGGTTGGATTATCTATAAAAAATTATTATTAAAAATTATTGATGGGTAGATTTTTAATGGTGGAGATTTCACTTAATTATGATCAATCAAGATGATAATAGAGACTTCTAAGCATTAAGTCTTACGTTTAACACTTGTTCTAATTCTGGTATTTAAAGATGAAATTAAAGAAAATAATTTTAGAATAATATTTTTAAAATATTATTATTGTTATATAATGTAGATTAAAATGAAGAATACATTAGAATCTTATAGAGTCACATATGAGAAATTGAAAATTTGCATAGAAGGTAAGTAGGACTTTGATTTGAACTGATTTAATTATTTTTGCACATTTTTGGGCATGTATATTTTGGATGCTAATGATTTATTTTTTTGTTCAAATGATCAAATCTGATTGAAGGATTGATTTATTATAATGCCAATTTTAAAACTTAATTTATGAATTGAGCGTGCTAGCATTATATTTTGACATACGCATATGTGCATTGGATGCTAGCATTATTGATAAGTCTAAAATTTTTCCTTTAATTTTATATTAAATTCACGTTGTTAAATATTAAAATGATAATTAAATGCATGTTTTAAGCGAAATTTTATGAAAATCATATTTTTGATAGAATCTTCAATTTTAATATAAAACGGGTCATTTTGCAATATTTTGGAAAATATAAAATTATAAAAATAATTAGACATGCTAAAAGGGATTAAATAGGCTAACTTTGAAATATGGGTGCAAAGTAAATCATTATAAAATCTTAAGATAAAATAAAATAAATTCAAAAAGCACTCAAAAGTAAATTAAAAGTCTACGTGGGTTTATTAAAAATTATTTTAATAGAAATCAAATATGGAAAATCACGTTTTTATTTTCTGCATAAGTACAGACGGTCGGAACTCTGCCGGAGCACCATATTCCGGTGCTCCATCTTCCCCAAATTCGGCAGCAGGCATCACATCTTCTCCTAAGCCGGCAGCGCCTCCATTAAGTCGACACCCTCTCTTCAAAGCCCGGCCGATGCGCAGCCTGCAACATCCGGCATCCCCCATGATCGTGGCTTCCGGTGATCGAAACCCACCTACGATCTTCCAGATCCAGTCGCACACCTCTGCCTCCTCTGACACCGGAAAGAAAATCCATCGGCACTCCTTCGAATACAAAATGTCTCCAAGCAGCCGATCCAAGCAGCTCCGGCCTACATTTTCCCCAAATTCGGCAACCCATCAGCAGAACCCACCAGACCGGAACCAGCAAGCGGCAACCCCGATTCAGCGCCCGCACAATCCTCAACAACACCGCCCAAATTGAGTAGCGAGCAGCTCGTCTTCTCCAAGCTGGAAACCCATTTTTCTAATCAGCAGCCAATTGCAACAATCGGTGTCATCTTCTCCGCCAATCACCGCCAGCGATTGCATCCAGTCATGGCAGCAGGAACCCATCACCGAAATTGCCGACAGCAATCTACTCCACCGGAATCCACCTGCGAATTCACGGCACATCCTCTTCCCCGTACGTCTGTCACCAACGAATCACCAGCAAGCAAAGCCGCCCAAATTTGATCAATCGAAACAGAAAATCGCAGCACGTACCCATGAAAACCATCTCATTGCCCCTTCTCTGTTTCACCGGCTGAAAAAATCGATTCATCGCCCAAGCCTAATTTCTGCTAAGCCATGAACCAGAAATTTCAGCCATTGAGTCCGGTGCTCCATCTTCCCCATCTGTTTTCGCCCAGCCTATTTCCGGCAGCTGCATTCAAGCAACCGTTCGGCAGCCAGAAATTTCAACGCCAACCCGTCCAAGCAGCCCGGTCTTCAACAACGGACGAAACATCCATCTTCCCCATCGGCAGCAACCAAAACCCAACTTCCATCCCAAAACCACAAACTGCCATGCCTCTGTTCCAACTCGCCCAAACTCAATTTCTGCCAGCCATCTTCACAAATCTCAAGCCGTCAATTTTCCCTCTTTCAGCCCCAACTAGAAAATCCAATCAGCAGCTCGTGCCTACCCATTCAGCATCAAGATTACAGCCGCTCGAAGAAACCAGTAGGGAAATTCGTTGCTACCAACTACGGCTGCTCCGACCAACCATTGCCCTTGTGTACCCACCTTCCGAAGTCCCAAATCTTGCAGCCATTTTTTTTCGAAAAACCAAAGTAATAGTAGACCTGCCGCCTCTGCATTTTCCATTTCTGTGCAACCCATGGTTGCCTTCCATCTCAACAGCATCGACCATAGCAAGAGGGAAAAGCAGCCAAGGCAAACGACGGGACGAGAATCCCACATCGATTTTTCCAAAGGAGGGAGGGCCCCTCCCTTAACTATAAAATGAGGGTCCCCCTTGCCTTGAAAGACACAACTCTCTCCCATCACTTGAAGTGGGGCCCATTAAGGTGGGACCTTTGCCAAGTGAGAAAAAACTCCAAGAGCTTGGATTGCTTCTCAAAGAGAGTGGTTTTTCGAGCAAGAATTGGAGTAAGTAAATTTCTGTTAATTATAGTTTTTTCTTTAATGCTTTGTAGTTGTTAATTTTAGATTTGTAATATTTAGCATAGATTTATCGCTTTATGCATTGTAATTCTTAGATTACATTTAATGCAATTTTCATTACTGCTTTCGTAGATTAATTTCTGTAGTCTTTTAATTACTGTCCTAGTTTAGATTTAATTATTTGCAATTTCTTCTTTCCTTTCTCTGTCTCTTTCTCTCTCTTATTTATATGCTTTCTCTCTCTTCTTTCTTCTCTCTCTCTAATTTCTTCTCCTTTCTCTCTAATTTCTTTTTTCTCTAATTTCTTTCTTTTTCTTCTCTGCACCCTTTTTTACTTTTCTCTTTTAATAATTCAAAATATATAGCCTCTCTATGGATTCGACCCGACTCACCGTTATTCTACACTATCACTCGTATAGTGGTAGCTTTAATGTGTTTCGGTTAATTTAAATTAAACTGGTGATCACAGTGCTCTTAACGACAAGCACTTGGTACGCATCAATTATCATGAGTCATGACTGAAGATATTGATTGTCATCATTGATAACAACTGCTGATATACAATCGACTGTGGAATGGAGTATAATTTAGTCATTGATGATTTTGGGCTAGAACAAACTATCTAGACATTGTAATATTATAATACTATAATTGGAGCTGTAAATATGTCTGTCTATTTGTTATGATGTGATATTTGGAGTCATGAATGTATCTGGTTATTTGTTGTGATTTATATTTGGAGTCGTGAATGTGTCCGATTAAATGTTGTAGTGTGATATTTGGAGATGTGAATGTATCCAACTATTAGTTATGATGTTATATTTAGAGTCGTGGATGTGTCCGACTATTTATTATGATGTTACATGTAGAGTCGTGGATATATCCGGCTGTTTATTGTGATATTGTATTTGGAGTTGTGAATGTATCCAACTATTTACTGTGATATTGTACTGGGAGCTGTGGATGTGTCTTGCTATTTGTTGTAAAACTAGTATATAGAGACTGGTACAATGTTACTTGGACATGAGTGTCTCAGCTTAGCTATGAGCGTAAGTTTATAGCAGAGCCATATATATGTGGAAAGTATGGTAGAATATCATATACAATTTTTTGTCATTTGACTTGGTAAAGTGTTTTCCACATTTAATTGTCTCGTGCTTAGTACTGATAAAAGTCAGAGCAAAATATCAGACCTCTTTATTCGATTTAACCTATGTGATAAGAAGATCATATGTATGATACATTATTGGAATGCTTGAACACGAGCATGCATATGATACTGATTTGAATATGATTTATGGTTTATTTAAAAATATGCATATTGTTTAACATTAATTTTATTTGATTTATATTTTGGTTCTACTTATTGAGTTTGCCCGGACTTATTTTTTCATATTTTTAGATGACAGGATTGTGGGTGGAAACTAATATGAGATTGGTACACCGTATTAGGCTAGGACCTCATGAATTTAGATTTAGAATTAGAGCATTTTGGTACACCTCAGTTTAGATTTGATGAGACATTTGTTCTGTAGTAATCTATAAAATATTTGATATTACATCATGCTTTATATTATTGCACCTGTATATTCTCCTCATTATCATCAATTATGTAGTGTGTTAGTAGCGACCGTTAACTTGGTCGGCAGAGTGTTACAGGTATTAATGTATTAGGTTGGACAGGTTGAAGTCTAATCTTAATCCTAATCCATTTAAAATATCTCAATCCTTATCCTTTTATTAACTCATTTAAAAAATCTTAACCTAACCCATTTACAATCTATTTAATAAATAAGTTAGCAGGTTGTTAACAAGCTGTATGCAAATGATATGAAAGCTTAGATTCTAGTGGACGATAATCTCACGAGGAGAGACAAAGGAGTATTTTCAACATAGAAAAAATAAAAATAAGATAGCAATAGGAAAATAGAATTACAGCAGTAGTGGGAAAATGAAAATTAAATAACGAAGAAAGACATAACCAGAAAAAAACCAACAGGTTTATACATTTACATATGTATATAACTTTAATAAATTAAACGAGTTAAATGGGTTGAACGGGTTAAATAAATTATATGAGTTACTAAACGGGTTATAAAATCTTAACTCTAGCTTGTTTATCTAATTAAATATTTGAATGAGTTGGCGGATCATAATTCATTTATTAAAAAATTTCAACCCAAACCTATTTGTAAACAGATTGAACGAGCGGATTCATGGGTTGACCATGAGCATTAACACTCTTAAATTTAAATTCGTGAATCTCTAACTTTGTTATAAGAGAAACTTATGGGTGTGATAGAAAAATGATGTGATGTGATGTGATGTGATATGTGTAAAGAAAATAAAGTTAAAATAGATAAATTAGTTGTATAAAAAGAATTGAAAAGTATGGTAGTTTGTATAAAAAATATAACAAATAATTTAAAATAAGATAATTATGAAGAGTGAAAAGTTTTTGTCCAAGTTTTTTTTGCCTAACCAAATACACCCTATATTTTGTTTAAAGAGACAATAGACATTTTTTCTAACATTTCAACATCACTTTATAAGATGCATTAACCAATATCACGAGCAAATGATAAAACTAACAAAAGTAGTGATGCCATAAATAGCAGTAGCAAAAGCAACAATAATACAGATACTAGCAGTAAGCAGTAATTGACCTTTCTAAAGAAAATTCAAAACATATACAAGTAACATCTATTTCAAAATTAACATAATTATACTAAACATATACAGTAACATCTACTTCAAAATTAAAATAATTATACCTCGTCAAAAGGGCGCATAACAAATGTAGCAAAGGGAAATCAACACGACAACACACTGAAGGAGCACTAGTGCAGCAGTGGCAACACGAAAATCGTCAATTGGCACGACAATGGTAGTAGAGGGAAGAGGGAGGAAGAGAGGAAAAAAAAGAAGTAGATAAGGACAGGGCAATAGGATAATAGGGGGAGAAGAGAGATGGAAGAAAAACCCAAAAAGTACTAACTATCAAGAGGGGAGAGGAGACACATAGCAGTAACGGGAGAGCACTAGGAGAGGAGATGCATAACGCTAGACGTGGCAATGAGATGGAGGAATAAGTAACGAGGTGGCAATGAGGAGGTGGTTGTTGGGGGCTAAAACGGCTAAGGTAAGAGAGAAAAATTGAGAAAATATTCAAAAACTTAGCTTCAAGGAAAGAGTCGAGTTAAGTTGATCAAATCTTCATCTGTTCAAACAGATTTTTAAAATCGGGTTGGGTCGAACTTGGTTTTCAAAATACTTAACTCAACAACTATACAAATTGGTTCAAGCTGATGCGAGCTCAGATTGAAATTTATCCCATTTCCACCTCCGCTAACGTTGTTAAATTATAACTCAAAATAGAACTAACCCTTATTAGGTTTTTGGGGACCAAATCTGCCTATTTCAAGGTGAGGATACATGATTTGATAGAGATGAAGGGCTGATTGTACCTTAACATAGGTCAATCCTAAATAGGTGAATTTGGGTTGTTCTAACTTCCCCAATAACTTGACCCACCGGTTAGAGTGGTCTTTGCACGCATGAGTAAGTGTGTAATTTAAGTTAGTTTGAGCCCAAACTCAATTTCTAACTCTATTTAGGCATGCTTTTGTAAGTCTTGAACAAAATGAACCCAATTTATAACAAAATGGCTAATTATATACAATTAGTTGTATATATGTTTAACTCACAACATTCATTCTAAATTTTAAATTTATTTATTTTTAATTTTTTCTTCATACATATGTTTTCTCAAATATATTTTTATCAATGTACCAAGTTTTAACATTTTATAATACTTTTACATATTTACTTTTTATTTTTAAAATCATCAATTTTTAGGGGCATATAAGTCATTTTTCATTTCTTACAAACTTAATTTTAAAAAATAAATATATAAAAAGTATTGTAAAATGAAAAAACTTGATATATGAATTAAATACGCTAAAAAACATGTTTGTGAAGAAAAATTAAAATTAGATAAAATAAAATTAAAAATGAATATTATAACTTACATATATACATATATATGCAACAAATTATATATAATTGGGCCTCATGTGTAAACATATTAGGTTAAGATGCAAGAAAAATCTAACCCTAGGACCAATGGCCAATTTTCTTGTTTATATTTAATATAATAATATATTTTAATTTTCAATACATAAACGTTAAATAATATTTATTCGTATTTATGTATTTTGTATTATTCTGTCTTATTGAATTTTATATTATAGATAAATTATATTATTTTCATTTACATTTAGGTTTGTGTTTATATTATTTACTTTCACTTTTGTTAATCTTCTTTCTTATCCATTCGAAAATATAAATTCTCTTTTAAGATATAAAAAATTATTATATTTTCTTAATTCAATTAGACTATTCGTTATTATTTTTTCGTTGAGATGGCTTATTAATTTATATTTAATTATGGTTAAGGTTGGAGCATATGTGAGTTTGATAAACCCATATTGCACCCGCACTGTGAGTCCCTCGAGTTCGGAAAACTTTCACTTCTAAGCTTTAAGTCCACGGTTAAAAAAGACGACTTCAAAATTTAGATGATGCTATCCTTTTAGTCAGGTAAAAGTTTAGAACAGTTTACTTATACGTGAAATAAATAAAATTGCCTTTTGATCATCTATTTAAACCTTGAATAGATAAAATCATTGGGATGGATTTCTTTATAGCCAGCTTACTCTATTTGTTGCAATAAAATATTATTTTAAACTTTAAATAAATTGTTTAGTATATTTATCTAGAATATTAAAAGGATTTTTAATCATTTCATGTGACAAGTCAATAGCATTATGGCTTCACTAACGGGCCCGTACTTGCAAATTTACAAAAATTTGAAAGCCTTTTTAATAAATATTAAGTGTTTCAAAGGGTTTAAGATCATTCAATGAAATGGATACTTTCAATTGTAATATAATTTTTTCAATTTCTGACTCAGATCTATATATTTTTAGTATACATCATTATGTTGTCATCCCATTTAGTGATATATTCAAGCTCCTGGGATCATTCAAAACAAGCATAAATTTAAGAATTGTGGAATATAATTTTTGTAAATTTAGAGACTTAAATAAAATACTTGGTAGCAAAGCTCAATATCTTTGTTGTCACTAAAGGTGGAAATGGAGCAAGTCATGTAGAGTTTGCTTAGTCCTAACCTTTTTTTTTCCTAGCTTTAATTTCTTAATTATGTTGATTTTTGTTTTAATTCATTTTTTTATATCCGGCCAAAACAAAGTCGACTTAACCATTACTTTTCCTTAATATGTCTATAGTCAAATTTTGGGTTGATATTAGAATACCGAGTTAAACATAAATTGTAGGTTGAGTATGATAAGTTCAAGAATCTATACACTTGATCAAATAGAAAAAAGTCTAAGTTGAAATTAAACGTTAAGTGCTTTAACATTTTACTAATTAGTAAGAGCAAAACATTATGCGCTATGACAAAAAATATTATTAAATACAGGCTGTGTAATAAAATCGTCCAAATAAGCTAACAAATATTATGAAAATTTTTATTGGCAACTTGAATTAATAATTTGGGTTGACAAATTATGTCAAATCTTTATTAGTTTTACGATTTATTTGTATCAAATTTATATCTTAATTGTAACTAGATATATTTTTGAAAAATGAAATGAAGTACAATTAATCATCAACAAAGTAAAAATTCCAAAAGCAAATAAGAATAAAATAAAAAACATACTAATAATTTTTAATAAATAAATATAAGCAATATAAGGTGGGACTCTTTGTATAGAGACATGATTGACTCACCTCAACTTATTTTTGAGTTAAGGTCAAAATTTTCAATTGATTTTTATACAGGGTCACGGAAATTTCGATTTTTTTTTCTACCGGTAAAAATGAATTTAATCAAGGGCAGGACGCGGATAGAACGAACCCAATTCACACTCCTACGTAGGCCTGCGACCTACTCGGGAATGGTAAAAAGTAAGAAATTTTGAACTACGCAACCGGGGACCACGTCCGTGGGGCTTGCGGTAGGCAGGTGGATTACCAAACCCCACTTTTCTTCAAGGAAGATCAATCACTGGAACCATGCTTGGGAAAAAATCATCTATCACTGATCATTACTCTGCTGACCGTTTTTGTGTTTTCCACCTGCTGGCATTTTTGACTTCCGTGGATGATCATTATTGAGAGATGGTAATTATTCGTAAATGTTCAGTGCGCTTTAGCTATCAGACGATAAATCAGCGCAGAGTGCCCAACTTGTTGGCCGCTGAATTGTCATTTATTACGCCGTAAATAATCAACTTGAATTGCCGCACTGGCCGCTGGCTGCGTTCTTGGCATGTGGTATTTCTCTTAATAACAGGGAGTGTATGATCTCCCGCACGGATAGGTGAATTTGAAGTCTCCCGTCCTGTTGCCCTCCTCAAGGAATGATCTGTTCTTTTTGTGCGGATTCTTGTTGTGCAGGGTGCGACAGAGACTGTCGTCGATCGTTGCTGTGTTGCGATGAACTGATCTGTGCCCAAGATACGTCGCGCGAATGCCACTACTTGAATTGCGAGCAGGCCCTGGACAAAGTTGTGTTGTGCGGTGAAGGGTCATTCCGTCTTCGAAGCTAGCACGAAGGCCGAATGGGTCCCTTTTGTAATGACGAAAAATTGAAAATACAGGGAGAACGATAAGAAATACAGCAAAAAAGTTACATGCATTTTTGTAACAGAACAATGAAAAATATGAATTTCCCATCATTTTTTGGTTAGTTTCGCATAGGTATTTTGTATTTAAAAGAAAGATACTCATCTGCATTAAATAATAATAATTTTTTCCATTGCAGAACACATCTATCACCGTCATTCTATTCTTCTCAAAAAACCATTATTTTGTCTCTATACTCAAGTTGCAACTTGCATCCCAGTCTAGGAGCATGGAGTGTAAGATAATAATGGTCGTGATTCTGACCCTGCAGCAGCTGAAAAAAAAAAAAAGAAAGAAAGAAAAGAAAAGAAATAGAAAAAAAAAAAGCGAGACAGAGCATCCGCATGGCAAGAGGCTGCCAACCCGGTCCAAGGCATGCGACCGAAGCGTCACAGCTTTTGTTTATATTTCTACCTTTTTATTTTTTGATGGGGTTTTTACTTATGTCTTGAATGTGTGCTTCGTACAAATTACAATCGACAACGGCCGGCCAGACAAAACCCTTCGTTCGGGAAAGAGGATGGCGATAAGATCAGCATGCGTACGACGGGCTAGAATATCGCATCCGTTAATTATCCACACATTGGTGGGCTCTCATCTGACGAAATTTACGTGGTTTTTTTTAAAAATATAATTAGTCTTCACGATTTTAAGAGTTTTTTTTTTATTATTATAATTCTACGTTGGGCTCTCATCTGACGAAAATTATGTGGTTTTTAAAAAAATATATAATTAGACTTCACAATTTTAAGAGTTTTTTTTTATAATTCTACGTTGGGCTCTCATCTGACGAAATTTACGTGGTTTTTTTAAAAAATATAATTAGTCTTCACGATTTTAAGAGTTTTTTTTTTATAATTCTACGTTGGGCTCTCATCTGACGAAATTTACGTGGTTTTTTTTTAAAAATATAATTAGACTTCACAATTTTAAGAGTTTTTTTTTTTTAATTATACGATCGGAGATCGTTTGGTAACATGCTCAGGGTGTGAGGAGATGAGAAGTTAAATTTTAAGTATAATATTTCTAACTCTCATTATCCAGCAAAAATTATACAAGTTATTTTGAATTAGTGGGAGGTAAAAAAAGTGAGAGATACTTATAGGATTTTTTGTTGGGAAGTAAGAAAATGACATATCATAATAAAGGTAAACCTACGGAGGAAGAGAATAAGAGTGAAATAAATATGATAATTGTACAAAAAGATTAAAAAAAAATAAAAGAAATATTATAATTAGATACTTAAAATGTTAGTCCATACTATAAAATAAAAAAGAGATAGGAAAGTTTTTTTTGTTTCTCTCTTACTTTATAGAGCCTTAGTGTACTTCTAAAATTAGTCCCTGCCATAAAACTTTAAAAACAAAAATACTTGATTTTTATAATAACCAACTAGTTATAGATTAGATTATATGATTTAAAGATAGCAGGCTCTATAAATTTTGGAAGTCGTAGAATAAAACTTGATGTGACGTGGTAGAATAATTTCAGGTGTATAGCGAGTCGAATATACTTTTATAAAGTTTTACAATATACATAAGATGACGTGTAAACATCTTATATCTAAACATCAGCGGCAATGCAAATTTTATAACATGTTCTGCTTTGCAAATAGTTAAAGAGTTAGGTTAAACGGCCAGTAAACAAAACTACAAGGCGTATCTATAATTCTATATGATCTCTGAGAAAACCCCGACGGTTAAGTGTTAACGACTGAATTCGCGGACTGCGTGTGCCTGCGGTTGACATGCAGCTCGTCTCGTCTGGCGCTTGAGTGTGCGAAGATGCGCCGCGCTCGCGGCCGCAGAATGCCCGCCAAGGATGTCGCGGAAGCGGATGCATCTTCCTTTTTTCCAGCAAGCGATGCGAATCATGCGATGCAATGTGCCCCGCACGAAGTGGGGCCCACCCAGCAGAGGCGGGCCGAAAGCACGCTCGCTCCCTCGCTTTTCTTCCAATACAAAACAAGCTTCTTTGCCGCTTCGCTTTCTTGATGGATGATGATCCGCATCTTTCCCTTCCTCTCCTCTTCTAACTTTCTTCAGAGTCTCAGAGCCCTGTCATGAGCTCATGACTGTCTTATCTTCGGCTTCTCTCTCCGATCCTTTTGCTTGGATTTCGTAAAATATTCCCCTCTTCTCCACCCCTGCATTTCCTTCCACCATCAGTCCAAGGTACTTCTCTTTCCGGGGATTTCATTTCGTCAGAACTGCTCTTCTTCTTCTTCTTCTTCGAGTGTTTTCCAGTCTTGAAGTAGTAAAATGTCTTTCATTAATTTTTTTTCGAATTGAGACTCTCTTTTCCTTGCTCGTCGTTGACAAGTAGAGCTTTGGAGAGATGGAATTCCGCCTTCAGGGCTCCTGCGTATCTGGCTTATCTTTCTGTTCGCGTCTTGTTTCTGGATCTCTGTTACGTCAGCCGTGCAGAGGCTCTTATCTGCGTAGAGTGAAACTTTTTAATGGCTAAAGACATCTGGCGTTAGATCTTACGTTGATGTCATCTTGATGAAACGTCTGGGGAATTTGTGCAGAGGCTCTTCTCTGTTACGTTGATGTCTTCGAATTTCATCGCATAGTGCGCTGGTTTCTTCAATAGAACATACACAGGATTGACTGCTGGCCTACTCAAATGAACGTGGTTGATTTTGCAGTCTGTCTTGTACTACTCTTGCCCAAGGGGCCTCCAAGCTTCAAAGATGAAATCTGATTCGTGGGATTTAATCTATTAACCAACTTTAACTAAATGCATATTGGAAATTGGAAGGCAGAAAAGACCACTGAAACATCTAAATTCTATTGTGCGATCCACATAAAATATCTATATTCTATATTTAGCAAAATTTAAATTAGCTTTGAAATTTACTCTTTCTAGGAATAGTGGATTTGATTGGAGAATGTAAAAGTGTGAATGCGATATTTTCTAACATGATGATTTTACCTTCAAATGCGGGCTATTTTTGAAATGCCGAACTAAATGATTTTTGTCATCCTTAACTGAAAGTGATTGTTTAATTATATTAATGAGTCAGATTTCAAATTTGGAGCGCATGATCCTACAAAATTTTTTGATTTGTTGGTTTGGACCCATTCCTCAAAAAGAGTTTCTCCATTACATACTCTTTCAAAGTGTGCCAGAGGATGCAAAAATACATGTTGAAGAATGCATAAAAGAAAATGGAAGATAAGGAAAAGGAAAAAAAAAAAAAAATGGATGATACAATGCTGCCAATGCTCACTGGTGCAGGATATCATTATAGACCCTAATCACTGCCTAAAAAAATGTACTTTTTGGAAGGAGTTTTGAGTTCTCCATCAAGTTGACTTTCTGATCTCAAGGATGCATCTATTAGTTCGAAGGAGTAACGAACTGCTTTGAGGATTCATCTTTAGGTTTAAGAAGAAGGGAAAGGAATAGGGAAGTTAGGAAACCGAGTCAAGGATGCATCAGTTGGGTTTAAGGTGAAGGGAATTGAGTCAAGGTATGCGTTTGTTGGATCTAAGAAAGTGCATGCAGGGTCATACAATGAAAGTGGACTCTGTAAGCAACAAAGTGATGACATCATCTCTTTAGAGTAAGGCTTCATGTTTCAGTTTCTGGATGATGGGGAGGATCTGAGTGACAGTTTGTCATGTTTGATACTCTGTAGTAGATCATAAGTGAGCAGGTGCTGCAGCCTAAGATGCTGCAACTAACAAATGTTTGCCTCTATATCACTCCAAAAAGCCGATAATGATGATACCAGTCATCCATTATATCTTAGCTATAGTGTTTGCCTCACTTGATTCTTTTCTCATTATTTGAAGGGAAGAAAAATATTTAACACTAATGCACTATAAAATTGAGAAAATGTGAGGAAATATATTACGTTGTTAGGGGCAATTTGATCATTTGAATATAGTGCTATTTTCTTTTCGTATAATGTTCCATCTCACTACAAAAAGCTCCACTGCTCCTGCTATTTGTTGACTATTCACGGCCTTTGATAACCCACCCTTGGATCATTTTGTGATTAAGCTTCATGGAGTTGTTGTTGTTGTTGTTTTTTATAAAAAAATTAATTGGTACTTTTATCATCATCATCATCATAAGCCATTTCCCACCTAGGTGGGGTCGGCTGCACAGATTCTGTTGCGCCATTCTTGGCGATTTAAGACTAAATTTTCTGTAATTTGTAATATTTTTAAAATCTTGTTTAATTACTTCCATCCATAATTGGTACTTTTATATGGGCAGAAAATATCAGTAGAATGTCATCTATGGTCTAACCTGCAGGCCCCAGTTTTGAAAGGTATTAACCAATATGAGTATGCTCCAACTTCTTTGAAGTTTATGCTTAATTGCATTAAGGTGGCCCAAGCTCCTCTAGAACTGCATCCAAGTCCGTGATTTGCCTGAAGTTTCATCATGAATGAAGCTAGTTGATGCATCTCTGGGACTGGGGCCATATTCAGTCCACTAATTGGATCAAACATTTGTTGCTACTGTTGCTGCTGGTGATACCATTTCCATGGTCCCACTTTGTCAAAATTTAAGTGATTGGCCTTCTGAACGATATATTCTGATTCTCTGAAGCAGACAAATCCTTAGTGGTCTTTCCAACTCATTGCTGGTGCTAAAATGCCAGAACTCAGAAGTTGGAGCAGAAGAATCTGTGTAACAGACCATCCATATCAAGTTTCTGTCAGAGAGATGGCTGTTTAGCAATCATTGGTTCCAAAATGGGCAATAAAACATCTGAAAGCCACATTTCAAGTTTATCCACTTTACAGTTCTTGGTTATCTAGTGGTCAAACATTTTCTTATTGTGTTATATCTACCATCCCTTGACTGAAATTGAGTTGTTTCTTTATTTTGCATTTGCATATCAGGCCTTGCTAAAGCTTTATAGCAGTCATGAGGACAAATACTCTGGGCCGGAACCTGTAACAGGTGTATGATGTCTCGGTTGTGAACTGGATGAATCTCAACATATACTTGAGAACCAACATAGCAAGCCATGTCGCAGTTTAGTAAGGATGTAGATCCAGTGTTCCAAGGTGCAGGAGTAAAGGCGTATCCTTTACAGATTTTTTTCTCTTGGTCAACAACTTGTTATGTTCTGTTTTTAACTTACAATCCTTAGTGACCCTGAGTTCTAAAATAAGAAATTTCAGGTTTTTGAAGTTTGCAAGGTTTTGTGTTGTGTAGGGTTTTTAGCAACATTGGACAAAACCCTAGTCCGAAAGGTCCACATCACCGACACGCAACATGCAACCTTACTTTACAAGTAAACTCGAGGACTAAGCAAACTTTTAAGACAAGTAACTTGCGAAATAAGAAATAACTAAAAATAAAAACCAGTATTCTAAACTGTTCATAAAAATAAACCTAATTTCTACGGTTGTGCCTTGAATAGGTAAGGGCGGGTGTATGTCAACATGATCTCTATCAATAAACTTTGTACTATTTGCAATAAAAAATGAATGTCCATTCCCTTTTATCTTTTGGAGCCATGTGATCTGTCAAAAGCTTAAAATTCTTAAGAAAACCAATCAAACTGAGGATGATTGGCATAAGATAGAGTAGATGGAGAAATGGAACTAGACAAGTTGCATTAAAGCATTTGGCTTATAGTTTTTTTCCTTTTTCCTTTTATTATTATATGACTAGTATGTTGCAAATTTGATTACTCCTTTTCCTGCATCTATTTCATTATTTCTTGCATTTTTTCCTTTACGCATCTTAATTAGTGATACTACCAGAGTTAGCTGCTGTAGAGAAGGATTTGATGACCAGATAATAATGGATCAGAATAAGCCCCCTCTCTTGTAACCATTAGAGATTTGATACTTATAGACTAGTGTGCCATCAGTGATGTTATTTTGTCATTTCCTTGGTAACATGGCTGCAGCACTGTGTGTGCGAACATGATAGGTCACCACCATGAAGATCATTCTTCTTGAATATCCAGTGGATGTGCTTCCTTAACTTCAGGCTGGTTCCACACAAAACATGAATGCTATGTAAAGATTGTTGATTCTCCATTGATTTAAAAATGTTTCCAATACAATTAGCTTTTGCCAGTTGTCTTTTATTGTAGACATCCCATTTCTTTAACGAGTACCGTAAACAATTGTATTGTTGGCTGGAATGATGGTGTGGAATTAGCTGCTGCAATTACGGTCCCTTTCCAGTTGGTGTGGTCCTATTATTAAACATTTGGCAGTGTTTATCTCACTTATTAGAACATTTGGTGTTGTTTAATCTTCTTAGCAAGTCATTGTTAAAACCAAAGATTCCTTGTTCAGTCTAAGTAGAATCTAGGACTTTCCGGAAGTTATTCCATTTCAGTTAGGCAACTACTATCACTTGAATACATGCAATTGATTTTACCATAAATAGCAGCTTCCCATTTTTGGCTCAGAAACTCACATATCTAGACTGTTTATTCTTATTGTGTTGGCAAACAAGCTCTACATGTACAAACTTACTGGTCTAACTAGAAGGTAAATTTGGGAGGAATATCCCTGATGAAATTTTCTATGAGATTATCCGTTTGTCATACCTAGGGTCTTATCAGTGTGTTCTTCTGAACATTCCAACATATATTCTCTATCGCCTGATCCTACCTTCATAAAGACATGTATATCCATACTTCCCAAATTCTTGAACACACTTCAGAAAGTTTAAAATATTAAACAACATTTGTGAAGAAGTTCTAACAACCGATCATCCCATTTTTAGGTGATGGTCTAATTCCAGTGCAAACTGACAGTTTAAATTTAGGTGTTATGGCCTCTATTAGGTCTGCAGCTTAGAGGTTGCTCTACTATAAATGCCGGTAGCTATGCGATGTTTGGTTGAAGAGCCAAGACCATATTGTAAATATTCCGAAAATAGCATGGATTAATTTTATTTAGCATTCATTATGATTGCTATAAAGTATGTTTTCACTGTGTCATGCAGGTACATTTTCTGCTTATTTATGTACATAGGTAAGGATAAACAATACCAAATAATGTAAACACGCAATGAATTGATAGTCAAGAATTGCATTTTTTTGATGTTAAGCATAAAAGCTCATGATCATGCATATAATTCCCTCTCTCTTGTCTATATATTTTCTTTTCTTCTCCTACTTTTTCTTTTTTCATATTTGCCATCCTTAGCTATTCTTTTGTTTACAGAGGACTGGAAATTTGGTGTTTAGAGAATCTTCAATTGGTTCCAATCCCCAAGTCATCACTTGGAAAGTTTTATACTGGAAGTTCATATATAGTCTTAAATGTAAGACATTTCCTCTTTTGGGGTTTGGGTGCTTAATTGATGTCAAAAAAGGATATGAGTTCATAGGGCAACCTTTTATGGGGGTATCATCTAAGCAATGTTGCCTTGGAATGAAGGGAAGACATCCATTTCTTCTCAACTTTGACTGTGTGTTTTCATTATGTTTTGAGCTCTAATGTTTTTTATTTATCACTGAGGCAGACAGTTCTGCTTAAAAGTGGGCTTTTGCAGCATGATATACATTATTGGTCGGGAAAAGACGCAAAAGAGGTAATAGTTTCCCTTTTAGGCTACTTTTGTTTGAGGTTTACCCCTTGTTATATGTCTATTATTTGCAGGTCGACTCAGCAATTGTCTCCGATAAGGCAGTTGAGTTAGATGCAGCATTGGGCTCCCATGCTGTCCAATACAGGGAAGTACAAGGTTATGAAACTGAGAGGTTCTTGTCATACTTCAAGCCTTGTATCATACCTGTTGATGGGGTTTACTCTTCAGATTTAGGGGGTTTGGATGGTGAAACATATAAAGTTTGCTTGTTAACATGCAAGGGAGACCATGTTGTCCATGTTAAAGAAGTAAGTCTTACATGCTGCAGATTCTGGGATTTCATTCATGCCGCTTATTCTGTTCGTGAAACTGCTTTTGTTAAATTCCTGCTTGATTCTATCTCTGTTCATCAATGCAATGAACAGATTGTTGTAAGAATGTACAAATGACAAAAGACATGCATGTTGTTGCTATGCTCTAGTAGTAACTTAGCATGCATGTATATATGAAAGTACACAGGAGTAGGATTCATTTTCCATTTTTCATTGCCATGTTTGTGTACTATCATTTTGTCTGGTTCTCCAATAGTCCTGCTAACTATCCTTTGCATCTTAAATCAGGTGCCTTTCTCTCGGTCCTCTTTAAACCACAATGAAGTGTTTGTACTTGACACACAGTCAAAAATTTACCTCTTTAGTGGATGCAATTCCAGTATGCAAGAAAGAGCAAAAGCCTTGGAGGTTGTTCAGTATATTAAAGACAATAAGCATGGTGGAAGGTGCGAAGTGGCTGCTATAGGTATGAAAACGAAAAGTTTACTTAGTCTTCTGTGAGATAGATTCTGCAAATGCTGACTGTTTCATCATTATAGAGGATGGGAAGTTTGTTGGTGATTCTGATGTCGGGGAGTTTTGGAGCTTATTTGGTGGCTATGCTCCCATCTCCAGGGATCCTCCTTGTGCAGTACAGGATGAACCTGTAATTCCATCTGTAAAGTTATTCTGGTGAGCTGTGCTGGAAGTTCAACAACATGATTTTCTGTTGAGTTTGCCTATCTTGGTCTATTCTGTATTCTATTTTCATTTTTTGTGAGGTTTTTAAAACCACTATATTGTCTTTCACAAAGAATGGTGCGTAATTTTTCTTATTTTCTCTATAGGATGAATAAAGGAAAAGCATGCTTGATTGAGGAAACCTCACTGAAGAAAGAAATGCTGAGCACAGAAAGGTGCTACATGCTAGACTGTGATATCGAGATTTTTGTTTGGATGGGAAGAAACACCTCTATTACAGAGCGGAAGACATCCATGTCAGCAATAGAGGTATGACATTGGCTTGCTTTTATTTAAAAGTTCACACAAATATGCTTACCTTTTTTTTTGGGGCCACATGGGCTGCTGATGAATGTTTTTTTTCCTTCAACCTTATACATCGTATTATTTCTGTATATACTATGATAAAACTGTGTTGGCTAATACATAATTGTCTGACAAAGCTATTGGCCAAGACATAAATCAGCCATATTTGCATTTGCATTGCTATCTGGCTATTGTGCCCATGCACACTGTTACAATCTGGATTATTTCTTATCACATGTTTTTTTATGCTGTGGAGTAAGGCAATTTTGTGACTCATTTACGCTTTTGGAATCTGCAACTGCAGTACAGATGAGTGTGTTTGTTCATGCCTCTACACAGATTTATTAGGAGAAGCATTCTTCTTACCTGCTTACTGCTTTTCAGGATATGTTGTCATCTCAAGGCAGGTCAAAAAGCACTCATATAACATTCTTGACTGAAGGATCAGAAACTTCCACATTCAAGTCCTATTTTGCCAGCTGGTCTCAAAGCACACCTTCCAACCTTTATGAAGAAGGCCGAGGGAAAGTTGCGGGTATATTGTCTGATGCAATTTATCGGATCCTTCATGAAGTGCTTTTATTACTTTGGATGATGCATTCATGATGGTTATTGATCTCTTTATTTTGCAGCAATATTTAAGCATCAGGGTTACAACGTGAAGGAACTTCCTGAAGAAGATTTCCAACCATTTATAGATAGCAGTGGCATTCTGAAAGTAACTTAGAAATTTGTACATTGCACACTTATATATGTTCATTATAATTATATATTGTTTCGTATGTTGATATTCTTATTCTTAATCGTTTCAGGTTTGGCGAGTGGATTCTCATGATGTTTCTCTCATTCCAGCTGCTGAGCAGAGTAAGCTTTTTAGTGGAGACTGCTTTGTTGTGCAGTATGTTTATCCTGGTGATGGGAGAGATGAGTATCTTTATTATGCTTGGCTTGGACGTAGCAGCACTGAGGTAATGCATCCAGCACAAACAAGAACATTCTTTCCCTCTCTCAGTGTTCTGAAGAAGTGGTGTCATTAAACCATTGGAATGATGTTGTCCTTGAGATGTAGGATATGTGGTCCATATTTTTCTTTTCTGTAAAAATCAAGAAATTCCAAGCATGGAGGATCAAACAAATGTGAAAAGGTATTTCAATTATTTGTTACCTTATTAAGTGTCAATGAGGGGTAGGCTATGAGAACCATATCTTCTCGTCCTTCCAAAATATTGGATGATGATTTGAACTAGTGTTTAATGTATGCAAATAATTGCCAACTTAATATTAAAAAAAAATTTTAAAAAGTTTTTAATCTGTATTTGATTGCATATGCTGATCATGAAATTCTTATGATTCACATTAGAATCTAGTGAAAAAAACGCTTCTAAACAAATAAAATACATAGCATCAAGAGAAAATTTTGTGAAGAAAAATGTATTCGCCATAGTCGTCTTCATGAATCCTGTTTAACCATTGTAGCCTATCCTAATCTTGATATCGGATAAATACTTCTATGCTTTCTACCATGAGGATTCATTCTCATATTTGAAACTGCTGCAATGATTGTAGCCTACACTTTTGTGGCCCTGGTTTATGCTTTCCACCATAAGTTTTGTTTGATGTTCTAGTGTTAATCCTGTATTTATGACTTCTGTTCTTGGGTTTTGTTTGATGTCCTCTTTTATCTTGTTTGGATGCTGCTTCTCTTTCCAGGAAGATAGAGCTGATGCAATCTTACTGATGTGCACAATGGTAGAATCAGCCAAAGGCCATCCAGTTCTGGTTGGTGTACTGCATTGGTGGAACTTACTTTTTTTTATTTTTATTATTTGCACTAACCAGAATTTCTTCAGTTGCTTTCATATAGTTTTCATTAAAAATCACTTTGATTGCCTTTTTCATTTATTATAAAATGTTTTCGTTGTCCTGAATTCTTACAGCATGCTCCCAATTTTTTGCATATTGCTCTGTTCTAGGCTCAGGTTTTTGAGGGTAAGGAGCCACTTCAGTTTTTTTCTATTTTCCAGACATTGATCGTCTTCAAGGTGAGTTCTTTTTCGCTAGATATGTGTTTTAACCAAACAGAATATACAATTCCTTTGAGCTTGCCTCAATTCTTTGCATGTTATTTGATGCAGGGTGGAATGAGTTCCTGTTACAGAAAATTCATATCAGAAAATGGAATAGCTGATGAAACTTATGATGAAGATAAGATAGCTCTATTCCGGATTCAAGGATCAGGTCCTGAAAACGTGCAAGCTATCCAACTTGATCTTGTAAGTTGAGATTTATCTAAGATAAGATGACAATGATTTGAAGGGTTTACTTAGTATTTCATACGGTAATGCATCTTAAAGAACAGTTTCCCGTATCTAGAGATTTATTGCTGCATATTATGTAATAATTTGTACCAGATGATGATAGAAGCACAATAAAAAATGATCTTGCCATTATATGTCCAAAATCTTCTTGATTGACTACTGAAAGGAGATTTTAGATGAATTTTATTACCTTTTGCACAACTTATGTTGAGGACCATGTTTGCATTTTATTTGTAATCAGCTTTATTGCTCGTAAAGAAAATTATGTTTTGTCTATCGAATGAAGCTTTTGCAACAACTGGATGGGAAATAAGAAGGCAGTCAAGATTGTCAATCAAGATCTAATCCAAAAGACCAATAAAAAAAAGATATAATCTCAAAGAGCATTTCTAATATCCTTTATTGATAATCTGTGAGGGTAGGGAGGTAAGCTAATGTCCACAGTATTCTATCTAGGCAGAAGAAGTAGAGATGTGGTTTCCAACTTCCAAGTGCTCTTCCGTGTGTGTGTTGGCGACAATAAAAAAAAAATGTTGGCAGTTACTTCTTGTTGAAGGCTTCAACCAGTTGGCCCTAGATGATCGACAGAGAGAATGTGTGTGCATGCGTGCGTTAGTCACACTAAAAAAAAATGTTTGTGGTAATTTCTTGCTGAAAGCTCCAAAGGGAAGGTCCAAAATGACTGACAGAAAGAAGGAATGAACACCACACACTGTTAGCAATAAGTTGGTTCATGTTCAAGGCTCTGAAGGGTACGTCCAGGATGACCAAAATAATAATAATAATAATAATAACTGACTGAAAGAAAGAATGAACACCACACACAGTTCGCAGTAAGTTGGTTCATGTTCAAGGCTCTGAAGGGTATGTCCAGGATGACCATAATAATAATAATAACAATAAGCGACAGAAAGAAAGAATGAACACCACACACAGTTAGCAGTAAGTTGGTTCATGTTTAAGGCTCTGAAGGGTATGTCCATGATGACCAAAATAATAATAATAATAATAATAATAATAATAATAACAACAGCAGCACCAACAACAACAACTAAATGCCAGGTAGCAGTAAGTTGGTTTGTGTTCAAGGCTCCAAAGGGCAGGTCAAAGACTTGGGCACCCAAGGTTTTGTTGGATGTGGTTGATAACAGAGCAATGGAATGCCCAGTCAGCTGGGGAATCATATGGTGACAAGTGAAAACAATGACACCAGCAGTTTATTTTTGTCAAGATGACTTTGGAGGTAAATTGTATCCAGTGGCTAAAATCGTGTCAATTGGACTGGTCAAAATGTGCATTTGTTGCATCCACAACCATCAGGTTACTCAATTTAGAATTCTTGACAAACATACTTCAACTAGTTTTTTTTTTTCCTATTTATTTACTGTACGCAGAAGTTGTTATGATGTTTTTTTTTAAAACTTATTTTCTTTGCCGCAATTAATACAAATCTGAAATTATCTTGCACTTTATTATGGTGTAAAAACAAATGATGCTGCCAGTGTCACCGTCAAGTATGATGACAGGTTTCCTTTCTGATCTCATTTCACTTCCCATCACCAAACTCCTGCAATTTTGAAAATTTTGACTCAGTCTGATGTCAGTATGCTAGCGTTTACTAATAATATTACAATGAAAGTCATGACTGTTATCAATATTCAGGCATCTGGTTCACTCGATTCATCATATTGTTACATCTTGAAAGCTGGTGCATCTATCTTCACCTGGGCTGGGAATCTTTCTTCTCCAAGAGATCACAATCTGCTCGACAGGATACTTGACCAAATATATGTATGTCTTACACGGATTTTAATGCTTTATTTATTATTTTTTCAATTCCTGAATGTAACTGAACTGTGATGGTCCTGGTTAATAGTGCAAGAATCGTCTCCAAGTCTTCTTTTTGTTGAACTGTCGCTTCTTGATCGTTGGTGGTAATTTCTTTCATAGCCAATATACATCAGGCTTTTCTCTAGCTTCAAAAGAATGAAAGAAGCAAAAAATAAAGAGAAACAAACAGAAAAAAGAAAAATATTTTTTACTATAAGTACTGGTAACAGATGAGAATAGAAAAATGGTTTGGATTCTCCATTCCACAACCTAGAACCTGTGAAGAATAAGAAGGGTCTTTACATTTCTATTCATCATAGAATGAATAAATATGATTGTCATCTGATATAATGGTTAGCCTCTTCGTTTGTGTCCTCGGTGGCATAGGTTCCAAGTCGCAGAAACAACGTTGCTAGAAAATGGAAGGCTTTGCATCTCACAATACCGAACCTCACATTATTAGAGCCTACATGTGCGTCACATGCGGAAAGTGAGATTTCGTATGATCGTCTTGTACACATTCCTTGACACCAGAAAGAATGTTTGACAAATTACATTGCAGAAGCAAACTATGTGGGGATGTACAAGAGACTGATAAAAAACTGTTAGAAATGACAGTTCCATGCATAAAATTCAGCACTCAGCAAGTACACTGCTAGACAGTTGTCATTAAGAGGAAATTGTGCATTAGCATGTCACAGAGATTCTAGTTATCCAGACTAATTTGATGGTTAGCACATTTTTGTCTTAGTAATGACCATGCATCTTCCTAAACAGGAATCAAAATTTTCTGTTCCCATGACTGTATACAATTCAGCAGTTTACTCTTTTTTGCACTAGCCTCCTTCTTAGCTTTTTTACAAAAGGGAAGTTTATGGGGTTGACATAGAAGCAGATATTTTTATTCTGAGGAGAACACTTTCGCTGTATGAATCTCTTTCAATTTTTTGACAGCCAGGACGACAAACTATATCAGTAAGAGAGGGGAGCGAACCTGATGTCTTCTGGGATGCAATTGGTGGGAAAGCAGAATATCCAAGGGAAAAAGGGAGCAAAGAACATGAAGAAGATCCACATCTCTTTACTTGTACATTTACTGAAGGTGGGCATATCGCACCTTCTGATTTATGGTTTCTTATTCTCATAAGATAATACCTTTCTTCGTTATTTGGAGTTGTCTCAGTTATAAATGGCTCTGGCAAATGTCTAACAAAAGCTTCTGGTTCGCTTGCTTATTTATCATCTCCTGATATTTTCAGGTGATTTCAAGGTAGTCCTCATGTACTTGATACAAAATTCCTTTTCAGTTTTTTGAGCACACATTTGTGTTTTAGCAATGTGCTGTTAAATGCTATGATACCCACCACCTTGTCGGCTTTGCCAGACCAGAACAAACTATGAATAAAAATCTGCTGCATATCTAGAGCATTGCCTAGATGAATTATCGTGTCAAAGCCACTTAGTTTTTCTGCTAGAATAACTCTCTATAAGAAGAAAACATGTGGGATTGGGATAAGTTAAATAAGTGAACAAGGTACCCCAAGTTTTCACTCTGGATTTCTTGTTAGCATACCCGAGAGGACATTTTATGTAGCATACAGGTGATTAATCTTCAAAATTGGAGAAAGGGAAATGTGTTTACTATTTCTTGAGAAAAGTGCAATGCAGTAAATGCCATATTTGAAGTAAATCACTGATTTAGTGTTAATGTATTAGACTCAAAATAACGTGGTACCATATGCATCTCAAATCTTCAAAAATAAGTGTAATAGTGGTTATTATTTTCTACAAAGGCATGCAAATGCACAAAAATAAACACTGCACTAGCCCCCTTTATCCCATAGTTTCTATCCTTCAGTTTTCACTTCTTTCATCTTCATATTCTTTGTTCCAGGCAAAAGAGATCTTCAATTTTATTCAGGATGACTTAACTACTGAAGAAGTATTAGTGTTAGATTGCCACAAGGAGATCTATGTCTGGGTGGGGCAGCATGCAAGTATTAAATCTAAGGAGCAAGCTCTTGCTCTTGGCAAGGTATCAAAGTTATTTCATATTTGCTGTTTCCTAGCAATTGGATCAATTTGGCATTCACTAACCAATGCTGGAAACTATAATATCACTAACCAATGCTGGAAACTAGAATGATATTAGTCTGCAGGTCCAAGCACTTTTGTGAGAGGGTAGTACTTAAATCAAAGTTTGCATTATCACTAAAAGGAAAATAGTTCCATCCTTGGAAAAATATATTATTGCTTTCATTCAAGAAATAATAATTATTTATTTTTAAGAATTTTAGTGCAATTGAAATATAGATTAAGAAAAATATAAAATTTTATTTAGATCAAAATATTATTTAACTACCAACATACAATGAATAAGAAAAGAACATATAGTACACCTACAAATACTACATGTAAAAAGCATATAAATTAAATAATTCCTAAGAATAAATTAAATAGCTATAGGCTTCTAGAATATTTGTTAAACTAGATTTCATCCCTACAATTGCAAGTAGTATCCTCGAGTCAACAAGAGTTTTATGGCAAAAACTGACTGCACTTTTAGCAAATAAGAGCTTTGCCGTGGAGCACTTGGCTAGTCTGTACTCTACAAGGGAAATCTATATAATCCATTTTTAGATAATTATGTCATACATTTCCTAATATGACAGAAAAACATCATGCGGAAATCATAAAGTAATACTTATGTTTATCATGTGGCAATCATAAAGCATACATATCTTGATCATAGATTACTCTTGGTGAGGTTTACCTCTTAGGTACTGAATTTGGACTCTTAACTAGCATGTATCTTTCACATGTTTCATTCTGAAGGCATTTTTATGTCCTTTTGCTTGTTAATTGCAGAAATACATTGAGGCAAACATTCTTTTGGAAGGATTGTCTCTGGAGACATCCATATATGTTGTTGCAGAAGGACATGAGCCATCATTTTTCACTCGCTTCTTTCAATGGGACCCCTCCAAATCACATGTATTTTATTATTTCTTATCCTTGCATATTAATTTGAGTTCATTGAATTTCGTGCTGACAGTTTTTGCTCTCTCTCAATATTCTGGCTTTTTATCCTTTATTGGTTGAAAAATGGTACTGGAGTATTATAAGAAAATCTGGAATTTCCATATGTGCAGTCATTTGTTGATTTTCTTATGGAATTACATTCACTTTGGTTCCTGTCGTTGCAGATGCATGGGAATTCGTTTGAGAGGAAGCTTGCTGTGCTTAGAGGATCGGCACCAAAGCCGCAGGTAAGGCATCAAACTACTGTCTCCTGGAATTCCTTATGGCTTTAAACTATCAACTTTCTAAAAGAACAAAAAGCGAATAAATACAGAGATACTTTCTTTTGTCTTTATGACGAAATTTCTGGTTAACTGTAATAAAAATAGTTCATGGGAGTCTAAGAATAAAGATCAAATTTACCATGTAGACTTCATGTTTTAACTAGAGAAAATTATAGACTTGTGTGTAGATTGCTTCAATTCATCATGTGTGTATCACAAATAAGCTTTTTGTACTCTCTCTGCCTGCCAGCAAACAAACTGAAGACTACATGCCCTTGGATAGATGTGAAGAGTGCAAATTGAAACTAAAAATTTGGCCGGATTTGAAATGCATCAAGAAGTTTAAGAATCTGATGAGTTTTGAGATGTCTGTGATGGTTTCCCTGCTCTCTACAAACATGTTTCTTTGGTCAGAAATTTGGCAATAATCCAACTTGCTATTTGTCATGATGTCAAAAACCATTTAAATCCATAGTCTTTCTATTGTAGAAAATGGGAAGCACTGTAGTTCCGAAATGTTGTCTACAAATTTGTGTTGCACTTGTTTCTTGCTGTTCAAATTTTTTGTTTTCAGGGTGCTCCATTGTCCATTGTCGGAACTAGGAAGGTGGAAGCTTCCCTACTGGTTCAAGAAATGCTCAAATAAAATTTTATCCTGATAGAGAGAATATGTTTTGCATGTATCCAGTAACTAAAGGAGTAAAATTTTGTGCAGACACCTTCACCAAGTTCACGGATAATACATGAAACACGCTTTTCAGGAGCCACACCCAATGGCTCTAGAAGCAGATCTTCCAGTACTGGTGCTTTTCATTCACGAACTGGATCTCCAGTGTCCAGACCAATTCCAGTTTCTCGGAAACTTTTTCCAGAGTTGTCTCATGATTGCAGTGATGCAAATGCCTCATCTATGGATTTGGACCAAAAGAGCTCTCAATCACCTAGATTTCTGAATTTCAGAGGTATGTATGTCACATAGAAAAAATTCTTCTCTCTCTCTGTTCTGTTTATTAGGGGAGGGGGCCTTTTCTTTAGTTTAAAAATTATCGTTTTCCAAATCTAAACCAATTATCATGTTTATCCATGTGCATTTATTTACGATTCCAAAAATCACATATACTGAAAACTTTTATGTATTATGTATGCTGAGTGCAAATGGTTTTCTTTTTTCAACCTTTAATCTTGGTGTATATAATCAATGAGTTAAGTTTTACCATTTTCGAAGTTTAAAATAAAAAGGGGTTGTATTCAATCTAGCTATACTGGATCACTGCCCTATATTATATAGGTATATGTATAGGGCCCTGATACAGTGCACCCGAGTGCACTTAGTTTCGGTGCACCCGGGTGCATTAACCCATTTTTTTATTTTTTATTTTTTGAAAATTTTTTATGCAGCTGTTAATTTAAGCGTGTTTAACATGCGTATCAAGTTTTACCATTTTTGGATATTTTTAAATTTTTTATTTTTGAAAATCAGCAGCATTTTAATAATGTTAAATTGATAAAATTGTCACTAATTTTCAAAAATAAAAAATTTAAAAATCTCCAAAAATGGTAAAACTTGATACACATGTTAAATACGCTTAGATTAACAGTTGTATGAGTAAATTTTCAAAAAAAAAAAAATTTAAAAAATAGGTCAAATGCACCCGGGTGTACCAAGGCTAAGTGCACCCCAGTGCATTTAGCCAATTCTCGTATGTATAGGGCTTTGCTTCTATATAACAAGTTACAAAGAAGCAAATTCATGAAACCTTTTTGTTTTGGCCCACCTTGATAATTATATGATATCCACCGCACTGATGGAATTTATATCTTGTTAGCAGCCTGGCACCAGATACATGTATTGGATAGAGAAATCCCATACTGACATAAAAATAAGTTCCAATGAAATGGAACTGATCCATGAATTTGAATTCATAGAACCTTGATGATTATAGGAAATCTTTCCATTTATTACACCTAAAATTATATTTTTAATAAAGAAACTAATTTTCATCCCAATAAAAGATGCCTGTCTAATAAAAGTGTAAAATAAACTTAATAAAATCAAATTATTTGATCTGTATATCCATTTAGAAGTTGTTTATTCAACATCTAAAACATCTAAAACGTTCTTTCCGTGGAGATGAATGATTTTATAAGTTATAATAACAATCCAATGCATCTACGAATGAACCTAAGTGTTTTTCATAATTTGCATGTGTTATACATATTTTAAGCAGGTATGGCCCACCCAAAACTCTTATTGAAATGATTTTTAGTACCAT
Organism: Annona cherimola; assembly: GCA_030490835.1. NCBI lineage: Eukaryota > Viridiplantae > Streptophyta > Magnoliopsida > Magnoliales > Annonaceae > Annona > Annona cherimola. The sequence continues at coordinate 109,440,856 of CM059971.1, forward strand.
GATAAACAAATGATATTAAACAACATGACCAGTTGGATTTCTATCATCATCAAGGGGGGCCTCAAATGGAGAGGTTTTGTGAATTCAAATCCATGGCACCAGTTCAATTGGGTGGGAACCCAATAAAAATATTATTCCAGAATGCACATATTAGTTCAAACAGCATAAGACATGGAAGGTGTTTATGCAAGTATAAATGCACTGAAGCTGCGTGACATGATATAAACAACAAGAGAGTAGAGACCAAGAAGAAATAACAAATCTCCATTTGGCAACTGGTTCAGAGTTATGATAAAACGGAAGGAAGCAAGAGGAAAATTGAGGGAAAGAGAGAAAAAAAAAAAAAATGGAGGAAACTTTTCCCCACAACTAAATAGAGCCTGAAGGTTTATCTGAGGAAATTTTTTACTTGCAGAGTATACGCATCTCATGCTTTCCTTCCTAGATTGGAATCCCTTGTCAACCATCATCATCACATGATTCCTGTTCTCCTTTTCTGCTCTACAGTCATCTTGAAGCTTATTGTTGGAGCCTTCTATGCGACTTGCCTCTCTTTTGATTTATTAAATTCCCGATCCCCATTAGGACCATCCAAATTTGCTTCATTGCCTATTGGCACTATTCTTATGTTAACCTGTGTAATTTTATCTGTGTTTCTGACAGTCATTGCTCATTATCATAATTTTCAGACTATCGGCTGTACAACTTGTTAAACAATTGCCGTTTCCTTTGCAGGTGAATCCCATGGATCTTCCTTCACAGGGCCAGAGAAGCTGAGTTCCTGTTTGGATACATTCATAGAAATGGCAGTCTCTGGTGATGGAGGGAGTTATATTGATAGTGCAATGAAAACCTTTTCTTATGAACGCTTAAAAGTGACTTCTGATGACCCAGTAACAGGAATAGATGTCACCAAAAGAGAGGTATAAAGATGTGCATTCATCTTAACATTTAAGGGAACATAGCCAGCGACACATTATCCTATATCTGGTTATACGACAGTAACATTTTGTAGTGCTGTGTGGCCAAAACCTTAAAGGATTATTTGCCTCTATCAGTCCTATTTAGTGTAGTTGGTAGCTCCATGAATCGATTGTGAATGTTTTTCTTTTCTCCTCAATTGCTATTTCCTTTAACCGTTTTGGAACTGCACCAACCAAACCAATTGCTTCTTTTTCTTTTTCTGTTTTTTTGTTGCTGACAATTGGTTGGAAACCATCCAAGTCATGCTATGATTTGCTTGCTATTTGAGGGGTTGAAGTTCTCCTATTGATTACAAATATTTGCTGTGATATGTAGGCATATTTATCCCACGGTGAGTTTCACGAGAAATTTGGAATGACAAAGAAAGCCTTCTATCAATTGCCAAAGTGGAGAAGAGACAAGCTCAAGATGGCTGTTGGTCTTTTTTGAGGTACATGATATTAATCTCTATGCAATTGTGATGAAGATTAGTTTAGATTTATCTGAGAAGAATGTGAGTTATTTCAAGCATATGAATTTCAATGCTTTCAAGTTTACTGATATTATATCAAAGATGCATTGTCCTAGGTACATAAATTAATATTTACACTTATCGTATTAGGGTAAATCTAAACTCTGATAAGCCCATCCCCCAATCTTTTGTTCTGCCCTCAATTGGACGTGCAGTAGTTCAGTAGACAGAGGTATTGTAGCAGCTGGTGTTGGATTAGAATGATCTCATCCAAAGCTTTGATACATATGGTGACATTGATGAAGCATAAGTAGAAGTGAGCATCAGTAGATCTGCTTCTGCTACGACCACACTGCTGTAAATGCCGCTTAATTGATTTCATTTTTGAACATGTTTTTAATAAAGTGACCTAAAAGTTTAAATGATAAGTACTCGAAGTCATGCTCGAAAATCTTAAGAGTTCAACTAATCACAGCGAAAAGATGCACGAAGGAAAATAAAGAATGGTTCTCCGTAATCGGCAAAGTTTCCGGGTATTTAAATTAAAATTCTGGAAAATGGAAAATATTGCGAAATCATAGAGCAGCATTTAGTTGCGCTACAATGCTTGGATTTACTGAAACTGGAATGGTTAGTGGATTGTATTAAACAAACTAGAGAAGTCTCGAAAACTGGTGCGTGACTTCCTCATTAATCTGTCTAGTGTGTTGCTCGATTAAAAGCTTGGCTTCAGTTTTAGGTATTAGCCAATGGATAGCCAAATGATGGAAGCGTGCCACTGATTTCTGAAGAAAACGAGCAGGGCTGAAACTTACGGATGACTCGGCCGAGCAAGCCTAAATTCTCATTGGCCCGAAATTGTAGGTTAATATTTGTTCGGTTGGTTCATTTCCAATGCGACATTTTTTGTCGTTGTTTAGTGTTTACAGCTTTTTTCCCTCCATTTCTCTCTTGTTGCCGATCAATTAGTGCTATAAAACTCGGCTTTCGGTTACACGCCCCATCTAGGTTGATCAATAATGCTGAAACCAAGCCTGGTTGTAAATTGTAACCTCCTGTAGACATTTTCCAGCTGGTTGTCGCTTATTGAATAATGTTTTATTCGCTTGAGAATTTCCTCATCCGGAAATTTCAGTTAAACTCAGGTTTGACCAGTACAGTAATTAAGTCAGAGACTTCGATTATCGTTAAGAGGCAATTCCTTTTCATAATCCCCAGTAATGGATCTTATAAGGCTTATTGGACCGAATCCAGAATGATGAGTTGGTGCTCTCTCATTTACACGATCTTATTGGGTTTAATCAGTGTACCGAAATACATTATCAAAAGTCTCTTCTCATCTACATTATCTTGTTGGTCTCGATCGATATACCAAAATGCATTATCATAGGTCACTGCAGCCAAACAGGTATAAGAACGCATTAATTAGTAGTTTCAATTCAGAAGATGAGTATGGATGGAGGTAGAGGTGGTCTGGTGAGCGCTGACGGTAGAGCCAGCCACCAGAGCGCTGACATTGCCCATTCGAATAAAAGCCGACAGATGACAAGGAAGAATCTCGCAATTTTTAATTATTTTTTTTTGACTTTTTAATTTTTTCTGATGGGTCAGAAACCCGCATTTTGACAGAGGATGAATGCTGCGGCCCCCAGGGTGCCAGCAAAATCTCATCGGCAGACTCGCAAGCATAACAGTATCAGCTCGAAATCAATGTTTTCCACCAATTTTTCAGATACAATTGAAAATGCCCATCAAAGGATTCTCCCGGCTCTCCCTTGTATTCCCAGCAATTCGTTCCCATCCGTAGAGACGTAAATGTTAAAAAGGAAAGCTTTTGTGGACTGGATGGATCTAAATACGACTAATAAGGTCTCTAAACCTGAGCTACCAAATTTCAATGTCACCACTGGTCTTGCCTTTCAGTTTTTGGTCTCCATTAAGAGCCGGAAGGTGCAAAGTTAGTAACTACAATAATAAACAACTCGATTGTGAAACCACAGACAATAATGGGTGCTGCCAGCTCCACAGATTTTCAACAGGGTACAACACTTTTAATTAAGTCTGTTTAGATGCATGATCATGGTTAGTCATGGTGATACAAATGAAATTCAGTAACTGGCAACGTAACAGCTTGCCCTGCATTTTAATAATAAAATATCGTTAAGAGATCTGAGCTGCCTACCACTAGAAATCATGAAAGCTACACTTCCGGATCCAATCAGCTCTATGCAGAAATGAGAGATCTCTCTAACCCAGCAGGCTTCAATTTCAAGATAAGGCAATAGATGGTAATAGAACACAAAATCAATCAACAGAAGAGTTAGGTCACCTGCCTCGCTGGCTAGCAGGAGAGGACCTTCCTCTTTCGCTGCCAACATCATCATCCACTTCGCTTCCATCCAAACAGTGGGCATTGTTGCTGACACTCTGCTCAGAGCTAGCATTGCTGCTTGTGGCCAGAGGAGAATCCAAGATGCTGGCTGTCCTGCTTTTAGTTGAACCAGACCTCACACTGTACATGGAGGAAGCTGGTATATTTGTCATCAAGGGGCGCAGACTACCAGGATTACTTCTTCTAATGTCCTGAATTAAAAGAAAACATCATGAACACATACAGATATGTAAAATAAGAGAGCAAGTGCAGGAGGCACTCTAAAGAGAATGTGGTTAACATACCATATGCCTTAAAGCCATATCCAGGGACTTCTTTGACAAATTTCTCCCAAAGCCAGAACTATCAGGAGAAGATGATGCCTTCCCTGAGTTGTTATGGCCAGATCGTGGGTGGTCATCTTTTGGAGGTGCCAATCTTCTCATGTTTATCACCCTTTCTACCATTTTGGTTCCAATAACAGCTGGGCTCACACTCTCACTGCTAGCATTGGAATGTGACCGGCTTGAGACAGGAACAGAGCTTCCACTTTGGTGAATACTACCATTTGGAGCTCTTCCTCTTAACGGAGAGCATGATTGTCGCCTTATTCGACCATTTGCACTTGCCTCCACAGATGATGATCGAGGGCTAGGTACTCCAGGTCTGCCCCTTGAAGCTGACACTGGCCTTTGAGGCACTGATGTCCTCAAATTAGGAGGAGCATCAAGTGAGAAGCCAGGCATCTCTGACGGTTTCCATGGTCTTGATTTTACAGTTGGCGAAGCACCACGTGGCAGCACTGGGTTTTTTGGAGGGGGAGCTGATCTGGTAACAGAAGAAGATCTGGCAGGCGGTGGAACAGAACTGCTGGGTCCACTAGATGGGGTTGATGGGCGTCTTACAGGTGTGGCGGACCTCGACGAACTCTTGGATGCAGTCAAAGAGGGCCGAGCTGTTGGAGTAGATGATCTTGCAGTGGGTACTGATGATCTTGCTGAAGGAGCTGCAGGTTTTGATGAAGGTATTGTTGCCCTCGATGGTACAGAAGGCCTTGATGTAGGTGTGGAAGGTCGGGAGGTCCTAGCTGTAGCTGGCAATGTAGGGCGTGCAGTTGGTGTTGCTGGCCGAGACGTTGCTGAACGAGATGCAGATGAAACAGGCCCACCAGATGATGAAGGCCGACGAGCACCTACATGGGATGGTGTAATACCAGTGGATGATACTGGCTGCCTAGTTAGTGTGTTTCCCCTTGAAGCAGTCTCTGTTGAAGGATTTGCCATCTGCACAGGCCACAAAGCGATGGAGAAACATGACATAAAAACTTAATCATAAAAATGCTAAAAGCATCAGAAGTATCGGCTGTTAAAAAAAATTTAAAGGGAGAGGAAGCTCCCTGTGAAATCCATCCAAATCAGCTTCTAAAAGGATTTAATTGTGAGATAATTTCATGGCCGAAGCTAATTGAACTAGAACAATTCCCTATAAGGGCAATGATTCAATACAGTTTTTCTATTGGAATTTTTTCCAAAATCTAAACTATTTATTTTGTTTAGCACAGTTTGTCTTATCATGTTATGAAAAAAATGACTTTCATTATAAACTTATATTTGTAAAAAATTAGCATCTTTTAAGAGTGAATATATAATCATTAATTTTTCAAAATATATACTATCTAAATACTATATAAGAGTTTTTAATATATGTGAATTTTGGACTTGTAAATAAATGCATATGGGTAAACATGATAAATGGCTAAGATTTGGGGAAAAAAAATTAAAATTTAAAGAAAGGGCTGCATGGACAGCTGAATTGAATCATTGCCCTTCCCTAAACAGGAGGAAAACTGTCATATCTCAACACCTTGACAATCTTTTCTCAAATCCACGCCCCTGGCGGCAGTATTAAATACAAGTAAACCCACAGGACATGATCCATCCTACGAAGAAATGCAAAAAGACTGAAGAAGGATAAAAATGATAATGACAATCGGAGCCCCTCAGGTCGTAAAGTGAAATGGATTTCATCCTGAAAAGAAACCCCATAACAATGGGTGCCTATCAGAGACAGCAGCAGGAAGCCATTGCTACTGTTATTAGGAATTGGTTACCTTTAGTTGAATAAATGCTCAGAAATTTCAACCGGCAATAGTTTTATTCTCAGGGATATAAATGCATTTATTGTATTGCTTACTAGCTTTATATGAAGGGTGTGTTTGGGAAGTGATGAACTTTTAGGTAAAAAAAAAATTTATGGTGTGTTTGGGAAGTGATAAAACTTTTGGATGAAAAGTTTTTATTGTGAAAGTTAAATTTATAGAAAATGATGTAATATAATAGGAGTAATGATGAAATGTAAAGAAGATCAAGTTAAAATAGATAAGTTATTTGCATAAGTAGTTGCGTAGAAATGATTAAAAAATAAGGTAGGTATATAGGAAGATGTGAAGAAATAATTTTAAAATATAGTAGTTATGGAGAGTGAAAATTTTTTGTTAAAAATGAAGATGCCCTTAGTGTAAAAGTTTTTGAAATGGGAGAAAATAGTATGATATGATAGGGGTAATGATGAAAAATAAAGATAACAAAGTTAAAATAAATAGGTTAGTTGTATAGATAATTGTATAGAAATGACTGAAAAATAGTGTGGTTGTCTATGAAGATGTAAAAAAATAATTTTAAAAAAGTGAGTTGTGGAGAGAAGTTTTAGATTGAAAATTTCTGTTGGAAAACTTTTGGGCGTAGCCAAATACACCTGAAATAAAAATCACCTTTAGCACTGGCAGCATACAGGTGAAACCCTCAAATGTGATTAAGCAAAGGAGTGTAGTCGCAACATGGAGGAATGGTGAAAACGTAAGTGATAGCACAATTCATAAGGCCTAGGCTTCAAGTAATTGTAAATTTTTATAAGGCAGATGCACATACATCCATTAAACAGAAATCACTTCATGAATAACCAAAAACCAGCAACAAAAACCTTGACTTATATTTAGAATAAGTTCTGCACTGTTTATAATTCCATAGAAAGAAAGTTGATGAGCAACCTAGCTACTCAGTAAAATGAAAGAAACCATATGATCATTAAAAAGTGAAATTAGGACCCACTAAATTGTAGCACAAAAACCCTAAATATTGAGAAACAACTTCTACATCTGACAAAGTATCTATTCTGATTCCCTGCATTTAACTGGGCAATAAACTATACACAAATGTCGAAATAAATCAAATGCAGAAGGCATAGTGCAACAAAAGTACCAAAGATGCCAGAGATGAATTAATAACTGAACACCACGAGCCATACTATCACAGAGATTTATAGCATTTAAAAAATGCAAATGGTTAAGGATAGACAGCAACGAACTGAAAAATCAGATTGAGGGCTTACCCTAGACTTTAGTATGGTCAGTCGAGTCTTAGGAGTTCCTATCTGGCCAAGAATTGGTTTGTTTGACTCCATCTCCAGAGAAGGGAAAAGAGGAGTACCAGGTGGAGTGAGAAGCCTGGGATCAAAAAGGATTTTCAATAACTCTCTGCAGATACAACATCACTATAAATAAAAATTCAAAGAAAATTGAAATAGGATCCCCCAGTTCCAAAACATGGACATCCTGAGCATGCAGAATAAGCATATCCATTAGTAAGGAACTAATCCTTAAATATTTTGGCCAATGAACCCCAAATTTACTGGTTATCACAGGAAAAATCACAATGCCAAACCCAGAACATAATGTTATAATTGTCATCACATTATTTATTACCTGAATGAAAAGAAAAAGCGGTTCCAAATTTTGAATGTTAAATAAATGAATTATTTCATGATTACTGAAACTCAATAATAAGTAAATATCATCAATGAACCACCATCGAATAATTTTAACAAAGCTCTGAGACCATTGAAAATAAACTGTCTGCAAGTTGTGCAAATCAATCCACAGGACACATATCAAAGGGAATCTTCAAGAGGGCCCTTCCAGGCTTATCTATATATATAGGGGTAATGATCAGATGCAACTAGGTTGTTACTTAACTAAGTAACAACCCCTTGCTTTTGAAATTTAAAAAATAATAATAATAATAATCCAAACCATCTACAATATTCTTATAGATGCATATATTTATAGTGCTAAAATTCAATTTGATTAGAAGCTCATATGTATAAATGTTTAATATCATTTGAAAGTAGATATGAAATTGTCAAAATTTGAGAAATTTTGAGCATAAATCTATAGCATATAAAAGTATCCAATCAAATTGAATTTTATCATCATAAATACATGAATCTATAAGAGTATTGTAAATGGTTTAAATTCTAAAATATCCTAAAATATAAAAAGCAAGGAGTTGTTACTTAGTTAAGTAATAACCTGGTTGTATATGGTGATCAGTTAAGTAATAACCTGGTTGTATATGGTGATCAGTTAAGTAATAACCTGGTTGTATATGATCATCACCCTACATCTAGTTAGTGATACCCTGATTACCAAGTATAGCACCATATTGATGCTCTACTAATCATAAAACATCTAAGGATCATAAAATTATTTTGTACTCTTGAGGTTTTTTTTTCCTTAAAAAGCTCTGTCACAGCTATTCCAGAAGCAATTACACCTTGCTACTTATTGGAACAAGCCTACCTGTGCACCTAACAATTCAGCACCAACAATACTTTAACAACTTCTGTGAGGCCAAACTTTAACCTTACCAATCATAATCATTTTTGTCATTGTCAGAATTCAGAAAATCATCAGACGCAGCTTTCCGTGGCGTTGATGACACAATCTTGAATAGGGGAGAACTACCAGGTTTTGACCCTGCGAGATTGAGGATCACTGTTAAATGTAAATTAAACCACACAAAGAACCAAAAACCTACTCCATGAGTAATCAACATTCTAGTAAGAGAGTGACTTAATTCTAGAAACAGTCAGTCTTGTGAACAATACCAGGTTTCAGGCTCCCTAAGGGCCAAAACTAAATATTAACATGCCTATTCTTGGAAACCTTATTAAGGGAAGGAAGAAGGGAGGTAGAAAACCCCCTCGGTGATATCCAAAAGCAGTTAGCAACAGAAAGAAGTAATTTCCCACAAGCATGATGTTTCAGGGACAACCACGCTATGGAGGCATATTTCCACCTGGCTAGATCAAGCTCCGTGACTTCAAAGAGATCATTTAAACAGCCGTTCTTGCGTGCCCCACAACATAACTAAGAGTAGATTGGCATGGTATAAGAGCCATACTTTCAAAGCAGCTGAACCCATCACCGAATCCCCAGACACGAAAACGAGAGAAAGAGAGAGAGAGAGAGAGAGATTTGGCGTTTCCAGCGCCGAAATTTAAAATCTTCATTGCAGCCGTTGTCGGGGAACATTATTCTAAATGACATCAAAATACAAAAATAATTAAAGGCACCACAACTCTCGAATTTTAAAACCGGCCTTGCGTTGTCGTCTGATTAGCAAAAAACCTAACATCGAAAGCAAACAACAACCTCAGACCACCATTGTAACAGCATTTTCAAAACCGAATCCAAACTCAGAAAGTTGAGTACTCGCAAATGCATGTCATCAAAGCACATACCTAGAGGAGGATCCAGCTCATCGGAGGATTGAAGCAGCAAGCTATTCCGCTCCTTCTCGCGCTTCCGCATCTCGAGGAACAGCGCAAGATCATCCTCCTTGTCCTTCATCACGGCTCCAAGACTCCTCCCTTGCCGCTGTTGCTGCACCGGCGCTTGCATTTGCGGTTCTCCGCCTCTAAAACTCCGATTCATCCTTCCCTTCCCGTCACTATTGGAAAAATAACAGAAAAATCACAAGTTCGCTCTATGCAACTAACCCCTCCCTCTTCCAGCGCCTCAAACGGCCTCCGTTTCGAATCCGTTAGATCTGGAAGCATCCGCACGGCTTCCTTTCACCAGACTTCCAGCATCGCGGCGGTGGTCGCAACCGTCGTAGGCCGCGGAAGCCATTGCCGCTTAACAGAGGAGGTGGAGGTGGAGGCCGAGGCGGAGGAGGGAGGGAGGGAGATTGGGCTCTAGGAGGGAGGGAAAAGGGAGTAGGCAATAGCTAAGATATGGAAGGGCATTTTGGGAAATATATTTTCTGCTGTTTTTCCGCTCGGGAGGAGTCGGGAGCGGAGAAAAGGGGGCGATCAGGAGCTCGTTTGTTTCGATTTTCTGACGGGACTAGGCGCCTCTCTGCCTCCCTCTCTCTAAGCGCTACGATTTCAGGATTAAAAGAAGTATTTAATGCCCGACGATTTGCAGATAATTACGAAATAGCCACTCCAGATTTCCCAGGGATGACTTCCTGATTACGGACTGGTTTGTACCAGAATCTGCTCCCCTCTGCAATCCTCTAACAGTACAATTCGTGTAGTGGACGAATCCGTACCGTTGTATTTCTAGCATGTAACATTATTTCAATTAGAAACAACAATGAGGAGGTCCAAATCATTTGACGGCCCACATTCGCATAAATAATTGCTAACCAATGATATGAGTTACTGATAGTATATGATCGAATTGCACTGATAGGACTTTCCAAGCTACGCAGACTTATTTAATGTTTTATATGGAAGGACGTACTGCCAGGAGTAAAACCGGTTCCGTGAAACTTTCCATTTGGGGCCAATTTGTATCATTACATGAAATTCATTCCATTTTATATATTTCAAACTATTTATTATTTTAAAATTAAATTTTATCCTAATCAAATATGTGCATAGGTACCGTCTAATAAGAACTGAAAATTAATTCGGTAAAATTGTTTGATTTATTTATTAATTTCGAAGTTGCGAATTCAATATCTAAGCCATTTAAGATATTATTCCTGGGTAGATTAATAATTTTATAAATTATTATAATAATTTAATTTGTTTTTTATTAGTCTTGGTATTAAATTTTATATATGATTATATATTTTAAAGTAGGCACAAGTTATTTAAAACTTCTATTGATATGATTGATAAGATTTTCGTTTTTATCATCTGCGCAATAAATGTAGAGGTTGCATGAAACGAGTTCCGCTTCCATGGATAGGTACTGCAGCTGCTTTCTTCTAATTGTGGAGCTTTTCCACGACGCAATGATGCAAAGCTGTGAACTTGCATGGTTTTGCTCATCGACTTCCATAATAGCATGACAAAATACTTTATAATTATTGTATTCGATTGAGTGAGACATTTTCTGTAGAAATTTCTTTTTTTAAAAAAATATTGATGTGTTCCTTAAAACCAGACATTTGATCACGATCATTTGCAAAATAATTTCGCAATGCGTCAGACCTTGTGAATGTAGAGTATCGGACGAGCAAAACATGTGGGTTTGGTTCATCTGCAAAGGTGGTCCACTGTCGGTTGTTCTTCTAGCTTGCGATTCCCGCAAGCCGCGGCGGGCTAGCACGTCCACGTGGCAGGTGCGCGACGCCCACCCGACTTCTGTCGTGAGCAGTTGCGGAGGTGTTTGCGTCGTGGCGCTGAGCTCCTGACTGCTGGACAAGGGAAAGACTCTTCGCAAAGAACAAGCACATGTGAACCGGGAATCTTGAGTTTCACATAGAGTCTAGCGTGAGTTTCCGGAAGCGTGGCTCTTCGTGGTGAGTTGCAGGGGCCGTTTGTTCAACATTGTTATTTTTTGAATTTAAAACTTTTCGTTCTCCATAATTATCTTATTTTTAATAATATAACATATTATTTCATTTTTATTTTATTTACTCATCATCATTACTTTTATTATATCACATTATTTCTTTCCATTTAAAAATTTTGTAAGATCAAAACTTTTCGATCAAAAGTTTATTTGCTTTCCAAGTACATGCGTGATGAAAAAGAGTAATATATAAATTCAATGGCTCTGATTTTGCTCATAAACATGCAAACCAACATCGAGTGTCACTATTTTTTTATTTTCAAGCAGAGGAAATTACACGAGTCTCGGTGGAAAGAACTTGAAATGTTAAATAAAATTCGAGTTGTTTTAGATGTAGTTTTTTGTGAAACAAATTCATCTATGTTGAACGTGAGCCTAAATTCAATGTGTGCACAAGTTTTATTCTTTTAAAGAAAATTTAAAAAAATTGTATGGATATTTGGGCAAGCCTGAGCAAGGCATTTTTACACATAAATTTTATATATTTTTATTTTTAAAATAATTTTTTAATTTAAAAATAAAAATGTAGAATTAGGACAATGAAAATCGTATTCGAGACCACGCATCTGTGTAAACAATTTTAAAAAATTGATGAAACTTGTATAAGTACTTAACCGAGACTTATCAAATATACAACAAGCAACTTCAAATAATTTAGGGATTGTCTAGAAGATGAAAAATGGGATGAAAATGTGGGAATTAGATTTAGTACACTCGAATGCAATACACAGTGCAATATATATTTTAATAAATTTTTTATATATTTATTTAAGCCTAAGCATGAATATTTCATAAATATTTTTATTATATTTAATATTTTTATTATATTTAATATTTTATTTTGAACTTTAAAAATCAAAAAGGCATTTATCATGTGCCGACAAGTGAGATGCGTCATTTTTTATTTTTAAATTTTAAAATAAAATATTTAAAAATACAAAAAATATATGACATTAATACTTGGATCACATATGAATTTAAAAAATCTTAAAAAGGGAGTTTTCCCCTAAGTACACTAAAGCGAAGTGGACCTAGCTATACCAGATCAAGGTACAAGAATGTAATGATGTGTATTCACAATTAAAAAAAGTTATATTGAAAATGTAAAATAATAGTATTTGAAATTGAAAAAAATTATCTTGAAAATAAAAAATGGCATCCATTGAAGCCCCTTGGATTTTTCAAAATACACTCATTTCATAAAATAAAAATACTCTCTTCAACAAAAACAATAACCTGAAAGAGAAAACAAAATTTGGTGTAAAAATTCTTAAATTAAAAGAAAATAATGTAGTATGACCGGAGTAATTACGAGGAATAAAGAAAATAAGATTAATATGGATAATCGTGTACAAATGATTGAAAAATAAAATAATTATATGATAAAATGTTAAAAAATTAAAAACAGGATAGTTATAGAGATTGAAAATTTTCATATTGAAACATTTTGATTAGAATAATTTTTTTGCTGGCCAAATACTCCCAAATTTTTTTTAAGTTTTATAATATGTTAGTAGCAATAAAAGTGGTGTATAAATTGGAAAAAATTATAAGAAAAGAAAATAAGTCATTATTTTTTGTAAAAAATATTTTTTTATCCTCGTAAAAAGTATTTTTAAAGCAATAAAAGATTACATCCCATCTTGTCCCAGCTAAAATAAAGAGTACTGATCTTCTACGACCGGTCGGAAATCCGGTGATTTCCGACCGGTCAAAAATTGTTTTTTTTGTTTTTTTTTTAAAAAAATAATTTTATAAACATGTTAATCTAGTTATATTTAATCTATAAACCAAGTTTTATCATTTTTAGATATGTATATATATTTATTTATGATTTTTAAATACAGGGGTATTTAAGTCATTTTAAGAATATTTAAAATGACTTAAATACCCCTGTATTTAAAAATTCAAAATAAATATATATACATATCCAAAAATGGTAAAATTTGATTTATAGATTAAATATAACTAGATTAACATGTTTATAAAATTATTTTTCAAAAAAAATTAAAAAAAAAATATTTTTTGACCGGTCGGAAATTACCGGATTTCCGACCGGTCGTAAATGATCATTCGGCTAAAATAAAATACGATTTTGCGCGGTGCGATTGACCGTGAAAAATTCGCGCCCGAGAGAATTCAAATCGTCAACCATCTCGTAACACATGACTGATTATTTAGCCGTCGTATGATCACTTAATGAATCGTGCATGAGAAGAAATCTCCTTCAATAAATTGTTACCTCGGAATGTACTACATTAGGTTCGATATCCCTCCATCTTTCCAGAATTTTTGGCTCATTTATGACGAGTAAGAGAAGCCTAGGTTTAGGTGTGCAACTCGATTCACATGGGATCGGGTTGATGTTACTATCCCAATTGAAGAATGCATATCCAAAGTGAATCATAATTCACAACCAAGTTTGAAACAATTCCGTTCTTCAGTTTGTTTCAGTCAAACTTACAGTTATTTTTTTTGTTGTACACACTTATGTAAATCTCGCCTCGTCATCCAGATTTTTGATAATAATTGATCTTTTAAATATATTTTCTTTTGAAACTCATTTTATAGTTTTATGCTAACAAGTGAATGCCCTCCGGATCCTTCCAAGCTACAAAGCCAATCCATCATTCTTTCTTTTTTTTTGTTATTATTACAGGCGTGTTTAGTAAGTAATAAAATTTTGGATTAATTTCAAATATATCCACTACATTTGCCCTTAATTACAAATATACCCACTAAGTTTGAAAACTTTCATATATACTCCCTGAGTACGAGTGAGATTTCAAATATATCCATTATAATAGTTATAAACATTTAATAATTTTAAAATCCCAAAATACCCCTAATTAATCTAACATTTATTATGATTTGTGCAATATTTAGACCATTATAACTCATTTTGTCTAGTTTTTCTCTTATATTAGATGTGTTTTCATTATATTATTCGACTTCTATTATAGTTGAATGACTATTATTATTAAATAATAAGGGGCATTTTGGATATTTCATATGATGGATAATGATGATTTTTCATTATGCCTAACAGAATTGGTATATTTGAAATTTCACCCATACTTAGTGGGTAAATGTAAAAATTTTCAAACTTAGTGGGTATATTTGTAATTAAAGTCAAATGTACTGGGTATGTTTGAAATTAACCCTAAAATTTTTTATAAAAAAATTAGTTTAAAAGTTTTTGCATTAGTAGGACATGATGCGATGTAAGAGAGATAATTGTAGAGATGATGATGAGGAGTGAACAGAAACAAATTAAAATAAATACGGAAGTTTAAGACGATTGTATCATCGTTTTAAAAATCAGAGATGCTTTTATGAAACTTCTTTTCTATGTAACTTTTTTCATTTTCAACATCTAGATGGACATCGCTTACATTAATTATGAAAACTTTTTCATTTGTCTAATATAACTATATATGAGCCTCATCTACAAACATGCAAAATCAAAGTAATAAATTGCTTTAATGCTAAATGTCAAATTTTAAGTAGTATTTTCAACATTTAAACTATCTAAAATATAATCACTATATGGAGAAATAATTCTATAAAGTATTACCGTATTCTAATATATATATATATATATCTAAGTATTTTTTATAATTTAAACATAAATATATCTATTTTTAAGTAAATGTGACCTATGCACATATTGGATTTGGAAGAAATCTGGTCTAATAACTAAACAAATGATATTAAATATGATGAATGGATTGAATTTTATATCGAATATTAAAATATTAAAATTTGAGGGGTTTATATGAAACTACTTCTATGTAATCTAGTTACATAGAAACGAACCCCTCTAAAAATAAAGGAAGAAAGGCTATTTGGGTAGTTTTGTGCAAGGTCAGATGGTTTTGGGTACATCTTCATTGAAAGCTTTAGCTGAAGTGCAACTTAAGTGAGATAAGGTCGGTTGAATACTCTAAAACGAGTATACTAGGTTTATAATTTTATACCTATATGTTAGACTAAGTTTCAAATAAAAAACATCCTGTTCAATTAACATAGACTAAGTTATAAGATTCAAGTACCCAGAACTGACTCGAATTACTAATACATGTTTAATATATTTTTCATGAAATATCTTTCATAATGAATGACATAAATATTTTAAAATTTTGTTTAATTTATGTATTATTTAGTAAATTTAATAAACTTATCTTAAAAATTATATTATTATTATCTTGATTATAAGTTTCTAAATAACACTTGTAAAAAATTATATTTTTAAATATAAAACGAAAATTACTTTAAAAACTGATTTGAAACCAAAATTTCAATAGATCTAACATTAAAAAAATAAAGCAGGATAAGCTTATTACTGATCCAACTTAGAATAGAGTAAGACAGAAATTTTTTATAATAAAGTAAAAAAATATGATGAACCCCAAATCGAAACTACCAAACGCAAACTTGTCCCTGGATCTAGCACTAGAAGAAAGAACTCAGGAAGTGCTGCATTGGGCCTACAGAAATTCCCAGCAAAGCTTTGGTTCCACGTGCGTACGCGCTTACCCTGCATCCTACGGCTGCAGTTGGTTGTAGTTGGACAGACTGAGGGTGGTGGTCTTTTGTCTTCCTCTCGTGAAATGTGATGTTTGAATTGGATCTGGTGGCGCTTAAAAGCCTTTCCCCACACTACCCTGATTTTCCGAGTAATTACATATGATGACCTCCGACGACGGACGCCACCCCCACTACCGCTGCCTGCGCCTAGCTCAAGCGAAACAACCGGAGGCCTGAAATGGATCACCAGTCGTTCTCGCCTCAAGTAAGAATATTAATGAATTGTGCATGAGAAGAAATCTCCTTCAATAAATTGTTACCTTGGAATGTACTACATATGCATCGATATCCCTCCATCTTTCCAAAATTTTTGGCTCATTTATGACGAGTCAGAGAAGCCAAGGTCTAGGTGTGCAACGGGATTCACATGGGATCGGGCTGATGTTACTATCCCAATTTAAGAATGTATCAGTATATCCAAAGTGAATCATAATTCACAACCAAGTTTGAAACAATTCCATAATTCAGTTTGTTTCAGTCAAACTTAAAGTCTTTTTTTTTTGTCGTACACACTTTTGTAAATCTCACCTGGTCATCCCCATTTTTTATAATAATTGGTCTTTTAAATGTGTTTTCTTTTTAAACTGATTTTACAGTTGCATGTTAATAAAGTGAATTCCTTCCGTGATCCATCCAAGCTACCTGGCCAATCCATTATTCTTTTTTTAATTACTGGTGTGCTTGGCAAATGATAAATTTTTTATAAGTTTTTTTAGTATAAAAAAATTTTAAATTGGCAAAAATAATACGATATGACAAAGATAATGGAGAGTAAAGAAAATAAAGAGATCCTGTAAGTTTTGAATTCACGCACGAAGCAATCATTGGCACTTCTTATGGATTAGTTTGTGGATATCATATATGTGCAGTTGTTTGTCCATCTGAGGATTAAGGAGAACATCTTGCGAAAAGATGCAAATTTGTATGAAGGGGTGTGTTGCAATTTAAGAAATGTAAGTAACTAAGTATGGTAAAATGAAGTTCTCTTTTGAATTATTACTTTTCTAAATTCTTAGGATCTCTTTGCTGAGACTTAAGAAAGATTTTCCCACTCTATTTTTTAGATAGAACTAATGTCTTAGACCGATTTTGAATGAATACTAATCTTTTCCGACTAGTTTGAAATTGTCGGATTTTAGATTGGTCCAAATTTTTAAATTTTTTTTTTATAAATATATCATGCTAGTTATATTTAATTAATACATCAAGTTTTACCAATTTTGAATATATAAGAATATTTAAAAATATATATATACATATAAAAAAATTGATATATCTTAGTATATATTAAATACAACTAGATTAACATACTTTAAAAAAGTTCAAAAAAATTATTAGATCGCTCTGAAATCACCGAATTCCAGATCGGTCTGAAAAGATCAATTGGCATGTTGAACTCCATATCGTTGACACATGCACAAACTTATATACTATGGCGTCATCGATCACCTAATTATTCAGGTGGCGACCTTACTTTTTGTTTATGCATATTTTGATATAATTTTACATTTTAGCAACCTAAATTTCAACTTTTAAATGCTAATTATTTTTAAATATTTTCATATAATTATCGTATGAGGATGCTTCTATGAAACCCTTCTTATATATAATTTATTCCATTATGAATATTTTGATGGTTGATGAAAAATATGCTCCATTTATTATAATTAACATAATTTATAATATTTTAAAAATTCTTTTATTTGTCTACAATTAACGTGCATGATCCCCATTTACAAATGTGTAAGATCAACATAATAACAAAGCTTAATATTAAATATAAATTTTAAAGTTGTATGATTAACGTTGAAATCATCTAAAATATCATTGCTATATGGATAAATGATTTAATAAAATATTATTATATTATAATATATATGTGAATGTATCTAAGTATTTTTCCAATTTACACATAAATATACTTATTTTTGAGCAAACGTAGTCCATGCGCATATTTAATTTGAATAAAATTTGATTTTCTAGCTAATAAACTGTGTTAAATATAATAAACGGATTGAATTATTTATCAAGTATCGAAAATTTCAAATTTGAAGGGGTTATATATAATTATTTCTATATAACGTGGTTACCTTGAAGTGGGTCCCGATTATCATATATATTTTATCTTTATTACTGTTACTCCTAGTTATTATTTTCGTCATATCAGTATATCAGACGCCACTTTTTTACGCTTTTTAAAAAAATTTCTCTCACTTTTCTTTCAACCTCATGTCAAGGACCCTTATCGCCATGATATAAATTTCAACATCTGACGGGCATGTCCACTCCAGAAGTAATATAATAGGTGGGATATTGCATCTGAATTGTAGGTAGCTGTAAATTGTAATCCCTGTCCCGCGTGACATTCATCGTCGTTCAAGGATGCTATCGTGCGAATTTCATTGTCTCCGAATTGAATCATTTTGCTCGGGAATTCATCAAGGATCTGTACTCCAATACACGACCCAATATTCAGTAGCCGTAATGATTGGAATAATATTACTTATGATTTTGGTGTGCATAAATAGAAATCAATGAGGCCGCACGATACCTCCTCCTGCAAGAAAACTGATCCCAGTACATTTACTCAAGTTCCTCTAATTAATGATTAAGAATGGGTAAACTGAAGCTCGTCTGATTTGGATGATGGTTTCTAGCGAGAGACCGCCAGTTTTTTTTTTGTTTTTTTTTTATCATATTACTTTTTATCCCTTTAATCTAATAAATAATCGAATCTTATTAAAATAATATCGTGGATCGCCGTTAATTACGGGGAGATGGAGCTTCTAATTGTACAAAATAATCTGATTGCCCATTAATTATGGGGAACTCAAGAGCTTATAATTCTTAGGGCCTATTTAGCCAAATGTCCGTTTACAGCAAAACTGTCGCCTATCTTTTTAATGGAAGCGTCAATTATCTATTTCTCATAACTGTACTAATTTTTACTAATTTAGACTATTTTCTAAGATCAATTATTTTTAAAACTTATAAAAAGTACTGGCAATATACAAAAACTTATGACCGAATAGAATAAGCCCTTAATGTTTTGAAGCTCTCGCAAGGGCCGCAGGCACTATAGTTAATGGTTTTTCCTATGCCTCCATGGTATTGGTAGCCATCGTCTTTTCTATCTATTTTTCAATTTCCACAGCCGGATTTGTACCTGCATTATTATTCATTTGCAGATGTTGCCACATTTCATGAATTTGTTTATTACGGCTTCCTTTACGCTGGGCAATCAAAATGCGATGTTGATGTTGGTAGAGGCTGTTGGATTCACGGAGCCTTCAATGAATGACTCATCATCTAAAACTATTTACAGAGAGTTTTCATTTGCTTCCTTTAATAGTAGTTTCCAAGGCTATTTCTAGCTAAAGATTCCATGGACAATACTTATTTATTTAGAGCTATGATTTTGTTAGGCCTCGCTAACAACTGGTTCTATTACCCCAGGGTTGCATGGTCGGTCCTTATTTATTTATTTATGATTAGGTGGTTGATACTAACTCTGTGATTGTGTTTAAGAGTTTAGAGTTCGAAATCAAATTGAGGAATTAGCCACCACCCAACCAAAAAAACTTATTTATCAAAATGAAGATTTTAAAAGTTCTTTTACAACAATGCTTCCATGGCCTAAACTGTGTAACTAAATGAAGCAAAAAAAAAAAAAAAAGGATTAGATGAAAATATAAATCTGGTTAGACAATGATACGGTGGTAATGTTCCAATAATTTTTTGTTTCGTGGCCAAATGATCATGCTTGGACCACGATAATGAATAAGTTAAACCTAGTGTACTTTGATTACTATGCTCAGGACCATTATAGATACGATTCAAAAAATAAAAAAAGGAAAAATAATAGTCAATACTCACGTCTTATTCTTAAACGACGACTTAAAATTTATAGACAATTTTAGTTTTTACTTGATAAATTCACTTAAATCTCATACTAGTATAGATACAATTTAAAAAATTAAAACGAGAAAAAATAATAGTCAATACTCACCTCTTATTCTTAAAAGATGGCTTAAAATTTATAGACTATTTTAGTTTTTAACTTATAAATTTACTTAAATCTTAGACCATTATAGATACGATTCAAAAAATTAAAATGAGAAAAAATAATAGTCAATACTCACGTCTTATTCTTACAGGATGACTTAGAATTTATAGACTATTTTAGTTTTTAACTAATAAATTTACTTAAATCTTAGACCATTATAAATACAATTCAAAAAAAATTAAAACAAGGAAAAATAATGGACAATACTCATGTCTTATTTTTAAAGAATGACTTAAAATTTATAGACTATTTTAGTTTTTAACTAATAAATTCACTTAAATCTTAGACTATTATAGATATAATTTAAAAAATTAAAACGAGAAAAAAATAATAGTCAATACTCACCTCTTATTCCTAAACGATGACTTAAAATTTATAGACTATTTTAGTTTTTAACTGATAAATTTACTTAAATCTTAGACCATTATAGATACGATTCAAAAAAATTAAAACTAAGAACAATAATAGTCAATACTCATGTCTTATTCTTACAGTATGACTTAGAATTTATAGACTATTTTAGTTTTTAACTGATAAATTTACTTAAATCTTAGACCATTATAGATACGATTCAAAAAATTAAAACTAAGAAAAATAATAGTCAATACTCACATCTTATTCTTAAATGATGACTTAAAATTTATAGACTATTTTAGTTTTTAACCGCTCATTTTACTTAAATCTTAGCTAAGGCTTTGTTTAGCCTCCCAACGACACACTAAAAGTCTAGTTTAGTATTTTGGAGGCATTTGGCTAGTATAAATATCTGCGTTTGTGCCACCGGCGAAAGTTTGTAATTTTAGGTGCATTTAGAGAAATTTCGAACAGCTAGATCGGTCCAAGAGTGAACCGATTCATTTATGAGCCTGATCTACTTGAATTTAATAGATAAAATGAGACTTTTTCCAAATATACTCACTACGTTTGACTATGGGTGTGTTTGGTTGGAGGTAAAACTTTTGATGAAAAGTTTTAGAGGTAGAAGTTGTCAAATTGATAGAAAATGATGTGATATAATAGGGGTAATGATGAGGAGTAAAGAGAATAAAGTTAAAATAGATAGGTTAGTTGTATGGGTAGTTGTGTAGAAATGATTGAAAAGTAGGGTAGTTTGTATAGAAAAATATGAAAAAATAATTAAAAAATAGAGTAGTTATGAAGAGTGAAAAGTTTTGGGTTGAAAAGTTTTAATTGACAAGTTTTGGCCCCAAACAAACATACCCTATATTTACAAGTATACTCAGTAAGAGTGTGTTTGGTTGGAGGTAAACTTTTGATGAAAATTTTTTTAAAGTAAAAGTTGTCAAATTGATAGAAAATGATGTGAAATAATAGAGGTAATGATAAAGAGTAAAGATAATAAAGTTAAAATAGACAGGTTAGTTGTGTAGGTAGTTGTGTAGAAATGATTGAAAAACATGATAGTTTGTATAGAAAAATGTTAAAAAATAATTAAAAAATAAAGTAGTTATGAAGAGTGAAAAGTTTTGGTTGACAATTTTTTACCCCAAACAAACACATGGATTCGATTGCATGTGCTCCTGGGCGCATACACTTCTTTTTTTTAATTTTTTTTATAAAACTGTTAATATAAGTGTATTTAACATATGTATAAATTTTAACTATTTTTTGGAGTCATGCAATGGGAGTCCACAAACACACCCTAAGTTTCGAAAATTCAACATATACCCATTAAGTTTGCACATAATATCATATATACCCGTTCCGTCAGAGGCATCAGGAAATAGCGTTAGGAAATATGCAAAATTACTAAAATGCCCATGATCTAAGGGCTGCACTGAATGGGGAAAATGACAGTCCGTCCATCCATCCGATCCCGTTTCGTTTTCTCCTTCGCTATCTTCATATCCGTCTGCATCCAGCGCCCATTAATCACTTTTGTCGAACAATCAACGGTAGATTGGTGTGAAGGTTTGTGAAGAGCAGCATAAGGTGGACCCCTGTCCATTTCCACCGCCCAATCCCAAAGCACACCGGCAGCTATCTGTTTCTCCTAACAGACCAGAACTCACGCCCCATTGAAGCAGCCAGCCAAGTTCACATCATCATCTCCCAAGCTGCCCAAACAAGCAGCTAATAGCCTCCATTAGTTCACCCATTTTATCGACAGCCCAAATCAAAATTAAAACCGAGCAGTCATGGAAATTTTGGCCATTCGCTGCATCCATTCGAAATCACCAGCAGATGCGATTCTAAAGTTCTGTCATGGATTTGACATACCAAAATCCAGCGCCAGCTCTCCATCACCGAGCAAGCAGCGACGACATGGCAACAATGCGCCCACTTTCAGCAGCTCTTCAAGCTTCCCACCGATTGCAACAAAGCAGCTAATTTCAGCAGCCCATTTTCTTTTAATCCCGACCAGAAATTCATAGCAGCTCGTCTAGCACTCAATGGAGTACCGACAATGACTTAAATCTCAGAGCAGCCACTGCTTCACCGACGTAATCAACAAGCTCGACCATCTTAACCGAATGTGCAGAGTCACGTGTGTATTACCAGAACACCTATTTCGGTGCTACACCATCTTCCCTGCTCCAAGACTTGGTCATGGCTAGAGACTCTTGAGTAGCAAGAAATTTGTACCAAGAAACCCAACAGCTAGTCACAACTGGACAAGCATGAGCAATCATTCCGAATTTCAGCATTGGTAGCAGCTACACCCATCAACACAAGCAGCAACCCAACTTTCGGCCAAACCCAAATCCAAGCACTGCCTGAAGCAGTTCTCCATCACCAATCCTGCAATCTTCCATCCAACAATAGCAGACCTGCAACATCACAACCGAGCCTTCCCCTCCATCGGCAACAGAATGGTGTACCTATAGGCTGGAGTCAACATCTCCAACTCGGCCCAAGTTTCAGCCAACCCACCAGCAAAATCTAGCCATAGCAGCAACTTAAAACCGGCAGCCAAGGCGTCAAATCAAAGCAACAGCCCAAAAATTGTGTGCTTAAATCAGACAAAAAAAATTGTTGCAGTCTGTAGTGAAACGTGATTGCTTCTGTAATTTTCATGTTGGTATTTTGAAGGGTGTTTCAGACATTTTCGAAAAATTGACAACCATTTCATAGCTCATCCGTTAGTTAACGTGACCGTGGCTGATGGAGTGAGAATATCTTGTGTTTCGTGCGAACGCAAATAGG
Organism: Annona cherimola; assembly: GCA_030490835.1. Classification (NCBI taxonomy): domain Eukaryota; kingdom Viridiplantae; phylum Streptophyta; class Magnoliopsida; order Magnoliales; family Annonaceae; genus Annona; species Annona cherimola. The sequence goes on from CM059971.1 coordinate 109,464,137, forward strand.
TATATTTGAAATTTTAAAAATTCAGTAGATATATTTGAGAATATAGTCATAGATAATGAGTGTATTTAGGAAAGCTCATAAAAATAACATTTTACTTTTATCTTATCAATGAAATAAAATCATAAATTAAGTTACTTATAAAAAATGCATGCAGTTTGAAGAAGATATGAAGTTAAATTTTTTGAGCTCTACGATTTTTTGAAAATATATTAAACCGATAAATTCAGTTGAATCGATCCGACGTTCGACTGGATAGGAGTAATACCTATGCATGCACATGACCGAATTTAAGCTTTGCCGTCGAGTATTTTCATAAAAGATTTCGGGACAATTAATCATTATTTTCCGACGTTGGTTGTCCAGAAATGAAGGTCATCCAGGACGTATTATAGGAGTTGAGATGTATTATCCGGATGAAGGATGGGATGAAAAGTATGATTTGTCTAACATTTTTATTCTCGTTTTATATTTGAATGCTCAGACTAAATTTAAATACCATTCTAGCCAGAAACAACTTCCGAGATAATTGGAAGCTAGAGTTCTTGTTTGACTCCCACGCAAAAGACATTTGAGTTCTCACACTGGCAACAGTTTTTCTGTCCGAAAGCTGAACCGCCAAGCACTCCCCACGCAATAACGCGAAACGTCCGCGGCCCAGTCAAACCAACCGTAAGGGGCCCCGAGAGGAAATTGCAAGGTGATTTTGCCGGTGGGAACTGGGAAAATGGGAATTCCACCAACACCTTTAAAACAAAAAGGTCGAGACCGATGCATCCCTTCGGAAATGTTGTCGACGCCATGGGGATTTGGGACCAACCCTAGCCGAAAATCTAAGTACTTGCACAGCGACGCCGTTGCAATCGATAAACCTAGAAAATTAGTCAATTAATTGCCATTTTTCATTTTGTTTCGGCTGGCATGAATATCGCAGAGTTGTTGGGGCACCTCTTTTTCCTGTGTCGGATAATTGGAAACGAGAGGTTTTGCTTTGGCTGTCGACTCATTTGCGACGGCCTGTTTAGGATAATCTAATTGCATATGCAGTTAGATGGGATGGGATGAGATGAGATCTAGATCTTGCATCTTTTTTATCCAAATATTCGCATTTTCGGATCCACCATCCACCGAAGGACGAGGGATAAGCACCTAGCCAGCCAAAATTCGTAGGACAGACGTGGACCTTGCATCAATCAAGGGAAGAGTTGAAAGACGACAACCAAAACACCCACGGCAAGTGGTCTTCTAACGTAGCCCACAGAAAGAACAGACCACGGTAATTTCAGATGACGTCTGTAGCGATTCCAGTCTTCGGGCATCTGCATATACATCAGTGGTGTAAATCGGGTCGGGTTGACTCGGACTGGGACAAATACAACCCTAACCTACCTTGTAAAATCCCAATCCAACCTTACTTTCAACCCTACTTTTCACACCCTAACTCAATCCTATTTCAACCCACCTCAAATCGGTTCGGTTCGGGTTAAAAATCGGGCTAATAGATTACACATATTATCAATGCAATATAACCAAATAATCCAAACAAAATTTCACAACTAATTAACCAAATATATTTCCAAATCATATAAATTCAAACAACATTTCACAACCAAATAGTCAAGCATATTTCCAAACTCCACATAATTGTATTTAAATATCCAAACAACATGAATGAAATACACTCTAATAAACATATCCAAATACGTATTTTATGAAACATAATCATATCCAAATAATCTGTTTTAGATAACATGTCAACAACATAACTCATTTAAAAAGTTAACACAACTCTTCTCTTCAAATTAAATCTCATGCCCTCTTCGCGATTAGTATGTGTGGTTTTTCTCCTGAAACAAACAATTATCAAAGTAAGTATGAATATATAGTTATATTTTTATAAAAACAAATTAAAAATGCAAGTACCTAGATCATTTGAGTGGAAATTCATGCATGGCTAGAAATTCCAAATTCTATACTACATTTAGTAGCTGTAAAATAAAAGAAATCAGTTATAGTATTAGTTGCAAGTAATAAAGGTATAAATACATAATTATAGATTCAAATTACCTTCGACAGGCTCACCAATTTCAACCAAATCTTCTTCTTCCATTTGAAGATTCGCTGAAGACCATAGCTAATCTTGAGCACATATCAAAGCCTCAACCATATGAGATTACAAAGAGCTCCTAAAATGATCAAACACTCGACCTCCTGTACTAAAGGCAGACTCTGAAGCAACTGTAGAAACAGAAATTGCAAGAATATCTCGAGCCATGTGTGATAAAACTCGATATCTTGAAGAAGCCCACCATGCTAAAATATCAAAAGAATTATCATCATCATCGTCTATTTCTACAGGATCTTTCAAGTATCGATCCAATTCATTGCTCATATCAAGACCTGCCTCTTTCTTTAAAAAATCCTTATATGAAGCATCTCCACTTGAACGAGAAGACTCAACAAGTTTTTCATTCCCATCATTAGTTTCCTTCGCCTCTTGAGATATTGTTATTGGAGTATACTTCGCTTGGTAACTTTTGAATACCTCTTGCATTTTCAACTGAACTTTTATCAAAATTTCACTAACTTTTTCTGCATTATACAATAAAGAATATTGGAATCGAAGATATTTTAGCTTGTACCTTGGATCCAAAACAACTGCAATGACCAAAATCATATTGATCTTGTCAATATCTCCCTAATACTTGTCAAACTTCTCTTTCATTCTTTTGCACATATCAACAATGAGGGGGTCATGGTTGGTTAAAAAATCCCTTAACAACCTTTGTGTTTTGAAAACTTCAACAAAATATAAATTTGCAGTAACATATGAAGATCCTGACAAAATTTGAGTTACCTCATGAAATTGTTTTAAAACAACAATCAATTGAGTTGCCTTGTTCCAATCTTCATGTGTTGGAGGATCTTCTCTAATAAAGGAGACATCTTCTAACTCCATCTGCTCACTCCATCTGCTCAAATGCTCTTCTGAATCTCAAAGCACTTTCTAACATAAGGTATGTAGAATTCCATCTAGTGGGCACATCCAAAACCAATGCACCCTTATCTCTAATGAAACATTTTTTGACACATTCCTTAAACAACCTCAGCCTTGAAGGAGAGCATCTTACATACCGAACAGCTGCTCTAATACGAGCAATTGCATCACCAATTTCTTTAAGTCCATATTTGACAATCAGATTTAGAATATGAGCAGCACATCTTACATTAAAAAAATCTCCATCAAATAACAAACCATTTCTATTTCCAATGCAATGTTTCAAATGGCGAATTGCAACATCATTGGAACTAGCATTATCAACTGTCATTGTGCAAACACTTGAAATTTCCCATTCTCTTAAACTTTGATCTATTGCATATGCAATTGCTTCACCGGTGTGTGCACAAGGGAGAAGAGAAAAACTAATAATTTTCTTATGCAAAAACCAACTTGCATCAATAAAATGTGCTGTGAGACAAAGATAACCAATATTTTGAATTGAGGTCCACATATCAGTAGTCAAGCAAATAGTTTGTACGTTTTTCCTCAATAATTTTTTTAACTTTCTCTTCTTTGTTTGATAAATTTCTAGACAGTCTTGAGTAATTGTTTGACGAGCGACAAAGTTAAACTGTGGCATGCTACTTGTATTAATCCTCTAAAGCCAACACGCTCAATAGTGCTAAAAGACATTTCATCAATCACAATCATTCTAGCAATAGCATTTTTAACAGCAAGTTGATCAAACTTCCAATTGCTTAATGCAGTTTCTTCACTTTCTTGACTAGTAAATTGCAAGAGTTGTTGTGAGGTCCCATCACCACCTTTATAACATTTTTCTGCATGTCTTCTGAGTGTACTTGTGCCAATCTTGCTCTCACATCTATATTGTGTTTTGCATTTTTTACATACACAGATTTGTGCTTTTGAAGCTCCGGGTGCATAAACTTTTTCAAAAAATTCCCACACACTCGATGTTGCTTTATGTTTTCGTTTTCGTGGTTTGTTGGATGTAGCTTCAGATGCTGCAGATGGTGTTGATGATGGTGTGTTGGCATGCACTTCTATAACATCATCATCTTCCATTCTAATTAATGCACAAAAATTGACTATTTTAATCTATCAATTACATAGACAATTCAATAAAAATAATGAAACAATTAACAATTTCCAAACATTATATTATAGTAATCCAATACAGTTAATCCAATATGTGATTATGTTCGATTCATAAAATCATCAACCATCTGCTATCAATTTGTTCACTGAATACCAAACATTGCCATTTGCCACACATACACTTCCGAGAGCAAGACACGATTTTTAAAAAATAAAATAAAATTAACAAACCCAAATGGTAATAAATCCGATCTTCCTCCGTTCCAGCTGCGTTTCTGGCTTTCAGCAAGTATTGAAAAATTAAAACAAAAATCTTAGAAAGGCAGCAAAAAAAAAACAGCATCATCAACAACCCGCAAAACATGTTATTTACAATTTCTTTCCTGCAATGTTTGTCATAACATGACGAAAATCAATCATTACACATTTGTAATCCTGCTTTTGAGGAAACTCCGAGAAAAGAAACTGCTACAAAAACAAGAAAATTGCAGCCGGAGCTGGAGGTGGAGCTTCCAAAATAAGTTTTCTATTTGCCTACTCTAGACTCTAGAGTTTTAAAGAAGTTAGGATTTTTATGCGATAAAGAGGAGATTAGAACAACCTTTTGATCAAAACCAAAAATCGAAAGCTCAATCATGATTTCCGGCTGACTTAGCTCAAACCTATCCCTGGACGGTCCGGAGACATGTCCACTACTGACCTACGGTCCTGTCAGATTGGATAGCACATGCTAAGAGCTGCGATGCCTGCCAGAGATATGGACCAATCCAGCACAAGCCAGCTTCCGAGTTATACCCTATTATCAAAGCCTTGACCATTTCGAGGTTGGGCCATGGATATCATCGGAAAGATCTATCCCAGATCTTATAGGCTTGTTCTGTAAACTCCACTCGTCTGCTTCGCATAGGCTACACTGGCTCAAGGGAAAGAGATGAATGGATAAGAATCGGAGCTGGACTGACCTGAGGGCGAGACCGGATGGGCGGGGATGCTACTGGTGCTGTGACTCCTGTCGATACTGCTGTCGGTACTGCTCCTGTCCACCTCATTCAGCGTCATCGGCCGCTGCCAGGAGAAGCATTTTTCCTGTTGAGAAAATCCTCTGCATAGCAACAGCGGGATCAGAGATTCAGAGCAAAAGTAAACAACTTCCCAGTTCCCATACAATCAGTGCTTCATTCCGCCATTTTCAGAGAAAAATCCGCTGCCAGACTGCCAGTTAGGTTGTAGAGAGTGGGAGATTGGGGACGGCGCAGGACGGCAGCGGCAGGAGCTTCAAGCTTGTGGTCGTTTCGTCGTCACACGGCAGTAGGGTTTGAAATTGAAACAGGGATGAAATCGGGGTCAAATCGTCAATTGGTCGAATAAGATAACGGGGGCAAGTCGGGTCAGGTTGACCGACCCCTAACCCAGCTCAAACCGATTCTTAAAATCGGGTCGGGTTGAACCCGATTTTCCAAAAACTCAACCCAACCATGGTATAAATCGGTCCGGGTTGATGCGGTCTCGGGTTGAACCCGACCCTATTTACACCCCTAATATACACCCTTGTCTCCCCTTATAATTGCATTCTTACGAATATTTCTAAAATAAGTATATAAAAAAAAGCTTTTTTCGACAAAAAAAATTTAACTTATTCAAAACTTTTATAGTCTCTAATCTTGAAAATACATGATTTTTTTTTGAATTTGAAAGTATATGATTTTACACTTGCATTTACTTTAAATTATGTACAAATATAATTAAAATAATTTTTCCTATCATGAAAATATTTGTGAGGAAGAGCATGATGCATGACTTGGATTAAGCATGTGTTTGTTTACACAAACGACTTTTTAAATTAAAACTTTTCTCTCTCAATGACTAATATATTTTTTAATCATTTTATTATTTTTTTATATAACTACTTTACTTTTTAATCATTTCTTTACAATTTTTCATACAACAATTCTATTTTTCAGTTATTGTCTCTATCATCACATGATTGTCTTATACTTCAAAAACTTTTATACTAAAGGCATGTTTGGCAAAAGTTAAAACATTTCAAATAAAAATTTACAACTATCTTAATTTTAATTTTTTTTTATATTTTTCTGTACAACTATTTCACTTTTTAATCATTTTTATGCATATATTCATATAACTAACTTATTTATTTTAACTTTATTCTCTTTACTTCTTATCATTATCTTTGTCATATCGTATTATTTTCTTTAATTTTAAAAACTTTTATATAAAAAACATCTTATTTAGAAATTTTATCACTTTCCAAATCCATACTAAAAACTTTTCTCTCACGAGTTTTATAAACACACCCTAAAACAATAATAAAATAATGGAAAATAGTGAAAAGGTTGTAAGTTGCATGCGTACCTAGCTAAATAATCGCAAGGGAATTTGCTTTTTAAAAATTCTCACTTTGTGTATTTATATTTTCAACCCCGAAGTTTGTATAATAGCATTTTAAATCTCGTGAAGTTTTGACTTTTTCATTTTAGACTATTGATCCCGAAAACGTTAAAATCTTATAAAATACTATTTACATTTTAAACCAAACTTTATATAATTTAAAATATTAATATGCGAATCCAGATTTCAATAGTATTTTAGTGCCATAAATGTCATAATAGCAGGGAGTTTTAATCAAAGTCTTAATCAAACTTCACATGGTTTAAAATGCAAAAGATATTTTCCATATTTTATAATATTTTCACCGTGATTGTTAACACCGTCAGGGCTGAGGGTTTAAAACGCCAAGAACTGAATCTCACTGGGATTATAATATTAATATGCAAATCTCAAAAACTTAAAACGCAAATACGGAAAGTTAAAAGGTTTAAAGGGCAAGTTATCCGTAATTTGGGCCATCTAGCGATTTGTATAAGCCTGTATTTTCCTTGACCGTACCGCATCTACACTTGTTGCATCTGGTCGTGCAAAAGAGGCGAATTCCTGCGCTCAAGCGCTTCTGTCTACCACATTGCTGGATTTCTCTGCACAATAGGAGAGCAGAAAACAAGAAAATCGCGACCTTATTTTCCATAAAAAAAAAGCATTCCCGGAGACGCTGATGATCTGAAATGGCAGAGGCGGCGAGCAGCAGCGGCAGCAGCAGGGGCAGAGGCTTAAGCGTCGTCGTTGATCACGGCCGATGCAGGAGCTCTTGCGGTTATTGCAGATCGAGTGGTTTGACCAGCATCTCTCACGGTTAGATCTTTTCCTTTCATTTTCTTCTGTTTCGGATTAGTGAGATGCTCCATCTGGTTCGGAAGCTTTTGATGGTGGATTTCTACAAATGGATCTGTTTTCTTCATGCTATGCGGAGAGGGTGGATCGTTTTCTAGTGACTGTATGGTAGATAGATTTTACAGGTATTAAGTTTGCAAATATGGAGAAAATGTTTCGGCAGATTGTATGATGAAATTTCTAACATTGCTTGTGATTGAATTTGGATCTTTATGAGGCCCGGTGAATTTTAAATTGTACTCAATCTGGTTGGTTTCATAGCCTACTTATGATACGTATAGAAAGTTTATTAGCATTAGGTCTCAGTTGATACTCGAATTTAGAAATTAGTAGGATTTGCACAACAATGGCCATTAATTCTGCTTTAATTACATCACAAGCTTGAGCTGTTACCCGTTTAATTACTTTCTTGTGAAGTCTATCTCGTGCCTTAATGTAGGGCTTTATGGATGGTCTTTTCGGAGGTTTTAGTTTTGCTTGCGGAGAAAGCTCAATAACTGGCTACCTCTCTGATATTGACCTTTTCTTATGTGTGCTTTTGATCTTGGGGTTCCTTATCTTATGCCAAGCCGAACCATGTAATTGATCCATTTTTTTATAGTTTTACACTGAACGGTGGTCCAGTGACCTTGAAGATCAAGGAAGAGACTATGTTATAGTGTGGTTAAGTCTGTTATGGCAAATTTGTTTTTTTGAATAACAAGTGAATGATATAGTTTTTCTGGTATCTATGTTTTGAAATTTAGCTCACATTTTAGGCAACAACAATTAAGTAGGTCCGTTTCTTTGAATGGAGAAAAAGGGAAGAGAAAAGATATAGCACTTCTTGCATCAGCAATTGCTAAGAGCATTAACATGTGGAACAGTAGGCTATACCGTGCAGTTCATATCATTCAATATTGACCTTGTATGCAGTTCTACTTTCTTCTCCCCTGTTGAAGCTATATAACCTTGAAATATGGCTTTCAACTATTGTCATCTTGCCCAAACAGGAAATGTTTAGGGTAGTCCATCTCGTGCCTTAATGTAGGGCTTTTTTTTATTTGATCTTTTACCAAGAGCAAGGCATGCACTGCTGTTTTATTAAAGATATCATAATGTTTCTTCATATGTTTGAAACCAGTTTGACTTTTTCCTCGTTCCATTTTCCACATTTCAACTATGCAGAAAGGAAGTGAATTTGCTTTTGTTTAATCTCTATGCATGGATTACTTGTTAATGATAGGAAAGGCATCGTACTGTTGCTCATGTATATGTAATATGGGCTGAGAATCCTTCTGTTTACTTGGCTGTTTGTTTCATCTTTGCTTATGTGAGTTGTATATGGTCTGACTCCAAGTATTCAATTAAAATCATCCACAAGATATTAATTTCTTTCTAATTCATCTATTGACTACTATATCCTTGGCATGGATTTTGCAGGTTTGTGGGCCCGCAGAATTTTGGTTGATGATTACCAAGGTCTGTTTTTCTACATGTGAATAATTAACTTAGTTATTGGATTTTTCTTTAGACAGGCAAGTGTAAACAATCAAGAAGAATTAAATCCTAATTATGAAACCTCTCTTGGAGCTTGATATGAACTTATTAAAGCATGGCTCTGAAACAGAGTTATAGATTATTTCTGAAGTTAATAGAATATGGAATGTGTTTCCTGTATCTCTATGGAAAATCCATTTCTTGCAAAGAATCTCATTTCCTGCAAAATAGTTAAGATCAATACATTAAGGGTGTGTTTGGGAAGTAATAAAAACTTTTTGATGAAAATTTTTCAGTGTAAAAGTTATTAAATTGATAGAAAATGATGTGATATGATAAATGTAACAATGAAGTATAAATATAATAAAGTTAAAATATATAGGTTAGTTGTATGGGTAGTTGTGTAGAAGTGATTGAAAAGTAAGGTAGTTTGTATAGGAAAATGTGAAGAAAATAATTCAGTAATAGGGTAGTTATGGAGAGTGAAAAATTTTTGATTGAAAATTTTATGCCCAACCAAACACACCTTGAATCTACAAATGCAATCTTTTCTCCACTGGAGAAGATATTTCCTTGGTTAACATATTTGGCATTTGCGGGTAGAAGTTTATTTGAAATTGTAATGAACATTGAAAATATTCAGCAATTGGCTTCACTTGTAAAGGTTGTGAGAATCTCTCTCTTGGTTTCCTCATTGACTCTCGAAGGATTTGAATCTTGGGAATTATTTTCACATCTAATATATAGGCAGATAGACATGGGTGGATCAATACATGAATATGTATACATATAATTATCAAAATCTTTAGTTATATGCCATTTCCTATCCCTGCGTATGGCAGTTGCTTTGGTCATTGAATTCTGCGATACTTAGAATTTCACTAGTGATTTTTATTATCACGTGATACTTTGAATTTCATTTCACTTGTGGTTTTGTTCTATCATACACTTGTCTTTCATTAAGCTGGATGACTTAACCTTGCATGATTATTTGGACATTGGACTGGAGGGGCACTCTAGCCAGTCATTCCCAAGTTTATGTGAATAACTATGGGTGGTACCTCTCCACAGACTCATGCTTTCTGGAAAATAGGAGAGACCAATTTACAGAAAAAAAGGCTTCCACTATAAGCAGGTTTTCATGTGTAAAGAAGCATTTCAGAAATACATAGCTTGTTAGAAATAGAGATTAGAAAATTGTCTGAACCCACTGGAATAGCAATGACGTCACAGTATTGTTTTTCATTTTACTTGATTACTACACACTCCTTATTAGTCCTGTGCACATGTGATGGCAGAACTTCTAGACCGGGGATGGAGGAGGTCGGGTTCATTTTTGTATAAACCTGTGATGGAAAGGACATGCTGCCCATCATATACAATCCGTCTCAAAGCAAGCACTTTTGTTCCTTCTAAAGAGCAAATTCGTGTGTCAAGACGGATGCAAAGGTCTGTTTATTGGGACTATTCTATTGCTGGCTAACTCCTTTTTGTATAAATTCTCTTTTTCCTCCATTCAAAAAATCCAAAAATTACCCCCAAAAGCTGCACATACTACCAAGAGAGTGAATTTTGTTATGCATTAACTCAAATGATGGTCAGTTCGGCTTCAGCAGATTTATTTAAAAACTAATATCAATTCTAATTCTATTTAGATTTCTAGATGGAACTTTTGATTCAACAAGGTTAGATCTTGCTGATGAGGAGCCAAATGATTCAGCAACTTTATGGAGCTTATCTAGTGATGCACCCACTGCAAGGAACTCAGAATCAACAGCAAATGAGTCTTCTTTGTGTCAGGAGAACAAGTTGGAAGAATACATCAATTATTTATCGAATGAAATTGATAGGGCTGTAAGTATATGTGTTGAAAGGGGTGAACTTCCATCCTGTGTACAATTCCCCAGAGCAACAGTAAAAAAGGTGATTCAGCAGGCCAAGAAAAGACGTGTTGAATCATCTGGAGAGCTGTTATATACAAGCAGCATTTCGTTTCAGATTGCAGCTGCCTTAAGACGTTTGAAGTCTGTGGAAAATACTGTTCAACAATCAGGGTTTTCCAGTAATGGTGCAACTCAAGATGATCAGCCTTCCGAGCTTTCACCACAAATTGTCGCAGAGAAACTGGCATGCTCATTGGACAAGCTGGTGAAACTTCCAAGTCTATGGATAAAAGCCTGCAATGGGCATCTAAATTTTTACACATCTAAGGATGAAATTGCTTTGCATGAAGGACTTGTTGCCACCAACACTTCTACTCAATCATCTGAAGGCAGTGGAGCTAATGCTGAACATAATCACCAGCTTAACAAGTCTGCACCTCCACCACCTAAAAGGCGAAAACTTGAGAAACGTTTGAAAAGGTCGAGTTTTGATCCAGAAGAATATGCGTTGTACAGAAAATATCAAATTATAGTTCACAATGACAAACCAGATCAAGTCACAGAAAGCTCATACAAAAGATTTTTGGTGGATACCCCATTGGTATTCATCCCTCCTTCTGATGATGGTACTGTTCCACCTTGTGGATTTGGTTCCTTCCATCAGCAGTATTTGCTTGATGGGAAGCTTGTTGCAGTTGGTGTGGTGGACATCCTACCACGATGTTTATCAAGTAAATATCTATTCTGGGACCCAGACTTTGCTTTCTTGTCTCTGGGGAAGTACTCAGCTCTGCAAGAAATAAATTGGGTTAGGGAGGCTGAAGTCCAATGTCCCAGCCTTCAGTACTACTATCTTGGATATTATATTCACTCGTGCAGCAAAATGAGATACAAAGCCTCATACCGCCCATCCGAACTTCTTTGCCCACTTCGTTACCAGTGAGTTCCTTGTCTTTTACATAATGTTTTAGGTGTAGTTATTCCGAGATACAGATTCCACTGCTCTCTTCTTTTTTTAGAATTTTGAAATCTTAAAAAAATGGAGGGACAAATATGGAAAGTCTATGTCCAAATTCTTGTGTATTAAGGCTTTCTTTGGGTGAGTTGAGCATTGGGTGTTTGGCTGGTGGTGTAGCCGTGTAGAGCTTTGGATGGAAGACTTATCTAAGAGCTTCTGTTTACAGAGCTTTTAAGGGATTTTTTTATGCTTTAAATTTGAAAAGCATTGTCACACCCAAACAATTTTTTAATATTAGTGGTGAAATAGTGTTTCTCCCTCTAGAATGTAAGGTCCCTTAAGTCTGTTAGATGTATTGCCTAGTGGAATATGAGAAGTTGAATGATCATGGGCAAGGAACTGATTCTGCATACTGAAGGGAGCTATTTGGCCTGGATGCGATGGAGAAATGGTCCAATGAAGTGATGATGCATATAGGCCCCCCCCCAATCAGACTTTTCAGAAGTTGCAATCTGATTTAGGTTATGAATTGGCATATTTTACCCTCTGGTCTACGTGGGCCTTTATTTTTCATTTTGTTCAAACACTTATTTTCTCCAATCTATCCCTGTATTGAGGTCGTTTGATATGGTAATTGTTTGTATGCGGAGTTGCTAATTATTAGTGGAGTTAATAGACTAGGTTTACCTGGAGTTTCACTGTTTCGTTTCGTTTGTGGGTAACTGTATGTTTAGCCGGGGAATTTTTTCCTGGTGTTGAAATCTTCTTTGCTTACCGTACAGGTGGGTGCCTTTCAATATTGCAAGGCCATTACTTGACAAGAAGCCGTATGTCGTCCTATCGGATTATAAAATCCTACAAGAAGAATTGTTTTCACTTGCACTTCCAGCAAATTCTGCTGGAGACCAACCATCCCCAGAGCATGCTCAAGAAGGCTTGGATGAAACTCTCAGTGATGAAGGTGAGGATATGGAGCCCGACTTTGAAGTTTCAGATTCAAGGCTTGACTATGAGCCTTCTCATGAAACCAGCAACATTGCACCTGCCGAAGCTGATGATGTTGGGAATATTATGATTGATCTCCGTAGATGGGAAGCAGCTCATGATGATGATGATCTCCGTGGAGTTGTTCTGAAGTTCAAGGTGTGCTTTTAGTTTACAAGTCCTTGTTAATGTTGCAAATACTTGAAGGAAACCTTCTGCTGGGTTTTATATGATTTGAAGCCTGAGCTTCTTATAGGTGAAATTCATTTTTGTCTCACACATGCAACAGTTCCTGTTCTGTATGTTCTTCCCCACATGGCTCTTGTTCTGAACATGGAATCTCTCTCTCAATAATTGATCATTGAGTACCATCTCGCACTTGTGAATTGGATCAAATCAGAAGGTGCAAAATCAGTGGGTTTAAAAACATTGTTCCTAGTTTTAGCAGTCCCATCTTGTGTGGAATACCCTGCCAATTCACAAGTAGACTGCAATGTGGTCAGACTCCAGGCCAGTGGCTTCTGATGCTTAAGTCTGATTTGTGAGAATCACAGGACAGGCTAATGATCAACTAAAACTTATGGCTTCTATGCTCATGAGACAAATCGCATAAGAAATGCTTTTGCACTGATTTTCTTCTTATCTTGGTTTAAAATAAAATGCCAAGTGATGCTCTCCCATGTCCTGCATTCTACTGATGTCATGCTGTCATCTGATGCTTCAATTCCTTCTGTTGTTTGAAGAATTTGCGGCAGGCATTTCGTCCTGGCGAGGGAAGTCATGTGGATTTGTTGGAAAAGCAGTTGCGGGAATACTCGAGAGCTGTTGGCCCCGAACTTGCTGGCCGGCTGATTTATTCCCTTGGTTAGCTCCTGGCGTTCTGCTCTGAAGGCTTTTGGCGAAGTTGGAGCTGCACCATCATATTCATCCACCTAAAATTACTAGTGGTCTTGTAGATTTTTGTAAGGCAAAAGGTATCATGCTGGAATTTCAACTTTCCTAGATATTTCTTTTTGTTGGTTAAATGTTCCACATGAGGCAGACGTTTTTATCTTGGCTCTCTCTTTGACGTCTGTGCTAGTGTTTCCGCAATTGTTTTGGGATGTGCACCTTCCGCTTCCCAACTCGTATAGTAATCTAACCAGTCGGTACATTGTCTTATGATAGCTATTAGCTAAGCTGGCTACAACCGCAGGTAAAAAGCTGAAACTTACATTTCGAAATAAGTGGTGCTCGCACGAGTGTATATTATGACGTTTTCTTCAGGGTTTAAGGCCAATCTTAAGTATGCGTTGTGTACCTAATTTGTGGATTTTAGTTAAAAAGTCGTCATGTATAGTCTAGACAAGTGTTCTGTCAAAATTCATGATTAGTTCTGGTAGTTTTGTCTGTGTAGGTAACCAACGTTTGTGGAGATTCTTGTTGGATGTAGAAGGTAATTAGTTTATTACTTGCAGTAATTCTGACTTTATTATACCATTGACTGTGTTTACCATAATCTACTTTATAATTATTCAAAAAGAGCTAGTGAATTTTGCCTCAATCGACGCTCTAAAAAGAGCCACTAATATCATCGGCATCTGGCTTTCAAAACCTTTCCCACAGAGGACGAACATCTCGGATTTGACTGGTAGTGTCGTGGCCGGCCCCCGGTTTTTCCTGTGAATCATCAGTTGCGTACTTGCGTGCCGTGAGCAACATTGTGATTTTTAGAAATGGCCGCCGCCCCTAGATATTTACATCCTGGCCTTTTGACTTTTGAAAAAAAAAAAAGAAAAATTAAAAAAAAGAAATTTGTCGGGTGGCGGTGGTGGTGTTCTACCGCATTAAACTGGCGGAACGCAAGATTTGACGGAGGGGCCAACGTGCACGGTTTTCTTCTTGGATTTTCGAGCTTGTCTGTTTGCTTTTTGGTATTGCGCGAAAAGGAACGAAGTCCAATTTGCAATTTGCACACGTCTCAAATGGCGACGAATGCCATCCCATGGCCATGGCCACCGGTAATAGACTCACCATCTGAATTCCGTGGAAAAATGATAGACGGACAATCAGCGGATGCAGCTGTGATGATTTTCTTCCGCGAAAGGGAAGGACAAGTAGGCAACGGTATGATATAACGTGCTTTCGAGTATGATAACACAAGTTCACAAATCTTTGCTAATAATTGGACCGGCAATTGTGGCCGACTTTCTTATTCAGGAGTAGCGGAAGAAGATCGATTCCCACATATATCTTTGCTATGCTGCAGACGTTTGAATTCAGGAGGGCCAACAATTTAACAGGGAAAATGAAGCGGACCCAATTTGGTTTTGCTCCCGAGCCTTCTTTTAAAAAGATGAAGATCAGCTGTTCAAAACGTAATCCAGTTCGACATTCGATATTCATACCCACATACGTTTCGGTGGAACTCTCTCTTGGTTCCTGGGGAAATGAGTTCTGATCCCTAGTTTGTCTAGATTAACCGTAGAGGTCAGTGAATAAATATGCTAGTTATACGTGGCTGCAGGGGTCGTATTTTCTACTCAGGCAGGCCACCCTTATTCAGACAAAATGTAACTTTTAATTTCAGTTCCCAATCCAAAAAAGCGCGATGGCGATGTTTTGGAGTGAACGGTATCGCTATTTCAAATGTTATGAAAACCACTTATGCCTGTATAATTATTGATTGCCCACAACGGCTCAGCTTCTAAAATACGACAGTAAACAGCCTACACCAAATGGCCATTTAATGTTTATCCTAGTCAGCGTGATTCCCATGAAAAACACCGTTTAATCCAAACCCACTGGCACACAAAGCCAGATGACAGCCTCATTTGGACTAGCCAAGCATTCAGCAACACAACAGTCAGCCAGGCAGTGAGTCGCTGCTAGGAAGATCTATGCACAGGTCAGAGCGACAAGGCCACCTTGCAATGCGATGACCCCTGCTGCTTCACTGGTTTATTCATCCTAAGCATAAAATCATAAAAGCTATTCATTAAACCACCCATCTGGGTTTAGATGTTGTTGGGCTGTCAACCCCAGAACTCAACTTCCAGGAAATCTAAAAGATAACTAAAAAGATACTGTACACATAAATGGTTGAATGTGCCAATGGGTCATGGTCGATTAAGCATCATCTGCATCACTTCCTCCAATCCGAGCTTCATTGGATATCCAATAATTGCTTCCATCTGGCCCTGACACCTTAAACCTGCAAATAAAAGTCTCATAACTCATGTCATCACTAAGAGCTTTCCAGACAAATCTTTCATGAAAAACAATTCTTACCTCTCCAGGATGAACTTTCCTTCCTTGTACTTCTGGTCTTTCTCCAGGGCAGCCTCCTGAAAACAAACTACCCGGCTTTAGCTGCTGCTATAAGTAGTTGTGCCTTGAAACAAAAAAACAACAACAAAAAACAAAAACAAAAAGAAGAACTTTTAGAAGCCTCATTTTAGTCCTACATATTTCCATCCCACAATTGATCCACACTTGATGCAGAATATGTCGACAACAGTGTGCATTCCAGTTGTCATCATCCGCTCTTCTTTTGGGCCAACCATGATGTTAACACTGTTATACAAAAGGGAGAAAAAGTTGGAATGTGTCATTTATGGCCAAAGCAAGAGCAAGTAGCAGATTAAATTTTGTAGAGAATTCCCCTGTTTAATTACAGAATCACAAAAACACAAATACAAATGCATGCTCACAAACATAAACACTCTACTAAAAGTGCATATGTATAATCATATATTTGTCTGGTTTGGTCAAAGATCTCGGCAGAAGTTGACATGAGAGCTGCAGTTAAAAAACTATAAAGGTTACAGCACAGGAATTATGAAATGTGTGCTAGGAAAACCTCAATAACATCCATTATAATTAGTAGAAAGAATCCTAATAATTTCTAAAGAAACTAAACGCAATATAACATAGGTAATACATTTGTTTATGGTTCATCTTTATAGATTGTTCTGTATCTTATGCTCCTATGGAGCGAACATTAAATACAACAGACATTCAGATGCCATCTGCTTAAATGTAATAGCAGTCATGCAATTGTAAGTCTCCAACTGTATTTGATCCTAAGACAATCAATTCATACTTTCCTATGTATATTACCCTCCATTATGGTCTGCAGTCTGTTAAAATGGTTTTTTGTTTACTTATTTACGTTAAGCTGGATTATGGTGAATAAATGTGGTGGCTAGTTAATTTCCATATTTTTTGGTTGCTCTTCCCCAACATTACAATGATCTAAATGAAAAAAAATGGTCACATCAGAAAATCAGTTCCATAGCTGGCGGGATGTCCGAGCCAAGTTCTAGAAGCCTAAGAAGAAATGTCCTCTCTCTCTCTCTCTCTCTCTCACACACACACACACACACACACACACACACACACACACACACACAAGAAAGAAAAAGAATTGCCCACAAATACAGTGACACCAAAGACACTGGCAGTTGGATAATAGAGGAATCAAACATGAAGGATTGAGTTTTTCCATGCCACTGGCACAACTTCCAAAGTAAACATTACTTTGAACAAACCGTAAAACAGAATAGGGCATTTATTAATGAATACTTTGGTGACCCAAAAGTTCCAATGACCTTACCAACTCCCGTGTCATATAATTTGTTTATTGTGAAAAGGTAAGAATAAGCTGACTGAAGCAGTAGGAATAAGCTGACTGAAGCATAAAGAGTTGTGAGAAATTGAGAATCAGCATAAGAAGCATGCAGAAGTGGAATATTTTCTAAAATTTTATTTATTTATTCCATTTATCTAGTCTTGAATTGTTGAACTAGTGGTTAAGCTGCAACAGGACGAGAATCACACGCAAATTCAGGAGAACCCATACATACATCTCTGCATCCTCATTATACTCGGTTGCAAAATGTTGGATACTTTGATGTGTTAGATCAGTATCCAGTTGCTTATTTGATCAATATATGCTCTGTCGTGTCTATATGTACTTTTTCTATTTTCTATTTATTTTCCAGCCAAGAGTGGCACCAGTAGGTAATGAGCAAAAATAGGCTTATGCAGCCGGCCAAGACCAAGAACTCTACCGTTTCAAAAGAGTTAAGCAAGAATCAGTTTAAAGGTCTAAGATTGAAAGTATTTAACTAGAAGTAGGTAGTAAAAAGCTTCAAAGTCGAGTTTAAGAATGAATATGGTTGCAATCTTGTATTTCAGCATCAAGAACTGAACCATAAAGGAACAAAAGCACAACATCGAAGATTTTATCCCATAGAACAAATTCCAAATTGCAAGAGAGCTTCTAATTCTATTCAAGGAAATAACAATAGAAATTGCATAAACAAACATTTACGTCGTATGGATCATAGATGTACAAAGAAGTACAAAAATCAAGAAACTTACACCTTACTGAAGAGATAAGCCTTCCCATGCTTGCAATGGAAAGACTGAATAAAAGAACACCACAGAATCAATTTGTCAGATGTTTCCTGCAATCAGTATCCTGGCTTGCGAAAACATTTGAGAAAATAAAACTGGAAAAATTTCATACCTAATTAGGCTAAACTAAGTAAAAGCAGTATCTGAGATCTGATCCATAGCAGACTACAAGCATATCATTTCTATGTACAGGTATAGAATCTCTAGCAATTGCGGATGTATAGGCTACAAAGATGCCATTTCTGGCACTTGCAGATAAGAAGAAAGAAAATTCCAGGAATTCACAGAGTTGCAACAAGCAAGATAGGCTCATAAGACGGGCATTAGTCAAATTTCAAAGTGATTATTTCTAGCCACAGCTACAGAGTCTCTGGCAATTGCAGACGTAATAGGCTGCAAATATGTTACTTCTTGCAGTTGCAGATGAAAAAGAAAGAAAATTCCAACAGTCCAAATTGTGGGAAGGCAGGCTCAGCAGACAAGCATAGTCAAAATGACCATGCTGAGAACAATATATTCAGAAGTACGATAATTTGAGGAAATCAGGCTAATAACAGCGGTCACTATTTTGCTGGAAAGAAAAATATGAAGTAACATAGCAGTAAAAAATTTCATAGAATGCTTAAGAAGCCAAAAGAATCATTAAGATGAACATGCACAAACAATAAGAAATGCGGCTTCCAACTTGGAGAACCAAAAGAATAATCAGATATCCTGTCTCCAGATTATCCACCATGCAAAGCTAAACAATTGGCAAATAATATTCAAAGAATTCTGAAGCATTCAAATTATTGTAGCAGAAGAGTAAGATAAAGACACGTGAACAGGGGCAAAAAATGACCAGGAAAGATGAAACGAAAAAACCCCCTAACCAGGCTTCCTGCAAATTCCTACTGAAACACAAGCCCATATAACTGGAGAAATGCTTTAGAAGATCAACCTCGAGAAAACCCATAGGAACTCAAAAAATAGGAAGACTTCCCAAATGGGGTTTCAACGAATCATCCTAAGACGGCAATAATTCTATATAGCCGCTCTTCCAATCCCTCCAGAATTTCGTACTTGAAGAGCTAATCGAATAAAATTTTAAAAAATCAATGGAAACAGAGATTTGACAGTCAATCAAAGAGAGAAGATGAGATGGAAAAGGCTCTAGCCGGAAGGAAAGAGAGACGGACCCTGGAGACGATGTCTTCGTAAAGAGCAAGATCGGTCTGGCAGTGCTTGCACCTGTAAATCTTTCCCTCCAGATTCACCACAAACAACCTCCCCATTTCTTCTCCCGATCACCCTTTCCTTCTCCTCAAATCAAATGCAGGAAAAGACCCAAACCATCAGTCGGAATAATCAGAGAAGACAGAAAGAGGAAGCAAGAAGAAATCAGTTGGATGAGAAGACGAGGTATCTACCAACCTCTCTCTCTCTCTCTCGTTTCTTTCTCTGCGTCGTCGAAAGCAGAGAAAATAGCTGCACTTTAAGAGGCGTGCTGCAGCAGAGCACCCGATCACGGTCTTAACACGCGCGACTTGTGCCATTGTATCCGCACGTGTAGCGCATGTGAAGTTCATCCATTGCAACGAGCAACAGTTTTTTTTAGCGTGCGTTTGGGAACCGAGAAAAAAATTGTGTCATCATTTTTTGGAACGGTAGAAAATAATATAATATAATAAAAATAATGATGGCAGTGAAAAAATAAAGTTATGATAATTATATAAATAGTTGGAAAGAAATAATTAAAAAGTATAAATAAATAACTAAAAATATAGCAATTAGGGAAGTAAAAAATTTTAAATTGAAAAATTTTTAGGTCAATAATTTTGCAATTGTGAAATACACCCTTAATTATATTACAACTTTGTATAATTGTATTATAAGAAGTTTACCAAATTTCGAAGTTGATATCTCATATTAATAACATTCAATATGATATTACTTGCTAGAAATCAAATTGGGTTACTCCTTGGTTCACAACTAAGAAAACTTAAAGGCGATGAATTTCCAGCTTTTCGAACAGCTTTTCTAAATTTTAAAATTTTAAAATTTTGAATCTAAATTTAACGTAATTCGAATTATTAGGTTAAAATAAAAAATTCTTACAAAAAAATTTTGGTTTAGGAAATTGAAATGAAAAATAAATAAGAAACAATTATTAAAAATACAGATCGTAATAAAAATATTATAAGGTTTGTAAAAAATGTAGATCAAATCAAACTCAAAAAATAAGAGCTCTCAATTGAAAAAATATTAAATTCGACTTAAAATGTTACAACTTGTATGAGATAAGAGTGTGGATGAAAAAGTATTATTATAGGTAAGAAATGGGAAAAATTATATAGAAAATAAAAAATCATTACTTTTTGAATTTCGAAGAAAAAATTCTTCACGTACTCGTAACATTTACTTAATATCTCACTTATATTCATAACATCTCAAAAATCTTCCACCACTTACAACATTATCCGTCATTCTTCTGATACTCACGCCGACGCCGTCGCCGTGAGATGCATGCATTATTTTGTTCAAAATTCCAAAAGTACCCACTCTATTCATCTTCCACGTTCTTTTCGCCGTTGCTACAACCTCATTTGCCATCATTGCCGCCATCACCCCTTCTCTCTCCTCTCCATACTCACATCTATAATTGCCACCACCCTTTCCTCCCCTACCGTCTCCCTCTTCATCACTGCCCCCCACCTAAGAGGTATCTGTCATTCGGATTGCTAACATCGACCACCTTCGTCCTCCTATCGTCGCCGCACTCCACCTTGAATTCCACCACCTCACAAGCCAACAAGCTCCAATAGCCGTCGAATCGGATGGAAGTCTAATGGACGAACAGATCTTCCCTGCCGTCGTTCGGTGTTATGAATCCAAACCCCTTTTGCCCATCAGATCGGTTGGAAGTCTAATGGTGTGACTCCTTTTGCATTGTTGTTAGAATTGGTGCAGGGAAAGGGACGACGTGGACTCACTCGTGGCGCTGCGCGAGGGGATTGGCAGTGTGGATGTCGGAGTTGCAGGTGGACTTGTTTGTCACAAGACTAGTATGCTGCTATTGACTTTTCGAAAGAGCTGCATCACTTGGTTTTTGACTGCTATTGATGAGGGCTTGCCACGGAATTTTGTTGCTGCCAGAAAACATGGAGGATGGCTGCAGCTAATCGGATTTAGTGCATTATGCGATAGTTATTGATTTTGTGAAAGGTTTGCTATCGTCAAATTTTGCGAGGATGCGGACTGCTGATTTTCATGGTTGTTCCTGCTACAGGGAAAATGTTGCTACTTTTGGAGAGAGAGAGGGTTTTCAGCTGCAATAGGGCGAGGGTTTCCAGCAGTGGTGGCGCATCTGAGAAGCACACTAGATATGGAGAAGTGTTGCCGAGTTGCTGGATTCGAGGAAGAACATGGGCAATAAATGTTGATCGGCGAGATGGCAAAGCGCGAGCAATTTTAATGGGTGCTCCCGCAGAGCATCATCGGACGTGGGAGGCCAAGAGGGGGATGCCGACTGTGTAGTTTTTCTATCGATTGATTGTCATATGGAGGATTGGAATACTGGATTTGGAGAAGATCATACGACCATGGACTGGAGGTGGGTTTCTATTCTATGACAAATAGGAGAGTTGGTGTTTGTTGACTATTAATGGATGCAAATCTGCCAAAATCCATGGATGGATTGAGAACCACGTTTGCTGCAAGTTTTATTCATTTTCAACTCAGATCTGAGTTTTTTGTGCATTATCGATGCGGGTCCCATGTAAAGCCAAGGGTTGCTGGCCTTTTGGCATTATGGGAATTTAGAAAAAAACGCACGCATCTTGACGACATGAATACGGGAGGAATAGAGATGCAATATCGTGGTTGCCGGGGTTACGGGTATCCACGAAATAATGGGTGTGTTTGTGTTTGGTAATAATTAAAAATTGTTAAGTTAAAATTTTTCAATCTAAAACTTTTTACTCTTCATAATTATCTTATTTTTTAATAATTTATTTACATTTTTCTATACAATTATCCTACTTTTTAATCATTTCTACGCAACTACGAACACAACTAACCTATTTATTTCAACTTTATTCTATTTATTCCTCATTATTCCTCCTATTATATTACATAATTTAACAATTTCTATTCTCTATAACTTTTCATTAAAAATTTTATCTATTCCCAAATACACCCAATATATAAATGTCGTCAGTATATGTAATTTTTTTTTCTTTTTAAAAATAAAAAAGTAGTTTCGAAACAAGTAAAATTTTATTGCAAGTCGTGAACACGAAAAGGAATCAGATTTTTTTATTTTTTTTATAGAGAAAAACAGTGACTGAGGCTTGCATTGGGACTGAGCTTACAACTAATGCAGTCCAAATGGTTCATTTTCCGTGTAACAATTAAAGTCAAATCTTATTCCAATAAACCAACGCGAAATTGAATTGTCCAGAGTTGATAGGCGGAAATTTTAATCTTCCTTCTGGTGGACATGTGTAGTGCTTTGTATTTAAATTTTAACTGAATACTGTAGAATGAAATAAATATGGGAAATTTTTTTTATCCATTCTCTCATATTTCATACGGAATTATTCTTCACTAATAAATCTATCACGTATTTATGATACAAAAGAAGCTCTTCTAGGATACAAAATAAATTCTAAAGAATCACAAGATCCTTATTTTTTATTTATTGAAACAAGATCCTTATTAATTACAAGCTTTCCTTCTAAAAAAGATAAATTGGTATCGTTACGTATATTGAAATCTCCCGTAGATATCGTCATAAATATTTTCATATCTCTACACAAAATTAATTTAAATATTATTATCTTTTTTAAATCATAAGTTAAATATCAATGAATTTGAGTGTAGAACAACACGAATTATCGCGAATTCGAATTAAGGTATCTTGCAGGGCCTTTTGAGACTTGGAACGACAAACTTTCTCCCTCTCTTTTTCTTCGACTGGGTGACAAACTTTCTATTAATACACAGGACTTCATACAATTTTTCTTTAATATATAGCACAACTCAGCACATCTAGCTTTGATTACGTAAATTATACCAAACATAATCATTTGAATCTTATGAAAGAACATCATAGTAGTGTGTGAAAGATGGGAAAATGTAGTGCAAGCTGAAGTACATGGAATAAATAAATATCCTTTTTATATCATAGCACCTTCTAATGGAATTGAATTTTGAATTTTTTCTTATTATTATACGAGTTCCCATTTCTCAATATTAATAATTCTATGTTCCTTTATCATTGAATACATTTTCATATTTTAATATACAACAATTCTACAAACCATCTTACTCATCTAAATTTCCAGTCCATTTCCAATTCGATTGGATGGTTCCATGGACGTGCATGCCACCTGCATATCCCAGTGCAGTACCCTTCTATATTTGGTATTCCCTGCATCCTTTAATTTTATTTATTTTTTTTTAAAAAAAACAATACACTTCGTTTTTCAAGATCGAGCCGGGTCAGACTCGATAAAGAGGAAACTGTCTCAAAACCTGGTTTTCCGTTCACTTGAATGACCTTACTTAAGGAGGACCGAGCTCCTTACCCCTAAAATTAATTATGGCGCGCTGGAAGAGCAAGGATGCAAACTGAGTCGAGTAAGTTTAGTTTTGGTTCGGCTTTATCTTTATTTTATTCTCAAAAACTTTTATCCTATTCTATTTTAGGTCCGATCGGTTCTAAACATTCATTGCCTCATTTTTTTAAGGTTGAGTTAATTTCAGTTTTGATTCCAAATGAGGTTCTTTAAGATAGTATTTATATTATATTTGAGAGCTATAATTTTATTGTAAATCTCACTTTAAAAACCTAAAATCGAGAAGATAATAATATCATTTTTAAAATACATTTATTAAATTTATTAAATAATTAATAAAGTAAATAAGTTCTTATATATTTGTATCTATGTCTTTTACTGTAAATATATTTTATAAAATCTATATTAAATGTATATTAATAATTCAAGTCAGTTCTGGATATGCGGACATTGGAACCTACCTTACTCTAATTGAACCGAGTATATTTTTACTCGGAACCTACTCTAGTCTATGTGTATAAAAATATGAACCTACTCTACCTATTTTAAAATACTTAATAAGTCGACCCACAAGTACTCTACCCAAGCTGCACCCTGATGGGACAAATTCACATTGTCGTGGAATAGTGTTTTTTTCAATATTTTCTATGGTAGCAAATATACAAGTTTCCTACCAATTTTTAATCCATAGCAATGTCCAATTTAAAAATTTCTCTCGTCTTTTTCTTATATTTTTAGATGATAAGTGATTGTTTGCGGTCAAACACATGGTTGCTATTTTTTTAATTTTTTTTCATGGACATATAGAGTTAGGTGTATTTAACATATAAACCAAGTTTTACCATTTTTGAATGATTTTAAGTATTCTTTCGGAATTTTAAAAGCAGTAACAATTTTGTAAATTTTTGGTTCAGAAATTTATGAAAATACCACTGTGTTTAAAAATCCAAAAAAATACTTAAAATCATCTAAAAATGGTAAAACTTGATTTATAAGTTAAATATACTTAGCTTTACATGTTTATGAAAAAACTAAAAAATTATTAAAAAATATATTTTTTTGGCCGAGCTAACTCATACTGACAAAATCAGGCCTCTTTTAAGATTGCTTCAATTATATTTTAGAGCTTTTTGCGATTGTCTTCTATTTTTCATGATTTTTGTAATTGTTACCCATAGCTATTGTCTTCGTAAAAATGCCGCCACTACTTAAAACGCTTCTGTCAATAAGTTTATAGGATCACATGGACACCTAGTACGTACAATCAAAGACATACATAATAGTATTTCTTGAAGCCTGATTAGATACATGTCGTATGATGTATTAGATACATTGTGTTGTATTTTAGGCTAAAATACAACATTCATTTATTTCCATAATTAGTTATATTTTTTTATTTTTCTCCATAAACATGTTTATTTAAGTGAATTCAACCTATATATAAAGTTTTATCATTTGATAATATTTTCGCATATTTATTTTTTACTTTTAAAAGTACGTTTTTTAAAGGGTGCAAAATGACTTAAATGCCCTTGAAATTGATGATTCATAAAAAATTAAAAATAAATATGGAAAAGTATTGTAAAATGGCAAAACTTTGTATATAGATTGAATACATTTAGGAAAACACGTTTACGAAAATAAATGAATGTGAAAATAAATGAATGTTATATTTTAATCTAAAATACAACATGATGTGTAAAATCATTCTCCGTATTTCTTAATTGTGCTTATCTCAACGGTGGTGAAAACCTGTTGGTTAAAAATTGTAACTTCCCTAAAATCATAAGCCGAAACACTTTTTTTTTTTTTGCAGAATTGTGAGGATATAAACAGTTGAGGAGAGGGTGAAAAGCCTTTATGCTTTATTTAAGGTTAACTTTGTTTTACTATTGTGTATTTAGCTAGAACAGTTAAACTTATCTTGATTGGAAATTCATGTAGACTATATCATTTGAAGGTGTACAAAGTTAAGCGCAAAATATGAAAATGATTAGTTCAATTTTTTCAAATATTAAAATATAGTAAAATTTTGAAAGGTGCGGACTTACAAAACATTTCATCAGCATAGCCATTGCCGGCCCCTTTTATCTTTCTACAATTTCCATGGTAGACGGTCCAAAGTTAGTATCCACAATCAACAGAGTCTTGAATCCTGATTCTGAAAGCTCATCCATCAGAAATACACACGCGAAATTACATTAGGCCTAGTACTGTCGTCGGATGCATGCTTGAATGATTTACAAAATGCGGATACATCATATAAGCACAGATCAGTGGGACAACCACAGCAAGCAAGAAACGAGCCCGATGAAGATGAGATGGATCATGTATGTGGCATGACAGGGAAGGGAGAGATGTTGAAACAGTGTTTTAAGAAGAGGAGGTGAAAGTGTCAATGATGGTAGTGTGAAGCGGGTCGCTCAAGTGGGTGGCCCAGTTGTTGAGAGGGCCCTTGCCGGTGACGGCCGCTTGGACGGCGAAGCCTAAGGCCGCAACCATGGCTAGACGGGCATGCTTGATCTCAGCCAATTGGAGGGTGGCCTTCTTCTCGGGGTCCGCGGCCAGGCCCAGTGGGTCGAAGTACTTGCCGCCGGGGTAGAGCCTCTTCTCCGGGTCCAGCTCCGCATTGCGCTGGAACTCGATGTAGCCGATCACAAGGACTTCAATCCATATCAAGGTAGAAATGGAGAAGGGGAGAGGCTGGCCTAGGTAGGATGACCCTTCCACCAGCTCCACCTGAAAAATCCAACCCAATTCCGAATGAATTAGTAGTCATTGACTGTTAGGAATAATTCCAAAGGTACAACTGCAACATCAGATTTTCACTTGCATCCTTCACATGTGCGAGCAGTTCATGTCGACATGCTCACGTTGTCGAGCGTGAGTTCATGTCGACTGGCACAATTCAGTGAAATAAGCCCCCCCAAGGACAAATCGCAAATACCTTGCCGGCATCCTGCCATGTGACGCCCGTCAGCCCTTCGACAGCGAGGGCACCGAGCGTGGCGAGCATGGCCCATCGCCCGTGTATCAGCTCGCACTCCCGGAAGCGCTGCAGGCCGAAGACCTCACCGTAAGGCTGGAACGGCGTGGATTTCACCTCCGAGTTCTCGAATCGAGTCCCGATCAGATCCCCGGCCACGTTCTTGGCGAGGTTTTGGTCCAGCGAGTCGAGGTCGTACTGCAGGTACTCCGCCGGCTTCCCCAGCCCGAAGGGATCGAAGCCGTAGTCACCGACGAGGCTGCCGTCGAGCCACTCCGGCGCCTTCGCACCGGGAAACCACAGCGGCCTGTCAACGCTGGGTTTGACCTTCTTGGGTGCCGCCTTCTTCCTGCCAAAGCCGAACCTGGCTTTGACCTTCCAGCCACTGGAAACGGAGTTCTGCAAGCGGGTGCCCAGGAAGGATGATGCGGCCGCGGCTGTGGTGGTCGCCATGTTCGTTGGTGGGATTGCGGTGTGGTGTGGTGTGTGGTATGTGGTCGAAGAAAAGAGCTCAGACTATATAAGCTTTGGAGAGTTTATCCTCGGGTTTTGATCCGTGCCGCTGGTTGGAACGGGCGTATCCATCTGACGGCTGTGGTGCACTTCATCTTATCTTTTGCCTTATCCACTTGGCGACCTGGCGTTGCTGTTGCCACCGTTGGTACGTGGCAAGAGCGCGCCGTTTTTGTGGCTGACAAAGAAGGGTGCCATCGAAGATCTGAAGCTTGGCTCCTGATTTTTTGAGGATTGCTCAGTATGGTACTCCACTACACTATCGATCTTCGTATCCACAGTTGGTTGAAGGTACAGATTATTTATATTTCGGACGGTCAGAGATCCCCTTACTGATTTTAATGGCCGAGATTCTTGAATATGGATAGCAGCTGGAACACTGGAAAGTTGAAACATGTTTTGACATTCCGACTAGCTGCCCAGCACTGACTATTGGGAAGCATCCATCCCATTCAGTTGGGAAAATTTGCGCCATTTTAGACCCGGAAGTTTATGTATTAGTATTTTAGATCTGCGAAATTTAAACTTTTGTATTTTGAACCCAGGGAGCTTACGAAGTCATAGATGCTCCATTAGGCTGTCTATTTACATGCTTAAAGTTTTTAAAATGACGAATCTAACCCATGTAATATACTGCTATGCTTTTAAGAGGATGAAAAGAGAAGTTCAGGCTTTCATCGTCAAAGAGGAAAGAAGGATACACTATTTGTTTGGAGCAGTTTGAACCCTAAAATAATCCCAGCAGCCAGAAGCATCCTACTCTTAGAAGGTCTTCCTGCATTACCGCTACCCATCTCTGTTTCTTTTCTAATACCATCTTAGGAATTCCCCTTTGATTTTCACTTACACTAGGTCCAGCATGCCTTCTCCATACGTCTTTGTTTTTTTTTTAAACACCCCATTTAGCACGTCACGACTGTTTGCATATATTCATTTTTTTCTTGGTTAATTTCAAATATACTCATAAGCTTTGTCCTTAATTTCAAATATACCCACTAAGTAAACCTCAAATATCGAATGTACCTAAAATCTAATAGTCCTTTATTTAAATAGAAAACTGACTTACATGAGTAAGATAAATATTTCTAAATGACCATCTTACCCTTAAATGGAACATGCCCTCCATCGCCCGGATTGCATCGTTTCCAGTTATTTCTTGCCATGTATGATGGAATTGCAGCCCAACTCGGGATTCTGAGATTGGTATTCACTAGGAGTAGTTTCTTTTCACAATTGCCTGAGGATCCAGCGAGACCTTCATAATCTTCCGAGTCTGTTCTAAAAAGGTTTTATGAAAGAAAAGCTCTCAAGGTTATAATTCTTGATTCTTCACTGCTGACGCTGCTTACCCTTATCCGCTTGTAGTCTCATCTTTATCATTCCTATCCAACTTGATTGGTGAAAGTGATTTGAACTCTTTAGAGATTTGTCTTTGGCATTGTGGAACAGGAAAAACCTAAATCCTTTATTTCTGTTCTGCATGTCTTTGCGATTTCGTATGATTCCTCTGCTCTCTTGATGCTATCATGAATATTCCCGAACTTGTTTCTTTTACGCGCAAATCATTTCAGGCTTACAAAATTTTGAGAGAGAAAATGTTGCATCAGTTGTTACAGCAGATGAGGTTCATCGATCGTATTGGAATCACTAGTGTGATTGAATCTAATGGTTTCCAACAGTCAAAATTTTGACAACCACGCCATCTTGTCAGCTAATCTTTGTCACTGACACCTTATGATCCTTACAATTGATAGGGTGGAGCAACCCATGTGGACACAGCTTACGATCCGAGACTAGTGAAAGTTGCCATCGACATAACTTCCCTTTTGGTGATCTGTCTAAACTTGCAACCCAAATTTCTGCAGCAGATATTGTTACAAATCCATCCTGTTTTTTAAAAATATTTCATAGATCTAACTCGAGAAAAGGATATCAGAAAACAGTGGTCCGGCAAAGAAGTTTAGCTATAGCATACAGTTTGAAGATAACAAGCGTCAGTTTCTTCACGAGCGAGACCTTCTCACTTTCTCCTGCCTACCACACAACATCGAGCTCACCCGATCCCAGTTGCCTGAGGATCTCAAAATGCAGCGGGGAAGTCTCATGGAATTCTGGGAGCGAGTCGAAGAAGTTGATCGCCGGAGCTTTGGCGTGGTCACGAATAGCTTTCACGAGATGGAGATGGAGTGGCATTACATCAAACACTTTGAGAAGATTGAGATAGGGAAGAAGGTGTCGGCGGTGGGTCCCCTGTCTGTTCGTAATAAAACCATAGCCGACATAGCGGAGAGAGGGAAGAGAGCTTCCATCAGCGCAAAGTATTGATTGAAGTGGCTGGACAGGAAGACAGCGGGGTCGGTCGTGTATATTTGTTTTGGGAGCTTGATCCGGTTGAGCGCTAATCAACTGCTAGAGATTGCGTTGGCGCTCAAATCGGTGGGTCGCCCTTTCACTTGGGTGGTGAGCGAGAACACGAGAGGGATTGGGGGAGGGGTTGAAAGAGGTGGAGCTTATTGTCAGAGGGTGGGCCAGGTGCTAAGGTTTAGCATCCCCATCGAGTCCGAGGTCTGGGTGTCGTGGGAGAACCTGCATAGGTGATTGATAAAAAAGGAGGAGATGGAGAAGGATATAATGGCATTGATGGACAGTAGAGATGACGTGGGAGGCATGCGGAAGAGCTCCCAGAAGCTGGGTGAGATGGCCTTGAGACTTGTGGAAGTGGGCGGATCTTCATATAAAGACAAAGATCAGTGGTGAGTCTCAGAGCCTTCCACGTAGGTAGTTTCATTGGCGACCAGCAATGGTTCTCGGGGCTCTTAGAGGAGACGAATGCGCAACACCAGGCATAGCCAAACATATAATTCTTCCGGTGGTGCATGGAGTGATGGAGGCACCATTGTCTGGATCAGCGTTTTGAAAACCGGACCGGGTCCGTCCGGTCGAACCGCGAACCGGTTGCTTCACGGTTCGGTTCGGCACCGGTTTGCTATTTTTAATGAAAACCGCTTGAACCGTTTGAACCGCAGAAACCGGTCTGACCACGATTCGGTTCGCGCAGATTTTTTTTTAATAATAATTAAAAAAATAAAAATACCGCGTGGGCCCAGCACGCCCATCTCTCCCGTCCCGCTTGCCCGCACCTTCTTTCCTGCTCCCCTTTCCCTATTTCACTTTCACAGCACCTAGGGTTTCAGCCTGTCGGAATCGTCTCAACCCCACGGCCCCACCTCGATCGATCTCAGCCCGACCTCCTTCGGCCTGCTGGCAACACCCTTGCTTGTCTCCTTCGGCCTGCTGGGGACGCTGACCATTGACAGCGGTATACGTATACCCACCGAACCCATCCCCTTGTCGGAGATTATGTCTCCTCTGCCTCAGGTCCAGAACCGGCTGTCATTCATCTCAAGCTGCTTTGACCATTCCCAGCAACTACTGAATCCCAATAGCCATAAATCCAGCTAAGCAAATCTATTTCACGACAGAAATTCCCTTTTTTCGGCCACCTGAAAATCAATGAGCAACCATGGAAATTTCAGCTGCCAAGTTGCTGCACTTTTTGTTTCCAACTTCCTCACACCAAAGCTGAAACCCAAAACCAAACGAGAGGCAACATCCCCAACACAGTCCAAGCTTCAAATTGCAACCAATGATTTCCCTATCTCCGGCAACTTGTTAAAGCACAACAGCACCATTTCGGTTTCCAGGCTTCCAGCGTCTTTCATCATCGATTTGCCGCAGCCATCGGTTTGAATTTCACGCTGAAACTACACATTCTTTTACATAAATTTATTCTGCACGGTAAATGGATGTCATGAGAAAGTCTGCAATGGGCTAGAATTTATGAGCATGTGCATCTTTATATATTTTATAGAGTGGATATCATATAAAAAAATTCTGCATTGTGGGCCATGCTCTACCTAGCTTAGAAAAATATGAAAAGGAACAAATGTGTATACGTCATTGTAATTTTAGTTTTATATTATTTAATTTGTTAAATATTATGCAATATTTTGTCATGTTATGGATTAATTGATGAATCTACATTTTTCTATATAGTTAGAACATCTAGTTGTGTTTTGTACTCATTTTAAACCTAAATTGTAGTCAAACTTTGCTCAAAATTGAATGATGATGAGCAATTTGAATATTTTCAATTACATTACAATTTTAAATGCTTTTTCTTATTTTTAGGTGGTTAATTTTTTCAAGTAAAGTAAAATTATATTTTTTTTTACAAATATCTTATATCCTTCCATTAATATTTGAAATTTCATTGCAGATATTCTGATCAAGCATATAGGAAAAAAAAAAGATAAAACATTGCACCTATTTCAGGTCAGTGCACTCTTTTTAAATTGTTAAAATTAATCATTATTTTTAAAATTTCATCTTGATTAACATATGTGGTCTTATTTTTTTTCTTGATTTGCATGATAATTTTAATATGATGAACTTGAATGTATTATTGATGCCAAGTGTAATTTTCATATTACATATAATTTATATTTATTTATATATTTAATTTAATTTTGAAATAATTAAAATAAATTAAATATAATTATTATGTCATGCTAACGTCACGGTTCAAAATGGTTTGAACCACGGTTGAACCGGTTGGACCTGAACCGGACACAAAAACGGTTCAGTTACCGGTTCGGTTTTTAAAACATTGGTCAGGATCTGCCATGAGCGGACCGAGAGAGGAGCCTTAGTCTAGAGGGTATGTTCGTCATTTCTATGCCCCATTGACGTCGTTAATAACCACTATGATAGAATGAGGTATATTTGATATTTGAGGTTTACTTAGTGGGTATATACAAAATATTTCGTACTTAGTGGATATATTTGAAATTAAGGATAAAAGTTACCAATATATTTAAAATTAACTTTTTTTCCTTTTTTATCATATCACGTCACACATCTTACATTTAAAAAAAAACAGATTTTCATCTGCGTCAAATTCATCTTTATTATAACATCTATTTTTTCTTTAAAAAACAACAACAATAGTATTAGATCATTTGCCATCGACAAAAAAAATCAATCTCTTTTTTGCATCTCATCCAGCACTCCATTGCATATCTCTTTTTAAATTTTTTTTAATTTGCACCCAAAGGGTCATTATTTCCAGTGTTTTTTAGAAAAAAACATTAACATGTATTGAAATCAGGCCATGCTTTTTGGACTGGATATTTAGGAAAAATTTTCATGAAAATCACTTACCATGGGAGGGAGATGGAACAAAGCACAAGAGATATCTTCTAGCCTTTGATATGATCTGAATCGAAAAGAAATGCCTCACCAGCTTTACTACCAAATAAGCTGGCAAGCACATACGCATGAGATAAACCATGGTTTCCAATAAAATATAGTAGTTTTTTTTCCATAAATTGAAAACGAAAAGGGACGGACGAAAGAGGGTTGGGAAGACGGAATATCAAACTGGCTATTTTATGGAGCATAAAACTAAAAATCCGTGGACAAACACATAGATCGCAAAGCACACAGGAATAAAGAAACATGGGTAGGGAAAAAAAACGAAGAATTGTTCCCACTGCGAGAGAGGAAGATAGGGTTGAACATGCAAAGAATAAAGAGCAAAAAGTGCAAATATGTTAACGAGCTTCAATCACAGTGACAGAGCACTGCGGTGGAGGAATGCCTCAAAGCTTCTGAAAACATGTTCAAAGGCTTACGCGTAGAAAGGAGTCATTTACATGGCTAAGATAATTATGAACTAGCTGCACAAATATCAAAATCCAAACAAGAACAAAAATGTAAAAAATCAAGAATGGCGTTGGCTTACAATATTCAGAGTCACAATCACAGCATCACCACCTCCACCATTTGCATTAGCATTGCGTTGTTTTTTTTTTTTTTTTTTTTCAAGCTCAAAGCCTAGATTGACAATACCCATGACATTGTAAGCTTTCAGGGCATAAAAGGCAAATGTTTAAACTTCATAGGGTCTAAAATACTAATACTCAAACCTCAGGGGTTTAAAATGCTAATACGCATGCTTACAGAGATTCTGGCGCAAATTTTTCAGTCAAATGAGGTATTTTTTTCTATTTTTAATATCTTCTCCCCCTCGATTTCTTATTTATTTTTTTTACTTGTGTGATTGCAATCTCTTACATTTAAAACATAATAATTTCATATTTTTCATTCTTAATAAAAAATTACTTAATTTTCCAATATATAACAACTTTTTCTTATCTCCGCACACAAAGAGTGTGCAAAATTTATATTCTCTAGCTACCTATGTTTTTCTAAAATAGAATTGATTGCGTTGATGTATTCAAAAAATTTCTTACGCCTTGAGAAACTTAATTTATTAGCAAAGAAATAATATTTGACCATACCATAGCATGTTTATATAGTAATCAATTTAAGATTAAAAAAATATAAATTTTATAATTATTGTCCACTTGTTTTAATCATGTTTTGAAAAATGCTATGTAATATAAAGGAAACAATAAAGTAATATAAAACCTATGACATATATTCTAAATTAAATAATTAAAGAGAACAACTGTAAAATTCGAATTAAAAGGTTGCGTGTCAATAACTGTCAACCTTCTTTCCTCTCAAATTTTGAAGCAAAAAGTGCGACTTCAAATTTACTGTTGCAAATACCGTTGGATCATTTGATGGTCATTGTCACTGGATGAAGAAATCAACCTCGGATCCAAATCTTGAAAGTGGCGTGCAAATTTAGGATCTGTATCTGTCTACTATCACGTCGTGGCCTCTATTGTAAATAGAGCTTTGATAGTATACGACTGCGCTGCGACTTGTCTAAGTTGCAGCCGGCTATCACAGGTGTCATTTTTAATTTTTAAAAGTTTTTTCACTTCCATGTGGCCTAAGTGTATGTAATTTATGTAACTTTATTATTTTTAGAGATTGCTGTATATTTTTTAACAAAATTTTAAAATTAAAATAATTTATCTATCTCACTTTCAAGTTTCCAGTTTCCACACACATGAAAAAAATAAAAATTTTAATTTTCGAACTTTTATAACAAATATGTGAAAATATCCAAAAATGATAAAATAAAATATGTGAATTAGGTACAGTTGGGCCCAAATGAAATGAAAAAAAAAAATTTTAAATTGAAAATAGAACCCCTTAGTTGTACATCATCAAAACTCAAACTAATAATGTATAAATCTCCAGTGCTCCATATATTTTTCAAAAATTTAGAGGGTGCGTGTGCCCACCTCCACCATGTTGGCCTGCCATGATCGAGTGTCTCATTGTCAGCTTTGATTTTTCAACAAAAGCAACTGCAGAAATTATAAAAATACGTCAACCTTTGCTAATCATAGATCCAACACGCCGTCTTGAGCCTGAATTTTTTTTTTTAATTTAAAAAATACCTATCTGTGTCTCTCGGCTCTGTCGTAACCGACGAGCGAGCATGAGAAAGAGAGCAGAGCAGTGTGCTCTTTTAAAGCAGTTCATGATCATCCAAGTTGATGAAATGGGACAATAATGATAGGGTGGAAGATTCATTTTAAATAATTTTTTTACATTTTTAATAAAATTTTATTTTATACATAGTAATATTATTTTTTATTTTTTTATGTGTTTGGGAATTGATAAAGAAATGAAAGAAAATGATATGATATTTTAGGAATAATAATGATTAATAAAGCAAATAAAATTAAAATATCTAGATTAGTTGTATAGATAATTGTGTATAAATAATTGAAAAGTATGTTAGTTGCCGAGAGTGAAAAGTTTTAAAGAGTATTTGTCAACATAAAAAACTTTTCAAATAAAAATTTTTAGGGTATATTTGTTTTTAACAAAAAAATTTCAATCTAAATTTTTTTTACTCTTTATTATTACTATATTTTAAAATTATTTTTTCACATCTTTCTATATAACTACCTGTACTTTTCATTATTTTTACACAACTACATATATAATTAATCTATTTATTTTAACTTTATTTTCTTTACACTTTATTATTACTCATATTATATCACATCATTTTCTATCAATTTAATAATTTTTGTACAAAAAATTTTTCGTCTAAAAGTTTTATTACTTCTCATACACACCCTTAATCTAAATTATTATTATTTTTTTTTTTACTTTTTCCTATAGAACTACCCATACATCTAATCTGTCCATTTATTCCTCATTATTACTCCTATTACATCGCATTATTTTCTCCAATTTTAAAGATTTTTATACCTAAAACTTTTTATCAAAAGTTTTATTACTTTCAAAACACACCCTTAAATTGAAAATTTTTATAAATAACCAAATATCTCCTTTATATAAATTTTCATTTCCTAATATACTAACAAAAATTTCTATTCTAAATCTCCTTATTTAATATGTCATTCATCCAATTTGATGATCGCCAATAGGTCAAAAAAGGCCTCTAATTTTGTAAGCCTAGGATGCCAAATTCATCTATTAGACGTGCACATAGGCATATTTTTTTATTTTTTACGAAATATTGGCCTAATGTTTTTAATTTTTTTTACAAAATTTAGATATATGTATATATTTTTCTAAAAATCAAAAATCAAAAGTTGATATATGAATCAAATACACTTAATCCAATTTTTTTATGAAAAATAAAAGAATAAAAATATAAATTAACTCGTGCTAACAAAATCATTATGCTTAATCATTACATTTAAAATTTAATACCATAAGTAAAAATTAATTATTTATGTGAGCTCTAACAATTAAATTTATTAAAAATCTATTTTTGAATTGATTTTAGTTCCACAGATATTATATTATCATAATTTTTGTTTAAATATATTTTATTGTATCAAATATAATATATGGATTTGATTGAAAAATAATTAATATGTAAAAAAGTGCGTATGCATCCAATGATTTCAACTTCATTTCTAAATGATAATTACAACTCATTATAGGCCTATCATTGAAATTTCAATACATCAAGGTGCAAAACTTCATGTTTCATGTATTTTTTGAATTTTTTTTAGAAAATTGTTAATCTAGATGTATTTAATTTATAAACTAAAATTGTTAAATGTAATGATTAAGCAAAATGATTTTCGGATATGTGTATATATATTTAATTTTTTAAAATAAGGGAGGTTTTTGTCATTTTTTAATGACTAAAAATACCCCTGGTTTTAAAAAATTAAAAATATATTTATACATCTCTAAAATAGTAAAAATTAATATATAAGTTAAATACACCTAGGTTAATAATTTTCTAACAAGATTTTCAAAAAAATATTAAAAAATGGAGTTTTGCAACTTGATACGTTAAAATTTCAAGGCATCAAGATGCATTGAAACATTACTCAACTTTTTAATATGAAACCTGGCCAATAAACGGTTCGGATCTTTTACTACGATATACATCACAAAAGTTAGTTTTAAAAGTGCTCTCTGTAGGTGAAGCACCCTGTTACACAGAAATCCTCTTCATGAGGTCGCTAGATGGACATGAGCGAGGCCAGGAATTGAAAATGTGATTCAGCGGGCTTTAATACTCGGCCAGGAATTTGGACTTTTCGTTTCAGAGGCCACTAGATAGGCATGGATCCATGGTCTGGGTGCGGTTTTGAAATTGGGTTGTAGCAGGCTTTGCCATTCGGCTCTTTTGAAAGAAGAAATCCACGTACAAAGAATCTCACGTGGAAGACAAATTTTCTTGTAACAGAACTCGTTAACTCTATATAGGGGTGCAACTTGGGTCGGGTAGGTCCGGGTACCGGTAGAACCTACCCTTACCCATTTTGGCAAAATCTCTACCCTACCTTATTTTAGACAGGGTCGGTCCGGAGCCTACCCTATCCAATTTTCTCAAGAGCGGGTCGGTTCCGGTTCGGTTCCAAAATCGGTTCCTATAACATGATCTATTTGCAACTTCAACCTATGTAAAAACAATTTATACATGCTAAAACATGAATCTGTTAAAAAAGTACAATGTGTACACAATGAAATCTATTAAAGAAGAATCAAATAGCATAAGAATTATTATCTCATTAGAATATACTACTTTCAACAATCTTAAGTCTGTCCAATCCAATGAAAAACTGTTTGAAAAACTCATATAATACAAATACACAATAGATACAACTTAAGCACAACCCGTTTGTTATCATAGTTAAAATATATGCTTGGCTAAGAATGCAGTTCTTTTTACAAAATTAAAGCACTCAGAATTTAGCATTCTAACCCTTTCAAATATTTATTTTTAAGTGGTTATACAATGGCAATGCCATTCTTAGCCAAACGCATATTTTTAAACCTTATGAACTGTTTGGCTCTCACAACTTAATTCAACATGACATGAAATCAAGGGATTTGTTAAAAATTTCCAAGGAATCCATTCACTTGGACCATTCCTTAAAAAAAAAATAAGGGAGTAAAATATTTGTAATTTTGTTTTATTTGGTATTAAAGGTCATATGCTATCAATTCTATTACCTTTTTTATTATTATTAAAATGGAAGATGAGGGGATACGAGGATGCCATCGGGTGCAGATAAAATGTGGCATCTTTCAGCCATCGGCTTAGGAGAACCAGTCAGCATCGCATGCATGGCAATGAGCATAAAACCCATGAGTAAAAGAATGCAGTGGTCCTATGGTTTCCTTTCTATATGTGTAAAGCAACGCAAATTTATACGACAAAGCACCACAAAAGCAATCAACGAATATAAACCAAATCATGATAAAGGTTGTGCAGCATTCAAGAAAATATCAAATATCTTCTCAGATTGACGGAGAAATAATGGAAAAGAAGATTCTTACTTCGAGAAATTTATGTCGCTTGGCCGAATCCAACTCTCTCTTCTCCACCCTCTTCGACCTCGAAACAGAAGGCGCTGACGGCAGAGAGAGAGAGAGATCACCCCTGCTGCGCCAAGAGTAGGGATTGTTGCCGACTTGCCGTTCAGGCGGAACAGAAGGTGCTAACGGCATACAGATTCCAGCCGTTCCTTCCGGATCGTAGAAGTGGTAGGTTGCTCGGACAGTGTTGCCGCCGCCGCCTCCTCACCCCTGCAATTGCTCTGGCATTTGTTGGATGACAGGCAATACTCGTCGGTAGTCCCGCACCACCTGTACTGGCAGCAGCATGGATTACCTGCGCACAAGGCCCAGCCGCAGAGAGGAGAAACGAATTGGGGATGCTAGGGAAGAAATTAGGTTAGGTATATATATATATAATTTGAAATCCGAGTCGGTTCCGAGTACCCAGAACCGGAACAGACCCCTACCTGAAATTGACCGGGTATTTTACCCGAGGAACCGAACCTACCCTATTTAGGGTACCCAGCGGGTCGACCCGCGGGTACCCGGACCAAGTTGCACCCCTAACTCTATATGATGTCAGACCATCAAATGCGAAAGCGCGGCAGAAACTAGGGGTGCAACGGGCTCATGAAACTCGGGTTCATCTCGACCCTAATCCTAACCCTATTTATAAAACATCAATCCTAACCCTAACCCTATTTGTAAAACCTGAACCCTAACCCTATTTTTGAAATTCGGGTTCGGACTGAGTTTCGGGTTGGAATTTATGTTAATGAATTTACATTTTATTTAAAAGTGATAAGTTTAGAATTTCATATGAATAAATAATAATAACAAATTATGTAGGTAAACATAATAATATATAATAAAACTACATATTTTTTAAAAATAGTAATGTAAAGAATATTTCTAGAAAAAATTTAACATCAAAACTAAGATAAAGAAAAAAATTAATAAGTGTAAAAATGAATGATAGAAATAAAAGATAAATATAAATGAAATAATATACTTTATTTACAATAAAATTACAATATGTCAAATATGTATTCAAATATAGATATAATAACATAAAATATGAAGAATATAAAGAAATATTGTTTTAAATAGTATGTATATAATATATTTTATAATAAAAAATAAAATGGAAATTGAGCTCGGGTTCGGGTTCACTTGAACCCTAACCCTATCATATGTACAAATCGGGTTCATCGGGCTCGGGTTATGAAAAATTAAGTTCCAACACTGCCCAAAATTGGGTTCGGGCTCAACCCGGCCCAAGTTACACCACTAGCAGAAACTAGAAAGACAGAAATTGGAGCCGCTCTCCACTTTTTGGTAAACGCTTTCACCGAGCCTATGCCCATTTTTATTTGGGCCTCGTTTGGGCTTCCGTTGTTAAGTTATCACGGCTAGTTTGGCAACAAGTGCTGTGAATCCTGCGATACAGCTACAAGAAAAAAGTGTCAACATTTTTTGAGGGCTTTAGAGGCTTCTCAGTTCTCATTGACCCTCATAATTCGCAGTTTGCCCTACCTATACACTTCAAGTCTTATCTATTTTTCGAACCTACACGTCCTCCGACCCGTATGGGTGCGCATTATTTTTGATCATTCCCTATTCATCTAATAATCTTTTCCTCCAACTTGTCAGTTCTCAATTTAATAGCCTGTTATTATCATTCAAATGCAAGTTAATTTACTCATTTAAGTTTTTTATTATTAATATTTACAACTCATTTGAAAGTATTTTTTTCTATTGTTAATGAATAATAGAAATGGGAGACATAAGCCCCCTTAATAAATTAATAAAAGACAGCAACTCTCTCAAATTTGACACCGATACCTAGTATTCTGCACAAAAGCCCGATCAGGCGAGACTCATCACATTTATTCATTTAAGTAGTGTATTAAGGGGTGTTTGGAAAGTAATAAAACTTTTAAATAAATAATTTTTTAATGTAAAATTTTTTGAATTAGAAAAAATAATAAGGGGTATGTTTCGGAATGGATAAAACTTTTGATGAAAAGTTGTAGAGAATAAAAGTTGTCAAATGATGTGATATGATGGGGTAATGATGATGAATAAATATAATAAAATTGAAATAGATAGGTTAGTTGTGTTAGTAGTGGTGTAGAAATGATTGAAAGGTAGGGTAGTTGTATAGAAAAATGTGAAGAAATGATTAAAAAATAGAATAGTTGTGGAGAGTGGAGAGTTTTAGATTGAAAAGTTTTAACTTGAAAACTTTTACTTATTAACAAATACATCCAAGATATGATAAGAGTAATGACGATGGGTGAAGAAAATAAATTTAAAATATATAGTTTAATTATATGATTAGCGGTGTAGAAATGAAAATACACTAGTTATATAAGGAAGAATAAGTAAATAATTAAAAATAGAGTATCTACCGAGAGGGTGTAGATTAACGTCGTCATTGACGTCATTATCTCGCCTATTTTCCCAGTGAACGGAGCATCACAGATACCGTATCCAACTATCCGTAACAACCCATCAACGTGTGGCAGACAGAGTCTCATCCACCATTCAACCAGCTCTTTATGTAATAGTAGTACATACTATTTCAACATTACTGTCCAAATCCAACACGCCCATCCGTCCATCATGGCGACCGAATGGGAGACAAGCGTCGCCGATGCAATAAACACCGTCTACCTCCTCTTCTCCGCCTACCTCGTCTTCGTAATGCAGCTTGGCTTTGCCATGCTCTGCGCTGGCTCCGTCCGTGCCAAGAACGCCATGAACATCATGCTCACCAACGTCGTTGACGCCGTCGTCGGCAGCATCTCCTACTACCTATTCGGCTTCGCTTTCGCGTTCGGCGGCGGACCCACCTCCAACCCCTTCATCGGTACCCGCTACTTCGCCCTCAGCAGCATTCCCGACTCAACCTACGACTACAGTTACTTCCTCTACCAGTGGGCCTTCGCCATCGCTGTCGCTGGCATTACCAGCGGCTCCATCGCTGAGCGGACCCAGTTCAGCACCTACCTCATCTTCTCCTCCTTCCTCTCAGGCTTCGTCTACCCAGTGGTGGTGCATTGGTTATGGTCGAGTGCCGGCTGGCTGAGTCCGAATGCCACCAGCGGCTTGTTGTTCGGCTCTGGCGCAATCGACTTCGCGGGGAGTGGGGTGGTGCATTTGGTGGGCGGGGTTGCTGGCCTCTGGGGGTCGTTTCTAGAAGGCCCGAGAGTGGGCCGCTTCGATGCGTTCGGCCAACCAGTGCCGATGCGGGGCCACAATGCCACACTCGTAATGCTGGGCACTTTTTTGCTGTGGTTCGGGTGGTTCGGGTTCAACCCGGGCTCCTTCAGCAAGATTCTCGTTTCTTATCCGGACGCTCCCTCGCAAGGCAATTGGACGGGAGTAGGCCGGACGGCGGTTACAACTACCCTGGCCGGCGCCACTGCCGGCTTCGTGACGCTCTTCGGCAAGCGACTGATGCTGGGCTACTGGGATGCTTTGGACGTGTGCAACGGGCTGCTGGGGGGATTTGTTGCCATTACGTCCGGATGCGCGGTGGTGGAGCCGTGGGCGGCAATCGTTTGTGGGTTTGTGGCGGCCTGGGTGCTGATCGGACTCAATGTCTTGGCTCTGAAATTGGGGTTTGACGACCCTTTGGAAGCAACGCAGTTGCACGGGGGATGCGGTGCTTGGGGCCTCATCTTCACGGGGCTGTTTGCCAAGGAGGAATTCGTCATTCAAGCATACGCTGATGGGAAGACAGGGCTAAGAAGGCCTTTTGGCCTGCTGCTGGGGGGTGGGTGGGGGTTGATTGGGGCCCAACTGGTGGAGATCGGTGCCATTGTGGTGTGGGTGGGCGTGACTATGGGTCCACTTTTCTATCTTCTGCACAAGCTCGGGCTTCTAAGGATTCCTGTGGATGATGAGATTGCTGGGCTGGACATTTCGAGCCACGGTGGGTACGCCTATTCGACGCACCCGGATGATGCAGCTTCTGGAAGGTACGCAGATTATTTGGTTTTGGGGAGGTTGAGTGATGGTCGTGGCTCGCGTGCTTAGATCCTCCTCAGGCCAGACGCACCCGTGCCGTGAACCGTGTTTGAGACTTGGGAGACAGGCTCTGGGGTCGAAACTGCTGCTGTGCTACTGTGGTGGCCCAACTCCCCGTGTGCCAGCGATCAATGACAGTGCAACTACAATCATGCATATGCAATTTTGTGTATGTGGAATTAATCCTTTGCGATTATTTTAAATCCAATCCTTCGACAATGATTGCCTGTGATGAGACAGGAATTTGCAAATAGATGCACGAAGTATGTCAGATTATTTGCTACATATTTTTAAAAGGGATTTTCTCCTACGAAACTACCTGTTGCAATTCGTACAGCTATGCCTTGTATTTTCTTCCATAAATATTTGTATAATATGAAAAGTTAATTTAAGTAAATTTTTATATATTCTACAATAAGTGCAAATGCATGAAGTCCTTTATAATTAAAGTTTTAAATACCATAACTATAAAAGATTTTAGAGAGTGTTTGACAATGTTAAAAAAAGTTAAGTTAAAATATTTCAATCTTAAACTTTTTATTCTCTGTAACTATTATATTTTTTAATTATTCTTTTATATTTTTCTACATAACTATTTTATTTTTCAATCAGACCCTTAATCAAGAATCGAAAACCCGAATGAGTATAAATTGTGTCCTTTTTATGCCCAGTAATCATTTCAGATGGGTCCAAATATATATTTCTTGTTTTTTGAATTTTTTTTATAAACATGTTAATCTATTTATATTTAATTTATAAATCAAGTTTTATTATTTTTGGATATGTGCAAATATTTATTTTAAATTTTTAAATACAAAAATATTTAATTCATTTTAAATTACCGAGAAGATCTAGACTCCCTTTTTATAGCAGTAAGTTCTTTTAAAAATATGTCAGCCATTAGTATTCCTTAATGGTCACATAGAAAATCTGGATCAACGAAAGGATTTCTTATATATTTCATCGTTTAATAAGATATATATTTTAAAAACATCGAAAAATAACCTTCTAAATCGTATGATCTGAAGTTGAACACATGCTCCTCCTTCCAAACGGAAAGTTAATGGTTTAAAGGGGGTGATTTGAAAATACGCCTTCGTAATTTGATTAGAGTGTCAAATTATATTCACATAATTTCATAAATTGCAAATAATCTTACATAGTTTGAACAGAATTGTAAATATATTTGCGCTATTATGATGGTATTACTATACTATTATGGGTTGCGTGTATTTGCAAAAATATGCAAACTTATAGATATATTTGCAATTTTAAAAAATTAAGTGGGTATATTTAGTTTTTGCAAATATACTCATGTAGTTTGCATATTTTTACAAATATATTAATATCTTGATATTGGAGTAATAATGTTATAATGAGTTAAGTGTATTTGAAACTATAGTAAAAATTATGTAGGGTTATTTATGATTTCTGAAACTCTGTAGATACATTTGCAATTATTTTCAAAATAAATAGTTATATTTGCAAATTACTGGCTTAAAAGTTAAAATCTTTCACGCGCCGTCTCTTTGATGAAGTTTCAAAATCTTGAGATCTTGACTACACAATTAACTTACTAATAACTAAAATAATCAATAACTTTATTATTATACAAAATACATATAGAACTCTTAATTAATATTTAGATCATGGTAACGACAAGAAGAATAAAAATAAATAAGTTCCAACTTATTTGTAATTTAAAATGAATACAAATTAACTTATTTGAAAATTGAAGATGTACTTTTTATTGTTATATTATGTATCAAAATTTTTTTAAAGGCCTTATTTAAAGTATCTAAAATGAAAATTAAAGAAATTCGTATAGGGAAATGATTCAACAGAAACACTTGAATTGAGATGTCCAAGCGACTCCTTACTTTTATTATGTTAAAAATAATTAAAAATATATTGTTTCAAACCTGAAACATTTATTTTATCTATCAGGCTACCAAAAATACTTTCATTAAAAACTTATATTTTATTACTACCTAGCATATTTTGAGAGTCAATTTATAGCTATTAAATTCTTGAAAAAGTATAACATATTTACATATAACTTTTAATATTATAAATAAATACTCGCTGCCTTTAAATTATTTTTCATTTTTTATAAATATGTCAGCCTCTCTTAATCTTTTTTTATCGTAGCCCTACTTAAATCTTACTTTTTGTGAATGATAATATTTTCAATTTATT
Source organism: Annona cherimola (assembly GCA_030490835.1). NCBI lineage: Eukaryota > Viridiplantae > Streptophyta > Magnoliopsida > Magnoliales > Annonaceae > Annona > Annona cherimola. The sequence continues at coordinate 109,508,277 of CM059971.1, forward strand.
TTGATTTCGAAATCAATCAAATGAGTATGCATACGTGCGCCTGACAGTATATAGAGGGGAAGATCTAGTATGAGTGATAAAATAAAAATCTAACTTACTTATTGTATATAGAATTATTTATTTCAGCATAACTTCATGTTTCATTCAAATAAAATATTTGTTGGGCTCTCCATCTTAAGGTGGTGCAATTTCAATGAAATAAAGTAATTTATTTTAGCTATCATGACTGTATTTAACATCTAAATTGTCTAAAAAATCACTTATTTGTGAATAAGTAATTATATAAAGATATGAATAGATTAAGTATTTTTATAATTTATACATAAATATATACATTTTCAGCAAAACGTGGCCAATCCAAAGCTATGAATAAGATGATTTTGGTATTATGATAAAACAAATTATTTTAATTGTATGATCGGTGACATTTTTAAGTTTTATGATTGACCTGGGCCTTTAACTAGCAGCAACCTAGCATATCCCATGAATTAAAGTCATAATATATATATATATTTAGGTGTAGCACTGCTGAAATGGGCTCCACATGATGATCAAATCATAATTTACTCCACCTATTGTATTTAGAATAATGTATTCTATTACCACGCTAATTTTCATCCCAATCGGATATATATATATAGACCCAATCTGAAAATGGTACAAATTCAACGTAATAAAATAATTTGATATAAATAACAACTTTAAAGTCGTTTTTTCAACATTTAAACTATTTACTATAAAATTTATATATGGATAAATGATTGTATAAAATTTTATTATATTCTAATATATGTAGGGTTCACTTTAAGTAAATGTGCCGTTGTTCATGTGCAATTATGCTACACCGGAACAAAATATATATGGAGGAGGGTTTGCTAGGTGCCACGTGACTTTTATTTGAAGTCTGAAATCGAATGTATATTTGTTCTCTCAGGAGGCCGCACACCTTGGCTTAACTTTTTTTTTTTTTTTTGATGCACCGTCTAGAAATTAAGGTAACGGAGGGGTCATTTTGCCGATTACTACCCGTTTTCAAAGGAAACTATGTTGATGTCCTATTCCACCGTACTCCAATAGACATTTACTTCTAATCAGTTGCAGATTTTTAAGTTAAGGGCATGTTTGGTTTTTTATAAAATTTTAAAAAGCAAAATTTTTCCCTCTTCATAATTACTTTATTTTTATTTATTTTTTCACATCTTTATATGTAATTATCATATCGTTTAATTATTCTTACATAATTACTTATTTAATTTATTTATTTATTTTAATTTTGTTCTTTTTACTCTTCATTATTACATATATCATATCATATTAATGTTTTCCTTTTTAAAAATTTTTCTTTGAAATTTTTTATCACTTCTTAAGATACATCTTAAAATTTTTTCAATAAAAGAAGGCATGAATGCAATATCGGGAATTTTCGCAGGCACTTATGCAAATGAGCTGGATTCAAGGGGCAACGATTTGCCCGAAGTTGTCTGCCATCAGTAGGTGGCACGATAAAGAGAAAAATCAAATGTTTGGACGCGCATTTGTAAATTAACCATGGACAACAGGATAAGATCGGCCAAGTCAAAGCCTCAAAACTTATCTGAAAAATCTCCCGAAAATATCTTCTAATGCCAGCAAAATACGAAACGCGCGATTCGCAGCGGCTGAAAACGATTGCCAGCGTCATGAGAGCAGCACATCTGTGAAAGTGTGAGTTAAATGATTCACCGCCAGCGCCCTTTTTCATAGTTATTTTTTTTTATATAAATTAAGAATAAATTCCTTATTCACGAATTTTGTTCCCAATTTTACTTATACGGATTTTCAAAAATTCAAATATAATATTTTGCTCAAAATTCAATTCATACCTATAATCTTTTATGAAATGATGAATATACTAAAATCATAATTATAATTCTAAGTTAAGAATTCACGTTCAAAATGATTTTTTAGCACTTTTATAGTTATTGGATAGTAATTTTACCGTTATAGAATTATATATTATTTGAATATAATTTTTATTTATAAATTCATAATTAAGTCTGTACATATTCATTATTTCATATAGAAGGGTGAATATGAAAATATTTTGAGTAAAATATATAAATATATTTAGAATTTAAATTTTCTTTTAGTATAAGTGGAATTATGAAAAACTCCTTGGGCATATTCGTGAGAAAATATACGAGCATATTTCATACTTGAAATTCGCTCTATCAAATATCAATTGCAAAGGATTTTTCCAGCAGCGAAATATATGGAATTCAAGGTTGTGTTTTGTAAAAAGAAAATTTCTTTTGTACTTTTTTGTTCACCTTAATTGACGCGTTTTTTATTTGTTTTTAGCACCATGTTATTCCTTTCAACCTTTTTTTATTTCTCCCACCATATACATTCCACCATGTAATCTGTCTGATAATAAATAATTAGTAGGGTGTCTATTTTTTAAACAAAATTATAGAGGAATTTTTTTGTGGGCAAATTTGGGGCTCAATGCCCAAAACGAAGCCTCACACTTCCGAGAACGCTAGAAACCAGCCTGGTTTGTTGGTACGAATGAACACAGGAGCGTGGCACCTAAACGACTCGCTAGTGCCTGCATATGAAGCGTCATGGTGTCCGGAGCAAGGATATTTTTCCACAGAAAAATGATCTGCTGTCGCTTCTTCTGCTGGGAAATGAAGACCTGGGAAACGGCACATCAGGTGTCCATCGACCGGGACTGGCAATAGCCGGTCACAACAACATCGCCGTCTCCCGCTGGTGCTGGCGTGGCCGAGAATAGGATACGCTTACCGGTTCGGCCTGTCGGTCGTGCGTCTTCAGATCCCCCGTCTCTCGAACCTTTGCTTTTGTTTCTCATGGCTGTAGTCGTTGCCCATAGTACGTTTTGAGTACCCTCCCTCCCTCCCTCCCTCCCTTGTAAGATTGTGGAGACTACGCAACTCTTGAGGTATATCTTCCCTTTTCTTCTGGTGTTCATCTGAAGGAGATTGATGAGTCGTTTTTGTAGATTTTTCGACGATTCCATGAAAGCGGAAGTTTTTAGCATTCTGTCACTTGCTGCTCGCCCTTTTCTATTGATTGTTATATTTTTCTGAAAGTATTTCTGCTTATTATTCTTTGATTTTAATTTTTTTTAAAAAAAACTTAATGTTTTCATCTGTTTTCCGTTAATCCGTAGAATTCCTTATTTGGTTTGCTCTTGCCTGAATTAGGCCACACTCCAGGTTTCCCTCTTTCCAGGCACTTTTGGATTGCTTCCATATATCATGATTTTGATCGAGCTCGATTTTTTGAATTAGAAAAGGTTTCCTTTTTAGTTCGCTGAATGCAATAGTTTCACTGGAAGTTTGACAGAACATACTTTTTGAACGGTTGAACTTCAGTATTTTGTTCATTTCTCTCTGACTTGTAAATGACACGGTTTGCCTTTCCAGGCACTTTTGGATTGCTTCCATATATCATGATTTTGATCGAGCTCGATTTTTTTGAATTGGAAAAGATTTCCTTTTTAGTTTGCTGAATGCAATAATTTCACTGGAAATAGGACAGAACATACTTTTTGAACGGTCGAACTTCAGTATTTTGTTCATTTCTCTCTAACTTGTAAATGACACGGTTTACGCGTAAAAAAACTGGAAAAGAAAAATCTGTTATCGACAGCTTAGTGCTGTAAAGTTGTTATTTTCTTCTTCTTTTTCTCTTCTCTTCTCTTCTTTTTTTTTTTTAAAAGTTCTTCTTTTCTCTAGTGATCATCTTCTCAGATTTTGATAAGATCTCTTGTATTGGTTGCTCCTTGTGGATCATTGTTCGGATTCAAATGTAGCACCTGAACCAATAACAAACTTTAATTTCATTCAACAAATATATTCAACATGTCTATAGATTCTGAGCTTGGTTCCCGCCCATCAAGCAGTTTGAAGTATGGAAACAGATTAAAACCTGTATAAGTAGCTTTCGCTTGTTTTGCACGACTGTTTGGCGGTTGAACTATAAATTGTCATTAATTAGAGAATCACTAAGTGGAGTTTTGCTTCAGTTTTGTATTTTGTTGACTGCTGCTAATGCTTACAGCTGATTCAGTTTTGCACTTACATCAGGTGCCGCTAATGCTTATCTTATCATTCTTGTAGGAAAATTTACTACCAGAAATGAAGCCAGCAAAGGGAAAGGGAGCTACAAAGAAGGAAACAAAGGAAGCTTTGAAACCAGCTGAGGATAGGTTAATTGAAAGCGACCTCCTTTTCACCCCTTCTAGAATGGCAGAATTATTTCTTAGAATCTTACTTTATTTTATTGGGTTGTAGCTTGGTGGCTACATTCCATTTAGCTGGAAGGTGGCATAGACACATATATGAGGTCTGTGAAGCCTGTCAACAAAAACTGAAAACTTTTTTATTGTCCTTGATTGATAATGATAACTTTTTGTTTATTGGTCAAATGGCATATGGCGAAGAACTCCTAACAGATGGGGAAACCTGCGGATATCCACGTTTGACCAAACACTTAAAAGTGAATAACTGAATAGTAGGACATTGAAATCTCAGAGATTTAGTTAGAATTTTTTTTTCACTTATAAATTACTCCTTTAGGCCCACATTTAACACCAGATCAATCTCAGTTGTGCCCCAATTGCTTTTCAATTTGGTCCGGTTTTGTGGGAAAACATGATTTAAAGTGGCTTTTTCACTGTGATAATCCCCTAGAAATACTGGATAGAAGTTAAACTTATTAGTCATTTTGCTGAGCATCGGAAAAATTTTCAATTGCTGGCTTGAATTCAAGTTTACCGGATGCATCCCAAATATTTGGAAATGCTTTCTCAAATTTGAGTTAATTATGTTCTGTTTTTCCTCAAAGAGATGATAAAAGGATTTCTAGTTAATGATCTGATGGACAAGGATATGGGATACACAAAAGTGAAAGAAAAAAAAAAAAAAAAAAACCTCCAGATGTTTGATGTTGCTGATTTGAACGTGGTCTTAATTTCAATGGAGATCTTATAGACAAGAGTTTCTGTTTTTCTTGATCGGGAGTTTCTGTTTTTCCTGATTGGGTTCCCCACTTTGGCAAACACAGGTTAGATTCGGGCATTATAAATAAATAATTTTGATTACGAACGAAAGATCATTTCTCTCTTTGTTTCAGAAGGGTTGGGAAGCGCAAGACTGCAATTAAAGTTGCAAAGAGTAGAAGACCAAGCAAGAAAGCAAAATCGGCTGCAAAGGATCCTAACAAACCAAAACGGCCTCCTAGCGCCTTCTTTTTATTCCTGTTAAGTGTGTATCTTTGGATTTGTGGAATGTTTTCAGCTTATCAGCCATGCATGCTATGCTAGCAGTCTGGCAACTATATCTAATACCGTTCCAGTTTATTTTTATGACATCATACAGAGAAGAGTTTAGGAAGGTCTTCAAACAAGAAAATCCTAATGTGAAGGCTGTCTCAGCTGTAAGTATTGGTTGTGCTCCCAATTTATCTCAAAATGTTTCAGGTATGATTTCTCATTCAAGACATTTAACTGTGCATTGGATGCTGTGATGAAGGTTGGAAAAGCCGGGGGACAGAAGTGGAAGTCAATGTCTGATGCTGTAAGTGTTCTGATGCCTGCTCAAAGTAATTGGAACATTGAAAATTATTTTCTTCACTTGCTGCAGGGGTATTGCTCATTCCGTTTTTGTATTCCTATCTTCTTCTTTTTTTAATTATAAGTATTCCTCTCTTTTAGTTTGACTCAATTGTTGGCTTGAGTCATTGTCTTTGCTCGTTCCTCCTCTACTTATGTGAGGAGCAAATTTAGATGTACTTTATAAGCCGCTGCTGGCCTTACCAGTTTCAGATATACCTCTATTTCCTCAAGCACTCAAGCTCTTTACTAATCACAGACTTGGCCTTATTGGCATAGGTATAGAGTCCTGCATTGTTATGTGGCTTGTAGAGTTTCTGGTTTGTATGAATGAGAATTAAGTGTTTTTTTTTTTTTTTTTAAAATCATCTTGACTGGTCATTTCTCATTTTAGGATAGAACCAACCCATTTTAACATGGTATCAAAAGCCAAACAAAACTCATATGTGTCCCATGATATGAGAGGGAGTATTTATGTGTCCCCACTTGACAATTGAACCAGCCCATTTCAGCAACCTGCAGCATTCATAATGTATAGTGTTTGCAAGTTCATGAAATGAAACCAAATTCAAGAACCTTGCGATCCGACCTCCTTGTTGAATCCCTAGAGCTGATTTATATGCTGCGCATTGTTGGTGATTGGTGCGATACTAAAAACTGTTGTTGAAAAGCCAATTCATTGCTTTTGGGGGAAAAAAAAAGATTCCTATCTTTTCCCTGCAAGTGGCTTTCTTTCAATGTTCATGCAAATGCTAATTAAGCAATGGTTAATGTTGGTACACATTTGTTTTTGTGATAATAAACAGGAGAAAGCTCTTATGAAGCCAAAGCTGCAAAGAAGAAGATCGACTATGAAAAGGTTTTGCTAGCCTACAACGAGAAGCAGGTACACAAAAATTCTCTCTTTATTCCTCTTTCAATGAAAAGCTGGTTTTTAATTTACAGATCCAAACAGGAAGGTCTGGAGGACGGTAGTGATGAGGAGTCTGATAAATTGAAGTCCGTAGTCAACAATCATGGGGATGTGGGAAGTGAGGAGGTAGATTTCGTAATTTGCATCTGTTGATTTATTTTTGAATGATGTACAGTTTGTGCCAATGCGATATGACATGCTTAGATTCTGGTTTAGAATAGTGGTTTTGCCTGTCATTTTGGATTTGAGTGGAAGAATGTAGGGGGAAAAGTCTAGCAAGAGGCGTGCTTTCCGGAAATTCCCTAGCGTTCTAGTGATTTTCTAGCTTCAGAAGCTGCATGACGCGGTGACAAGCCCCTGGCATAAATTTCCATTATTAATGTTGATGCTTAATTTCCTTAGCCGTCCTAAAAGAAAGCCAGTTTTGACATGGGTCTGTATGAAATATGAATTCCATTGAACTTGCTGGTGGGGTAACCCAATGCATATCTTGTCCAAGTGAAAATGTATTCATTCCTTCAGTAGTTATTTTTCATGGATTAATTTAGGGTTGCATGTTTCCATGCAGGAGGAGGAAGAGGAGGAAGAAGAAGAAGAGGATGATGATGATGATGATGATTGAGCACAGAAGGGACAGAATCGATTTATGTCATTGATTCTGGATAATGTATCATACTAACCCTGGGTTACACTGGGTTGCATTTCAAACCGGGAGATAAGAATACAGGTTGCTATATATGCATGTTTTCTTGTAATCTCATCCAAGCTGGTATTGGCGCCCTCATTACATCTTGGTGCAGGCAGAAGTACTAAAGATAACCATCAGTTTAGCATAATCTCCAAAATTCACGGAGCTTTTCTGGATTAGATACATTAGATCTGCAAAGAAAGCTTCAAAATAGGCGAACTTCAATATAAAAATTATTAAAATAACCATATGTTTAAAAAATTTAAAAAAATAGCAGCAAGGGTTGCAGTCTCATGGTAAACTCATGAGCCTCACAAGCAGGAGGTTTGGGTTTCAACACTTGTTGGATGCAGGTATAATGATTTGAACTTTTACAGTATACTTTCTTTGGAATGTTATAATTTCCCTTCCTATGGTAAGGGTTTACAATTTCTCCCCTATAGTGGCGTTTTGGCAAATATTTCCCTACATGGTGTGAGGGTAGGCATATGTTTCATTGTAAAATATGTGGATGACATGGTGTATAAATATATCGATTTTTTTTAAAAAAATATGTATACGTATTTAAAAATGATAAAACGTGATTTATATAGTAAATATAAATAGGTTAATTAGTTTATGAAATTTTTTTTAAATAGCTTGGGCTAGTAAGATCATAAACTTATATATACATAGAAATATTTAAGTAGAGTTTTACTGCACCAATATTACGATATAGCTACTTTAAAATGGATTTCAAATGATCATAAAATTATAATATATTCTATCAATTATATTTAGAATTATGTATTATTGTACGATATTAAATTTCATCCTAATTGGATGTGTATGGACACCATGTGAAGATGGTACAAATTAAACATAATAAAATAGTTTGATGTAAATAATAACTTTAAAGTTGTTTTTTCAACATGGAAATTATTTATTATAAAATTTATAGATAGATAAATTATTGTATAAAGTATCAGTATATTTAAGTACGCATGGGGTTCATTTTGGGCTAAATGTATCGTTAATTATGGTGCAGGCAAATGCGCAGAAAATGTTTTCACACACACCTACATATATGTGAGAACCTTTCCTCGGTAGTGAAGTTGCACCATAATTAACGGTGCATTTAGCCCTAAATGGACCCCACATATGCTTAAATGTATTGATAATTTATACAATCATTTATCCATATATAAATTTTAGAGCAAGTAATTTACATATTGAAAAAACAGTTTTAAAGTTGTTATTTATATTAAATTATGTTATGACATTGAATTTGTACTATTTTCAGATGAAGTCTATACACATATTCAATTGAGATGAAAATTAGTACGGTAATAGAATACATAATTCTAAATACGATGGGGGGAGTTGATTATAATTTTATGATCATATGTGACCAATTTTGAGATAACTGTACCGTAATTATGGTGTAGTGAAACTGCACTTGAATATTTTTTTCTCTCTATATAGATAGTCATGATATTATACAATATATTGTATATTAGCTCATTGTACAGTATTCAATTTTTCATTTTATTTTTACTTTATTTTGGTTTTTCTGCATAAACATGTTTTTTAAGTTATTTAATTTATATACTAAGTTTTTTTTATTTTACAATACTTTTAAATATTTATTTTTGATTTTTTAAAAATAGGGGCATAAAAGTCAATATTACCCCTTAAAACGTGTGATTTTTAAAAATAAAAAGTAAATACGTAAAAATATTATAAAATGGTAAAACTTAGTATATGAATTAAATACACTTAAGAAAACATGTTTATGAAGAAAAATAAAAATAAAGTAAAAATAAAATTAAAAAAATTGAATATTGTACAATATGTTAATATACAATATATTGCATAATATTATGACTCATATATATAGTGCTTCTACATATAGAAATGGTTTCATATAATTCATTCAGATTTAAAATTTTTATGATTGATGAAAAATTCAATTTATTTATTATATTTAACATTATTTGTTTAGCTAGAAGACTAAGTTCTATCCAAAAAGTTTAAAATATGATTTTTATATGAATAAATGATTTTATAAAATATCATTGCATTATAATATGTGTGGGGTTTATTTTGCAGTGGATATATGTGTGAAAATATTCAAATATATTCGGAATGCAACATAATTATGGTGCAGTTCGCTGCAAAATGGGGTCCGTTTAATCATGAAATTAACATCTAACCCACCTATTGCATTTAGAATTATCTACTTTAATAACATACCAATTTTCAATCAAATTAAACATGTGCATGAGCCCTATCTTAAAATGATACAAAATCAATGTAATAAAATAGTTTAACGTGAATATCAACTCTTGAGTTTTATTTTCAATATTTAAATAATTAATAATATGATTTTTACATAGATAAATGATCATATAAAATATTATTACATTCTAGTATGAGTGTGGCTCATTTTGCAGGTTGATTGCTTCATAATCATAATGCAGTTTGATTGCATTTGATGGTTCTTATAGGAAAATATTCCGGTTAATTCGAACGGCATAATGTAGTTCATCTATTGTATGGCTCACATGATCATGAATAAGAAATTTACCCGACTCATTGTATTTAGAACTATTCTCTTTATCAGCATACAAATTTTTATCCAAATCGGATTTGTATGGGCCCCATATGAAAATAGTACAAAATCAATATAATAAAATAGTTTAACGTAAATATCAACTCTAGAGTTTTATTTTCAATATTTAAACCATCAATAATATGATATTTAAATAGATAAATGATCATATAAAATATTATTACATTTTAATATGAGTGTGGCTTATTTTGAAGTTTAATTGCATCATAGTTATAATGCAGTTTGATTGCATTGGATGGTTCTTATAGGAAAATATTCTGGTGCATTCGAACTGCATAATGTAGTTTATGCACCGTATGGCTCACTTGATCATGAATAGGAAATCAAACCCACTTACTATATTTAGAATTATTCATTTTATCAGTATACAAATTTTCGTCCAAATTGAATATATGTATGGGCCCTATCTAAAAATAGTACAAAATCAATATAATAAAATATATTAATGTAAATAACAATTTAAAGTTGCTTTTTCAACATTTAAAATGTCTAATATATGCTTTTTATATGAGTAAACGATTTTGTATAAAGTATCATAGAATTCTAATATGTATGAGGCTCATTTTGTAACGTACTGCACCATAATTATATAGTCCGTCCATACCTAAATGGTTCTTATATATGTATATGAGTTATGATCTTGTTGCTTACTTAGCCCGCCCTAATAAACCTATTTAAAAAACTTTTTTTTGTTTTTCATAAAATTGTTAATTTATGTGTATTTAATATACACATAAATTTTTACCATTTTTGAAGATATGTATATATTTTTCTAGAATTTTAAGCGTAGTGTTATTTTAGTAACTTTTAACTTCTTAAAACGACCAAAATACCCTATGTTTAAAATTTTTAAAAAAATCTTAAAAAAGGTTAAAACTTTGTATGTAAATCAAATACACCTAGATTAACAAATTTTTGGAAAAAAGCAAAAAAGAACTTTTTAAATTGTTTTATTGAGGGGTCTAATAAGATCATTCCTCTATATATAAGAAAATTATTCATTCCATGTGACTGTACCATGTAGTCCATGAATTGTAGGGTCCACTTAATATATGTATTAAGTTTTACCATTTTTGAAAAATTGTAGATTTTTTATTTTTCAAAAATTGGGTATTTTAGTCATTTGAAAATGATTAAAATACTTTTATTTTTGAAAAATTAAAAAATATTTACAGGTCTTCAAATTTTGTAAAAATTTGTTTATAAATTAAATACATTTAGATTAACAATTTTGTAAAAATATTCAAACAATAAAAAAAATAAGTTGCACCAAAGCTAGGTGCATGTAGGTGCATTTAATCAAATATCATAGTTTCTACTTTTCTTATATTACTTGAAGTGGTAATAATGTTGCTCATTCTTTCGTTAGTCACACACTATCATCTACATTACCTTTATGTACTTGGATGCATCCACATTTTCTATCTCTATGAATATTTGCAAAGATATCTCTTTTTTGGAATGAATTTGCGGGCTTCCTTCTCGTCCTTGCCAACGTGTTTGGCAGATGAGGCTGAGTTGGAATCCCCCTTTCCTTTCTTCATAAAAAATTATCATAGTTATAATTCTAATTTAACAACAATTTGAAAACAATTTATGACGTACTAACAGATGAAGGGGATGTTTGTTTACACCAAAAGCATTTCAAACTAAAACTGTTCAATCTAAAAATTTTCTATCTTCGTAACTATCCTATTTTTAAATTATTTTTCACTTTTTTCTATATAATTATCTTACTTTTTAATCATTTCTACACTACTACTCATATAATTAGCTTATCTATTTTAACTTGATACTCTTTACTTTTCATCAATATTTCTATCATATCATATTATTTTATCACATTTTAAAAAAATTTCATCAAAAGTTCTATCACTTCCCAAATACACTCAAAATCGAAAATATAGTAGTTATGGAGACGGGGCTTTGACTCAAGCAAGGCCTATAGAGGAATAAGAGCTTTTTGTTTCAAAGCATTCCTGAAATAATAAAAAAATGGAAAATATAGAGGACCACGCAATCATTAAATCTCATTGTGAGATAAGGCAAGATCATGATTAAGTGTTTGGTTTTAAATAGAACTTTTTATCTAAAAGTAAAACCATATTTGGGAAGTGATAGAACTTTTGATAAAAAATTTTGATATAAAGTTTTTAAAATGAGGAAAATGATGTGATACGATAGTGGTAATAACGAGAAATAAAGAGAATAAAATTAAAACAGATAGGTTAGATGTATGAGTAGTTATGTAAAAATGATTGAAAAGTAAGATAGTTATATATAGGGGTGGGAATCGGGGCGGGTCGACCCGTGACCCGCCCCTATTTAATACCGGGTCGGGTCGGTTTTTTGATGGTTTCAAAGAAAGGCGGGGTGGGTCAGATTTTGGTTTTTAAAAGAATGGCGGGGCGGGTCAGGGAGGACCTACCTGCTGACCCGTTTTCTTATATTTCACATTAAAAAGAAAAACCTCATTCAATGCTAATATTCATGTTTTATTTAATTATTTATATTTTACTTTGACTGATTAGTAATAGATTCAAGCATATAGTAGTTAAATTTAATATAAATTTGTCTTTATACTTGATAGTTTTAAAAATTTCTTACTTGACCCGCAGTTTTTACCCGACCCGTTGACCCAATATCGACCCGAATTTTGTCCTGAGACCTAGTAGAAAAAAGTAATAGTCAAACCGACTTTGTCCCGACCCGGTATAAAAATAAAGGTTAAACAAGATTTTTGAAAAGGAGGGTTAGGGTTGGGCACACCTTGACCCGCCCCGATTCCCACCCCTAGTTGTATATGAAGAAGTGAAGAAATAGTTAAAAAAAAAGATAGTTACAGAGAAATAGTTGTGTTACTAAACATTGGTGTAAAAGTTTTTAAAATGTGAGAAAATGATATGATATAATATGAATAATAATGAGGAGTAAAAAAAATAAAGTTAAAATAGATAGGTTATTTGTATTGATAGTTGTATATAAATGATTGAAAAATAGTTAGTTGTATTGGAAGGAGCGGATAAATGATTAACAATAAGATAATTATAGAGATTGAAAAGTTTTAGTTTAAAATATTTTGTATGTTACTAAATACCCAACTTTTCAATCTAAAATTTTTCTTTCTTTACAATTGCCCAAATTTTAAATTATTTTTTCACTTCCCTATACAAACTAACATTCTTTTCAATTATTTTTACACAACTAACCTATCTATTTTAACTTTATTTTTTTTATTCTTCATCATTACTCTATCATATTACATTATTTTCTTTCGACAGGAACCGTAACTAAATTATTACGGTAAAAAGAATTTTTGGTGCGAGATAAGATCAGGTTGGTCTTTTCACATGGCCTCTAATCAGACCCTAGGGCTGACGGGAGACCTCTGCTGCGGTGATTCCGACATCACCAACGTTTTACAAAATTATTTATGCCAACGCCATCACATATGTTTGAACTTCAGACCAATGCGAAAGTGGATTAGTAATTGACCTCCCATCTAGCATTTGATTAACTATAATAAGATAAACATAAGAATAACTAATAATAAAAAATAAAACATAAGGACAACTAATCCTGTGTAATATTAGTGGTCAATTATCACCCTAATATTGACGCAATCTACACAAAATTTAACCGCATTGGCTTACAGTAATTTTGTAAAATATTTGACGTATTATAAACAATTTTCAAAATGTTAAGAGAAATCTACTTTCAGGAAATAGTCCGGGGAAGAATTTCCATAACACGAAGTTTTTATTTCAATAGGCTATGAACGAAACCTGACGACTGCTTGATGGCTACGAAATAACTCTAAAAAAAAAAAAAAAAAAAAAGCCCATCTGGATTCTTAACAACAATTCGCGAGATATTCCCTGCTTATGATTTAACTTGAAATGCTCTCATTCTCTGCCGCAGCTGCTTTCTTACATGGATCTTGAATTCTTTGTACACGGCTGTTAACGACGCGCAGTTGAATCAGGCATTAAAGAAGGGAAAGCAACCATCCAACTAAAGCTGAAGAGACGTCGAATCCGACAAAAAGCCTACGGCAGTCGGACAGAAAACCGCAAGACAAGATCAGCAATTATCGCGCATCCAATCGGGACCCCGAAAGGAAAGTATCTCCGCCTCCCATCCAATTCCGCGTTTTCCCAAAGATTTGCACTTTAGGACAAGGACACAGCATCACGATAAACATACGAGAAAAGACCACAAAGATAAGATTTTTAGTCTTTCATCCACTGGTCGGAAAGATAAAGATAACCCACCACCATTAATCGTGACATTCCAACCTACCCCATTGGCCGTAACATTCCTGCCCAATTACTCCGCTTTTGGGTGGTCCTGCAGCTCGTGCTCTCTTGTTTGGTTCCACAACCGACTCCACATTATGGCCATCACGGAACGAATCTCTTGGATTTCTTAAAATCATGTTAGTTCTATTTATAAATTATAACAGTTTTCAATCAACTTGATTTTTAAAGAGAATCTGTGGTTTGTATCTAATAAGGCCAAGTTCCATAACCATGGTCGCTTAAACAAATATCACGGATATTAAGTATTTAAACCCTGGATTAGGATACTATACAATAACTCAACTAAGCAACAACCTCATGCATTTTGCATATTTCAATATATTTTCTGTTTTTCCTACACTTCAGTTTTGTGTGCGCCCAAGTGAATTTTATCAATTCATATATCAAATTTTGTCAACTCTTCACACATGGGCATGCTTGCTCATGGATCTGGCTATCAAATCCATCAGGCTATAGTACAAGTGTTAACGGATCAAGTTGGACGGATTGAAATTTAATTCTAATCTTAATCTTAACTCATTTAAAATATCTCAACCTTAATCCGTTTATTAACCCATTTAAAAAAATATCAACCTTAACCCATTTGCAACTCATTTAATAAACGGGTTGGTAGGTTGTTAACGGGTTATATAGCAAATAACCTAAAAGCCTAAACTCTAGTAAATAATGATCTTGCAAAGAGAGACAAAAGAGTATTTTCGGCATAAGAAAAATAGAAATAGAACAGTTAACGGAAAAATGAAATTTGAGTAGCAGTAAAAAAATGAAAATGAAAATTAAATGACCGGAGGAAAACTTAGAGAGAAAAAATAACCAAGGAATTTACATACATACATATATATATAACTTTAATAAGTTAAGCGAGTTAAATGAGTTGAACAAATTAGACTGATTGAACAGGTTATATGGGTTAAATGAGTTACTAAACGGATTGACGAGTTATAAAATCTCAACCCTAATCCATTTATTTAATTAAATAGTTAAACAGATTGGCGGATCATAACTCATTTATTCAAAAATCCTAACCCAAACTCATTTATAAACGGGTTAGATGAGCGGATTGACAAGTTGACCATGACAATTAACACTCCTAGGCTGTAGTAGCCACGACTGTTGAGTGCTAGGCTCCAACCAAAAAAAAGGGAAAAAATCACACATCAAATTTTAACATTTTTCATATTCCTATATATTTTTTCAAAAATTTCAAAATAAACGACTTTCAAGCTGTTCTTGTGCAAGCATTAAGATCGGTGACAATTTTTTATTTTCCAATTTTTGTAAAAAATATATACAACAAATCTAAAAAAGGTAAATTCTAGCATATGAACTAATTAAATACATTTGGACCCACATAAAGGTAAAGAAAAAAATAAAAAATACATTAAAACATAAAAATGCACGAGGATGTCATGTGAATTAATATATATTTTAAAATATATTAAAAATATAGAATCATAATCTTTAAACCCATTATCAATAAAATTCAATAAGTTGTGGCTTCTTAATAAAATAATAAATAAATATGTGAAGAAAAATAGAAATAAAAGTAAAAAGAATATGAAAGTGACGTGGGTGATGTCATGTGAATGAATATTGACCACACATAAGACAATGACAACATACAAGCACATAAACACCACCTCTATGCATATGCATACTAGAAGTTAAGAGTTTGGAAACAATATGTGACCGAAAAACGGCAGAGATTCTTCAATAAAAATCAACACAAACTTCAGAAACCCAAGGCCGAAGGAAGGAGGTAAAAAGGGATTTACAATTTCAACTATCAGAGCATCTAAAACAGTATATACAAGCAGCCAAGGCTTTCCTAACAGTATTGATGGCTACGGTGCAAACCAAGGACGCAGCAATGCTATGGGCAAAATCCCATAGAAAATGTTCATCTCATCTGAGCACCATAGGAAGCCAAAACGGAATCAGGAACGATTAGAGGTAACTTATCTATGAACATAAAGAGCCTTTTCAAGTTTTCTCTGGAGATCGAGACCATGTCGACTGCTTCGCGATTATCTATGTACATCCAAAGATCACCCGAGTTTACCCTCTTAAGGCTATCCCGGCAGAAGGGGCAAGACTGAGATCGGGCTCGCCTGAAGCATTTGACAACGGAAGAAACTATAAGCTCCCCTCGAATATGGAGGCAATTTCAAATGTGAGAGAAATTAACACCCACAAAAACTCCAGCATTTTCTTCTTTTTCCCGTTTTACCAAATAGGCAGAGCTGTCGTTTGTAATGTCTATGGAGAAATGAAGTGTGAGAGGGGAAAAAAAAGTGTGGAAAACATACCAATCTCGATAACATTTCACACACAAAGTGTGGTTACAATTAGGGAGGACGACCTTGCTATGTAGCTCCATACAGATGCCACATTCTTCTTCTCTCTCCACGTCAATTTCTGAAAGTTTGCCCTTTTGTTCTTCACACTTTTTCTTATATTTCTCTAAACAAATTTCCCTTTGTTTCCTATCTTCCACATCAGTGATGCCCCTTTGAAGTTGCAATAAAGAGGGGTATATTATTGCTGCCATGATTTTTTTTTTTAAAAAAAAAGGGGAAAAAAAAAGAATACCATAAACACTCAAACCAAGAAAATGTGGGCATTCAAAAAAAAAAAAAAAAAAAAAAGATGAGAGGGAAAGTAACATACTTTGATATCAACACATGAACAAAAGAAGAAATTCGTTGCTTCAAAGTCGGCTTACCATAAAATTCTTTGATACTGGCTTTCCTTTCGTGAACAGACATGGTAGTCTTTCCATCAGCATATGCCTGCAGGAATCACCAGATTAGCAAATTCACCAGGCTGAGAAAGACAAGCAAAACGAGTACAGAGAAGGTAACAATTCACCTTATAAATAAGGATTCTAAGCAACCCCAGGGAACCAGCGAGGTTACAATCAGTCCATTGCACCAAGAAGAGGAACAGGTGGGCCGCCGGGCTATACGATAATCTCATTTGCAGGCATGCACCGTCATATTCCCTTGGATAATCTGAAGCCCTGAATTTCATATTGACATGAGTAAAAACGCACCCAGATGAATAAGCAAGTAGACGCTATAGCCGAACACGAGTTCAGCCATTCAAATGGGATTGTTAACCACTGTCATGACCCCAATAAATCTATAAGAAATGCTTGGGATTTTGCACTTTCGAAATGTATGTTACAGGGTAAAACGAAAATCGGGTCCTGAAATTATTGCTGCAGATCCAACCACCGTCAATACCAAAATTAGAAAACAA
Organism: Annona cherimola; assembly: GCA_030490835.1. Classification (NCBI taxonomy): domain Eukaryota; kingdom Viridiplantae; phylum Streptophyta; class Magnoliopsida; order Magnoliales; family Annonaceae; genus Annona; species Annona cherimola. The sequence goes on from CM059971.1 coordinate 109,525,701, forward strand.
CAACATTATTTTCGAAGTTTGAAATGCAGTGTGGCAGAGCATTCTGGCTTTGCAGGTGAAGAAATTCAAAACCAAGTCAAGGTATATAAATCTCAAAGGGGGATGAAAATGTAAAAGGCATGAAAAGAAACCACGGAAAATCTTAACCGTTTCTGTGAACATATGAAAAAAACCGCACGGAAGGAACATTACAGGGGTCCAACCAGCTGGACAAAATATCCCAGTGCACTCATTCAGATTTCAGATGATTTCCCCACCAACCATGACCATCAACTTATGCAAAATTCAAGTTTGCCAATGGAATATTTTGAAATGGCCCACTTGATCTGTCCTTCCTTAAGTAGAAGCGCTAGAAAAAGAAGAAAACTAAATTTAAATTTTTTTTGTTTTTTTAATAAGCAGAGTGATGATGAGAAAGGTCCAAGAAAAATATCTAGACGTCATCGTTCCCGATCATACATGATAAGCTCATGACAGATTGCGACCAAGGAATTGACAAGCAAAATACGGCTGATTTTTGCTGGAATCGAATTGGGAAAGTAGACTGCGCTCAGTTCGATCTTAGCTGTCCCATAGAAAGATGTTAAAATTTTCGCCATGAAAAAAGAAAAAAAAATTCCAAAAAAAAAAAAATAAAGACTCCCAAGTCCGAAAATACATAATTACACGTGAAAAATTCTAAACTCCGAGAGACTAAAAAGTAAAAAATAAAAACCTCGGAATATGATTTTCTTCCCAACGGCAGTTCCAATGGAGTCTGAGATTTTTTTTTTTTTTTTCCAACAGCAGTTCTATTGGAATCTGAAATTTTTTAGAACAGAGAAAATTAGCTGATGATGGAGGAAAGATAAATTACAGAGTATTTGCATGCTGGATATCGGCTTCGAGGGATTTGAGAGAATCCTTGAATGATTTTCTCATCGCCGTTTCCTCTTCCTCGTCCAGACCTATACACCCATCCAAAATTACCGACTCAAAAACAAAACGGTAGCCGCAAACCCCTTCTCGAATTTTCCCACATAAAACAACCAAAGAAGAGAAAGAGAGAGAGGAACAGCAGCAGAAATTTCCTCTTTCTGATCCTCCTGAAAGCCCTAATCACACCAATTCAAGCATAAGCGAAAAAGAAATAAAACCCTAAAAAAATCTCTGTTCATCTGCTAGGTGGTGGTTGAGCAAAGGGAGGAGTGTCGAAGGCGGTTTCGAGGAGGATTTTCTTCCGAGTCGGGTTTGGGGTCCCAGTTGTACAGCTTTGGTGCATCGCATCACTACGGACGCGTGGCAGGACCGAAGCCTACTATGATCCCTTGATCGTATGCACATCTACTGTTGCCGAAAGTAAAATGGACTGAGGAACGGCAATCTCGTTTAAAAATAGCACTTCCTGATTTTTCACAAGAAATTTGCGGATTTTATATTTAAATTGATAAATGAACTAAATTCCATTCCAAATATTCAACTCCGCATATTTCTCTAGCATTTCCACGGTTTAGATTGGAAAAAATCTATGTGGAGTATTAGTTTGATGAGCGCTGGACCGAACATGAAGTCCACCTTGCTTCTGAGTACTTAATTAATTTTTCCGTGAGGTGTGCTTGCAGCTGCCTCGCACCTTTCGCATTTTTGATGAACGCGTGGCTGCTTCGTGCAGTTGAAATAATTAAGTCAAGCTAAAATGTTAAAATAATGGGTAAAAGATTGTATTACACATCTTAGTTTCGGTGTTGCCTATCATCTGCAAAATAAAGTAACCTTCACAGATTTTTTTTCTTTTGAATTATATAATACATTTTATTTTTCATTTCAATTATTTCATTACATTTTTTATATAATTATTATACTTTTTAATCATTTCCTCATAATTTTTCATTCGGCTATCTTATTCTTCAATTATTACCTTCAATCATATTACATTATTTTTATTTTAAAAAAAAATTGTGCTAAAATTTTTCTTCAGTTCTAAAACACACCCTTTATTTTATTTTTACATATTTCCTTGACACCCTTGAAGGACGAACGGATCGAACGAATGGAGTTCTACATTTGCATATTTGCCTCTGGTGGTAAAAACGCAACCGAGCGTTTTCCGGGGCACGCCCGCGGTTCGCCGCAAAGTTGAAATATAAAAAAGATTAATTTCCAATATATCCACCATATTTGCCCTTAATTACAAATATATCCACTAAGTTTGAAAACTTTCATATATACTCACTAAGTATGTTTGAAATTTCAAATATACACATTATGACAGTTATAAATGTTTAATAATTTTAAAATTCCAAAATATCCCTAATTAATCTAACATTTATTATGATTTATGCAATATCCAGACCGTTAAAACTCATTTTATCTCGCTTTTCTCTTACATTAGATGTGTTTTCATTATATTATTCAATTTTTTATCATAGTTAAATGACTATTGTTATTAAATAATAATGGGCATTTTGGACATTTCATATAATGGATAACGGTGATTTTTAATTATGCCTGATGGAATGGGTATAGATGAAATTTCACCTATACTTAGTCGGTATATATGAAAGTTTTCAAACTTAGTAAGTATATTTTAAGGGCAAATGTAGTAGGTATATTTGAAATTAACCCTATAAAAATAAAAACGCACGCGCACGGGAGTCGCAAGGAGGCTGCAATCTACAGTATTACGCTTTGCTAATTTGACGGTTTTTTATTTGGTACTTCTAATTTTTCATATCTTCTTTTTAATTTATGAAGTTTTCGTATTTACTTTTTTAATTATATAAGTTTGCTTCCTTTGTATTTTAAATCCTAGAGTTACACATCATTAAAACACTCAACTAGAGGCTATTATTTATAAATAAAAATTACGAAAAACTCTTATGGCTTAGTTTTGTTGACTCATTTTATAATTCAACTTAGACTTGCCGACAATGTAGTTTTTGTTATGCACTAGTTGACTCCACTCATATTTGTGGACAAGGTAATTTTATATGACTAATTTCATAAGTTGATTTATGAAATGAATTGACTTAAACTTGCAGATGGTATGATTTTTACTGTGGCCAAATCGAATCAACTTATTTCCTTTTAAGGACAATATTATCATTAAAAACTTATAGTATAGCTACTGGTAAATTTTCTATTCGTTTAGTGACTTACATTAATGACAAGTTTAAACTACAATGGGAAAAGTTACTATGGGTGTGTTTGGTAATGAATAAAACTTTTGATGAAAAGTTTTGGAGAGTAAAAATTGTCAAATTATGTGGTATGATAGGAGTAATGATGAGTAGTAAAGAGGATAAAGTTAAAATAGATATGTTAGTTGTGTGGATAGTTGTATAGAAATGATTAAAAAGTAGGGTAGTTGTATAGGTAGATATGAAAACATAATTAAAAAATATGGTAGTTGTGGAGAGTGAAAAGTTTTAGATTGAAAAGTTTTAACTTGACATTTTCTATCAATTGCCAAACACACTCTATGTTTAAAAATAAATACACAAAACTCATGGGTTAAAAAATAAATACGCAAAGTTGGAGGGATGAAAATACAAAAAAATTTCTACTTTTGATGCTCGGATGCATATGCAAACTATAAGCAATCACACTATTCCATGTGAAATTTGTTATATCATAAGTAATTTTGTAGTGTGTATATAAGTTGCCTCTATCATGGCAGTAAAAATGACATAACCCTTCTTCAGCTATAGGCGTTAGCCTTTTCTTGAATGTGATAAGATCGGGTGTGTTAATGCATCATGTTAGACGGATTAAAGTCTAATCATAATCCTAATTAATTTTAAAAATCTCAAGATTAATTCTTTTATTAATTTATTTAAAAAATTCAATTCTAACTCGTTTAATAAACGAGTTGACGAGTTAAGTGTACATGTTGCAAACAAGTCAAAATCAAACTAATTTACAATTGAATCTGTGTTATTTATAATTGTTGCAATGAATTGATCAACAGAATATATGACGTGGTCAAATTTTCATTGCCAGAGGGGTGCATATATTCAATATACTAGCATAAAGAATGATGACGACTCAATTAGACAAAAATGGAGAAATAGTAATAGAGATGAAGAGAGAGATGGAGGGAAGAAGAGAGAAGAGAAAAAGGTGAAAATAAGAAGAAAAATAGAGAGGATGATGAATTGGAAAAGAAGAGAGATAGAGAATGAGAGAGATATAGAAATGAAAAAAGAATTTTATCAGCAACACTCGCAAGCGATAGCAAGGACGACAATGACAAGGTTATAATATGACAACTAGAAAAACATTGTAGAATTGTAGACATAAAGAGGAAAATAAAAAATAAAAATAGAAAAATAGATTAAGGGTTTAGGAAATGTATACCCCTTCTTAATGAGTTGTAAATAGATTTACGAGATAAATGAATTAAACGAATTACTAAATAAGTTAACCGGTTGTAAAATCTCAACTACAACTCGCTTATTTATTTAAATGGCCAGAGTTGACAAATAATAAATCATTTATATACGAGTTAAATGGGCGAGTTAATAGGTTAGCCATAATAAATAACACCCCTAGATAGGATGCAAAAAAAAGTTGTGTTATGTGCTAAGAATAAATTTTTTTTATAAGAATTGAAAAATTATACTCAAAAGAGTTTTTTCATATTTTTCATGCAATTATCATATCTATTTAACTTTATCATTTTATTTCTAATCATTACTTCTATACCAAGTAATTATCCATATATTTCAAAAAATTTGACCAAAATTTTCCCAAAGCACACTAAAAGTGTATTTATAAAGTGATACAATTTTTGGAAAAAAGCTTTTAGTGTAAGAAATTTTTTTAATGATTAAAAAATAGGGTAGTTGTATGAACAATTAGGAAGAAATTATTGAAAATAAGATAATTATATAGAAAAACGTGATGAAATGATTGAAAAATAACAGAGCTTTAGAAAGGAAATCTTAAATGGAAAATTTTAATTTTAAAAGCTTTATGGTAAATCAAAAGCATCTTAAAAATAAAAATATATTATTTAATCGTTGTTCACCGAATAAAAAGACGATTTTTCCCCTCTAAAATTTTCTAATTAAAATGATTCAAACATAATATAACTCAATTTGTAATGATAAATCATTAATTTATGGTATTAAATAATTTAAGTGTCGTATTAGGGCTCAATTTTTCAAGTAAAAAATTTTTAAAAGGATAAAATTTTTTCAGTGGGTGAATCACAAATGTTTTGGCGGCATGAATACAAAAGAAATTTAATATAAAATTTTAAAAGAAATTTATGAAATGTCATAGATATTAAAAAAAAATATTGGTAAATTTTATAGATATAAAAAAAATGTTCACTGATAAAAAGAAAATTTTAATAGCATCCTCGACTGCCCTTATTCCTTGTCATCGGTCGACAGGCCGGAGACAGCCTCTGCGCATGACTCATTAGCAATACCATTCTGGTTAATTTTCAGTAATCACTACGCGGAGGATGACGTATCAACATATGCTGCGCGGCGATATTGTCATTGCAGAGAATGGAACGTGTCCGCGTATCGAAGTGTCCTTCGATCGAAAGAACGAGAGAACCGTTCCGCAGACGCAAGGAGTTTTATTTAGTAAGCCCTCAGCGGCTGAGATTGCTAGCCGTGCGTTCCTCGTGTAGCCACCGCAACAGCACATACCGCACGCATGAGCACATGCCTTTCCCCCTCCCACGTCTCCGCTGCTTCGAGACAGGAGCCAGCCACACGTGCGATGGTTAGTAAAATTATATGAATTGATAATCTACGTGACTCATGCTTCCTCTACTTTAGGATCGCTTTTCTTAATGGGTCACACTTCAAAGCAACTGAGGTTACCGCAAAATTTTCATGGAAATCTCTTGCATGGCCTCACTTTGATGACAAAATTCATAATTAGCTGTTTGCAATTTTAAGATTATTTATTTTATCATAATATCAAAAATTACTTTAAAATATCGAGTGGCCTTACCTACTTAAAGATATATAATTATATATAAATTATAAAAAAAATTATATCCAACAACAATTGCATTAAATATTATAATAATTTATATAATCATTCATCTAGGAATGTAGAATGTTTTAGACAATTTAAATATTGACTTAAAATATTTGAATTAACATATAAACTAAGTAATTTTATTATTTTGATTTTACATATTTACCTAAATAATTTTATTATATTATTTTTAAAAAAATTCCTCTTATACCTACAACATTTGATTATTATTATTCATTTGGTGCCCATAATATTCCAAAAATCCTCCAACACCTATAACTACTAATTTTCAAGACGCTTGCGTTGTCAATCTTTGCCCAAGCGAACGTTAAGTACATGCAAAAATATAAAATCTGCCCCTATATCATTATGTAAATAAAGATGAAATAAATTGTTGCTTTGAACAAAAAATACCTTAAATGTATTTTACAAAAACATATGTTTGGAATTTTTGTTTACAAACTGTGGGGCAAAATTAATATGTTTGTATGCATTTGATATCAATTTGGGCTAAGATTAACAGCATAGGCATTTGGAAAATTAAGAATGAAATGTTATGGGTGTCGAATGAATTTCTAGATTATTGCAGGTACAAGAGCAATAATAGCCAAATGTTGTAGCTATAGGGGAATTTTCCCTTAATTTTACATATTTACCAAATGAGATTTATGTATGTATTTAATTTAATTTAAGTTCAGTTTTATTCTTGAGAAAGAAATTTCACATTATCATCAAAATGAGTTATTAACTGGTCCACAGTGAATTTCACTGAAAGTGGAACCCTTTTCTTGCAACGAATTGTAACATCTAGGTATTTTTGAAAGATGAGACAATTTAATAAAAAATTACGTTACCCGGAAAAAAACAACTAAAATGTTGTTTTTTAAATAATAATAATAATAATAATAATAATAATAATAATAATAATCCATTCATGACATAAATCGGCACTGCGCCTTTAGTTTTTATTCTTTTCTCAAAGAAGGTGTGGTCCACCGCAGAAATGGAGGTTTTTGTATTAGATTAGGAGTATCTCTGCTCAGGCTAAGAAAAAGACAATTTCAGCTCGTTCTCATTTAAAACGGCGTGGTGGGTTCACGTGTGGCGTGTATTTACGACTACGCATCCAGGCCGACGACACTCTTCCTGTATTTCACTTGAAGTGATTAGGGACGGCTTTTGGTGCGTGATTGAACGTCATTACCAAAGGGCAAAGGATAAATGCTCACATTCTTACATCACGTCTACAAAGCAAATATAGAAAGGTCCATAATGATATTAGCAAGAATATTGGGAGTAAATCATAAATACAGAATCATCACGGGTTCTTGTTTCTAATAGGGGTGCAACTCGGGTCGGGTTATACTGGGTTGGAGTAAACCTAAACCCTAAGCCAACCGGGTTGGAATAAACCCAAACCCTAAGAATTTAATCCGGGTTCGGACCGGGTTCGCATGGGTTTTGGTTTGGTTTCGGGTTAGAATTCGGGTTACCAATAAACTGTTTTTTTCCTAATTTAATTGTAATCTAAAAGAAAATTATTGGAATATATATACCTGTGTTTATAAAGTCAAGTGTAGCAAATAGCTAATGGAAATGACTCAAGTGTAACAAATAGAAAATGAACATATCATACTAACTATTGTAGTTGAAACTAAACATTATCATACAAGTTGCTGAAATTGAATTCAAACTAAATATTTATCATATAAATTGCTAAAATAGAAATTGACCACTTATCATACCAATAAACTTAAAATATGAATCAAATTTATACTACAATCTGAAATTCAAACTAATAGATTTCTCATACTAACAGAAAGTATAATATGAAATAGATTTATCATGTCAACTCAAATTCAAACATAATCCACATAACAGTTATTCAAAGCAACTAAATCTAAATACACTAAGCATAATGGTTCAACATTCCAATCTAATTTAAGTGCAATTCAAATTTAAAATGACAAATAAACAAATCTCAAGTTTAAATAAGTTTACGTCTACTTTTAAATAAATTCAAAATTCAAATGAGTTCATATCTCCAAAGTTTTCAAAAAAACTAAAAAACTATTCGAAGATATCCAAGTAATTTCTCCATTGATTTCCATCTGCATTTCGAATGCCAAGTTCTTACACGTGCGGCTACCCCTCACATATTTTTTTTAAATATCCATATTAACTATATGTTATAAATCATTAAATCATAGTCATTCATTAATTTTAACAATTTAAATCAATTAATCACTTAAATTAAACCATTTGACTGATATATATTAAATCAATTAACCACCTATATATTAATATTACAAAAAATGTATAATTTATAAAAAAAATTATATAAATTACATCGGGGTTCGGACCGGGTCGGGTTTTGGTACCCGGGCTGGTGCGAACTCGGTTTTGGTTTCGGGTTTCTACGGGTCGGGTTGAAAACGAGTCTATTTTGAAAAAATCTAAAAAATAAAACCCATTTTTGATTTTGGTACCGGGTCGGGCAGGTTCAGACCGACCCGGTACCAAGTTTCACCCCTAGTTTCCAGTGCAGTGGATGAAAGGACGTATGTACGGATGACATGCATTTTTTAAAGGGTAAATTCTAAATTAATATAACCCCTACTTCAATCCTTAATTTTAAGGTTTTAAAACTTTCATTCATACTCACTAGGTATATTATCAATTCAAGCATACTTAATCCGTCACAAAAATGCCCATCGAATCCGGTGATTTCTGACCGGTCAAAAAATATATATTTTTTTGTTTTTTTTTTGAAAAATATTTTTATAAACATATTAATCTAGTTATATTTAATCTATAAACCAAGTTTTACCATTTTTTGGATATGTATATATATTTATTTTGGATTTTTAAATACAGGGATATTTAAGTCATTTTAAAATATTTTTGGATATGTATATATATTTAAAATGACTTAAATACCCCTGTATTTAAAAATCCAAAATAAATATATATATCCAAAAATGATAAAACTTGGTTTATAGATTAAATATAACTAGATTAACATGTTCATAAAAATATTTTTCAAAAAAACAAAAAAAATATATTTTTTGACCGGTCGGAAATCACCGGATTTCCAACCGGTCGTAAAGGATCGCTTTAATTAAGATATGAAACAACTAAAATATCCCAAAGTTCTAGGTTTTATTTCTTCTAAAGATGCTACCAACAACTCGGAAATTCAGCTTAAAAAAATCTTGCCTGAGGGAGATCTTATCTCAGTTTAGCAACTTTGGAGTAGACAAACCTAACTCTAAGAGATATTTCAGTCATTTTCACTCATAATTAATAGTTTTTGTGATGGATTAAGCGTGCTTGGAATTGATAACATATTTAGTAGGTTTAAATGGAAATTTTCAAATCTTGTAGGAATGGCTGGGATTAAGGATAAAAATACTGAGTATATTTTGGACTATATCCATAAAATGCTGCAAAAAAGATTCGGATTGCCTTGCAAAAGCCTGATAATCTTACGGTTGTTCCATTCTCCTCAGTAGCCTTCCCTGCGTTTTCACGTTTTCTGAGGAGGAAGCTGTGGAGGAAATACAACACCACTTTTAGTCTTTAAAAATAATAATAATAATAATCATTTTAATAATAACAGATAAAGAATGCCACGGTAAAGTGGTGAATTTGTAATGTAGGAGGGAAATTCCCATTACCCGGCGTTTCCTGAATAACCTGAATAATTTTGGATATTTCGTCAATTTTATTATATATTGAACTCAGATCGGACCAGGATTGATGGTCAAGAAATCTGAATTAACACTGCCAACTTGATTTTCCGTTTTTTTAAACGTATATTTTCATCTTTCCATGGCTAATCTGTTAATGGTGAACTAAGGTGGTTTCACTACCTTAACTGATACTCATTCAAAAAAGTTATCTTGTGTTGATCCACGAAGTAATGCATACGTTCTGAAAATATTTTGTAAATTCCACTTGTAACTAATCCAATTTTAACTTATTTTTAATCCATAAAATTGGGTTGAGAGTCGAGGCTTATAGTCGAGACCGGAATTAATCCATCATTCGATAGAATACCTTGTGGCAGGACTCGGGATTATGATCTGGGGGTAAGAGCTGCTTTTCCCGCCCTATCGCGCGCAGCACATGGAAGTTGGAACCGACGTTTTGAAGGAAATATCTACCAACTTGTCTTTTTCACGGTATTTTTCTTTTGGCGCATCATCCATCATCAATGATTAAGAGAAAGTACTAGTTGCTAGCTAAAGTAACCCCATTCTAACAAACGCATTTACCTTTCCTCTAAGCCCAAGATAAATTGGTTGGTGCAGCACATCAGAACAAATCATTAATTCAGGGATTTTCCATCTTAAACCTTATAGTTTGTATATTTGCATTTAGACCCTCGACTCCTTTTGTTGATCCAATGACGTATAATTCACGCTCTAAATTTGGATGGTGGCTCATCAAACCACTTCACTTCCCATAACACCTTTCCATTGCCTGGGTGTTGCTGTTGTTGTTGTTATGACAATCAATCCAATTTCAAACGGTTGGTGTTAGCCTTGGATAAACATCCGTCGATTCTGCAATTTGATAAAAGTAATCACGAGCCAACCCACTCAGGCACGTATGCGTATGAGAGAAATGGGCGCTGGGTAGAAGTGGGCATTTTGGGCATTGTAGCCACCGGAGATGTCATTTACCGTTTATTTTAAGTTTTTAACACTGTTAACAGCCTCGTCTAAAACCAAAAGCAAACTTATAGGGCCTTAAATGTAAATACCAAAACTTGAATCTTCAAAATGCAAATATGCAATATTATGGGGTTCAATTTTAAAATGCAAAAACCCTCCCATTAATTCCAACCGAATCTCCACTGGTCATGCACACGTAAGCATGTGCGCCTTTTAATGTTATTTACTATAATGACATGGGATTTATGAAAAGGAGGCATGTACTATATTCAACCAGTGGGGCTAGGGCATCAAGCCAAAGTGAAATTCATTGTAAGACTTCTGGTTCAATGAGTGTATCATGGCCGAAAATTAAGAGGCAATTGTATGCGCTCAATCACCATGGGCCAACACAAGACAAGAAAAGAAAATGTATTAATTCTACGTGTGATGTGGTAAACGATGACAGGTTCATTAGGGCCTCTATCCAAGTTCTCTACCCTCTCTCAAGTCTCAAGTCTCAACCCCTTGCCAGGCCTCTAACAGCTGCAAAAAAGTGAGGCCACTACTGTGTTGTAAGTTGTAACTACGTCGATCCGCAGCGGCGAAGTTAGGACCTTTGATGAAGGGGAATGAAGGGATATAACATTTTTTTTAGAGGGCGATTATATAAAAATATATAAGCTATAATTCTAAAATATTTAAGGATTTTTTTTTTTAATTTTTAATAAATTCAGGTCTATGTGGTTCCGCCCCTATCAACAAGCTATCAGTTTAACGCGTATTCGTTCACCCTTTCTTTTGGATGCTTCCAAAGAAGGCCGTACATTACAGGCTAGCTCCTCTAGCCATCCGAATGGCTAGACCCGGTTGCCTTTTTGCCGCAACCACTTGAAGAAGGCTAGACATGTCACCGAATTGCTCGATAAACCAAGGGCTTACCGGCAAAACTGCCTAACCCATTATTGCTATCGATTTCATAATGCGATCTACATCAAGCCTAGGCAATTCTGTTCATCCCCCAACACATATTCCGTGTACGTACGAGGAACGCTGCACGGCCCATGACTAGGGAGATGGCTGCCGCTTGCGATGATCCGGTATCAAAACTCGATGGTTCAGATTGGTCCCCAGAAGCTTGAAATTGTGACAACATCTGAATAAGAGGGGTTGCTTTGCGAGAATCAAAAGACAGATTATTACGTTACGACAAAATAATCACGTTAAGAGGACGGGAAAACGATTGCCCATTACCCGTGTTTGCTGAGGAAAGGAAATGGAAATTTTCATTTTCCAAGGAAAAATAATGGGTAATTTGCATATATGCCGACATAATTTGACGCTAATTGCAAATATACTCACGTAGCTTCACGAATTACTTATTACCCCACATAGTTTCCCTGAAATTGCTTATTATCCTCACGCCTTTACCTGCCGTTAATATCTGACGGGATATTTTAAAAAATAACGAAAATGCCCTCATTGGTATACATAGTTTTATGAAGGTAATATGCAATTTTTGTGAAACTATGTGGGGTGATATGCAATTTGTGAAACTTACTAATTAAGACATTTTCGTCATTTTTCAAAATATCACGGCAGATATTAATGACAAGTAACGACGTGAGGATAATACGCAATTTTGATAAAACTATATGAGGGTAATATACAATTCATGAAACTACATAAATATATCTGTAATTAGCGTCAAACTACATGAGTATGTATACAAATTACCCAAAAATAATTTATGAATTCGCTGCACAGTAAGTCTGCATTTTTTAGGCCACTGAGGCGATAGTCCACAGTTGGAGAGGCGGGCTGCCACACCGCCACCTGGTTTCAGATAAAGTATTCATGTATAATATGAGAGTTTTATTTTCTTAATAATTAATGAGAGTTTGTTGTCTCTTCGTATATTAGATAAAACCTTGTCATCACCCTTAAACTTATTAATTGTAATATCTCAAATCAGTTATAATATACACACCCAATCAGAAAATAGTCAGCATTTTTTCTATTATAATATTCCGGTAACCTATATTTCAAATCATTATCTTCTGTCTATTTTAATATTATTTTCCGTAACGTTGCTGTCCATCTACTATGGGGGCATAGGAACCACGTATGAAGTTTGTTCGACGTCCGCGCCAATCAAAACGATGCGTCCAGCAAAAGGAATTGCTGGGCAGTTGCCACGGAGAAGGAGAATACATAAAAAGCTCTTTTCTTGGTCAAGCGTGCAAACATTCATAGGTTCAACCGACCCTCACTCGCTGGCCTAATTAGTCTACGCCCAGAAAGAAGCAGTGGGAGCATCTAATCACGCTATTTTCCTATTTTAAGGGAAAACCAATGTTCAGAAAGCGCATAGAATGGAATCACCAAAATACGGCTTCTGCAAATTCGACTCGGTTTGGCTAAGATTCTTTTAGATCGCGTGTGATAATTTAAAATTTGTTTGGCAACATAGGATTTGCTATTTTGTTGGATCATATCTTCACGAGAAGTTAAGCATTTCATGTGCCGTAAGTTATAGTATATTTCACTCAAAATGAGCTTTACATAATCATAAAATGTACATATATTTCACTCATTTAATTTAAAATTATTTTTTTTACTAGAATATCAATTTTTATCCAAATTGAATATTTATACGGGACTCATTAAAAAAGTACAAAATCAACCTAATAAAATAATTCGATGTAGATACTAAATTTAGACTTGATTTTTTAACATGTAAACTTCTAAGATATAATTTAGGAAAATTCCTAAGTGCGCCCGGGTGCATTTAACCTTTTTTAAAAATTTTTGAAGCTTTTTCATAAAATTATTAATTTAAGTGTGTTTAATATGTGTATCAATTTTTACCGTATCAAATTACTAAAAATGTCACTAATTTTTAAAAAATCTAAAAAATATCTAAAAATAATAATAATTGATATACATATCAAATACACTTAAATTAACAGTTGTGTAAAAAGATTATAAAAAAAATTTAAATGGGTATTTGCACTTGGTGCACCTAAGTGTAGACGATCATAGCCCTATAATTTATACATAAATAAATAATTGTATAAAATATTAATATATATATATATAGCTCATCTTGAGTCAAATTCAATGTATTATATCTCTATCTTCACTACTAATGACCAATTTGGCCGTACTTAATGTCCATAATAAACACTGAAATCTTGCACTTTTAGGGTGTGTTTGGTTTTAAACAAAACTTCGCACTTTCCACAACTACTTAATTTTTTTATTATTTATTTACATCTTCCTTGTACAAATTATCTTATTTTTAAATCATTTCTACACAACTATCCATACAATTAACATATTATTTTAACTTTATTTTCTTTATTCCTCGTCATCACCTATATCATGTTACATTATTTTCTCTGTTTAAACAATTTTTACACTAAAAATTTTTCATTTAAAAGTTTTATCACTTCTTAAACACACCCGTTTGGCAAAACTTATTTATTTAGCTCAAATCTTTTGTGTCAAAAACCTCAAAAAGTGCGGAATAGATAAGCTAAAAAACTGAGCTTTTTGCTTAACACACAACGGGGCGTTAATTTTTCCGTCTAGTCAAACAAGCCCTACTTTTAACAGGTAAAAGCACTTTACACCTTTGCTGCTAATTTTAACAAGTAAAAACTCTTATCACTTCCAATAACGAGTACTGACGGATAATCTCGTAAGCAAAACCCATGCCTAACGCACACCCAAACGAGGCCTTAGGCACCGCTTAATTTTACTTTTTAAAGCCTTTAAGGGCTTAAGAAAAACCAAACATTTTTCTCCATCAAATTTAGTTGTAAAAAATGCTCCATAGAGAAGCCCTAAAATCTTGCTTCTTGAATAAGCACTCAACGATAACATTAAAAAAAAAAAAAAAAAAAAGCGCTCAACTATATTATCAAATGCGGAAGCAACGCACTGAATGCTCAAAAAGTAATCATTATACGTGAATAACCCACAGTCCAATAAAAGTCCTGCTCAGAATCATCTAATGAAATTCGATTTGGATGATAAGATTAGATGAGGAAGGATTTTTATATACTGAGAATATTAAAAATGAAAAAAAAAAATAGTTCAATACTTGCCATACGCATAAAGCTCCACGCTTCCTCTTTGTTTTTTTAATTTAAAATATATTTTTTAAAATTTAAACCATTTACCATATTCAAATTCAACACATCTTGTTACATCATATCACAAAAATTAATTTTAATAAAAAACTGTCTTGTAAAAAATAATATCTTTTAAGGTAAATATATAACTATTTAATTTTTTTAATATATATTATAAACATCGGCCATGATCTTCTCAAACCAATTTGAGATGCAGTATGAAATACCATTTCTCTATTTTTGAAAATTTTTTAATGAAACTATTAGTTTAAGTGTATATCAAAAATTTTTAAAAATGAAAATTATGACTAGTAAATGGCTGACAAAATCATTGGACTATAAATATAATATATAAAAATTGTGCAATACTTAAATATTTTGGGAGCCAACACAAGCTTATGTTACCCTAAGCTAAAAGATATATTTTTTCTATTTTTTCAAGAAAATGTTTCTTTTAAATGCATTTTAGCTCATGAACCAAAATCTACAAATTTTTTGTGTGTTCATTTTTATTTTGAAATTTTAACATTTTCGGGGCATTTTCAAACGTAGAATAAACTTCGGAAACCAATTTCATGAAAATTTTTAAAAAATACATCCTGAGCTAACAATATCATAAACTTTATTCATTAATCAGTATAGGTTAAAAAATGAGACATTATATGGGGAAAGAAAAATGTAATATTGAAAATGGAAAAAATTTTGAAAAATGAAATTCTTGTCTCATTTCATCCAATGGAAATGATCCTCAACGTAACCCGAGGAATGGATATTTCAAAAATTATCCAATAATCAGAATGGAAAAATTTTCTAGTGAGGTGATTGAAAAAAATAATAATAATAAGGTAGTCCAAAATATGCTTATGGCATTTGTCCATATAAACTTATGAACGGCCTTTTTCGAGCCAATTTGGCTTGGAGGTAGAATTATCGCTCTATGATGCGTTAAGCAGAAAACTCCAATTAGCAGCTTATCTGACTTCTTTCTTTTTTTTTTTTTTTTATAGCTTTTGCCTGAAAAATTTTGCACAGAAACCATAAGCCAGACCGAACGGTCAAATAAGCGCAGAGTTTCAGTAGTTTTCACCTTCACAGAGAATTTCCAACCAACGAAACCTCTCTCACGTCATGATTCATATTTCATTCTAAGCAAATAAGTCATATGCCTCAGAAAACTATCCAAAACAAGTTCAAATTTCCTGCCAGGTATCCAAAATTGGCGGGCTATTGCGCCAAGTCGAACTTGCTTCTCTTCACTGCTCTGCAGGTGTTATTTCATGACCTTTTCCATAGAGGTAGGTGAAATCCTTTGTACTGCTTCAATCTCTTGGTCTTAACCACCGAAATTTTCATAAATACTTGATAAAATCCTTTGTACTGCATGATCTGTACGTCTACCAATTATTTATTTGTTTGGCACAAATATAAAAAGCTAAACTGGGATGTGATGGGAGATTCCACACCCACCCTCAGGTCCTCTTACCAATAGCTAGCAGGTTGTGATGGTTATGCCCATGTCTACAAACCCTAATAACGTGATCATTAGAGTGGAAGTAGAAAGTAATTGTATGTACTTAGTACTTACTCATCCAAATAATATCTTCAGCACTCCTGTTTAGTGGGCCAACAACATACAAGATAGCTACAACTAACCACTGTAAACTGCAAAGTTACATGGCTCTTATGGTTAGTTTACATAAAACATAATAACCATATTGAGGAATAGATCACGTCGTGAATCATGATTTTACCCAAAAAAAAGTTGGAATTAATCTCCGCTTGCACAGCCCCTGCACCCACAATGAACGCATTCAATGACCTTCTCTTCCCTCAGGTGCTTTGGCACTCTGCACACACAAGTGGTCTGGAAGTTGTGGTCCCGTGGTTGCATGCATCGGAGGCAGCAAAGCCGTTCATAACCAGGCTGCAAAGCAAAATAAAGTACCAAACAGTTAGAGAATGTTTACCAAGATGATATGAGGGACTGACATGGGAAACAAGAGCAAACACACCCTCAAATGGGGTGAGGCCAGCAGTTACAAAATGCAACACTGGAGAAAAGGCCTGCTGAAATGGACCATCCTGGCCTAGCAAACAATCAGGATCCATAATAATAGTTATCTACAAAGGTTTTGCATGCACTCTTATATATCAAATAATGGCACACAAATAGCATGCTGTCTGACACCCATTTTTGAGGCCTGAAAGGTCATAAGTTTGATTGTCTTTAGCTTCATGAACCAAGACTATCTCATGTCATGATCTGACCAGTCCTTTCAGGTCTTGCCTATCTAAGTGAGCATGACTTGGCCCAAAAACTGGACTGAATCAAGAACCAAAATAGTAGAGGTGCTAACCTTCTTCCATTTTGCTATTAGATTATGATCCGCGTAGCCTTGCTCCAGGCAGAATTCATACAGCTCCTTGGATATTTCCTTTCTCCGATAGTAAAGATCATAAACATAGCGGCTCTTCTGATGTGCAATTTTGAAAATAGGCCACAGTGTTTCACATTTTCTCTTACCGTCATGTGTGTCATTTTCAGCTGTTCAATGTTTATAGTCAGAATTTGCATAAGCATAACTGAATGTAAAAGCCAGATCCAAGGAACTAAAACTGTAATTCACAAGTGCATATAAACAAACCCGCTTAAAACCTCACAATTGTCTATGCAGCAAACACATATACAGCATCCGCAAACCTAACCGGCTGACTTTACTACCAATATGTCCACTCAGTTCCTCCATGCCAGGCCACATGCAAATCAACCACCATGCCCTATGGTAAGTAATGTGACATGGTAGGGCTTACTTGTTTATGAGACTGACAGCAAAGATCTTACAAAGATATCCACTGAAATGTTGGTAATGTCTGGGGGACTTTTGCCGGGGGTAATGTTTGAGGTATGCAACATCTAAAGAAAGATGTACCAGTTTTCTAAGTGCTACAATAAGCACCCAGATTAATCAGCCAACATCAAATGCTATCAATTCACCTTCTCTCATCTTTGCTTCTAGCTCACGAAGAGTTGGTTCTATCAATTCCCATCCATTGGGATATTTGACGCGGCTAGTCTTTACCTTTGGCATTCTTCACGCAATGATAATACCTATCCACCCAAAAGAAAAGGGAAAAATGAATAATCACACCAAAAGCATAAAGTGATTTTTTTTTTTTTAGATGGCAGTACAAAGTGATATTTAACATGCAAAAAAGTAGTTCGTTGTTTGAGGGGGGGGGGGGGGGGGGGGGGGGAGGGGGGGGAGGGGTGTTGGTGTGTGTGTGTTGGAAAGAAGTGATGCATCCAAACCACCGCAGGACAGTGATGAAACAGGGAGAAAAAAACGTATCACAAGTGCAAATATAGGTATCAGACAGCAAGACCAACCTGACCAATCACAGGATGGTCACTGAAACTGAAATTCAAATGAGAAAATAGCTTAGAAGTGAAGATGGAAACAATTTCAACAAAACAAGAATAAACACAACATGAAGAATAAGAATAAAATAGTTCCTTTTTTAATTCATTGTTGTCAATCACATGTGAATTAACTGGACCAAGTAAATTAGTTTATCAAACCCAGCCATTGACTTCTCTCTTAAAAATACTTCCAGCGTCAAAGTGGCAACAAAAACTCCCGTAAATTAACTTGTACATAGAATTCAAAACCGAATATCATTATATCAACAACAGCAACCAATGAACAGCTATGCTCTCATCAACTGAAGCCTACACCAAAGTTTACTGCAGCTTTAGGACTATGAGATTCAAATCCAATAAGAGGAAGCCTCACATGGCTTGCAGTTCTTTTCATAGTCGTTAATTCAACAGCCAGATGCAGAAGCACAGCTAAAATAAAACAGAATAGAAGGAATGGAACTTCAACAACAATCCAAATATATAAATAAGGAATCAGTTAAGAAGTAAAGATTCCAGATCAGGTATACCAGGAAAAGAACATTTAGTTGTTTGGCATCAAGAGTTTAAGAAAATAAAGAAATTGATAAAGATATCACATACAGAATTCAACTAAGTGGAAGAACCAACATTGTGCCTCTAAAATTCTACAAGATTGTTGAGTTCAAATTAAATTGAAAGAAAATTTTTATAGAATTCAGGCTAAGTGGAAGAACTAACATTGTGCTTCTAAAATTCTATAAGATTATTAAGTGCTAATTAAATAGAATTTTTTTAATAGAATTCAAGCTAAGTGGATGAACTAACATTGGGATGCTTCTAAAATTTTATAAGATTGTTTAGTGCCAGTTAAATTGAAAGAAATTTTTTATACAACAGCTATAAGATAAATTCCCCATAGGGAAGGATATTAGGCAGCAAAAGAACTAAATACCCATAAAATGAGTGTAGCCAAAATGTTGAGACGATTTAGTGAAAATAAGAAAAGGCAGAATTAAAAATAAAGTAATGCAAGATAATTTTAATGTAAAAAATCAGTAGGCCATGTTTGGTCAAAAAAAAATCAGTAGGCCGTGAAATGAAGTAGATTTAGGTGGTTAGTCATATGAAATGAAGATTAGAAATTGCACTAGCCAGCAGCGAATTGATGGAGATAAGAGACCACTAAAGAGCTAAAGTATGGCCGACAATAACATTGTTAGAAGTCACTATGAAAAATATGGAAGTGCTAGGGCTTACTAAAGGCAACCCAAGATTGAAAGGCATGCAAGATTCATGACACTTTACCCTCACTTAGGTCAAGAACAGCTTATGGTGATAATGAGATGTATTCTTAATAAAGAAGGGGATAAAAGCTAATACGCAGCTTCGGGTCTTGAGTTTCTACTACTTATCATGCATTGCATTTCTCATGGAGTATACAATTCAATTGATTCAACTGAAACCATGGGTTCATACTTCATAGATGATAGACTAACCTATTGGGCAGAATCTTAGCATCAAAAGGCAACATTTAGTGGCCAAAAGCAAACGACGCAGATCATGGTGTAGGAAGCCACATCAAAAAGTTTTTTAAAAATAAAAATAAAATTAAAATTGCACCAAATTTTTTTAAAAAAATAATAAAATTAAAACTGTACCTACAATGGAATGCTACAAAATACTCATGTCTTAGCATCAAAAGACAACATTTAGTGGCCAAAAGAAAATAAGGCAGATCATGTTTTAGGAAGGCACATCAATTTTTTTAAAAAAAAATAATAGAATTAAATTGCACCTAGAATGGAATTCTACAAAATATTCATGCAGCAATATTTCTATGGCCAGGCAAGAAGCTGAAGAAGCTTAAGCGGGCACCCTTCCTCCCACAAAGAGAACGACTAGTCTCTCGGCTGGTTGGAGATGAGAAAAAAGAATTTCTAGAAAGAGAAGGAAAAAGCTCTGGCGGCATCATAGCCCCAACCGACCTCTCCGATGTATGGGGAAAAAAATCAAACACTTCACCTTCAAGGCCACAACAAGGAGCACAGATCTCCCACAATACAAACGAAGAACAAAATAGTTAGAAAGAGAAAGAGAAAGAGAAAGAGAGAGAGAAAAATACGAGTGCAGAAAAAAATAGGATCTAGGCCGCCTGATTGATTCCAGGCCTCCCTCCACTGAGCAAGCCCACCGCCTGCTCTTCGGGTCGTGTCGTCGTTGTCGGTGGGTAGAGACTAAAGAGGAGTAGAGAGTCCGGCTCCGTCTGGGACATGTCAGGGCTGCGTGGGAGGGACATTTGAATGGAATTCTAGGTGCAATTTGGGCCGGGTCCCGTCCCGCCGAACCCGATTTCTAACTGTATTAGAATTTGCTTTTCTACAACCCGACCCGAAGAACCTAAACCTGGTGAACCCGATTTATAAATGTGATAAAGTTTGGGTTCAAGTGAATCCGAGCCCGATTTTATTTTATATTTATTATAAAATATATTTATATATAATATCTAAACAATATTTCTTTATATTTTTTGTATTTTATGTTATTTATATTTATATTTAAATACATGTTTGACATATTGTAATTATATTATAAATAAAATATATTATTTATATTTATATTTATCTTTTATTTCTATAATCTTCTTCATTTATCTTGTTTTTTATGTTAAATTTTTCTAAAAATATTCTTTATAAATGAATGATCATATTAGCTCGGGCTAAGCAAATGCCCAACTTATATATAAAACAAGTTTTACAATTTTTGGATATGTGTATATATTTTTAAAATTTTTTAAAGATAAGAGTATTTTAAATATATATATACACACAGATGTTTGAAAATCTCAAAAAAATATATACACATATTCAAAAATGGTAAAACTTAGTTTATATATCAAATACACTTAGATAAATAAGTATATGAAGAGAAAAAAATTGTTGTGAATGAGTTTTTTGAGGTGAGCTAAGCGAGACATTTGCTTAGCCCTGGCTAACAGGATCACTCCTTTTTTTTTATATTGTTATATTTTTTTAAAAAAATATGTGGTTTGACTGTATATTGTTATGTTTACCTATATGATTTATTATTGTTATACGTTCATATAAAATTTTAAACCTATCACTCTTAAATAAAATGTAAATTTATCAACTTAAATTTCAACCTGAAACTCAACCCAAACCCGATTTTGAAAAATAGGGTTAGTGTTTTGGTTTTACACATAGGGTTGGGTTAAGATTACGGTTGATACTTTATAAATAGGGTTAGAGTTAGGGTTGAGGTAAACCTGAGTTTCATGAGCCCGAGTTGCACCCTTAGACATTTTTTGATGCACCTGGGTGCACTTAGCTTCAGTGCACCCAAGTGTATTTAACTCTTTTTTTGAAATTTTTTTTATAAAATTATTAATCTAAGCATATTTAACATATGCATTATTTTTTACTAATTTTGAAGATTTTTAGATATTTTTTTGAATTTTTAGAATCAGTACAAAACTGCCACTGATTTTAAAAATAAAAAATATCTAAAAATTTCTAAAATTAGTAAAAATTGATACATATGCTAAATAAACTTAAATTAAAAATTGTATAAAATTTTTTAAAAAATATAAAAAATAGGTTTTTGCACCCGGTACACTAGATCAATATTCTGCACTAGATCAGTATTCTGAGTGGGATGAGTTTTGATCGTATGCACCGAGTGCACTTAGGGGGTATATTTAACTTTTTTATTTTTAAAATTTTTTCATAAAACTATTAATTACTAAAATGCCACCAATTTTTAAATATACAAAAATATCTATAAATCTCCAATAAAAATCGATACGCATATTAAATACATTTAGATTAACAGTTATGTAAAAAAAAATTTAAAAATAAAAAATGGGTATTTGCACCTGGGTGCATTGAGGTGCATACAATCAGAACCCATGTGGGATGCTAGAATTTTTTTTCAACTGTTTTTATATCCCTTTTCTATACAATTACCTTATTTTTACATTATTTCTTAACATTTTTTTATATAACTACTCTACTTATTTCAAAAATTTTCTTTATTAATGATTATTACTCCTATTATATTACATAACATTCTATACCATTTAAAATATTAAACCATTTTTTGCTTCTCTAACACACTGTAGAAGGGGCAAAATTTTCCTAATTCCCACTAACATGCACAATAATATAATTTGACATTTTAATTATTCTATTTTTTTTTTTGCATCTACATTTAATTTTTTTTACAATTTTCTGTTTTAACTTTATTGTCTTGGCTCTAGTTATTGTCACTGTTATCTCACACCACTTCTTAATCACCACCACCACCACTATCATAAGTTATTTTTCGCCTAGACGGGGTCAGCTGCATGGATTCCGTTGCTCAATTATTGATGATTTGAGACTAAATTTTCAGTACTTTTTAATATTTTCATATCTTGTTTAATCACTTCTATCCATATTTTTTTGGATTTTCATCTCATTCTTTTACTATCTTTTATTTAGATAAACTCCGCCTTCCTAACTAATGTCATAACAAACCTTTGTTTAACATGACCAAACTATCTTAATCTGTTTTCCTTCATTTTATTACCTATTGACATCCCTTCAAGATTTTCTCCACTTACTTCAATTTTAATTTTATATTTTCTTATTTTACCACTCATTCATTTTAACATTTTCATTTTCGCTATGTTCATTATTCTTTAACTACTCAACATTCTGTTCCGTAGAATATAGTTGGTTTATAAAATCAACTCTAATTCTATTTATATAAATTTCTAGTTTATTTAAAATTCTAACAAAATTTTGTTTGACTTCAAAGGCAAAAGTTTAAATTTTGTTGATGTGTTTGTGAAGTGACAAAACTTTTAAATGAAAAATTTGCGTAAACATTTTTAAAATGAGAGAAAATGATATAATATAATAAAATAATGATAATAAGTAAAGAAAATAAAATTAAAATAAATAAGTCAGTTGGGATGTTATCAGAATTGGATCAGACTAGCCAATTCGACTGGTACAACTAAACTAGCAATTTTTCTAGTTTTACAGGAATTGGAGACCGGTTCCCCTCGATTTAGCCGGTCCAGCAATTTCAAAAGAAATGCTTGCGGAAACCATTGTCACCCTTATCCTAATTTGTTGGCTTGCTATTCTTAACAATTATTTCACATTGGAACTCGAACTTTGCTTGTGGTTCAATTATTACTTCACATCACCTTTATTTTAGTAAAAATACTCATTATTTGTCTTTGAGCACTTTTGAAATCCAAATATTTTTATCAATGTAATTAAAATAATTAGTTAAATCTTTCAAGCATCAATTCATTCATCATATAATTTAATTAGTTAAATATAAATTTTGAAACTTATTACAAATAAATAAACTTCAATCATGCCTCAATGTAGGAAAGGTATTACTCGATATTGATACTGCTCGCAATCTCAATGCCTTTATTATGAGATTTGAAGAAGTCATATGGGATGTCAATGACATTCTCATAGTTGTTAAGTATTATAACAAATCAAGCACACATAAACCATTTTGGATGAAGTCTTTTGCTATTATTATAGGATTGAAATGGTTAAAGGAAATGGGTATGACAAGGGTTGAAGTTGAAAGCGATTTAGCAATGTCAATTAGTTTGTTGACAAGAAGTGGCAATACTTTGTCAAATCTGTGCAATTTAGTAAAGGTTAAGGCATGTGAAGAATGGTTTAAATGTTTAGCTTTCTCCCATATTCTAAGAACCGCAAATCAAACAGCTCATAATTTTAGCTAAACATGTTGTATCCAATTAATTTGAGGGTAGTGTCTGGAGAGAGCCCTGCTACTTGTATTATAGAATTCTTGTGTATGGATTTCAGTTGTTTGGAATAAATTCCTTTCTTCCCCACACCCTAGCCTATCCATTACCAAATTTGTGATGGAATGGATGAGATCAGGGTGAAAACTTAAAAAAATTTATTGAGATATTTCATAGTTAATTAAATAGGTTTTATTCCTTATGGTTCATTTTGAAAGAGTTTTAAATTAGTGGGGAAAATTTTTTGAAATTTTTTTTAAAATAAGAAATAATATCAAGAGGCCCTTAATTCACATTTTTTACTTTACATGTTATATTTGCACTTAATTAATACATCTGAAAATATTTTTATCATTTTTCTTCATATTTTGATGATTAGAATGGTAGATTCTAAATTTAACATATAGTACTAGTCTATCAAGAATTATGGATGTAAACATTTACTAATACATAGATAATTAAATATCTATCATATTAGACAATTAAACATCTATCATATTATAAATTGTAATATTGACATTACCGGTTCAAATCGGTTAATCTAGATTAATCCATTTACTGATTTGATCACTGGTCTGGTTTTGACAATATTAGTTAGCTATATGAGTAGTTGAATACACATGATTAAAAAGTATGTTAGTTATATAAAAAAATGTAAAACTAATTATGGAGAATGAAAAATTTAAGAACGAAAAGTTTTTTTGGATGAAAAAGAATGAAAATTTTTGGTTCAATAAGTTATATATACATGGTGTATTGGAAAGTGATAAAACTTTTGAAAAAAAGTTTTGAGTATAAAGGTTTTTGAAATAAGATAAAATAATATGATATGATATGGATAATAATGATAAATAAAAAATAAAGTTAAAATAAATAGGTTAGTTGTATAGGTAATTGTGTAGAAATGGTTAAAAAATAAGATTGTTTGTATAGGAAGATATAAAAAAATAATTAAAAGAAATAGGGTAGTTGTGGAAATTTAAAATTTTTTACTATAAAACAAACACACTAATAGCAAAACATGCCCTTCATGTAAATATAAAGTAACAAGTCATATAAATGAAAAGTAATAATATATAGTCTAACTAAATTAAAAAATATAATAATGTAATGCATTTCGAAAAATACCTTTTCAAAAGGATAAAAAAGAAAATTCAAGTGTATAAAAATAAATAGGGCAAATCCTAAATTTGCCTGCAAATTTTGCCCATAATTTCAAATATATTCCAATATTTTTAAATATATTCATATAATTTATCCAACATTTCGTTCATATCCACTTGATTAAGAATTTATTATATGGGTCGTTAGCGATTTACTAAAATGACAAATATACTCAAGCTCAAATATGACCTAGAGTTAGCTTGCTTATATATAAATTTATATTCAAATAATATATGATTTTACAGTTATAAAAGTATTGAAAATTAATTTGAATGTGGGTTTTTTAGCTATAAAATTATAATTATAGTTTAAGTATATTTGTTATTTCAGAGAGGGCTAATGGCCCATTAATAAATCTTTAACAGCTCAAGTATGAATGAAAATTTAGACAAACCGCATAGGTATAATACCTTCCTAGGTGAACCTTAATAAAATATTATTAAAAGTATGAATTATTGAAATAAAAATGTGAAACAAAATAATAAATATTTATTAAAAGTAATAAATAAAAAAATATTATTAAAACTTATGAAAAAGTAAGATGATTGAAAATAAGGTTGAACAAAATTGTAATATTAAGACCTTAATTTAATTTAGATAACTAAAGTTAGTATATTAAAAATAAGTAGAAATGTATCTCCTTTCAAAATTCACTTAGAAATGGAAAGGTCTTATCTTTTAAGGTTTTGATCCAAAATGAACTTGGGCACAACTAGGGCGGGAAATTAGGGCGGGTCGACCCGTGACCCGACTTTGACCCTGACCCATTTTTGGCCGGGTAAAACTAATATATTTTTTACCCGGTATAGGGACGAGTCAAAAATTTTGACCCGAATTCAAAAATAGGGTCGAGTTGGGTTAACCATGTCTCGACCTAAAGAGTCCGATCCGCTCTGCATATATTAATTTATTAAAAATTATAAGCCTATATTTAAATATTATTGTTATTTTCTTTCAAAATTTTCACTTTTTATTTTTAATTCTGTCAACAGTAGAAGAATCAATTTATTCAGAAAACAATATAAGAATTAATAAAAAGAATTTGTATATATATAACCCTTATGTGTAATTGTATATTAACCTATTTGAATAAATTTATATTATATTTTCAAATGTTTTGTTTTCTTAATTTTGTGTTTTTTAATAATTACTCAAATATTGAAACATATAATATAGATATATATTTATATTTGATAGATATATAAATTCTTAAAATTATCTTATTTAACCCGAAATCGGTCCGATACCAATCCGAAGTTTGTCCCGGAACCTATTAAAAAAAATGAAGATCAAACCGACGTTGTCCCAACCCTGTCCCGACCCGATATAAAAAAAAAGAGTCAAACTCAATTTTTAAAAAGTAGGGTCAGAGTTGGACAAATTTTAACCCGGTATGACCTGCCCTGATTCCCACCCCTAGGCACAACCTAGTTGGTTTCACATTCTAAGATAAGTGAGTGTGATCTAGAATTCGAACATTGAAAGTAGAGCGGTCTTCATCAATGAAATAAAAAAGTTTCAATCCAAAACATTTTGCATTAATATTCCAGACTCCAAAACTTCTAGGATGTGTTTAATAATCTTAATATTCAAATTTAATAATTTTAGTTTTATGTATTAAATAATACTATTTTTGTTATTTAATTCGCATGTTGCCGTGAAGTGAATTGAATAATTTTTAATTTATTAATCTCAATCTTCCAATTTAATAATTATGAAATTTCATTAGGATAATGTGGGATGAAAAAAGAATTATTATGTATTAAAAATGAGTAAATTTTATATAAATTGAGAAGAATTATATGAGAATTGGAATTTTTTTTTTTACTATGTTACTTTCTTGGACAACCTAACCAATCAACTGAAGAAAGACAACTCAAGAGGAGAGGTTGCCGCACACATATTATATATATTCACGGAAACCATTTAATCAAAAAATGCATTAATTTTGAGAACCAAAAAATTGGCTAACCAGAAGGGACGCTGGTTCAATGCACTCGAGTATACTTTACTCATTTTTTTAACTTTTTTTTTATATTTTTTTATGAAAATTTTAATCTAGGTGTATTTAACATGTGTATAAATTTTTACCATTTTTAAATTTTTTTAGATATTTTTTTCGGATTTTATAAAATCAGTATTACTAAAAATGTCATTGATTTTAAAAAATTCAAAAAAATATCTAAAAATATCCAAAAATGATAAAAATTTATACGCGTGTTAAATACACTTAGATTAACAGTTGTGTAAAAAAATTTTTTTAAAAAAAATTAAAAAATGGGTGAAGTACATCCGGTTGCATTGGATCAGCGTCCAGCGAGAAGAAGCAGGAGATTTCATCCCATCCGCATTGCCATCCTAGTTGTAAACAGGCAGGCGAGTCGCGTAGCATCACTTCAGTGGTCGTTGACGTGGGGCCGTCGTACGTACTTGGGTTGCAGGAAATGGGCGTGGATTCGCTGCTGAGTGCTGACAATGGCAGTATTGATCGCAGCCATGGCTGTGAATTATGATGTCGGTGACGATAGTCATCTAGTTACGGTAGTCTTGCAGTAAAGCATGTGTGGCCAATCTGGACCATTGAACTCCACGCAACCGGCTGTAGATTTTGTAATGAGGCCATCAATACAACGTGTTGATGCACTTTTCCAATATCTCCGTCTAATTATCCTCATCATCATCATAAGTCATTTCTTACCTAGATAGGATCGACTACATGGATTCTGTTGCATTATTTTTGACAATTTAAGACTAAATTTTTATAAATATATAATCTTTTTCAAATCTTATATAATTATTTCCATTCATATTTTTTTAGGTTTTTGTTTTGTTTTTCTGCCATGTTGTTTAAATTTTGGGTTGGAAAATAGGTCAAAAATATCTCCATCTAATGTGGGATAAGGAGAATGATAATTTCCAACAGGCCTAAAAACCATTTAAAAAAATTCTTTAGTTTTTGTTTTTAAAACTATAGATCTAAGTGCATATAATATATAAATCAACTTTTAAGATTTTTGAATATGTACATGTTTTTTTGAATTTTTGAAAATGCGTACAATATCTATATATTTAAAATTCAAAAAAATATATATTTGAAAATTTTAAAACTCGATCTATGAGTTATACACACCATAGATTTACAATTTTAAAAGCAAATACTAAAAAAAAAAATTTTAAGAGATGACAGTCGAAAATGCTCTCATTTCTCACCGACTGAAAATGATCAAAACCAAAATAAAAATGGGACGAAAAAATAAGTTGTGTGCGCTTAAAATGGGGGTGGGGGTGGGGTGCATGTAGTAGTCCTGTAGATTACTAAATTTTCTGTTATATTTAACGTACGGCCCACCAAGAGATGAGACCTACTCTTTGTAGATTTTTTCCAATGGTTTCCAAGAACCTATTAAGGGTGCGTTTGGAATGACTTAAAACTTTTTGACATTTTTTATACCTGGAGAAAACGTCATCCATCATTTTGCGGTCCTTCAATTTGTCAACTGATGCTCCGGTCGTACTGGGGTCGAATGAAGACGTGCGGGCGGCGAAAATTCGTAGTCCGCAGGTGGACGCTGGTCTCGCATTCCACCGACGTTCGAAATCTGCCGCAAATGACGAAACGCTGGTCTCGCATTCCACCGGCGTTCGAAATCTGCCCCATTACCATGCCCGAGCATCGTCCGGCTTCTGCAACAGTACGAAAAGTGCAGGGGTGCTGTCGACGGAAGACTGATGTGACGACTTTTTCGCACAGGCCCCCTTGCGTGAAAAGTTTTACGCGTTTGGGCAAGTTTTATGCCATCCCAAACAGCCCCTAAGAATTCATTGCATATATGTGATCACGAATTAAGGATTGGCTTTCGTAAATTGCGAAATAATTTCATGGGAATTAATGTCGTGAGTATAGTTTGGGTGGATTCCCCATTTTCCATTTTTTTTGTTCTCAAAACTCAATTCTCATGCTTTGAGTCAGCCGAATTGGCGTCTCTGAAGTCTGAACTTGAAGAAGGGTGCATATGCTTTGTAGGCGCTGCAGCGTGAAGCGCTTTGAACACCAAGCAGAGTCGCGAAGAAGCGGGTAACGGCCAAGCAGTTAGGCGTCTAGCGATTGCGTCCGAGTCTCTAGACATCACCAGTCATCACACTCAACGCACACGCCGCTTCCGTTCCGGCCAACGTGGTCCCACAAGATCTCGCGGTGGGCCCGTGGGTGCTTATTTCGAGGGCATGATAGTAATTTCAGAAGTCGAAACGCAACACGTGCGAAACGGGAGTTCCGCGCCCGCTTCAAACTTCCCGGGCCAGCTTTTCTCCAGTTATAAAAGGGTCAGAACAAGCTCGTTTCTGTATTCTGTAACCGAATGGGCCCCGTCTCTCTCTCTCAGAAATTCTCCAAATCAAAAACGCAGAGAAGAGAGATACAAGTTAGAAAATAGAAGGTGAATAAGAAGAAGAAGAAGAAGAACGGAGCTCTGCTGCAATGGCGGCTTCCAACGGGAGCGAATTCTTCGAGATCGAAATGGATCAGCACACGGACGCATTTCCCAGGCCCTCGAATGCGGAAGCGGTGGTGGAGGACGAGGAGGAGCTGATGTGGGCTGCCTTGGAACGGCTGCCGACGCAGAAGCGGGCGAACTTCGCGATCATGAGGCGTAATCCATCGAGGATCGAAGGACCGATGGTGAAGGCGACCTTTGACGTCAGGAAGCTCGATCGGACTGCGCGCGAGCAGCTCGTCAAGAACGCCATGGTCACCAGCGACCAGGACAACTTCCTTCTCCTCTCCGGCGTCAAGGAGCGCCTCGACCGGTATAAGCAAGCATTTTATGAAATCACTTTTACCTTCTCTGCAGCTGTTTCTTGGTCGTTCTTGGGATCTTAGAGATGAATATTATTCAAGAGTTCTCGATCTATAATTTGCATATTCCTCTTCTTATTTATTTATTCCTTTCTTTCTTGTTTTAAAAATCTTTATACGAAATCCCTTTCGTCGACTGCTAACGGGCTCTTGTGGAAAATTCTGGAAATTCTCGGTGCTACATTTTGCCCGAGTGCTGCGTGCTGTTACCAATCTCAGAAAACAGGACACTTCAAGATGAGCGTTCGTTATGTAACATTAATGATAGGAATCAGATCTCGCATGGAAATGAACTTGCTGTCACGAGTAGATTCTAATGAAATTTAGAATTTCTATTCCCATCAGGACCCCTCTGGCACCATCATGCCTTGCCTACATCCTTCTTTCCCCTTTCATGAAATATGAACTGCCTCAAACTTCCCATTTGTTGTTTGGGAATCTTGAATTTGTCCTCTTCTGTTCATGTTGTAGTAGTAGTAGTCTTCCTGAAATCTTCTGGAATTCATCTATCGGAAGGAATAAGTATGCCTAAAGGAGAGCCCAGATAAAGGACAAGAATCACCAAAGACTTTGGTTGGAAAAGTTCTTCTGATGTAGCAATTCGTGTTTTTTTAAAAAAAAATTTTAAAATTTATTTACTTTTCGTATGGACTGATTCGAAAACTTCTTCCAAAACAGAGTTGGCATGAAAATTCCGACCGTGGAAGTTAGATTTGAAGGCCTCACAGTCTCTGCAAACGTTCTAATTGGGAAAAGAGCTCTGCCTACTTTGGTGAATTTCTGCCGAAACGGCATCGAGGTAGAAAACTCAGTTCTCCCTTCGCTCGCATCGCATGTTTGAATAAAATGAAATGTGAAGAAAACTGTTCAAATGGTCATAGAAATGCTAGATATAATTTCAAATACTGAATGAAATATAAACAAATTCGCAAAAAAATTCCCATTTGTAAAAATTTGTTTAACATATTCAAAACAACGAATTTTACTGCTAATTTTTTTAAATTGCAGTGATTAATTTCACTAACATTAATGTGACTGCATATGCAATGCAGTAAACCAACTAAATTGCATATAAATAAATGCAGCAATTTATTAAAAATTTGCTGTATATAATATTATAAGTAGCAAGTACTGTTTGACTATAAACTCTATTAAGAGTTTGCTAGAAGTATATGATAGATGATTACGTATAAGAAATTTTCTTGAAGTGATTTTTTTTCATAATACTTTTCCCCTGGTTTGCGTATATTTTTCCAAAACCTTTACTTTAATCTTATTCATCGTATGGTATCGCTGACATTATTATCATTTTCCCATTCAATGGAATTAAATGGATCACCGCGGAGGAAAACGAAAAAAAATGATGTTCCAACATTATCTGTAAAGTGAATAAACACAAAATCAAACAGCTTTCTTCGGAAAAGTCAAAGAATATTGGAAGCAAGATTGTGAGGAAAGCTTTGTGGGTCTGGGATAGACCTATTAAACTTTCCTTTGCTTTTTTGTTCGTGACACATTGGTAATAGATTGGTCTGTTTTCTCTAGGTCGGTAATCTCGCTCCCATGATTTTTCCTAATTTTAATCTTAATTTGATATCTTGGTTTCTTTTGTTGAGTATGCAGGCCTTGTTAACTTCTGTGAAGATATTTCGTCCAAAGAGGCATTCACTGACCATCTTGAACAATGTCAGTGGATCCATAAAACCCGGAAGGTAAGTATTTTTCTTTTGTATTTGGAATTTATAGCTGTTATCAGTTAGAAATGGGGATGAATAATCTATCTAAAGGGAATACCAAATTAGAAAGAATAAGGTCTCTTAAGTGAATAAAAAAATCAACATTTCCTAATATCTTTTTGGCAACATATAGCATTTTTTTTGTTGCAAAAGATATCATTTAATGATATAGAAATTTTTTTGTCATTGAAAGGTAGCTTTTAGTGATAGTAATGATATTATAGATGTTGCAAGAAGTATCTATTTAGGCTGAAACCAAAGTAAAAGTGTTTTTTTTTTTTTTTGGGTGGCTAAACTTCGAAATTTTACTGCTAAAATCTTGTAGCTAGTAACTCGTCACCACAACTCAGCTAGATGTTCTTGTAGCTAGTAACTCGCTCACCACAACTCAGCTAGAGTCGAACATCAAATGCAGATCAATATGCATATACAGCCATAAACTTTTGGATCCCGCTCCTGTGCACTGAGACTTTAGTGTGCACCGTGCAACAGACCTTTTTCTTAATTTTTTTGTTTTCTTTTATAAAATTATTAATTAAAGTCTATTTAATCTATAAACTAAATTTTATCATTTTTATAAATATGTATATATTTTTTGGATTTTTAAACATAAGAGTATTGTAATCATTTTTTAAAAATTCAAAATAAATATATATACATTTAAAAAAAATAAATTTTGATTTTAATCTGGCATATTTCACGTATACCCATGAATTTTATCCATAATTCCACTTATACTCACGAATTTTCAAAATTTCTAATATACCCGTGTATTTTACTTAAAAATTCACTTATATTCACATTATTAGGAATTCGTTAATGGGCCGTTATTGCCCCTATAAAATGATAAAAATGTTCATCTCTAAGTATAGTTTTATAGGTAAAAATTCATGTGAAGGTGCATTTTTAGTACTTTTACAATAATAAATTTATTTATTATTTAAATATAATTTTTTTGTCTTGATCAAAATAACCTCAAATTATGTTGAACTTGGACATATTTGCTATTTTATAGAAGTGCTAATGGTCCCTTTAATAGATTCTAATGACATGAGTATAAGCGGAATTTTAGAAAAAATATGCGGGTATATTAGAAATTTTTGAAAATTCTAGCGTTAAGGCTAATGATCATAGCTTTTTTTTAAAAAAAAAAATTTCACCGACATACCGACCCAAGGATGTAATATTTAATTCTTTATGCGTGATTTACGTTTTTGAATGCTTTTTAATATTTTGTTGAATTTACAAAATCGAAAAGGCTTTTTCATGTGTGGCACATGAAAAATGCCTTTTCGATTTTGTAAATTCAAACAAAAAAATTAAAAAGCATCCCAAAAATATAAAATTTCATATATAAATATTTCATTCTTAGGCCCGCAATGGTGAAACCGAATAAAAAAAATTACTCCCTGTTAATGTTCCCGGGAGCACTGTACGGGGGCCGCATTAAGGGTGTGTTTGGTTAGAGGTAAAATTTTTGATGAAAAGTTTCTGAAGTAGAAGTTGTCAAATCAATAGAAAGTAATGTGATATAATAGGAATAATGATGAGGAGTAAAGAGAATAAAGTTAAAATAAATAGGTTAGTTGTATGGGTAGTTGTGTAGAAATGATTGAAAAGTAGGGTAGTTTGTATAGAAAAATGTGAAAAAATAATTAAAAAATAGAGTAATTATGGAGAGTGAAAAGTTTTTGATTGAAAAGTTTTAGTTGACATTTTTTTGCCTAAACAAACACACCCTAAAAATCCATCTTCTCGTAGTCTCTATCTCTTGGGAAAGCCAGCTGTGGTTGTAATTCAACGTATTAGGTAGCATGTCTGCATTAGGATCAGAGTTTTTTCTGGGTATCCTAGGATGTACACATCCCTCTATTTTCTGGCAATCAAGTCCTCCCTCCGTGCTTTTTCTGCATATGGGAACAGCACTGGGAATTCGATGGTTCATGCGCCTGAATGGGGGAGATGCATTCCCTAAAACACTTTCCGTCTGAAAATAGCTAGCCGCTGGTACACCTCATTAGAGGTGATAACAGGTAATAACGCATATCCTATTTAACTAGAAAATGACGAAAAAGAAAGTAACTGCACGTCTCGAGGAAAACTCACTGTCCAAACTATATCTTCATTGATCATGATATTTGGTGACTGAATTCCAGTCGGAGTCTTAGACTATCACTTGAACAGGTTGCATGTTTGTCAGAGTAGAATAGATTTCAAAAATGCTAATATTTCAGAAATGCTAGAGTACGATCGAAAAAGAGTACCTTCGAACATGCAATAACATATAAAGATAAATAGTCAGTTACATTCAAACCGAAGATCATCTGTTCACTAAAACAAAATTTCTTATACGTAGTGGCTGTCCAAAGTTCAATTTGGCTGCAGTTGGTACCGATTGTAGTTGAGTCCGATATTCATTGTCACTAAAGTTTTATTTCTCCGGAGTTAAATTTTAACAACTGCGTTTGTTGTAAAAAAAATTATATTTAATCAAATGTCACAAATTAACCAAGTAGTTGTAGTAAAAATGTAAAATAATCATAACCAAAATGCTTTTAATGCAGCAAATATATGATGTGTCCGGCTAAAGAATGAGCTAAATTCAACACACTTGTTTTGGTGTGTGTCATAAGACTGTCATGCTTTTAAATGATAACAGTAAACTTTTAGTTTTCGAAAATATATGCATTATTGTAATTGATATTGATCTAATTATCATATATTATTGTAGTTGATTTTGATATATACGAGGGGGTTGTTACGAATGTGAGAACCATTAGTAGAGATACTAATATTTTCTTAGTTAAAATAAGTTTACATCAAGGCTCAGCCTTGAGTCCTTACCTTTTTACTTTAGTAATACATAAAATTACTAGATATCTCCAAGAAGAAGTACCTTGGTGTATGATATTTGCAGACGACATTGTTCTAATAAATGAAACTAAAAAAAGACTAAATTTAAAATTGAATAGATGAAAAGATGCTTTAGAATCTAATGGTTTTAGAATTAGTCGCACAAAAACCGAATATATGAAATGCAATTTTAATAATAGTGAAAAACTAGATGAGGAACCAATTAAGATTTTAGATCAAGTAGTAACAAGAAGTAATCACTTTCTGTACCTACGATCAATAGTTCAAGAGAATGAGAAAATTGAGAAAGATATAATACATAAAATTTAAGCAGGATGAAAGAAATGGAGAAGTGCATCAGAAATTTTATGTGACCGTTGAGTTCAAATCAAACTAAAAGAAAAATTTTATAAGACTGTGATTAGACTTGTTATGCTTTATGGGCAGAATGTTTGGCAGTTAAAGAATAACATATACAAAAATGAGCACAGTAGAAATTAGAATGTTAAGGTGGATGAGTGGTAAAATAAAAAAAGATAAAATTAGGAATGAAATAATTTGAGAAAATTTAAAAGTGAGACCAATCTGTGATAAAATGAAAAAAATAAATTGGTCATGTTAAAAGGAGACCTAAAGTAGCACCGGTTAAGAGAACAAAGTCTATCCAATTAAAATGTGGTGGGAGAATGAGAGGAAGACCCCAAAAACATGAATGTAAGTAATTAAACAAGATTTAAAAATATTACAAGTTACAGAAAATTTAGTATTAAATTGCCAAAAATGACGCAACAGAATCCATGTTGCCGACCCTACCTAGGCGGGAAAAGACTTATTATGATGATAATGATGATTTTTTTTTTTTTTTTTTTTTGCTACAACCATTACGGCCTGATAAACGTTGAAGATGCATGTGGTACTCTCCTGATATTTACTTTATTGCATTCTAATACACGATAAGAAATGGACAGCTAACAATGCTGAATATTTTCTCTCATGAATAACTTGCCATTATGAAGTCGCGAAATGTTGACTTTCTTGTCGTTAATAATTTCAAAGAATTGAACTATAATTGCGAGATTTTTATTTATCGTGGGGCTCTGCTAAACTTAATATTCTTCAACCCGGATTAATTCCATCCAAGTCACTTGAATTCTGGGAAACGCATATCAACGATGCCAGCAAACGTGGCTCATTTAATTCCTATTCATACAAGTTTAGATTTAGAGTAGCTGTAAGAGTGGCCATACATTCTAATGTTGGAGATTTTATTTTTATTTTATTATATGTTTTAATCTTTCGGTCATAGGATGACGCTGCTTTTGGGTCCCCCTGGCTCTGGAAAGACCACATTACTTTTGGCGCTTGCTGGTAAGCTAGGACGTGAGTTGGAGGTAAGTTGCTGTTTTTGTTAAAGAGGTGAAGAAAATTCCACATTATTAACAGGCTTGGAGAGTTTCTGATTTATATATATGGGAATAGACATCTCATTTTGGAGAGTTACTTGGCTACTCATTTTCTGATAAAACATGCCCATTTTCAAAATATGGTATCAAAGCCTGATTTATATGTATGAGAATAGACTTACTGACTACTCGTTTTAGGATAGAACCGGCGCATTTTCAAATGTTTTTGAGTTTTTGGAGTAGTGCCTGTGCTTTCCTCTCTATCATATGTGATGAATGCCACCGCGAACAGCAAATTTTCTCGGACTTGAATGCGAGCATTAAACTTTAGTTTTCTTCATTTGTTATTTTAATTATTATTTTTTATTTTTTTTGACCCAAAAATTGTCTATTTTATTTTGCTTCATTTTATTTTTGTTTATCGTTTTTCTGTTTATTACACTAGTTCTTTCAGTCTAGCATTTTTTCCTAGCGTATTTCTCTGTCTTGTTGAAAATGGCCATATAATAATGACAAAAATGACCAATATATATTTTCTTAATGGACAAAGGTAAATAAGGTGGGCATTGGAAAAAAGACTTCTGATGGTGAAGTAAAAATTGAATATGAAGTATAGACAAATACATTTATTTAAAAAATAAGAGTCTATAAAGAATTTAATTTTCATTAGAAACTGATTTCTTGCTGAGTAACTTCTGTAAGGATCTTTTTGTTAACTATTTGAAACAAATCTTTTTGTTACAAATTTTTGTTCGATTTTTTCATTTTTAGGCAACAAAAGTATAATAACAAAACATCCATCATTTAATCAAATGTTTTCTAATGATCCAATGCAACGCGGGGTTATTGACCTTTGCTTTCTAATTTTAAAAAGCTATTTTAAACCTAAATAATTTATTATTTTTATTAATAGATATACACTCATGATGTCAAAAATCATTTGGATTTAATATTGAAATGTTTTAAAATTTTAATATTTTAGGGAGAAGAATTTTTAAAAAATAATTGAGTAATGTAATATGATAATGGCAATGATTATGAGAAAAGGAAATAAAGTTGTAATAGACTGCGTAGTTGTGTGTAAAGATTTAAAAAAAAGATGGTAATTAGATAGTTAAATTTTACATCATATAAAGAAAAAATTCGATACAAACATTACTTTCGTGATGTGTGTGCGTGTGTATATTGGTCCCTTGCATATTAGATTAAATGGTAAAGATAGACTTGATTTGTTCATCTTACATAATGTCGTATTCTAGGAGATATGCAGTTTTTATCAGGCTCATGTCATGAAATCATTCATAGTTATACTTTTTTAAATTAAACTTATGTAAACTTTAATAACGAGCTAAACTTTCCTAACATAATCTTTTATGGGTTTCACTACTAAACTATCATTACTTAGCAATACTTTAATAACATGTTCATATCCACTTAAATTCAAAATCAATTGAGGAAGGCTTAGCCCATTATTAAAGTTTTTAGTAGTTGATGATGTTATGGCTAGTTGAAAAGTGAAAAGCCTATCATATCCATGTGAAGTAGAAAGATCAAGAGTAAGCTAGTGAAAAGTTTCTTTTTCACCATAAAAAAAGGAATGCTAAACAGCTAAAATAATCTTGTGAGAGACTATTACGTCGCTAAAAATACAAGAACTTGATCTAGTGCTATGAGTGTAATGGATCATTTTTTTATTATATT
Source organism: Annona cherimola (assembly GCA_030490835.1). Classification (NCBI taxonomy): domain Eukaryota; kingdom Viridiplantae; phylum Streptophyta; class Magnoliopsida; order Magnoliales; family Annonaceae; genus Annona; species Annona cherimola. The sequence goes on from CM059971.1 coordinate 109,563,407, forward strand.
TTATTTTTTTATGGAATTGTTAATTAATGTATATTTAATCAAAATTTACCATTTTTAGAGAAAAACTTAATTCATAAATTAGATAGACTTAGATTAATAATTTTATTAAAAATAAAAATACTTAGATGGCTCATCACACTGGTGCACTAGAGTATACTTATAACAATTTTATACTCATACAAATAATACTTGCATACAGAGGTGCAACTTAGGTTAATAAAATTGGAGTTCACTTCAACTCGAACTCTAACCCTCATCTTATTTTTGAAAATTGGTTCAGGTTGGAATTTAGTTTAATTTATTTATATTTTATTTAAGAGTAATAAATTTAGAATTTCATATAAATATATAATAATAACATATCATACAAGTAAAAATAATAATATATAGTTAAACTACAGAATTTTAAGACATATAACAATATAAAGAATATTTCTAGAAAAATTTAATATAAAAAAAGATAAATGAAGAAAATTAATAAACATGAAAGTAAATAATAGAAATAAAAGATAAATAGAAATGAAAATAATATACTTCATTCATAATATAATTATAATATGTCAAACATATATTCAAATATAAATATAAATAAGAGAAAGTATACAAAATATAAAGAAATATTGTTTAGATATTATTTATATAATATATTTTATAATAAATATAAAATAAGAAATTGGGATCGGGCTTACTTGAACTTTAATCCAATCATATTTACAAATTGAGTTCCTCGGGTTTAAGTTTTGTGAGCTTGGGTTGTAAAAAAACAAGTTCTAACATCCTTGGAAATCAAGTTTGATGGGTCGAGTTTGGCGCTCAACCTGGCCTAAGTTGCACATCTACTTGCATATATATAAATCTTTTAGTGCAAAATTCCTAGCAAAACACACTTTTAATTTTTTTAGCTCTAAAAAATAAAGTTAAATGGGGCATTTAATTTGGTTCGAAATCTTAATGGCCGCTAACAATAATTCACCTCCCAATAAAAAAGTTAACGGCGAGCATTTCTTTGATTGGTTTTTAATATTTACATCCATTTTAACATGTATTACAATTATGCCCTGAGACATTTTTATAATATTTCTTTAATATATTTATAAATTTTTCTATTCTTCTAATTTTCTTAGAGTGAGACACCGTTAACATGCTCACATAAATTTCTTTAGAAGATGCTCCCGCACAGGGGAAACATTTAACGCCTCCACGTTGATGCACCCGAAAGAGGCGGGTGGGCTTGCATTTGATTTGGTTTGGAAAGATCACTAACACAATGCATACTCCATTGAACTATTGATTGATTTTGACTACGTTTTCTAGAAAAGTGGAAAAATTACATACAACGGACACACATTTGATGAATTTTTCATACAAAGGACTTCCGCTTACACCAGCCAGACGGATATACACATAGCGGAGTTGACAGTCCGAGAAACTCTAGATTTCGCGGCAAGATTTCAGGGGGCAAGCTACGGATTTGGAGGTTCGTCATAAAATCTAGATTTCTCCCTCTTCTCAATAAAACCATCACAATAAAGTTGGTCTTTTGGCACCCATTTTAGCAACCAAAATTTTTTGGTCGCTTTTAGGCTTCTATGGTTTTGTTGCCAAAAATCGATTCTGTGAATTATATTTTCATTGGTAATGTTTGCGAGAAATTTTCTTCCATATCTCATTGCTACTTGTTAGAGTGTGAACATTTGTTCTTCTTAGGGTTATAATTTGATAAATTTCTGTAATATGAAATGGGCCCATTCAAGCCCGAAATACGTTGGTGCAAGAATTTAATACTGTTTTAAAAGATTTCCATGAAATTTCAAAGTACACTCTGTAGGCTGTTGCGGGTTGAGGTGCAACTCAAGGCTTCATTCGGGCTTGATTCAACCTTATTAGCAGTCTTATTTGTAAATTCTATTAGAATAAAAATACCTTAGTAGCAGCCTTGTTTGTAAGTTTTAAATCCCGTATTTAATTTTATCTACAAATTGAAACTTTGTTTATATAAATCCTATTAGAATAAAAATTTGAGTTCACAAATTTTGTATAAGTTAAAAGTTATAAGTTTAAAAATTTAATAAGAATATCAATTAATCAGTCATCTAAAAAATAATACATAGCTCAATTAAAATTAAGAAAAATAGCAGTATAATATATTTTCAAAAAAGATTTTTTCCACAAAGGATAATGGAAGAAGATCGAAAATGTGAAAGTAAATAATATAAATATAAACGATATAGTTTGTATATAATATAATTTTAATATGACAAAATCCTACACAAATATAAATATAAATAATATAAAATATATAAATATGAGAAAATATTATTTAGATTTCATGTACATAATATATGTTATGTTAAATTTAAATAAGGAAATCGAGTTGAGGTTTGCTTTAATTTTAATCCTAACTTTGTTTGCAAAAAGGTTCTTTGGGTCTGGCTTAGCAAAAACAAGCATCCGTACTATGTCAATGGTTTCAATTTAATGCTACAATTAACTCTAAGAATTATGTTATGAGGATGTTTGTTTTATCTAAAAACTTTTCAACCTAAATTTTTTTATTTTCTACGATAATTCTATTTTTTAATTATTTTTTACTTCTTCTTATACAACTACCCTACTTTTTAATCATTTTTATGCAACTACCCATACATCTAACTTATCTATTTTAATTTTATTTTCTTTATTCATTATCATTACTCTTATCATATCACATTATTTTCTTCTCTTTCAAAAACTTTTTAATAAAATTTTTATCACTTTTCAAATACACTGTTGGAAAATAAATGTTCTACTGGTATTGCAAGCGCAATATGGATGGCTGAAAAAAATATTTATTTTACAACAAAAAGTATTATTTATTTATTAAAAATATATGTACCCTACTTGATTTTTTAAATTTGATAATATTACACGTCTCTGAACATGGCGAAAATGGAATTACGGATTACATAAACTTTTTTTTTTTTTTTTTTTGAGAGAACGGATTACATAAACTTAGAGTAACAGTTTTATAAAAAAAAAAAAAAAATTAAAAAGTAAGAAGTCAATTTTTATACTTGAGTGCACCGAAGCTAAGTGCATTGGATGCATTTAATCAAATGCCGAGAATCAATTGTTGAAGATGCTCGTCCTAAGCTTATCTTTAACTTTGTTTTGGTGTTTCAAATGATTTATATTGAGCAGGGTTTCTTCGTCAACTTGCCCACCTGGAGAAGAAAAGAAATATAAGGCCGAATCCAGAAATTGATGCTTTTATGAAGGTCCCTATCTACCATCCTAGTAATTATATATATATATGGGAAATATTCCAGTGCATGCGACTGCACGGTGCAGTCCATGCACTGTGGGCCCCACTTGATCATAAATAGAAAATCCACTCCACCCATTGTATTTAGAATTGTTCACTTTATTAGCATACCAATTTTCATCCAAATCCAACATGTGTGTAGTCTCCATCTTAAAATGGTGCAAAATCAACGTAATAAAATAGTTTAATGTAAATATCAAGTTTAAAGTGGTTTTTTCAATATCTAAACCGTCTAAAGTATGATTTATATATGGATAAATGAGTGTATAAAGTTTCATTACAATCTAATATGTGTGGGGTCCATTTTACAGCGGACTGCACCTTAATTACGGTGCAGTCCGACTGCACAGGATCGGATCTCTCTCTATATATATATATATCGTGTGTAGACAACTGTGCAGTCCGCTGTAAAATGAGTCCCACACATATTAGATTGTAATGAAACTTTATACAATCATTTATCCATATAAAAATTATACTTTAGATGGTTTAGATGTTAAAAATATCACTTTAAACTTGATATTTACATTAAACTATTTTATTATGTTGATTTTAGACCATTTTAAGATGGGGACCATACACATGTTGTACTTGAATGAAAATTGGTATGCTAATAAAGTGAACAATTCTAAATACAATATGCGGGGTGGATTTTTCATTCATGATCAAGTGGGCCCCACAGTGCATGGACTGCACTGTGCAGTCGCATGCACCGAAATATTTCTCTGTATATATATAAGGGCTGGTCCGGTGCAGTTGCCCGAAAAATGGGCCCCACGCATATTAAAATGCAATGAAACTTTATATAATCATTTATATATATGTAAATCATACTTTAGATGATTTAGATGTTGAAAAAAATCACTTTAAAGTTATTATTTATATCAAATGATTTTATTACATTGAATTTGTACCATTTTCAGATGGGGTCCATACACATCCAATTGGGATTAAAATTGATATAATAATAGAATACATTATTCTAAATACAATGAGTGGAGTATATTATAATTTGATCATCATGTGGGGCCCATTTCAGCACCACTGCACCACAATTACGGTACAACGGCGCTACACATGAATATATCTGTGTATATATATATATATATATATATGAATGAGAGTTGTTCCGGTGCAGCTCCACTGCACCGGAACAGCGGTGCAGTTGCCCAAAAATGGGCCCCGCATAATCATGAAATCATGATCTACTCCACCCATTGTATTTAGAATAATATATTCTATTATCATACCAATTTTCATCCCAATCAGATATGTATATGGGCCCCATCTGAAAATGGTACAAATCCAACGTAATAAAATAGTTTAATGTAAATAACAACTTTAAAGTATCTGATTGGGATGAAAATTCGTATGGTAATAGAATACATTATTCTAAATGCAATGGGTGGAGTAGATTATGATTTGATGATCATGTGGGGTCCATTTCAGCAACGCTGCAGCTGATTATATTCCTATATATATATATATATATGAGGGGTGATCATTTCAGGCCGGACGCACGGGCCTGCTCCGTGCGTCCGGCTTGAAAACCTTTTTTTTTTTTTTTTTTTCATGGGTAAGTAAATCTAGGTATATTAAATCTATAAAACAAGTTTTACCATTTTTGGATGTTTTTAAGTATTTTTTTTGGATTTTTAAACACAGTGGCATTTTTGTAATTTTTGGAACACCTAGATTTACTTACCCATGAAAAAAAATCAAAAAAAAAATCAAAAAAAAAGGTTTTCAGGCCTCTATATATATATATATATTTCAATATCTGATTTGAAGGCAACCTGTATATATATTCCAATATCTGATTTGAAGGCAACCTCCACAGGCATCCTCCATTGAAGGCAAGAAGCACAGCCTGATGACGGATTACGTTTTGAGAGTGCTCGGTCTTGACGTCTGTGCCGATACTTTTGTTGGAAATGAGATGCTTCGTGGTGTTTCTGGTGGTCAAAAGAAGAGAGTGACTACAGGTTAACAATTATACTGCTTCTACTAAGTGGGAAGCAAGCATTACTCAGCACCGCATGTGGGCCTATTAACTTTTTAATTCTTGAAAGCCAACATAGTTTTGCCGCCAAAAATTCGAGGCATGATTTGCTTGTTCCAAAATGGTAGAATATTTTGCATATGATACTTTTTTTTTTCACATGGCCACTGCCTTGATTACACATTTGAACAAAGTAAAACCCGGACAGATAAGACAGTGTGGGTACGTTTGTTTAAATTGAAAACTTTTCAAACTGAAAATTTTTAACAAAATTTTTTTCATTCTTCACAACTATTTTATTTTTTAATAACTTTTGCACATCTTTCTCCATAATTATCTTGTCTTTTAATTATTTTTATATAACTACTTATGTAACTAACATATCTATTTTAACATTATTACTCTTATTTTATCACATCATTTTCTTCCCATGCAAATACTTTTACATTAAAAACTTTTCGTCACTTCCCAAACATACTCTATGTCCCTCGATTTTCCTTCATGTGTATTTATTGTTACATTTTGCATGTGACTTTCTTGAGTACAACATTTTATATATAAAAAAATGCATAACATTATTTCTTTAGTAGAATAGTTAAGATATTTAACTCTATTATTGAGGCTTTCAGTGTTTTCTTGATGCATTTGCCTCATCGGGTATCACGCGAATTGACAATTAGTGACGTATTGCTGTTTTGTGAAACCAGGAGAAATGATTGTTGGTCCAAGAAAGACTATTTTCATGGATGAAATTTCCACAGGACTAGATAGCTCGACGACCTTCCAAATAGTAAAGAGCATCAGAAACTTCGTTCACCAAATGGAGGGTACGGTGCTGATGGCTCTTCTGCAGCCTGCACCTGAGACATTTGATTTGTTTGATGATTTAATATTATTATCAGAGGGACATGTCGTTTATCAAGGCCCTGTGTCACGCGTCATTGATTTCTTTGAATCTCTTGGCTTCTCATTGCCCCCTCGCAAAGGAGTAGCTGATTTTCTTCAAGAGGTTTCGTTCTCGTTGGAGAAATTATTCGTTGGCTTATTTCTTGATTGGATTTCCATGATCAATTTTAACTTGTATTTTCAGGTTACCTCAAAGAAGGATCAGGCCCAATACTGGTCTGATCCGTCAAAACCGTATGTGTTTCTTCCTGTTCCCGAAATCGCAGCTGCATTCAGAAGATCCGAATACGGAAAGTCCTTAAATTTTGGCCTTTCAGTTCCCTATGACAAGTCCGAGAGTCTTCCTACTGCTCTTGCCGATACGGAGTATGCTGTTGGAAAAAAGGAGCTGTTCAAAGCTTGCTTTTTACGGGAACTTGTTCTCATAAGCCGGCACCGTTTCATCTACATCTTCAAAACAGTCCAAGTACGACTTCCTCCTCCACAGAACTCCCGTACAATGAAAAACAAAGCTTAATTACGATTAGAATGATGATCACGATGACGGCATCTGAATGAGAAAAACTAATGCTTTAAAATTTTTAACTTTTTCATATCTTTCTCCATTGAAACTTTCGCAGGTTGCATGTGTTGGAATAGTCACCTGCACAATGTTTCTGAGGACAAGGCTACATCCCACAGACGAAGTCAATGGAAACCTTTACCTCTCTTGCTTGTTTTTTGGGTTGATACACATGTTGTTCAATGGATTTTCCGAGCTGCCGATTATGATAAGTCGACTCCCAGTATTTTTTAAGCAAAGAGATAACAGCTTTCACCCAGCTTGGGCTTATTGCATTCCTAGTTGGATTTTGCGTTTGCCTTACTCGGTAATTGAAGCGGTCGTATGGTCCTGTGTTGTGTACTATTCAGTTGGTTTTGCCCCTAACGTCGGAAGGTGCATCTTATTTTTGTTCACCATATGGAGTGATTTACCTTACATTTATGTTCTTCGTTTTAAGTATTTCATGAATTATGGCAGGTTCTTCCGATTCGTGTTATTACTTTTTTCGATACACCAAATGGCAGTGGGTCTCTTTCGAACACTAGCTGTTCTTGCACGAGACACAACCCTTGCAAATATATTTGCATCTGGTACATTGTTGATTTGCTTCTTGTTAGGTGGATTCATGGTTCCGAAAGGTTGGCCACCACTCCTTATTTTTGATTTCTAAACAAGTGTGACATCGGATTGACTGGTGGGACATTGTTATAGTTTCAGTCACTTGAAACTATAAAATTCAAGACCAACATTTGGTAGACGACATCAAGTCGCTGATGGTTTTGTGGATTGTTTACCAGATATGATAAAGCCATGGTGGATTTGGGGTTTCTGGATTTCACCATTATCCTATGGACAACGCGCAATTTCAGTTAATGAGTTCGGCGCTACTAGATGGATGAAGGTATTGGGGTTGTCAAATTTCAGGTTTTTGTTGAGTTTCCGATAGCTCTGTGTTTGGAAGTGTCAAGTGAATGATGCTGGCTGATTTAATACACTGCAGAAATCTGCGAACGGAAACAACTCAATTGGATACAATATTCTCCATTCTCATAGTCTTCCCACGACTGATAAATGGTACTGGATTGGAGTTGCTGTCTTATTGGGATATTCTGTCCTTTTCAACATTGTGGTGATAATTGGCCTGACCTATCTTCATCGTAAGTTCTTTTTTTACTTGTGCTTTTTGCTGCTACTGCTTCAGTTACCACAGGGATGCACGTAAATCTCACATCATCGTGGACTCTATGCAGTGTACTCTAGCCTATCAATGACCTCTGTGTTTTGTCAAATGATTTTTTTTTATTTTTTATTTCTTTGATTTTTCTTCTGCATGTCTCCGTTCTTTTTTAACGAGTGCTCATGCTTGATGTTACAGCCCTGACGAAATCCAGGGCCATAGAATTAGCGGAGGAAAACAATGGTGACTCCGGTAATTGTCCTTTGTTTGTAAATCTTGAAAGACTGTTGATTTATTCTTCCAGAGAACACATCTTCATAGCGCGATTCCGTGCACTGTGATTTTCACCTCTGATCATCATTTTTTTAATTTTATAGCAGTAAGAAGCCCAACCGTAAACTCAAACCGCACTCCAAGGAAAGGAATGATTCTTCCATTTCAACCGCTCTCATTGACATTCCATAACCTCAATTATTTTGTCGATATGCCGAAGGTATTTCAGTAAGATGACAAACTCCTGAAGCATTCTTTAAGCCGATCTGACTAGGTGTTTGCTTTAAATGCTGAAGGCAATGAAGCAGGGTGGAGTTCCAGAGAGAAAGCTTCAACTTTTATCAGATGTGAGCGGGGTGTTCTCACCAGGGGCGCTTACCGCATTAGTTGGATCAAGTGGAGCAGGGAAGACGACACTGATGGATGTTCTGGCTGGCAGGAAGACTGGGGGTTATATAGAAGGTGATATCAGAATATCCGGATATCCAAAGGAGCAAAAGACTTTTGCTAGAATTTCAGGATACGTTGAACAAAGTGATATTCATTCTCCTCAAGTAACAGTAGGAGAATCCCTCTGGTTCTCTGCCTCTTTACGCCTGCCCAAAGAAATTGACGAAGAGAAGAAACGTGTTGGTTACTGATTTTCTAATTACTTGTTCAGTTCTCTGCTAGTTTTCATTTTTCGCCACTATTCTTATGCGTGAACTTTGCAGGAGTTCGTCGACGAAGTGATGACACTGGTGGAGCTGGGTACTCTGAGAGATGCTTTGGTTGGTTTGCCTGGGACTTCTGGCTTATCGACTGAACAAAGGAAACGCCTTACAATTGCAGTCGAGCTTGTAGCAAATCCTTCTATTATCTTTATGGATGAGCCAACATCAGGATTGGATGCACGAGCTGCTGCAATTGTGATGCGTACGGTTCGTAATACAGTTGACACAGGAAGAACTGTTGTGTGCACCATACATCAGCCAAGTATTGATATTTTTGAAGCATTTGATGAGGTTAATGCATTTTCCAAATGATCATCATTATCATCATCTGTCGTTGTATTCTTATCCAGATTTTTTTTTTTAAATTATGATTTTTTTTTTGTTGTTGTTGTAGCTTTTGCTGATGAAAAGAGGAGGGCGAGTCATATATGGAGGCAAGCTTGGTGTCGACTCTAATATCATGATTGACTATTTTCAGGTAGCGTCATCTCCCCTTTTAATGAATTTTGGGCTTGATGATTCCTTCAATAGAAATACTCTTCTAAACAAAATTTGAATTTTTATAATGACAGAAATACGAGTCTTTTATTTTAATTTTCTAATCATTTAAGATATCTGCACTCGTATTTATGGTTTTTTATATAAATCGTGTTTATGCCTATAGTTTAAAATTTATCGCAAAGATGATTAGGACTATCCTAAACGATACAAAAAGTATGCCGTAAATTGACTATAAACTGCAAATCATTGGTTTCTTAAAACTATGGATAAATCATTTGTTAATTGTCTTCCAGTTTAATTCCAATGACTTCTATGTCCTCTTCTAGGTTCTAATGTAATTAGATGACCTCAATCTCGGAACTGTCCATGCATGTTAATAATTACTATTGTTTTGATATGAGTCGCCAAACCATGTGTCCAGCTGGGCATGTCTGAACGTTATGTGTGCTCCGAACTGCGCAGAGGATTGATGGAGTTCCACCCATTCCTGAAGGGTACAATCCCGCAACATGGATGCTTGAGGTCACTACGCAAGCATGTGAGGAAAGGATTGGGGAGGACTTTGCAATCCTATATAAGAACTCAAATCAATACAGGTAGCAGATTAGTTCCTAGCGTTTGTAAGTATGACTGGATGAGATTCCTTTTTCTAACTTCATTGCGATATAGAAAAGGGATTTAGACCAAGCAAGCAGAACTGGCTGAACGAAATTCTTTCTTTTTAGGGAAGTGGAAAAACTAATCGAGGAAATGAGTGTTCCGGCAACTGGATCAGAACCCCTACATTTTACTACTGAATATCCGCAAAACAGTCTGACCCAGTTTAAGATTTGCCTCTGGAAGCAAAATCTTGTATACTGGAGAACCCCTCATTATAATGTGGTGAAATTGTTCTTCGCTATCTTGAGCGGACTGATACTTGGTTCAGTATTTTGGGGAGTCGGCTCAAGGAGGTGATTCTCTCATAATTCTCTCCTCGTTTCCATTTACATTACATAACAAGTTCATTTTGTCATTTTTTGCACGTCATTGTCTTTCGATAATATGATCAATTTGTTCTGTGCTTACTTGTCCTGAAGCGCTATGTTGTTTAGTTTGAGTTACAGTGGATATTGCAACTATTTCGAATTCTTGGGCCTGCCATAATGCCATTAGTTGCCTCAACGGAGTAAGTTCCAATCCTTGAGATAAAGACATTACTGACGAGTGACGATAGAATAATAAGTTCTTATATGTGACTATGAAAACCCGGATTCAGTGTCACCATTTGACTATGCACACCCGGATGCAGAATGACTCGTTGCTAAATGTCTTTCATTATTTGCAGCCAAATATAAAAAAAAATTTATGCTTAGGCAGTATGAGATTTTTTGTAGTGTGAGAATGAAATGTGGCTACAAATAGTATGGAATTTGGCTATGTTTGACTACATGTCTCGCGCTTAAGCAGTCAAGTATTTGTAGCTAAAAATTCTTACCTATGAATCTAAAAAGCTGGCTGCATTTATTGACATTTATTGTAGTGAGATTGGGCGTTTTAGTGAATCTTCTGAATGCACTCTTAACCACGCACATCTCAAAATGCGGCCAACTAATTGGAATCAAATCCGGAACGCCCCCCCAAGGAAGGCAGTCATCCACAGATTTCATGATCTCCTCGTATCTTTTGTGTCTAGTATAATCCATCATAAGAGAACAGTTAGACCAGGATAAGTTTACGGAACAACTCATTGTTGCATTTTTCTTTTGTCCATCTGTTCCGTCTTCTCCAGGAAATTGGGCAGTGGAATTCATGTCAAGTTCTTGAAGGATAAGAGGGAAGTTCCTACCTCTAGTTTCTACTGATTGCTCGAATTGAATTTTCTTTCTCTTCTTCAGTACGTCTAACAAAAGACAGAACATTTTCCTATGTAGTAAATTAAAACAAATTCCCTCGACTTCCCTCCCCACTGTCTTCATTCTTCACACAGCAGTCCAGTTCATTTCTTTCAATAATAGCATAAATTTCCCAACTTGGTCATCAATGCTGAGTCATAGCTACATAATTACATGATAAAATCATCATGCTGCATTTTCATTTCACAGAAAATAAAAGCTAGAGTAGATCCCCAATGATGTACTACATTTCAAGCAAGCTTCCTCAATGTTAATAGATAAAAATATGACAGCAAGGGTGGTAAACTTAAATTCATCCCATCATTAGCATTCAAGAGACCTTTATATCTTATATTTCATTCATCCTATTTGTGTGCCATTACTCGGCATCACGATCTTCAGATGAGGCCCTGATCCTTAAATTGCTCAATCCTATAACATACATGCCATGCAAAAGTATACGTGACAAAAGTATTTAACACGCCCCTTTAGCATCTCCAAGAAATTAAAATATAAAATTGTAATCAAAGCGGTATCAGTACAATTGGATTCTCAACTGCGTTCCCAGATTCTCTTAGTACTGTACAATTATACCTATGGTTGCATTAATGTGCTTGCCTTCGAAGACAAGAAGCCTGTACTGACCCGGAAACGTTTTGGATATTCATAGAAATTCAACACAGGACTTGCTTACTGCAATGGGAGCCATTTACGCGTCTTGTATGTTCCTTGGTGTAAACAATTCTCAGTCCATCCAGCCAGTAATTTCTATTGAAAGAACAGTTTTCTATCGAGAGAGGGCTGCTGGCTTATATTCTCCATTTCCATATGCAGCAGCTCAGGTATGAGACCGCAGCCTTTAGCCTTTAGTGCTCAATAATCTCTCTCCAAACTAATTGTTTGTTATTATGTATCATTACATGTTCAGGGTCTCATAGAAGTTCCTTATCTTCTAGCACAAGCTATCGTGTACGGACTTCTTACGTACTTCATGATGGATTTTGAGAGGACCATAGGTAAGTTATGGGCATCCTCTTCGCGAGGAATAGAAGCACCCAAACTGTGTTCTTTGGCGGCTCCTATTACATCAGAGCATCACACGTTTGACTTTTATGAAATTGCAAACTCATGTGGAGCATTGGAATCCTGTACATTTTGCAGGGAAGTTTCTGCTTTACATTGTCTTCATGTTCCTCACATTCGCTTACTTCACATGCTATGGAATGATGGCGGTTGGTCTGACTCCTAATCAACAACTATCAGCAGTCTTTGCATCAGCATTTTACTCACTATGGAACCTGATGTCGGGCTTTCTTATTCCTAAACCTGTGAGTATCAGTTAGCCTCATTTCTCATCATCCATCTCTGCCAATATAACTGACTCATCATTGGCACTTAACACCAGACATTGGTTTTTCTTTTTTTTTCCTTTTCCCTTTTTGAGAAAAAAATAGCCTTACCATATATTTTGATCCCATTCCAGTCCTATCGATGTGGGTTCTGATTTTGCAGAGAATGCCAATATGGTGGGCATGGTTCCATTATATCGACCCAATTGCTTGGACTCTTAGAGGCGTTATAACCTCCCAGTTTGGTGATGTGGAGAGCCCAATTGTTGGGCCAGGTTTCACAGGTTCGGTGGGCGAGTACGTTAAATCCTACCTGGGGTTCGAAGAAAAAGGACTTGTTGGCATTTCGGTGGTAGTGCTGCTGCTATTTGTTTTCTTATTCTTTGGGTCCTATGCCACTGCCATCAGGGTCCTCAATTTTCAGAGAAGGTAGGTAAGGTAGGTTATAATCTTCGAAGCAAGACAGCCCGGTCGAGACATTGTCGCTCATATCTTCTGGAAAATTATTTTTTGAACAACCACTGGGATGGATACCTATGTTTCTCTCATTTACGGCCTACCTACATCGTGTAAAGAAAAACACAATAAGATCATTGTCAATTCATAAACCTCCACATGCCGCGCAACCTTACGACAATCTGCATTCATAATGAGATCTAAAACACTGATCCCTGTAAGAGTACAAAGCGAAAAATAAGCCAACAGAGAGCATTTTGTCTGAACAAAACTCAACCACCTGTACCGTACGCCCCCTTTTGTTCCCAATGCGTGCAAGTGATTAACAGCATCGTGTACCCCGAAGAAGTATCAAGGGAAGTGAACTAATCGTCACAATCAAGTGCGATTTCAATAGCAAATTCCCTTGGAACTTTAAGATTGATTTTGTGGGTATCCCACCCAGCTACGTTCAACTGCTGAAGAAAATCACCAAATCTTCCCTCCAGTTCTGAAAGGCTCTCCTTAAGCTGCATGAATGTATGATCTGCCCCTCCCCAGTTCTCATGCAGCCAGTATGCCTGCCATAAACTTCGGAGAACTGTCGTACTTGTGGCGCCTGCCTATATTCAAGTCAAATTAAAAGTCAACAAAGCTAGCAGTTAAGCATGAAAATATAAAGTAAAACCTTCATTTTTGTGGGTAATCTTTGGACACAATTCCTCTAGAATTTATTGAAGGATCATACAAAAACCACATAATGCCTAAATTCACCATGATCTCTCAGTATACCTCCTGTGTGGCACATTTGGATAACAAACAAAAGATCAAAGAAGTGAACCTGGACTCATAACCACCACTAAAACAACCAGGAGTAAAAAAATTTTGGACCGTGATTTCCTATGAAGCATCATAAGTTTATGATGCCTTGTTTTTTAAAATTTTTTACTTTTTCATAAACATGTTTTCCTAGATATACTTAACCCGTATACAAGATATACCATTTTATAATAATTTTATATTTTTATTTTTTAAAAATCATCAATTTCAAGAGCATTTAAGTCATTTTCAACCCCCTCCAAAAACCTCATTTTTAGAAATCAAAAATAAATGTATAAAAGTACTATAAATTGGTAAATCTTGGTATTGGATTAAATGCACCTAAGAAAAAAATATTTATGAAAAAAATCAAAACAAAAAGAAAAATAAAGCATGCGATGCTGTCGCATTTAATCAGGGTGGTAAAATGTTTCACTTCAATTTCAAGAGGACTTTTTGTTGATGACAATATTTTCCCAGGTACTTGGTGTTGGCCTCATGTCATAGATCACATCCACAAGTTGCGAACTTCTATTAGCAAAAGGAAACATACTAATGCTTGCCGTCATTGACCTAAAAGACAGCACTTACTTTTTTCCAACATCATAGTAACACTTACCAAATCCAGCTGCAGCAAAAAAGGAGAGCGAAAAATATTTGCCTTGCTTTTGCATTTTCCTCTATCTTAATGCTCCAAGTTATGGTTTGAACGAGATGGCAAGGTCTATGTGACAGACTATTTTGGGCCAACTGAATCATCCTATGTTTGATCACAACTGACTTATCAAATATTTTCTCCTACAGTAGAGGACCTGATACTTCCAAAGGTAAATTGTAAAAAAGACAAGATAAAGTAATATGCAATAGTTAGTTTAGAATGTAAACAATACCTTGAATGAAATAAAGATTTCCACCTCTCTTGGTTTTTGGTTTCTGCTGAGGACAAGAATATGTTGTTCCTTTGAATACAACTTCAAAAGATCCTTCACCTGTTTTAATTGATTGATCAGGTGCGAAACACTTTTTTCCTGTTATAAATCTTTTCCATGTAAATTTAATCAAGCCAGATGAATCCTAAATCACAAGCACATGATACATCTCTCCATCATAGAAACTAGAAGCATAACCATCACAGTTTACCTTATTTCTGTGAATGCAAATCTTGTGTTAGAAAAGAAATTTTGAATACTGCAGCACCAAAAGACTAAAGCAACTATGCAAAGCATTTGGCACAAGCCTTCACGGGCCACATGCTGAGCCACTTTCAAGAAAGGGATACCTACTCAATATTGGTTAACTACGATAAACTTCCCTCTCTCCATTAATCCAGTTTCAAGAGTTATAGGCAGGAATGAATTTCCTTTCAGATAATAACAAACAAATGCTGCCAGCACCACCCTTTCTTTGCTGAGCAGTGGTACTCAGCTTTTTTTTTTTTTTTTTTTTGATAATTTACATTTGTACATTTCAATGTCATACAAATCTGATATTGCCATCATATCCACTTAGGCATTTGCTATCACCTATTTGCACAACATCCCATGACGAAGAGAAACAGCACACAGCAAATCTTAAAGGATAATAATAGAATTACCATAGAACTGGAAATGTCCCCACCAATAATTTGCTCGAAGGATACTCCAAAAAATATTTGTGGCTTTAGAAATCTTTCCCAAGTTAAAATATTCTCCTCCTTGTTGCAAGTTATATATCCTTCATCCATGGCATATAATAACCCACCGATTAGCAACTCGCAAACACATGTTAGTCATTACAGTGAGGACATTATCAAAATTTGTACCAGGAACAGTTGAGTAGAGAACATGTGATTTCACAAGAGCTCGAGCACGCTTAAGGTTTATCTGTAAAGATAAAAGTGACATCAATGCTTAACTAAACCTAACGGATGTGGAAATAAAATATCAAAGGATGATCATCATCACAAAATCTGTGTAAACAATGATTAGAGACAAATAAACATAAACTCAATTCCAGAAATGTCACATGTTAAGCAGTTTTCACCACATCACTATTGAAGGAGAGATTTTAGAAATAGAGCAAGATATGTCACAAATTTCACCTGATGATATTGAAGCAATAGTTTCCACTCATGAAACTTTTAGAGAAAATGTAACTCCCTTCAGTTTTTCCCATATCTTCATTGTTACAAAGACTGTTATGTGAGGATATGGAAATGTTCATCAGCAAGGCTGATATACACAGTATGCATAACCAACTTGAGAGAACATACGTAAAAAAGCCTTAAAGTCACAAATGAAACCTCGAGGAATACTAAATTTTGTGCAGTGACACATAAAAATACAAACAGCAAAGACCAATAGCCATTCAGGCAGAAATCGATCCATCCATCTGTCCAAACAATCCAAATACAGCCACATCCATCACAAACCCATCAACTAATCATCCAATCAACCCATCCATATCCACTCCAATCCACCTGCCCATAGAAAATGTCTGATGAACACTTCCAAAGCATAAAAATTTCCAGAATAATTTTATGTATGTAATTTTAACAATCACAACATCAAGTGGAAATCCTTCAATTTCTTGCTTATGTAAAACTGTTTTGTTGTTGGGACAGGCCGCAAAAAAAGGTTCTGGAATAACGGCCAGTTAAATACTCTTTCATCAATATGAAATATTCTGAGTTCACATGACTGTAGAAAGCGCAGACTTCACCACCTACTCATAAACGCAAATGCATGGCTTCCTTTAAAAGTCAACAGCAGTTCATTAAAAAAAAAAAATCCAAATATACAAGTCACTAATAGGATTGGGTCCCACATTCTGTAACTTCTGTCATTGGTTGCAGAATTAGTTGCAATGCCTTTCAAACACAAACTAAGATTGTTCAAGTGGGATCTCGATGGGTACTTACTGTGTTAAATCTAAGTACTGAAAGTGACTGATACCGCAACCAAAGGTGCAATCCCCGCACACTCAACCATGTGAAAACCAACAAAGGATATGAAGTCAAGAGATCAGATATATCCTACATAATGGTATGAAAGAACTTTCAAAATCATCAAATAAGAATAAAAAGCTAATTTGCGTACAAAATCATTGAAAGGACTCAAGGATACAAGTTATCATTATAAGAGATGGAATGGCAACATTGCTCAACTATATACCATGACCAGAATGCCCAGAGCGAGGCCTAGAAGCTGAGCTGCTACTTCCCATACTTCCTCCTGAAATATTTGATGGATGTGATTATCAGCAATGCATTGGAAGAGATCAAAAGGACGTGAGTATAAATTTATGATAACCATGAAACCCTTCTCAACTGGAAATCCTCAGTTGTTAAATTAAAATTCCATTGGTGCAAATAATTAAAAAGATCCAATATCTAAGAGACAATAGCAACAACAAAGGCCCTTAGACATTTAAACTTGTGCATATTTATAGTTTTCCTCATACCCATTTTAATTTCACAATCACCAGATCATCTAACAAGACCATGTATGAAAAATCCATTAATAGCACTGCTGCATTTAACAAAATATTCACCCCGTAGGATCTTCTACTACAATATCTCAGAGAAGTGGAAATCTAAATTATATGTTGCATTCTGAGAAATGAAACCATAGAAAAGAGAGCATTGAGGGCATTTGAACTTTTTCAATTGTCAGGTTAATCTAATAGTGCACCTTCGCTGCAACTTCTCCTAGATTGCTGGAGATTGCAAAATGATTTTGAATCACACGAAATGAGGGATCTTTTAGTCCTCTGGCAACAGCCTGTTTGAGCACGAAAACTGAGTTAAAACTCACATCATTGAGGACTTAAAAAAAAATGTAGCTCCCTCCTTTATATGAAATGGATAATTTGTGGACTAAGATTTTCAGGATTTTTTGCATGCTGAATTAAGTAGGAAGCTACAGCCTACAAGTGAGTAAGTCTCCTCTAAAAATATAACTAAAATCCACTCACACAACAGCATGGAAGAACCAAGTTTAAGAAAACTGTGAATGTTAGAAAAATTTACATCCAAATGAGAAAAAGCATCCGAGGACAAATTTGAATCAACAGATACCACAATCAGGTTTGCAAGGCCTTCCCCTACTGGATTTAGGAATCATCTACCCTGACAACCTACTTTTGCACATTATACCTAGTTTTCCATCATCAATCATATATTTTTCAAAAGTATATCTATTTTTATTTGTATTCACTAATTTTTAACACTTTATTCCTACTAACCTCATTTCCGAGGTTATCAAACCCACAACTAATCCAAAACACATTATAGATGAATGATGGTGTATAAACATCAGTGAGGCTTACAATAACTTACATTCCATATAATAATTTCTTTTTCCTGACCAAACTCAAGTCTCTGTGCTGGTGCTTTTAGCTTCAAATATAAATATAATGTCATGTACAGAATTGGCAGGTTGGATCTCACAAGTGCCATGCATGTAGCTGCAACAGTGGTGGGTACCAAGTGCTAGGTATTAATAGCATGTCATGATAGATTGCTAGTATCATTGCTCATTCATAGGCACTGACTATAACATGGCATACACAGCATAGAGAACCACGAGAATATCAGTCTAAGAACAGCATGCGTGCAGTTTTTTTTTTTGATTTTATAGTCTTAAAAGAACTTGAGAAGAGACCACTACTCCCATTTAGAGAATAAACAAGCAAAGTAACTACTCTTGACTTGTAAAAAGATGCTCCTAAAAGTCTACCTTAGTTAGATTTCCCAAAGATGCAAGTGGGAGAAAGTATGCTGGGTAAAGCTGTGTCGTTAGCTCAAAGATACTGCACAGGAAATCTCATTAATATATAGGTCTAGTAATTCCAAAATTTTTAAATATCGTCAATGTTTATTGCAAGCAATTAGTTAAAACCTTCCCGCACTGCCAACAAAATCAGCATACATACGCCATTGCTTCGGGTCATCATCAAAAAGATTTCCAAAGCGCCCACCTGGACAACACAGAAATTTTCTCAGAAGAAATATATGTGCCACATATCCTTGTCTTCTTTCATGTTTCATTGACTATTGCCAGACCAATGAAAAGGCGTCCAATAGCTCCAAGTCCATCCTTTGACACCCATCTACACAACAGGGCAAAATAAGTAACCCGAATAACATTGAGTCTGCCATTCCAACTTTGCTAAAACCCAGCTCCAGCTTTACATCAATAGAGAAAGCATATGAGTTTTTTAAAATTAAAAAAAAAAAAATGCAAGAATTGCAATTTTGATCATCCATTTTATGCCATATCCTTTTCTCATGTTGGGCACCAGAAAGTCCTATGCACCATGGACATAACCAATTTCACTCAACTACTTACATTTTAGTGTATCCATTACAAGTTAACAGTCATATAAAACCAATCTATCACATCTATTTTATCTTTATTTTCTTTAGTCCCAATCATTACTCCTATTATATCACATCACACTCACTTTTTAATTGCCACATTTTTTTCCCCACTTTTTGTTACCTCTTACCACATGGATCCTCATAGTCCAGGAAAGAATGTATTTTCAGACTGGATTTATATGATTATTGAGACATTTGAATTCCAAAAAAAAAAAAAAAAGGAATGTGAATTCCAAAAAACCAAACATGGTCAAACAGCACACAGGTAAATGCATTTATCAATCATCAGAACCCACAGAAATGAAGCAAAGGCATCCAGGGTGGACAGATGGTTTAAGCATGGGTGAGGCAATGAAAAGCAACACACCCAGCAAAATGAAAAGACTAAAACAAAATTCAAACTACAGGAAAAAGACAAGAACCATCATAGAAGCATTATTACCTAACTGCAGCAGCAGAAGCAGCAGCTGCGGTTCCTGAGAAAGAGCCTACACCTACAGCCTAGCGACGGTAACCCAAGAAATGTTCAGCATAAAGTTTTTGCTCAAAGGAATCACATAAAACAGAGATAGTTTGGCGTGACAAATGTCATGGCTAGCTCTTCCACAATTCAACTAGTACCTAACAACAGCACACTGCCAACTTATTTAACCCACCAAAAAAAAAATTGAAAAAAAAAAAAAAGACATGAAAGGAAGGATGACAATAGCCCATGCTTAAAAATTTAAGCACTGATAAACCAGCGCTTGAAAACCATAAGCTAAAGTGCCGAGCTGTGTAGATGATAGTGTTTCTGTGTAGTAGAACATGCTGTTAAGTATGCTAATGCATGCATAGCATAGTTTACAGTGCATCCCATTTGAATCCCTATCTTTTTAGCTTTTCAAATATGTTGTGGTTTACCAATTTCAATATTTGTTTGGAAGTTGTAGTTACTAATTGCCCTCACGAAGGCAACTTCGCTAAAACTATCCAAACCTCTCAAAACTTTGTATAGTATATTTAATGAAGCTAGGCGTGTAACCAAGTCCAGTTTATATGGGTTGAAGGCTAACCCCAACCCATTTTAAAAACCTCAACTCTCATCTATTTATAATCCATTTATAAAAACCTCAACCCTATTTTTAATCCATTTAACATAAACAAAATAGGTTGCAGGTTGCTAATGGGTTGACAAAACGACTTGCTAACAGGTTGAATAACAAAAAATAAAAAGGATAAACTATGTAAAATATAAATCAACAAGGCTTCGGATGTCAATGATTTACTTGAAATTAAAAAATAATAATTTCCATACTTACTCTTTTGTTTTTTATACAAATTTTCATAATTACTCTTAATTGGAATGTCGATTCTGTTACTTATAATTAGGCATGACTTGTAAATGAGCATTAAGAAAATATAAACTTTTTTATTTTAAGAGATGCGAATGAGTTGTGCAGGTTGATGGGTTCAACTGGTTGCATATCAAGGTTGACGGATTAGGCAATCACAACCTATGACAACTCATTTGTTCAAATGAGTTATATGGGTTATACATAAACAGTTCGTGGGTTGAAAATTCCAACCCTGATCTGTCCAAAACCAGATTGGGTTGGCTAGGTCACAGATTGACCCTAACCTAGTTACACCCCTGAATGAAGCATGTCTTCAAAGCACATCTATCTTCATAGGTGGAAGTTACTGTAGCACGGAAAAAGAAAACTTCTACAGGAAATGGTGCAAAAACTGTCACTTTTAAACACCTGTAACACTTTGGGTTCATGCCAATGTAATTACAAAATAACATTCTTTTCACAGTCGTGCAATTATTCCTTGCTTTCAAGGTATAAACAAATTGTGATAAAGGTGCTCTTTGGATAATGACATCAACAGAAGGATCGCATGAAAACTAAATAGATAAGTTTTCTTTTCAAAAAAGATATATTTTATGACAGGAAATATAGACTATGACATAGATTATTAGAGGTTGTAAAATACCATAACAGATTATAGAAGATGAAGGAAAATTTTCAGACTACCAAATATAATATCCATATCAGATAAATAGAGATTCTGCCAAAATCAACATTTTTTTGAAAGAGGAAAATAAAATAAAACAAAGAACCCTTACCACATAGAAGTTCCACTGAGTTCTAGGCACTTAGTCCACATTCAAAAGGGAACACAACAGATACAGGTAATACAAAAACCCCGAGCACTTAGCAATTAGCAAATTTGAAGTACCTTTAGAAGGCTTGATGTCACCAATGTGTGGCAGATCCATGCAGTCACATTTGTGGGGAATTGCAATAGCATATATTCCAAATAATCTTCAGAAACCGACTCTAGATCACGTCAAAGATGCAAGGAAGATTTCTTTTTTAGAAAAAATGACAAACAGCCAAAGTGGTACTGAAGGCATAAAATGCAATATTCTGGAAGGTCAAATTTAAGACACCACACAAAACATTTCATGAATGGCATCAACTTGAATTATTTAAGGAAACAAAACAAAAGAATGAAAACATGAAGCAGATCGAGGCCGTAGATTGGGCTCTACTTGAGGTTCATGAATTTTATCAAAAATTATATGACCATTTACATAGACTCTTTGCCATCGAGCCCCCTTTCTGCACCATTTTGGACCACTTGTCTGAGGCTGGTTTCCAGAACCTTTTCCTACCGTTAAGTTTTGAAAAATAGATGGTGCAGAGCTACAATTTCAACCTGGAATATGACAGAGGAAATATCTTCCCATTGCTCTTGGCATGTCTTTCTCTAAGATCATAGCATACACTTTGTAAGAGAGACTGTTGCTTTAACAAGTGGAGTGGACAGGTTGAGTTTCCCGATTGGGTGCCCCTTAAACAACAGCTGCTATATTTTCCTTGGGTCCTGAAGACAAGCCAATGAAGAGGCTTATGTTGAAAACACTTGTATACTAGCTAACCCCTTTCAGGTAACCCAAATCTTACTCCTCAATCCTACTCTAAATAAATAAATAAAATAAAATAAAATCTTACTCCTCAATCCTCATGCATATGCTAAGAGCAAGCAGATGATGACGCAAAACATTTAAAAAGTGCAAGCTTCAGTGGTTGCCTGCAGCAACTAGCTCAAACATGAAAAACGGAGACATGAAAAAAAACTGCAAGCCTGCAATTCAAAGCAAACCATCACTATGTAGACAAGAAAGTTGCTAGTAATCAAGGTCATTAGAATGATTATCACCCAAACAAGTACTAGAAAATTTTCATATCAATGATGCCACATCATCCAAACATGAAAGATGATATGAGTGACTCATCCCTACTATCAAACTACACGAGTTCTATTTACATGGGGTGTGTAGTAGATTTGAGTTCATAATAGACTACTAATCACTTGTTTAATAACACATCCTTTTAAATTGATAGTGTTTTAACTACTTCTAAACAATTTTTTCTCATCATTAATTATATTTATGAAACATTTTTTATTACTTTTCCTTCAAAAAACCTGTTTTTCTTACAACATCCCCTACTATATTTTTCTATTCAATGTCTTTATATTACACTATCCAAACAGACCCCTAGACTGCAAAAAATGTCAAGTTAAAACTTTTCAATCTAAAACTTTTCACTCTCCATAAATACCATATTTTTTAATTACTTTTTCACATTTTTCTATACAACTACTGTACTTTTCAATCATTTCTACACAACTACCCACACAACTAACCTATCTATTTTAACTTTATCTTCTTTACTCTTCATCATTGCCCCTATCATATCACATAATTTGACAACTTTTACTCTCCAAAACTATTCATCAAAAGTTTTATCCATTCCCAAATACACTCTCTATTAGTTATAAATTATCACCATGAAGATCGCACGATCGCATCATGCAAAGAAATAGTACAAATCAGGTTGAGGCAATGAATCCCAGTTCACTTCAAGCACAACACAACAGCAACCAACAAACAAACCATAAGAAAAGGGAAAAGTATACATGTTGTAGTGTCACCTGGAAAGCCAGCAGGTAAAATGAAATCCTTCACAATTTGAGGGACCCATGAAAGCTCAGCATCAGTAGTGGCTACTTGCATTTGCAACCCCCTTGCTGTAAAATCATTTTCCTCTAAAACAATTTGTATCCAGGAGTCATTGTCCAATATGTACCTGTCACCAAAAGGATAATAAAGAACAAGAAGAAGAAGAGAATGTTCAAATTGTAGTTTGATACAAGAAAGTGTGTGATACCTGTGATTTGCCAAAATCCCATATCAGATGCATAGCAAGAGAAAGTCTGTGTTACATCTATCAGCTACCATTGCCCATTTGGGAACATAACCATAAGGCCCAACGATGGGGATGGTGACGAAGCAAATAATTCCTGATACATAACAAAATGGTATTACAGCACCTTCCAAGGCGATTATTGTGTGGCGCTGTACTAGAGCCTATCGTACATCCTACCACAAGAGGCAGGACTCTAAAAAGATGCAGTAATGGCAATTACGGAATGGTGGGCTTCGTGATACCCTGTGCTTCCGGATGCTCTGAAAGTCCCATATCATATATATAATGATAGAGATTCTAGGTTATAAGTTCATCGACCCTTCAAACACAGTCCAATCACACTTGTTGAGCTGCGACATTCCCAAGTGTGAATCCATCTCCTATCCAAATATTTTCATGCGCACGAACACACTAGCAATGTTTTTATTTGACAGCTGAAACAGCAACGAAACTACTAGTTTCATTTGCTAGCTGCGACCAACTACTATATAGCATTATATCTACTCTTCTTCTTTTTTATGGAAATTATATCTACTCTTCTTTAATAAGCAAGCTTAGACAAAGACTATCCACCATCTACTGTGACTACTTAATTAAGAAAAAAATCTGCCTTTAAAGTGCAATGCAAATGCGAAATAAGAGAAAGAAAATGAAACCTCTTCACAGTCCCGTTGTGTCTCTCAACCAGGAGGGTTCGCGGCACATCGAGCTGAGATTTTGAAGGCCTCCAATGGTCACTATCTTCCTTGTCATCGTTTTCTGGACGATTATGCTCGCCTGAGTGTTGCCGAGAAGGGGAGCAGCAGAAAATCTTCTGATGAGATCGTGGGGAGGAGAGAGGTGGAAAAGTTGCAGATAGAGTGGGAGAGGGGGTGAGAGCGAATGTGCGAGGATTGAGACGGAGACTCGGGGAGTAGTAGTAACCCATAATTTCTCCGGTATGCATGCTTCCAATGCCATGAAGTTCTTGAATTTATTTTCTCCGCCTTCCTTAACATTTGGGTTAATTTCAAATATATCTTAATTATAAATATACTTTCTAAATTTAAAAACTTTCACATATCTTCACTGAGTATGGGTGAAATTTCAAATATATCTATTCTGTCAAGCATAATTAAAAATCGTCATTATCCATCATATGAATGTCCAAAATGCTCTTTTATTATTTAATAATAATAGTCATTCAAGTATTATGGAAGTTGAACAATATAATGGAAACACATCTAATGTAAAAGAAAAATTAGACAGAATAAGTTTTAACAGTCTAGATATTACATAAATCACAATAAATATTAGATTAATAAGGAATATTTTAGAATTTTAAAATTATTAAACATTTATAACTGTCATAATGGGTATATTTAAAATTTCACTCGTACTTATTAAGTATATATAGTTTTCAAATTTAGTAAGTATATTTGTAATTAAAGATAAACGTAGTTAAAACATTTAAAATTAACCCTCAACGTTTCACTCGATTCGCGTGGCGCACGCGCGCCCACAGACAAACCAAGGTTGAATTGAAACATTGGCCTGCTTGAGCAAGAGTCAAGACTCAGCAGCGTGTCATGCTGGATCAGGGCCGAACGTGGGCTTGCATTCATCCTCAACGCATCCAAATAAGTTAAACAGTCTCGGTTGATATTTTTGAAGGAATAATCCAAGAAAATATGATGAGCCTCTAAAGACCATCGGATCATCAATACAGACCTGAGGAAAGGTTGGATCGAGCAGAAGGCCAACCATCCCATTCCTATATTACAGCTTATGTTCGAATTCTGCGCACCCATATATATGGGCTATGAGCCCATACATGACTGACTATAAAATTGAAGAAAAAGAAATTGCAATATTAGGGTGTGTTTGGTTAGAAGTAAAACTTTTGATGAAAAGTTTTTGAAGTAGAAGTTGTCAAATTGATAGAAAATGATGTGATATAATAGGAGTAATGATGAGGAATAAAGAAAATAAAGTTAAAATAGATAGGTTAGTTGTATGGGTTGTTGTGTAGAAATGACTGAAAAGTAGGGTAGTTTGTATAGGAAAATGTGAACAAATAATTAAAAAATAAAGTAATTATGGAGAGTGAAAAGTTTTGGATTGAAAAATTTTGGTTGACATTTTTTTTCCCCAAACAAACACACCCTTAATCGCTCCCAGCAAGGGAAGGCTAGCTGTCCATCTCGAAACAAAAACAAACATAAACTGCGGCTTGAGAGAGAAGGCGTACATCAATTAAGTTGGCGTTCCCGATTCAAGGCATGCAAAACAATGACCCATATACAATAATATTGAGATTAATGGTCTGGAATTGCCAACTTAAAAAGCATAACAATCTGGTCACGTAAAATAAACAGCGCAACGCAAAAAAAATTTAATAGTAATGGTACCGAAACACAACGAATGGTAGATCATGTAATGTCTCATGCATGCCTCTAGATCTTTCGAAATCAACTTTTTAATTAAGACAGAGGACAGACGAAAACAAAACAGATTATATTAATTATAATAAATAAAGAAGAAGAAAACTACATCCATCCATCGCTCTCTTCCTCACTTCTTTAATCAAAATCTCATTCCAAAAACGGAAGTTTAGCCAGTTGGCAATAGGATTAGTTAATAATCCATGATAAATCTCCAACCTGGCAAGTGCACGTGACGTCCAATATCAGGTTGACTCAAATAATCATAATCATCATAAATTTGCAGAACTACTGCTCGCCACATTTGCTTAACAAGCTGGAAAGAGTATGTGTGGACCGGACCATGGGTATTCCGTAAGTGGTGACGCATGAGAACGGCTGGGCTGAGATACCGAGCTTCTCTCCTCCCTCATTCCAGTCTCCAGACCATGTGCATGCCAATGAGAAATACGGTCAAAAGTTAATATCACCAAACATTTATTTATCTGGCAAGACTTGAAACTTTGTGCTTCTCCACACGCATTCTTCTTCTTCCTTCCTCTCCCGACTACCTGACCATCCTTCTTAATTTCTAAGGAATAAGCCTGTCTTTCTTCATGCAATCCACCCAATAAAAGATGGACTCCAATGCACCAAAACCCATCGAGAAACCACGACTCTCCGCCTTCTTTCGGCTGCATAAGATCTTCACTGGGCAGCGGAAAACAGCGTCCAAGAACCACCAGTTCGCCAGCTCCTCCATCTTCGTCTTCCTTAATCCCTCCTTCTCCACAATCTCCCCCCACACCGCCCCCTTATCGTGCATGGTGGCCGAGAACACCAAACCGGGCTGGAACATGTCGTCGTCGGGCTCGGCCACCACCTTCACCTGAAGCTTGGCTGCCAGAGCAGGCCATATCTCCTTCCATGTGAAACTCGAGCCGTTCACGGAGTTGAAAGCCTCCCCCCCGGCGTGCATCACTCCTTGGTGGGTCGACGCCCAGATGTGCTGATGGGCCACCAGCCGAGCGTCCGAGGCGTCGATGGAGGCCTCCTCCCAGCACATCCTCGAACCCCCAAAGAAGAACGGGAGGTCCAGATGCCGGCAAATTGCTGCGTAGACGCACAAACACCCCATGAAGTTGAAAACGGTCCTCCGAGAACTGCCGAGCAGCAGCCCCGGGCGATGCACCGACCATCCCACCGTGCTGCCGCCCAATCTCTCTGTCAGCAAATCCTCGAGACTGTAGTAGAAGTTATAGCCCGAAAGGATTCTTGGGCTGTCCTCATCATAAACATCAGTACTACACCTACTAGTAGTAGTACTTCCGCCATGATCGATGTCATCCTCCTCCACGATCGACGGCAGGTAGTGCTTGGTGCCTGTTTGTAGGGAGACATGCTGCAAGCCTTTGGCTCTTGGGAGGATTGCTTTGAGGGCGTTGGACATCATGGCCTTGTTCTGCTCCAGACACTCCCTGCTTCCCAAGGAGAACTGGCTCCCCCATGTCACCCAAAAGACGTGTGTCACATCCACAAGCAGTGACAGCTTCTGCATCGTCTCGAAAGGGTCTGTGAGATCGCATGAGATGAAGTTGTACTTGGCACCGCTGGCCTCCGGAGAACTTCGTGCGACCCCGTAAACCTTCCACTCCGGCCTTGCCGCTAGGGTCATTGCCAGCTCTTTGCCCACCAGCCCCGTGACGCCGACGATGAGTGCCACCTTGTTGGTGAGCTTGGTTTCTCCTTGGCTTTGCATGGTGGTGGTACTTGCGATCCTGATTTGGGAAGAATTTTGGACATGCATGGCGTTTATATGATTTTCCAACTGATTACAGGAATGGCTTTGGTGGTTGATGGTGGCCCAAGGAAAAAGAATATTGGAAAATGGGTGTTGTCACTACACGTGGGTGGTATTCTTATGAAAGAGGGGCCTAATCAATGGCCATCTTGCCGGGATGCTTGGAAGGAATCTTAGCTTGCAACTGTACATTGACTGGGATGGAGACAAAAGGAGCCTTTGCAACTCAACTGTATATATAAAACGGTTTCCTGAACTGAGTCAGTGGATGGAGGATACTTCTTTACATTAAAAGATATTCAACGACTTTTTTCTCCCAAAATTAATTTTTAAGAAGGGAAAGTGGTAGCTAAGACATCCCCGCTTTCAAAGTTCAAAGCTCATAAGTAGCTTGAAAGCATTGGTGCTTATAAATTCTGTTTTTTTTTTTTTTTTTTTTTTTTTTTTTAACCCGCTTGTGATCCGATCATCTCAATCTCTCTTTTGGAAATTAATTTGCGACATATATACTACAAGCACGTTTTGGGCCAAAGCTCCTTTTTCCAAAAGTCTCCTCTTATAGTGTAGAATATTCTTAGCTGCTGATCTTATAATCATACCTTTTCAACATCGTATGCAATTTATATTCTCCATCATCAACACATTTTTAACAGTGTTCTATCAATTTCATATTTCTTTCTTGCGTTTTATTTTTTCGGTTTTTTAGCATGCTTATCTTCCAACTCTAAGATCATCAAAATTCATTCTTGAGTTCCACTTTAGTTTTGAATCTCTTTGATAAACCCATTTCGATGATGAAAGTAAAATTCAACAATGACATAGATTAAAATTATTTGTTTTATTATATTACAAAAAGTCGTTTCAATTTAAGTTTTGGGTGAGCCTTATCTACTTATATATGTGTCTTAATCTATAGAGTTGGTTCCATGAATCCATTTCTTCATTTGGGGTTATGTTGATGATAAGATAAAAATTTAGCCGACCATTTAATTGATATAATTTAATTTATCATCTTATCAAAAATTATTTCAATTAGAGTTTTAGGTGAGTATATGTACCTAAAAATATATGACAATATGTAAATTATGAACAATGCTTTGATCGATTCATAAATTATTAAATTATTATCATAATCTATAAAATCATTTATTTATATAGAAAGTATTTTTTGATAATATAGAAGTAGAAAGAATGCTTTTTGATGTTTTGGATATGTAATTAGCAGTTTTGAAAATAAGATATAAATTAAAATTGTATTATGTTAATTTCACATTTTCATTAGATGAGGCAAAGACTATCGCCCATCCAAACTTGAAACTAGAACCTCGCTCATATGTGTACATGTCAAACCATTTAGCTATCTCTCGGATGATAGCCAAAGCACATTTTTATTAGGGTAAAATTTGGTTTCCAAATTGAACAAATAATTTTAAATATAATGAGCCGAATGGATTTTATATAATTATTAAGGTGTAACACGAATTCAAGTTAACAGAACCGGTTTTAGAACCCTATATAATCTATGCATATCTTTATTTTTATTTTTAGCTAAATAAATAATTTTAGATGCAGTGGGCTAAGTTGATTTTACATTATCATCAAAGTTAGCCGCTTTTTCTTGTAAACCGATTCTCCGGCTAGCGGAACTCTTCAACCTTCGTCTTCGTCGAAATAGATATACCCCATGTAGAAGGGAAAAATATAGGCTAGTAAAAACCATGTGCCTCTAATGCGGAAGGTTTTTATTCATTTTGATGGCACTTTCATCATGGTTGGTTGTTGGTACTTGGACAAAAAGAAAAGAAGGTGAAGATTATATTATCCAAATCAGCCCATTGCTTCTGAATGAAATAACAAATTTAATTGGAATAATTCCTCTTATACTCATAACAATTGTATATAATTGCTAATATACTTACAACATTTCATAAATTCATTTTATACCCATAACATTTCACCCTAAATTCCTCTGATACCCACGCCGTTAAAATCACCGTTATCTACCCCATTGAAAAGACGATTTTGCCCATTTAAAATTTTTTAATTGAGATAATTTATTCTTAACATGATTCAATTGATGATAATAAATTATTAATATAAGATATTAAATAACTTGAAAGTCATATTAAGGTTGGTTTATTTTAATTAGAAAAAAAATTAAAAGGGTAAAATCGTCTTTTTAATAAGATAGATATCGGTGGTTTTAATGACGTGGATATGAGAAGAATTTAAGATAAAATGTTATGAGTATAAAAAAAATTTGTAAAATATTAAGAATATATTAAAAATTAGGCATAATTATTATGGGTACAAGAAGAATGATCCCTCAAACGTACGTGGAGCGCGAGAGGCCGCTGGCGTGCCACGCAGGAGTGAAATATTTTGCTTGGGCACGAAGTTGATTGTAGAAGAGAGAGCGGCCTCCACGCAGGGGTGAAATATTTTGCTTGGGCATGAAGTTGATTGTAGAAGAGACAGAGGACACGGGTCGAGGTCTCAGGAGATAATTTCGGTACTCAGCTGGCAGAATCAAATCATGGGGACCCATCTTTTACTAAATAATGAGAGAGCCAACCAAATTTCGTGGCCTCTTTATTGGAATGGCCTGTAAGTGGTCAACCTTCAGCAGCCTCCCCGGTTTTTAATACGGGCTTTTAGGAAGAGTCAATTTCAGCTTTCGGCTAGGAATTAGGAACCACCCATGGGGAATTGATTGCTACCTACCAATGCCATCACATATAAATAATAATAATAATAATAATAATTTCTGATAACATGCATGGCGTGGAACGGTCAATGCACAGAGGATGGTGACTTCTTGGAATTCTCCACCAAGGACAAAACCCAAGTCGTAGTGTGCGCGTGTGTGTGTGTGTGCGTTTTTTTTTTTTTTTTCCTGAAAAGGTCGTAGGTAGGTTCTAAGTGTATCATAGAATTAGCTTTTGGGCCCTGCAACTCCATCAATCTGCGTTGCCTTCAAGATGAAACCAGGGGGGTGTAGTGCCCCTCCACTATGTGTCAGGATTTTTTTGTCACTTGCTTAGGAGACAAAAAACTACTCCCGTACACTGATTTTCAGGCCAGCACATGGATGGAGGGAGTTTATAAACTATAAAACGAACAGCGGGCCTTGACAGCAAGGATAATTGAAACACTCCTAACCATGAAAATTAAAATAAAGAAAGAGGGAAAAAGGAGGCACTAGCACTGGTCATTCTTTTGGAAGTATTTGGTGCTTGAATGTAGGAAACAAGTCTCCAGAAAAAATAGAAGGGTCCCTTTTTTTTTTTTTTTTTTTTTTTTTGTGGGGTTGCGGGGCTCATGTTCCTCCTAGGGCCACTAGCCAATACTGCAATCTTTGTCTACTCGTACAACTAAGAGGGCGACTGACGCATTAACAAGACGACGTTTGTGAAAGATCCAAATGAGTATTCAATAACAACCGCAACCGACTCTGTATCCTTAACCTCAAGGAAGAAAACGGATCATCTGACTGGAACCCAAGAAGAAGGCCGCATTAGGAGCCCAACATTGTTGGCAGTGAGAATAGGAAGAATTACGCAGAAGAATCATGTCAGGCAATCGTGCAATCCTTCAGGAAGACGAGTTTGGATCACAATGCAGTATGGAAATTCCTTCAAATCAAAATAAATATCCGGTGGTACAACACTGAAACTAATGGTAATTCATTCTATTACTATTAGCCCTGCAAAACTCATCACCCAACAAACAATGGATTCCGGGTGTTACAATGTAGTAGATCTGGATGGAGGCTGCAAAAGGAAGCCTCGGATACCAAAAAAAAAAAAAAAAAATTCATACATAGCATCACGGAAATTGGTACAGACTCCAGATCCAAGCTCAACCGGAAAAGAATCTGAGCCTGGAAAATTAAAATTTTCATGCAAAGGGATGCATGGTGCTTTAGCCTATACCACCTTTGCCCGGTTTTCTCCCATGATTCTTTCTAGCTCTTTCTGACTGGTTTCAATCAGACCTTTAACAGTATCAAAGGTGGTCAACCTAATACTGCAAGAGTGAACATCTAGCATGTTAGAAAAGCAAGATTACACAACATATGAAAATTTTGCAGGTTCTGAGAGCAATAATGCCATCTGCGTTGCTGTATAAATATTTGAATTTACAAACCACTTGTATTGTCAAAGATATTGCAAACTCACTAATATTGTCAAAGATAACTGTGAACCTTGCAAGTATGTTAATGATCCAACAAAATGAAGAAAATGCCATATTAAGGTAAAACCATAATCCTTCTTTCAGCTGGAATGTGCATAAGCCATAACCTATAATTTTTTTTTTATCACCACACCCACCTTGGGTAACCAAGCACCTAACAAAGGTGTACTCCAAGAGCGGGGTAACGAGATCACTACCTCTGTCCAACATTTGAACCGTGGGCCTCTCACTTACATTATTCTACACACACCCACTTTAGCCACTTAAGCATCCAAGCGGTGACCCAGGCCCAATCCGTTTTTTACAGGATAAAACACACTTTTTTTAAAAAAAACCCTGTATAAGGATGAGTCAGAAATTTCCAAATTCAAAAAAAGAGTCAGAATGGATCAATCATGTCCTGACTCGAAAATTCTTGATCTGCCCCCATATATTCATTTATTATAAATTATAAGCATATTTTTTAATCTTGTTCTCATTTTCTTTCAAAATTCTTAGATTTCTTATTATTAATTATATTAATGAAATAAGAAAAAATAAGAGATTTACATATATACATATAACTCTTATGGATAATTGTAGTTTTTCATCATTTTTGAAACTATTGCAAAAAACACAATTATTTTAGGAAAATATTTTTATAAATGTCAAAATTCATTCTAAATAAAGTATATTTCATTAATCTATTTTGATAAAAATTCATTATATTTACTAGTGCTTTGTTTAGTAATAATGTTTAACTACTAAAATAATGAAGCATATAATATTTAAATTTTGCATAGATGTGTCTTTATGTTTAATGTGTATAAATTCTTAAAATCATTCTACTTGACCCACATTGTTACCAACATGTTGTCACAATATTAACCCAAGATAAACCAGAAGTTTGTCCCGAAATCTATTGAAAAAAAATATGAGTCAAACCAACCTTGTCCCAACCTAGTATAAAAGATAAAATCAAATAAAATTTTTAAAAGACAATCATAGCGCCTGAGGGGATCGCAAGTCAAACTCCACATAAACAATGCTTTTTTTTTTTTTGTTGGATAAAAAACAATGCTTTGTTTTGAGCTTCAAATGATTCCAGCAAAAGTGAAGTCCAGTTATCAATGAAATTCATACAAGCCATAGAGTGACACGTAGGAAATAGCTTTTGATGATGATGATATAGGAAAGGAAAGGGGATTTTAAATATATCTTTCAACGCTATTTCTTGGTGACAGCATTTCTTGTATAGAAAATTTATCGCCAAAGACATAATTAGAAAAGTTAACATAATGTGGCCATATATGCTAAGAGTCTATATCCCATAAAGTCACCTGTAAATTGCAAATAATAATAATAACAACAACAACAATAATAATACATAAATGTACAGGCCTTACCTAGATCTTGCTTCCTCTGGAATTTGACATTTTTTTTTATTTCGTTGGTAATTTTTTATTTTTGCAAGGAGCAAGATTTAGGTAGGACCCATGCATCTACATAAAAAAATTTTGGGCAGCACATAAATCTCCTGATCGCTGTGCGGCATGCACTATGCACTAACGATACTTATGATGCAAGTATTTTCAACCTCATTGTCTAATGTCATGAATAAGCTACAAATGCGCTGTTGGTCCTGAAGTAAATGCATTATATGTGGCCTAGAAAGAGAGGAAAACTTTTGATAGATGCCAAGATAAGCAACTTCTTCAAAGACAGGAAAACATTATGAGTCACCCTGCAAGAACAAAGAGCTGGAAACAAACCTGCTGGTTGGTAGGTTCTTCAATGCATTTGGCATGAAGCCCCTGTACAATCCAATCAAACCATCACGTGCTACAATACCTGCATTTATATTTGTAATAAGAAAATTCCTTTCCTTTGCAAAAGATATGGTTTCCAGTAGAAACATATCAGAAATTAAAAAATTGCCAAATAAAAGATTTAAGTTAACAAATGTAAGGACTGTCCAAGATGGAACTTCTCTCACTGTTTAACAATAACCGGAAATATTAATCACAAAAAAAAAAAATTCAAATTTCAAACAAATAAGTATGAATTCCCTACATAAATAAGTGGTTCACATCCAAGAAATACACAATCAAAACATTGTTGCATAGAATCAAAATATTACTAGCACGAAATACCATGTGAAAGCAATGCATAAGAGAAACAGAGCTAAAAAAGCATTGGAACTATACGTGATGGCAATAGTGTGATGGTCAAAGGTTACGCTTGGATACCTGGAAAAGCATCCAGCACAGTTTTGTATGGTGAACCCCTCATTTGCATCTGCCTTCTCACAGTGTCCAAGGGATAGCACATCAGAGTAGCAACTGTTGCAGACAGCACACCAGTTGCAAGAGATGTCTCAGGTCTTTTCTGGTACTTTTCTGGAAGGGATTTCTTGAGCCTGATATTTATATTGAAAAGAAGTTAGAATTTTGAGGTTTCGAAATTTAATCTCAAATCGCCAAGAAAGGCATAACAGAATCAATGCAGCCGACCCCACCGAGGTGGGAAATGGCTTATGATGATGATGATGTCACTTTCTCTGTAGACATGTAAGAACTTCTGAAATTGTAAGCTTACAAGTCAAAAATGCAAAAGTTCACAGCAATATAAGGTGCAATTCCAATAAGAGAAGGTCCAAGCCCACTGTAAAAGGAACCAAGTCCTTCATCTCTTAGCATGCTCAGTGCAACCTGGAAATCAATCATTTTACAGATATCAGAAAAGAATATACATGTACTATTGCTAGAAACATTAACAAACCAAATGCCTGTCACCTGAGACATTGTTCTCGATCCAGTCTCAACTGCTAACCTCAAACGCAGGACATCCAAAGGATATGTAACCTGATACGAAGACACATGCCACATGATAGAATCAGCAGCACAACAGAAGTATTGCAGAAAATCCACAGGGAAGGATAAGGGAAAACCGTAAGTCTTACAAAAGTGGAGGTCATGCCAGCACAAGCCCCTGCTACCAATCTTCCAACCACAGACAGCTCTCCATCCTTTCCTCTTAAAAGTTTCTATACCCCAAAAAGCAAAATATAGATCACGTCTAGGACATCGCAAATACTGGTTCCAGCGGCCAAGGAAACCATGCCAAACTATTAAGTTTCCATATTGAAGAATGCATGAGACAGGTTGCATCTCGATCATTTCAACAAAAATAACAATTTGTATCGGCCAAAGTCGACCATACTAAAAATTTTAAAACAAAATTCTAGCCAATTATTTATGTTTTATTACCTTGTAAGATTCGTAAGCAAACAGCTGCACAGCACTGTATGGAATGATGCGTATCACCTGTGGAAATGTTAATCTTCCAAAAATGGGCAGTATAAACAATAAACAAGCTTCTAATATTCAACAAACCATAACATTGAAATACCTGTGGTAGATTGCCTTTCCAATAGCCCTTAATGCCCTCCTCCTTTCCAATCATTGTAATGGCCTGCAATGCAGCAAGAGTCATTTTACTGGGATATAATTGTACAATGATATTAGATCCCTATGCCAACAGCAATTGAAAGAATCTGCAAAATTGAAATATCTGGTAAGACGAAGAACATATGAACAACAATACATAACTCTTGACAGGTTATGCTATGTCATAAAGATAGTCTCCTCCATGAAGCACACACTTCTAGATGCACACGTAACAACACTGAGTAGTAGCTTTGTTAGAAAAGGCCCAGTGGTCCCACCAAAGAACTAGCAGCTCCAACCCATGATGAACCACATCCTACTGTTTTGCTTTCCAGGATTCGATACGTTGCCAACTTGGCAACTTCCATGTAGATGTGATAATTCCTATTGTACTACCCATAGTAGCAAACTATCCAAAAATTTGAGCCTGAATATACACTTATCAAGATCTTCAGAAATCTACTTTAATAAATAAATATCCAGGAGTTATCACAAAATATCATCAAATATATGGAAAAACTTTAGTACAACAGTTGCACAGTCTAACCGCTAATTTTTTGCATGCAATGACATTTTAATAGAATCCACTTCATTCATCATACTCATTTTTGTACTTTTTTTATGAAAATCTTTGTACATTTTTATGATGCTACATCTGGATACTTGGATGAACCTCAACTGCAATGTAGTAGTAGTAATAATAATAATAATAATAATAATAATAAGAAGAAGAAGAAGAAGAAGAATAATAATAATAATAATAAGAATAAGAATAATAATAATAATAATAATAATAATAATAATAAGAAGAAGAAGAAGAAGAAGAAGAAGAAGCCATTTCTCACCAATGTGGGGTCAGCCGCATGAATTCTACTGCACCATTCTTGATAATCGGTAATTAAGTTCTCAGTAACATTTAATGTTTTCTTATCTTGTTTAATTACTTCCATTTTTTAGGGTCTTTTTCTTATTCTTTTACCACCTTCTATTTGAATAAACTCAATTCTTCTAACTATTACCCTTTCAAGCATAACTTTCATATGAACAAATCACCATAGCTCGTTTTCCCTCATTTTTATCACTTATTGGCTTCACTTTTAGATTATTTCAAATTACTTCATTTCTAATTTTATCTTTTATTGTTTTACTACCCATCTACCTTAACATTCTCATTTCTGCTACACTAATTTTATGTGTATATTGTTCTTTAACTGTTCAACATTCTGCTCCATAAAGCATAGATGGTCAATCATAGTCTTAGAAAATTTTCCTTTTAATTAAATTGGAACTCGACGATTGTAAAAGATTCCTGAAGCACTTCGTCATTTCTTCCATCATGCTTGGGTTTTATTTATGATATCTTTCTCAATTTCCCCATTCTCGGGAACTATTGATCTTAAATATCAAAAGTGATCTATTCTTGGTACTACTTGGTCTGATATCTTAATTGGTTTCTCATCTAAGTTCTCATTATTATTAAAGTTGCATTTCATATATTCAGTTTTTTTGTAACTAATTATAAAACCATTGGATTATAGAGCATCTTTCCACTTGTTTAATTTCAAATTTAATCATTCTCTAGTTTCATCTATTAAAACTATATCATCTGCAAATAATATGCACCAAGGTACTTCTTCTTATGTCTAGAAAATTCATCCATAATTAAGGTGAAAAGGCAATGACTTAAATTTGAGCCTTGATGCAAACATATTGTACTTAAGAAAACATTTATATCTCCAGTTATTGTTCTTACATTTGTTATAGCCTCCTCATACATCACTTACCATATTAATTTTCTTTTGATTCGATCATATCCGTTTTTCAAAATCAATGAAAATCATTTGTTGGTTCTTTTTTTCTCTTTATACTTCTCAAATAATTGTTTAAGTAAGAAAATGACTTCGGTAGTTGATCTTCCTAGCATAAAACCAAACTAATTTTAGAATATAGTTGTTTCTTGTCTTACTCAACTATCTAAGAAGAAGAAGAAGAAGAAGAAACATTTTGGGGGAATCCAATTGAGAATAGTAATAATAGTAATAGTAATGCACATTTACAGAACAAAGGTTTCAGTAAGCATTTGTAGTTACATAATAACATGAAAATGTGAAAACAGAAACAAACCTCTACAAAACCAATTCCCTTCATTGCACTTTCTCTAACAGCCCGCAATCCATGTGTCTGCCAGGAAAAAAAAAAAAAAAAACTATATCAGAAATATTTTTCCTATGTAACTTGAATAGTTGTTTGAGGCACAGAAGCACTACATGACACATCAAAGGAGGCACAATGAGGGGGAAAACGCTTCAGAAGGCAAGCAACCAACAACAACAATAATAATAATAAGAGAAGGAAGAGGATGACTTTGAACATTTTTTAACATAAGTTAAAGATAGACCTAGAAACCAGAAAATGGGTAGAACTAACCAGAAAAACTAATCATAGTGTTAAACCATTGGTCATGTCTCTAGCTCCAATACTTGGGATGAAAGCATCAAAAGTGGGCATTTGTTAGTGCAACTTCAAACTCATGTCAGTGAAACTTCTTAAAAAGGAAGCTATGCATAAAGAGTTCTTGCATGACCATCTCCTTCCAGTTCCTTCAGGGCTCAGTCCCTGAAGTTCTACAGCCTTCAACTAAGATCAGTAGACTTGACTCCTAAGCAATACAGTTTTTAGTCTCCACTGTGAAGGCTGATAAATGAAATCCACCTATTCTGCTGGTTTAAATCACTCTTACATTCCCACAGGCCACAATTTCCACCTTCCTCCTTTCTCCGTTCACTGACATCAACCATGATTTCATCCACATCCATCCTATGATCTAGATATTCCTCTACCACTAAACATGCCGTGCCTTAAGCTCCATTGATGACAAATCGATTAAGTAATACAACTAAATGGTAGCATTCATGCAATGAGTATCTCTGTGTTTTTTTTTTTTATTGACTTCAAATGGATCACTGGATCATGGTATCATATACTGACATCCCAAGAAAAATGGAGTAATCTGACAATTCATACAATGAGACTGTGTGTGTCATTGACATGCTTTTTCTGGATACAAAAAATTTCAAGTTACAAAACCACCTAATGATTTAACAAATTTTTACTGCTATCTGTGACGTGAAAAATGGTTGCAAATGCAGAATTGGCATGGTGGAATACCATAATTCTTGAAATCTACAGATCATTTAACTAGTGATTGTGGCCTTAGTCACACCTGCACAAAAGTGGGGATGGGGCTTAATTTGCCTCGATCGAAGATTGGGTATCACGCACATAATCTTTTGAGGACAGGGTAGAGTCCAAACATAATCCTCAAGTGCTAAGTAGGTTAGTTGGTATATGGATAACCCATAACAATTAGCATTCTAAACCCATCTTGACGATGGCATTCATCTCTTACGTGATCTATATGATGAGTTTGCCATGAATCATGTTAAAAGAATACCGAATGATGCTGCTGAATTTCAGACAGCTGTTTCAAATCCTATGATCATTTGTACCCAACCTTCATCATAATTAGACAGAAAAAGAAGAAAGTCATAATATTTTAAAATCAACACATCTCAAGAAAAACTGTTCATAAGTGTATCCTAATGATCTTTGGGGGAATACGAGTCGGTGATTCTTACGAGCAATTAAAAGATTAATGATTTCTAGGAATCAGTAAAATAGAACCTTGACTTGAACCAATGAAATGGAGTCTTACTCAGGGAATATGCAATCCTATTAAGATTAATCACTGAATCAATATAATCAAACAACAAATATTTTTCAACATAATTCAAGTTTGGGGCAAGCATTCGAGAGATAAATTACACGGTTGAAGGTTGCATCTGTTACCAAACAATCATATTCGGAAAAAAAGAAAAACCACACACAGAACTCGACGTCCAAAACAGCCAAAGAAACGTGATGTTTGAAGGAAGGATCTGTTTAGCTGAGCTTGCAATTCGCGCCAAAAGTGAGATGGGTTAGTGGGGAAACAGAACCGACAACCAAGAAATGAACCTGCATGAGAAGCTTGGCACGATCGAGGGGCGCGGTTAGTGTTTTGGAGGCGGCGCCGGCGATAGCTCCAGCAGCGAAGAGGGCGGCATCCCTGGGGACGAGAGCGAGGAGCGCCAGCGGATGCTTGAGCAGCTGTTCGGCGGTGGGCAGCGGAGGAGCGTCCTTGAGGCTCTCATCTCTCTTATCGACGGAAAGAGAAGCAAACGGCCCTCTCTTTCTTTCTCTTTCTCGCAATCTCATGGGGGAAAGGGAATGCGAGGAGGAATCCAATTCTTCGTCCAAATAAGCTTCCAACGATGGTGTCCTGCTGAAGGCGGTGTTGGGAGGAGGAGGAGGAGGAGGCTGTGGAAAGCCAGGTATGCAACGCCATATCAAGACGCCCTCTCTCATTTCACCGGAAAATCGAGTGTTTGCGATAGATTTCGATTTCTCTGTCTTCTCTCTCAGTTACAAGTACACATTTCTTTTTAACCTCTCTTTTCCGCCTCCGCCGCGCTCTCACCGGAGCTGGAGGAAATAGCTAGATAAGGCGAGGCAGCTTTGTCGCGTTCTGTTTCCGTGACGTTTGCTTGCGCTTTTGTTCTTGACACGCGCACCATAGTCGCCAGCCTGGCAAATAAAAGTTAAAAACCAGGGCTTTTTGTAAAGGCCCTCCAAGATTTTATTATTTTTTCAAGTATACCTCGACTCTTGCAAGTTCCTTGTACTCACGTCTCTGCCTTTCCATGATCAATATTGGTCAATCATTGACAATGAAACAACGCCGAGGTATTATGCTGAATTGTATGCGTGTGAAGGATTAACAAGAAGGAAATTTGCAAAGGTTAAGACAATCATTTCTATTATTGGAAAGTCGAAACCGTATTTGTTGGGATATTCCAGTATTCTGTTTTCATATTCGGATATGGAGTCATTTGTAAAATCAACAGGTTCAGTACAAATTACAAAACCCCAAAAACTTAAGGGCACTTTGAAAAATCTCTAGATGGAATTATTTCTATAATAATGATGGAACTAAAATTTTAATACGTGTCTGTTGATTAATTAGAATGATAATAATTTATGCATTTGTCTATTGTTATTGGTCTCTTTATTTGGAATGAGCTTTTTTTTTTATAAAAATGAGTTATTTTAGTATTATATTGTCTGTAATGAACATTTTTGTGCCAATAACAGAATGAAGCCTCTCTATAGTTATTTAATCTTTGTCAATTTTTCTAATCCCTTTTTTTCAATGAGTATTCATATATTGTAATCATCTTAGTTGGTATTACAATCAAGCGCTGAAATATTTTTACAATTTTCTAACAATAATCTACAAATATCTTCTAATATTTTAAAGTTAGCTAACAATATTTTTTATTTTTCCAATTGGCAGGCGCCTCCACATAACAGGAGAGGACAATGCTACCAAACTAATATTTTTCTCGCGCCAAACGAAAATTACAACTACCGTCATTTGAATCAAGGAAGCCCAGCAATAGAGGCACATCCTGTACTAAATCTAAAGGCCTTGCTAATTGTATTTCAAGTAATTTTAACATCATGATTATTTTTTAACATAGATATATTGATTACAATGGATTTAATCTAATGCATTAAATAGGAAGTTGGAACTTTATCCAAATTCAACAATAAGGATTTTTTGCGATTTTATATTAAGGGTTAGCTTGACATTGCCCATTATAAAAATATATTTAGGTTTTAATTTTATGAATAGAATCACATCTGGGTATTAAAAATAATTAAGAGCATGATATATTTGATGTTATTTGTTCGATTGTTACTTGCATGTTGCAGCTCACAACGAGCTTGCCACAACAGAAAATCGACGCATAGCAAAGAATCTCTCCCCATCGCTGGAACTTCGTGAATCGAATGAATGAACTGATATAAAGATCGAGATTAAAATGAACTTATAAGTAATTTTTTTATATTCAGTATGAATTTGGTAATTATAAAAAATTATTAATACAAAATTTTTCACTCTTTATAATAATCTTATTTTTAAGTATTTTTTATTATTTTCTATATAACTATCCTACCTGTATTACTGCCTCATCTATGTTAACTTTATTTTTTTTACTTATTGTTATTACCACTATTATATCATCTCTTCTCCAATTTTAAAAAGTCTTACACTAAATTTTTTTTTAAAAGCTTTATAAAATGTCAAACACATCCTCGATTTAAAATATAATATGTAAGACAACCTAAAAACATTTATTCTTATTTATGTGTTCTTGTGTTAGTTAAAAAATTTATGTTTGAATACACTTTTGTCGTAGTAAAATTATATTATAAGTAAATTATGTTATTTTATTTATGTTTATATTTATATTATTTCTTTTATATTTGTTAGTTCCCTTTCCCTTTATCTTATTTTGAAAAGATGGATTTTCTTTCGTAAATATATTATATATTACTATGATTTTAACAAAATTAATTAGATTGTTTTTTATTATTTTTCTTACATGGTTAATTAATTTTTATATATGAGGTATGATTTTGTTTAATTGTTTACCTAACCCAAGCTGAAAAATCTATTTATTTTTTGCTTTTTATAATTTTGTTAATC
The DNA here is from genome assembly GCA_030490835.1 of Annona cherimola. Lineage (NCBI taxonomy): Eukaryota > Viridiplantae > Streptophyta > Magnoliopsida > Magnoliales > Annonaceae > Annona > Annona cherimola. The sequence goes on from CM059971.1 coordinate 109,605,354, forward strand.
TATGTGTACTAAATATATAAATTAAGTTTTACTAATTTTGAAGATGTACATATATTTTTTTAGTTTTTAAACACTAGGTTGTTATAGTAATTTTAAACAATTAGAAATGGATAAAATGTCCTTATGTCTAAAAATCTAGAAAGTATATATACATATATATCTAAATATGGTAATAATTGATTTATATATTAAATATTCTAGATTAACAAATTTATGGAAGAAAAGCAAAATAACAAATACTTTTTTACAGTGAGTCGAGTAAGTCGTTACTTAACTCGAACTAATAAAATGATGCTTTATTATATCTTCATACAAAATTTTCGACTTGTTATTCTTAGACTTAAATGAAATTTTGTTAACCTGAATTTCAACTTAAACTCAATTTTAAAAAATAGCATCACAATTTAAATTTTACAAATAACCTTAAAATTAGTATTTAGATTTTAGTTATGATACCAACGTCGTGGTGATTTGTCTGACCTATGATGGGCATAAGAGGAGGGGGGGTTCAAATCCCACATCATGTGAGTGAGTTTTATGGTTTCTCCCCTATTTATAAGAGTTTTTTAATGTTCCCGTAGAATAAGAGTGTTTATAGATATTTCCCTCTATGTTATGAGAGTTGTGAATTGTAGTAGCTTAGAACCGAATCCCACATTGAAAAGGGAAGAAAGTTTTTAGTAATTTATAAGTGGATCTCAAGTTAAATATTGTACGATGCATTTTAAAATCGTACGGTTAAGCCATCAGGCCAAAGCAAATAATATCACACGGTAAGGCCTATAGACCAAAGACCCAATTATTGTTTTTCTAGATTTGTGCATTATATGAATGTAGTTGATTGTAATATTTAGTTATCATGTTGTATAAAAATACTCATAAAAAAATACTTAGATTTTATAAAAAGGGCAAATCTCATATATGCTAACGAATTTTACTCATAATTCCATTTATACCCGCGAATTTTCAAAATTTTCATGTATTTTCACGTACTTTGCTTAAATTTTCACTTATACTTATTTCATTAATTATCTATTAAAGAGGTCATTAACACCTTGAAAAATGACAAAAAATTTCATCCTTAATTATAATTTTATTCCTAAAAATTTATATTCAAATGAATTTTTAACACTTCTATAACTATAAAATTACATATTATTTGAATATAAATTTTTAGTTTTGAGCAAACTAATATCAAATTATATTAGGATTTGGGCATATTTGGTTATTTTATAGGGATGCTAATGACCCCTTTAATGGATACAAGCGAAATTTTAGGAAAAATATGTGTGTATATGTAGAATTTTTTAAAATTTGTGAATATAATTGAAATTATAGGTAAAATTTGTGGGTATACATGAAATTTGCCCTTAAAAATGCTAAAGTTGAAATGTAGACAAATTCTGCAGACCTATTCGGTATTTTTATCATCGGATAAATTGTGGTAAGATTTCTCATTTCTAAAATATGTTGTTCATTTTTTAATGTTATCTTTTTCATTTTCATATAATTTCTCATTTTATAATATATAATAACTTTGTTTTCTCATATTTATAATAACTTTATTTTCTAACATAAATTTTCAATTTTCATCTAGATGATTCCAAATATGTTATTTATATTCATTTACTTGGTGAACAAAATAAAGCATATGCTCCTAAGAAGCTCTTATTGGTATTATATACAACATGACATCTAATATTATAATCAACTATACTTACAACTCTCAATATGGAGGGACATATGATAAACGCAATTGCTTCTATGAAATCCTCTTTTTATGTAGCTCCCTCCATTTTTAAAATTTTGATGGTTTATGGAAAATCCACTTCATCCATTGTATTTAGCATCATTTTTAATATCCTGAAATTTCTTTTATTTTTTAATTTCACCGTGTATGTGTCTCATCTATTAATGTGTAAAATCATCATAATAAAATATTTCAATGCAAAAATATGAACTTTAAAATAATTTTTTCAATATCTAAACCATCTAAAATGTCAATAATATGTGGATAAATGATTTTATAAAGTATCGTTACATTTTAATACATGTGTGAATGGATCTAAACGTTTTTCATAATTTATACATGAATACATATTTTTTAACAAATGTGACCCATGAACATAGTTGATCAGGATAAAACTTAGTCCTCTAGATAAACAAATGATGTTAAATGTAATGAATATATTAAATTTTTTATTAAAGATTAAAATTAAAAAAAGGAGTTACATGGGACCGCTTCCTATCATAAATACTCCACATTTGAAGGATAACTTTGTAAATATCTTTATTATTAGGAGGACACAACACCTATGCCCTGCATCGGGCAGGGTTTCAAGACTGATTTTTATTATGACCGACCGCAGCGTTGCCAACACACCTTACGCGTAGCTGGCTACGCTCCTTGGAAGCTTTGAGTGTTACTTCCCTTCTTCAACATCACAAGAAGTAGTAACAATGCAAGTTGCGCGGTTGGGGACGCGGGTTCAAACTCTGCTAGTGCCGGTAAAAGTATTTAATCTCCCCCCTGATAGTAAGGAGTGTGAGATCTCTTGTGCGAATAGGCCAAGGCTTATTTTTGTCTCTCATGTAGAATTGTGAAGCTTAACTGTAATATCAAATGAAATATAGTTTGTATAAGCAATAAAATAGAAACACGGGGAAGATACATAAGAGACTGTTTTCCGATGCTTCTTTCAAGTTTCAACTAGCGTTAACAAACATGGATACTTCGGATGTCCGGGGTCCCGTTAATAATGTCAGGAGAGCTATAGACGTGGAATGAGATGGGTATGAAGATGCAAATGAGAGAACAATGAGATGAATTTCTTACATGTTAAAAAAATTTCTCATTTTCCATGCTTAACAACCATTTTTTATTTTTTAATACTATTTTTTTCATTTTTAATATAATTTATTACATCACGATTCTCTCTCAACCAACCTTCACATTCTAATCCTGCGATCCTATCTCAGTTGATCTATCACGCAGCCTCGTGCTCGTATGCCAGGCCGTCCAATGCTGCCCTTGGAACGGAATTTAGAACGATGATGGTGCGACATGGTACAACCAACTGGCGGCTATTTGGCCCATCGGGCTGGTTACTTCCAGCTGGTATTGTGGTGATGCGGGTTGGGGTTCCTACAACTGAGCTTTCAAACTTCAAAAAGTTATATTAATTAATTTTTAAGATTCAAATATTCATTGGGTTTAAGAGACAAGCATTTATATTCAGCTAATTGTAATTTATATATTTATAAAAAATTTAGTTAATCACAAAATTATATCTCTTAGAGCTAAGTATTTAGAAGTTTTAAAGGAAAATATTCAAGTGCAGATGGACTACACCGTAATTATGGTGTAGTCCGTTTTAAAATGGTCTCATATGTATTAAAATTAGCATTTATTCCATCTATTGTATTTAAAATTATTTATTTTGGTAACATAACAATTTTCATCCAAACCTAGCATGCGTATATGCCCTATCTTAAAATGTACAAAATCAATGTGATAAAATAGTTTAACATAAATAGCAATTTTAGAGTAGCATTTTTCAAAATGTAAACCGCTTAAAGTTTGTTATTTACTTGGATAAATGATTATATGAAGTATTTTAATATTCTAATACGTATGTTGCCCATTTTGCAGCAAAGTGCACCGGATAGGTTCTCAATTTTAAAATATCTATTTTTTAAGTTGTGTTTGGGAAGTTTAAAAAAAGTGTGGTATATGCTAGGATATTCAACTTTAGTTGTAGAGGGAGCTAAGTGCGTAGTTAAAGTGTAAGAAAAAACCTCACCTCTTAAGCTAGCTTTTAGAGTTGAGAAGACTTCTGAACAGTGAAAAAATTGGCATTAGATAGGGGTGCAACTTAGGTTGGGTACCCACAGGTCGACCCGATGGGTACCCTAAATAGGGTCGATTCGATTCCGACATGGTTACTCGTAGAGTCAGTTCGGTTCCGGGTAAAAAATACCCGGGGAGAATTTGGGTAGGGTCGGTTCCAGGTAACGGGTACCCGGAACAGAACCGAATTTTATATATTATTATTATAATAATAAATATAAATATATATTATAATATTATTCACTTTAACAGCTCACAGCTGTCGCCTGTCGCCTCTCGAGTCTGCCTGTCCCCTGACGCACGCAAAGTTGCAGCCTTGCACTCTTGCAGGCTTGCTTGAATGGGTTGAAAACTTGAAGGGGAAAAATATTTTTCAAAAAACCCCAAAAAATCATTCCCCCTGAGACGGCGAGATCCATCCCGTTATGCAGCTTACGCTGATGTATCCCTCTCTCTAGGCATCGTAGTCGGAGAAGAACGACCGGAGATCTATCCCCATGAAGACGGAAAACACCTAATGCTCTAGCCCCCGCTCTCTCTTCAACTTCGATCTCCCACATTGACTACTGGCGGCTTCACCATTTTGAGCTAGAGAAGAATGGCGGCCATTATTGTGTGTTGTAGCCTCCTGTCTCCAAGCTCTATGAGCCCTTCCGGCCTTCTTCCCCGGTTCCCCTTGCTGCCTTGCATGCTTCTCAGTTGCTGACAGAGTCACAGCTCACTCAGTCATCTGCTCCCGTCCAGCATCTGCTCCTACTCCTGTCCAGGCTCAGTTGCTCTGCTCCGGTCCAGATCTGTCGTCCTTTTTTATGACTTTTTAAAGATTTACTTTTCAAAGATTTGTCTTAGTTAGTGATAATTCTCGATGAGGGTACAGGGTGCCAATGATTCTAATGCTCTTAGTTTTGATTGTACAGGCTCATTTTGTTGTAGATCAAAATTCTATGTGAGGATCTATGTGTTTTGGGGAAGCAAGACTTCAAGCACCTTCTTAAGTAAGTACCTTTTTTCCTTGTTAACTTTCGGGACATCTATCTTTGTTCCTTTTTTGCATACATTTTGTCATCATGTTTTTCCATATACCGAGATGACTTGTTGAGAATATCCCATCTGTAAACCATCTAAGTTTTTATATTTTACATGTACCCTTAAATGTTAATAGCCATCAGTTGTAGTTGTGTGCTACTGTATTTATCCTGAATGCTAATAGCATCCTGACTGTGGAGTGTTCCAACCTGTGCAATTTTTATGTTAATAATGAAATCCCCAAAGATAGATTCTTCTTTTCCATCCTCAGCAAAAAAAAAAAACACTTTGTGACAGCGTTGGCATGAAATCTATCCTGTGTCTTGAACGACTACTCACATGCTAGTCTAAAATGAACCATCGTATACAGCTGAAACTTGAAAGAGCAACTGGTTATATGGATAGAATGAATGATTGTGATCCAGTTGATTCACCTTCGAAGAAAAGTTACAAGCACAATAAAATTATGCTAATGACTAACCTAAATAAATAACATGGTTTATTACCTCAAACACCTTCTGTTAAAATATCCTGTTGGCAGAAACATAAGCGTCCACAATAAGTTCTTAAGCTATCATTATATTGAAAATAAGTTTTTAAGTGTAATATTTTTTATTAGATTTAATTTATCATGTTCTTTTGGAGTTTATGTGAAAAATAAATTCAAAAAATGAAATAGATATTACTGGACTGTTAAAGTAATGATATTGTTTCACCATAAGTTTTTGCATCCATGGATGGTTTGTTAATAACAATTTGTGCCCTTTTGTAGGCATTAAACAGATGCTGCTGTCACAGAACATTAAGGTAAAATTTTTCTGTTGCCCCTACTTATATTAAAAATTCCTATCATTAGTTTAATATTTTAATCAATATTGTAATGTTACTATTTTAGGAGTGACTATAATATTAAGTATGGAAGATGGCAACAGTGTGAACAACTGTATTGATTTGATTATGGATGATACAACTAATATAATAGAGAACTTAGAGGTTGAGAATGAGGATGTGAATATGTTGAAATGGGATGTAATGGGACAAGTGGGTGTGAGCGAGAAGGATTCAAAAGACGAAAAAACTACAAACGATGTTGTTCCTCCAAAATCGAAACATCAATATAAATTATCTTCTAATGTGTGGCAACACTTCACTAAGAAAGTTAAGCAAGTTTTAAAGAATGGTAAGAAAGAGGAGAAATAGGAAGTGACATGTAATTACTGTAAGAAGATTTTAGCTTATTCAAGTAAGAATGAAACTAGCTCAATGAGAAAACATCTAGATAGATGCGCTTACTATAATCATGGGCGGGGTGACAAGAAGCAGAAATTGTTGAGCCTATCATATCCATCATGCAATTCTAGTGGCCAAGTAGGTAGTTTGACTGCATGGTAATTTGATCAAACTGCAAATAGAAAAGGTTTTGCTGAAATGATAATAATCGATGAACTTCCGTTTAAGTTGGTTGAGTGTGAGAGTTTTCACAGATATATCACTACAATTCAACCGCTTGTGAAATTTGTGTCTAGAACAACAGTTGCTAAATATGTGGCTTCAGTGTATGAAAGTGAAAAAACTAAGCTCATGAGTTTTTTCCATGACCAAGTGGATATAGTATGTTTAACATCTATAACTAATGAAGGTTATCTATGCCTCACTGCACATTTTGTTGATGACAACTGGAAGCTAAATAAGAAAGTTATTAACTTTTGTTTGTGCCCACCTCTACACACTGATGAATGCATTGCTAATATTATTTTTGATTGCTTGATGAAATTGAACTTTAATAGAATTTGTACTATAACTATGGACAATGCATTCAGTAATGATGTTGCAGCTAAAAATTTGAAAGAAAGTTTAAGGGAGAAGGGTTTACTCATTGGGGATGGATCAACATTTCATATTAGGTGTGCAACATATATTCTTAACCCAATTGTGCGTGATGGAATAGATGAGATTCAAGACTCAATCTGCCAAATTAAAAATGTGATTAAACATGTAAGGGTTTCACCAGCTAGGAAAGATAAATTTGAAAAATATTGTCAGAAAGAAGGAATTAAAGAAAAAGGTGGCTTGTGCTTAGATGTTTTTACTAGATGGAATTCCACATATTTCATGTTGGCTAGTGCTTTAAAGTTTAGAGCAACATTTGATAAATTAGGGGAAAAAGATGCAGTTGTTGCTAGGGAAGGACCTCCAACAGCATTTGATTGGGATAATGCAAAAGTTTTGTGTCAATTTTTGCAAAAAATTTTATGAGATTACAAAGGTTTTGTCTGGCACATCTTACGTTACTTCTTCAATGCTTTTGGTAAACTATATGAGGTTGAAAAACTTTTACTCATGAGTTCAACATTAGATAATTATCTTCTTCAAGACACGAGTAAAAGAATGAAAGACAAATTCAATAAATATTGGGGAAGCATGGACAGAATAAATGTCGTCTTGTTGATAGCAAATGCTTTGGATCCACGATACAAGCTTATATTTATAAGCTATTTTTATGCTAAGTTATTTGATAAAAGTAAATCTGTTGAAGCCACTCGAATAGTCACTTCTGAATTGCATAAACTGTTCAAGTTTTATGAATCTCATTCTGCTCCAAGAAAATGTTCAAGTGAGGTGGGAGAGTATAGTCAAACCAATGTTGAGGCTTGCGCAACTAATGATTTTCTAGAATTTTGTGAAGAGAATGATGAACAATGGTCAAAAACTGAAATTGATTTGTATCTTCAATAACCTGGATTGTTGCCAACTAGCAAAATTAATGTTTTAGATTGGTGGTTAGCTAATGCATCCAGATTTAGAGTAGTATATTTGATTGCTCGTGACATATTTATTATTCCTGTTTCTACCGTGGCATCTGAATCTGCTTTTAGTACTGGGGGACAAGTTCTTGATGCGTATAGAAGTTCTTTATCTGCAAAAATTTTTGAGTCATTAATATATTGTCAAGATTGGCTAAGGACAACTCCCAAACCATCCGACATCAAAGAAGTATTTGGAGAGTTTTCCATTGCAGTACCAGGTACCAATTTGAATAGCACAATATCAGGTAACATTTTACATGTTTTTCTTTTTTTTACATGTATTGAATATGTTTCATAGATAATGAGTTTATAAGCATAACTTATTTGATAAATTATTATTATTATATATTTTCTAATTGTTTTGCAGACAGTACAAGTGTTCATTCCAATATTGCTAATGTTGACACCATTCATAATAAGGTTGTGCTGATTTTTATTTTTCATTCGTTAATCTTTGTATTTAAATGTCAAATGATTCTTATTAAATTTTATTTCTACTTTCATGGAAAAACTATTCTAAAAAGTTGAGAGATGAGAAGAATTAACCTAATTATAATATTATTCATGTTTGAACTTCGATTTTAATCATTGGATTTATGATCACAAATGTGTTGTGCTAGAGTATTATCTATTGTGTATTTGTGTTGTAACTGTTTTTCAAATAGTTTTTTTATTGGATTGGACAGACTTAAGATTGTTGAAAGTAGTATATTCTAATGAGATAGTAATTCTTATGCTATTTGATTCTTTTTTAAACAGATTTCATGTTTTAGTATATATAAATGGAATTTTTTTACACAGGTTTCATTTTTTATAGATCGTGTTCTAGGAACCGATTTGGAACCGAACCGGAACCGACCCGCTCTTGAGAAAATTGGGCAAGGTAGGCTCCAGACCGACCCGGTCGAAAATAGGGTAGGGTAGAGGTATTTACAAAATGGGTAAGAGTAAGTTCCACCCGTACCCGGACCTACTGACCCAAGCTGCACCCCTAGTATTAGAGCTCAGGATGGGAAACTCCAACCTAAGGCCCTGATGTGTGATATGGGAGATTGTTAAATTATCTCACGTTAGTTGTGGAAGCGCAGACATCCCAATTTTGAGTTATTTTTAACCATATTAATTAAATACGTGCCCATTTATGAAATGACACTATTTGGAATTATACACATATTTTTTAATTAAAAGATGCACTATCCATCAGCTTTACACTTGGGTGATCATTGCAAAGTCATTTGACCATCAACATATTAGAAGTAATGGCTGAGACTATTGTCACATGACCATCACTAAGTTTATCTTCCCCAAACTAAGCCATCAGTGAATTACGTCGGTAAGGATTTAACAAGCAATCGGAGCTAATCAAGGCAGCGTAATCCGGCGACCTCCCAATATCTCGTCCTCTCCCATGGCTGCCAGTCTTAGGGATGATTAATGCTAAAGTTGTTGCTAACCCATCTTCCCAAAATCATTAGGGATGATTAATGCCAAAGCTGTTGCTAACCCATCTTCCCAAAATCACACTTTCAAACCGAATCGAATCTTCGTGGCTTCCTACTTGAGATCTCCATCGGCGACCACCAGAAAACCGATCAAAGCCACTCATTTGGTCGACAACGTGCGCACCTCTACCTATCTTCTCCAGCGAAGCCCCACTTCCTCATATCCAACAGATCCACCCTCCTCAAGATTTCATCCAATCTCCTCTATTGTCGTCGCACACGACAACTCGTACCCATGATCCAACAACCTTGCTTTACACCCATTACAATCCATCTACAACTTGTCAATAGCCTGCACCTGTCGCCGCACTCTTTCTAGCTGCTCATCCACCAAATTTGATCGCGACAACCATGGCCGTTACAAACCATCCAAGTCGTTCCCAGCAACAATCTCCACTATCCAGTCAATTACTTAGCCATCAGGCAAGATTACTTGGGGATGAAGTGACGAGAAGTAGCAGCCAACCCACGCGGCAAAAATCCATCAGCTGCAACACTTCCCAACGATGATCTCCATCGTCCAGCTCCATTGCTTGAGCACCAAGCAAGTGCCTTAGGTGAACAAGAGCCAGCTAGCATATTACTTGGCCGTCAAGCAACAAAGTTGCATGTGCCATAGATGACTTTTACCCAGTTCCCTTGCAGAAACCAATGGATAATAAGTAGAATCGAAGAAGATGTCGAAATACCCAACACATGCCACAAACCCCATGCCAATGACAAATCATAGAGCGTCATGTTAGCATCCCCTTGCCAAAATTCTATAAATACTGGGGCCCTCCGAACATCCAGACACACAATAAGCTCCCCAAGATCGGAGCAAGAAGAGAGGAAGGTCGTTCAGCTGCCACGCTGGCTATCCTCCAATCTTCTTCATCCCCTCTCCACTTCAAGCCAACACCCAACCACCTCACTCTTTATCAACCTAAGCTTCAATAAAAAAAAACTCACTACCTCCATCATAAAACAAAACTAAATCCTCACCACAACTCCAGCAGTCCAGAAAAAGCATCCAACAAAAATCCAACGCCTGCCATTGTCACTATTCCAGCCTCTCAAAAATGCCTCTTTATTTTCATTATGTCATAGCATGTGATTAGGGGTGCAACTCGGGCTCATGAAACTCGGGTTCACCTCAACCCTAACCCTAACCCTATTTTTGAAATTCGGGCTCGGGTTGAGTTTCGGGTTGACATTCTCCTATTAATATGACTTTGTTACTCATCCTATATATAATTTTTCTCACAAACCTATTGTATAAATTTTTTTAAAAAATAATGTATTAATTTTCATTTACACAGTTTCTATTTAATTTAATTCTAACAATTAATTTTTAGATATTTAATGTTATTTTTTTATTTCTAAAAATTTATTCTACCTGTATATAATCATATTACATAAAATTTTCCCTCTCTCTTTTGCTCTCATTTTCAAATAGGATTTCATTGCACCGGCTTTCAATAATTAATCATGTACTATTAATTTGTATATTAAATAATAAGCATGGATTTTTTCTAAAAAATGGTCAATAACAGAACTGTTACTGGCACGGCGCCGTCATCGGAGAAGAAAGTGAGTAGACAGGCAAAACGGTAGCGCTGCTCAAAAGGCCGGAGACTGAATCTCGCGAGATTTCGCTGGTTTAGTGACCTTCGGTCAAGGCAGTTGGTGTATTGCAAAAGGCCGGAGGCTGAACCCGAAACCGGCAGTGGCGTTTAGGTGAACGGCAGCGGCGTTTTAGTGAACTGGCGTCGTTTTGGTGAATGGTGGAAATGCAGCGGCGTTGTTTTGGGCCTTTGGCGAACGGTGGAAATGCAGCGGCACTGGGCAGCGAGGTCATTTCGGCGAACGGCGGAAAGGCTGCAAAGCTCAAAGCCTCAATGCCGAAATTGGAACCGGAAAGCCAGATTGGTAGTTCCTGAAAGTCGACGATCAAGGAGTTCTCGCCCTCGTTCGTAAATCGCAGATCGTCATCTTTCTTTTGTACGACGAAGAAACGGTGCTAATCGTCCGCCCTCGTTCGCTGATCATCCTGCGAGCTTGCAATTGAGTCCGCTGTCCGCTGATTGCCGCGATTGAGTCCGTTGAATCGCTGATCGTGCCGCTCCCAGATGGCCAGCTACCGAAAATCAGAAACCGGAAGCCAAAGGCCCAGAAATGAAAGGAAAGGAAGGAGCTGTACAGCGAGAAAGGGCGCGCCGGTGAATGGCAAATAATTCAAAATAGGCTGGAAAGCCTGGCAGAGTGTCAGAGTGGCAGTGACATTCAACAGGGACGGCATGGCACGGCAGCAGGCAGGTTCTAAATTCTAATTTTTGAATTTCAGATTGAAATATAATAATAATAAATATATTTTTTTTTAAATATAGGTTCGGGTTCACCTGAACCCGAAACCGAAACTTGCATGAATTCGGTCCGGGGTTCGGGCTGAAAAATCGGGCTCGGGTTCACAATTACAGAGTTTCAACACTGAACCTTTCCGGTTCGGCGGGCCGGGTTCGGGTTGAACCCGACCCAAGTTGCACCCCTACATGTGATTTGCTTGTAATTCATGTATCTGTTTATGTAAACCAATATTTTATCCATCAATGCAATATTTGTGTTTTAATCTTTCCAAAAAGATTAGTGGTGACTCCTTTTTTATTTTTTGTTATTATTTTCATTTTAATGTTTTAATTATTATTTATTGTAATAATATGTATCGTAGCGCCTACCGCAAAGAAGCACTAAAAGAAGTATCTATTTTATTTTATTTTTACTTTATTGCTGTTATATCCATTTCATTCCCTATTCTTCACACGTGTTAAATAAGGTTTTGGAAAATGAATCCTTCGTACAATTAAATTTCGAAGAATCGAATTAATCGAAAAAAATCGAAGAATCGAAATCATCTGGGATTGTAGGAATTCTATTTAATTCTTCATGCATAAACTAGAGTCCTGGACACGGCAGACGTGGGGTTATTTTATTTTATGCACACGGCGTGCAATGCATGAACGAGAGGTGAGAAGAAGACCCATCCACATCAACAACCCGCAGAACGGAAACCCTGCTCTTTCCAACGAGAACGTCATTTAAACATTGGGCCCGCTGCAGTCCTTGCAAGCCCATCCCCACCATCTTCTGTTCTTCACCTTGTCATGGTTAATATTGTCGATCTCTTGAGCCCCAGCCCAAAGTTTTGGTATGCTGTTACTGTCGTAAAATTTTCAATTCGTATTCTTTTCCTTTCAGAACATTAACAAGGCCATACGATAAATTTTTCTAGAACAGTATCCAAAGCCATAAAATATCAACTCTCTCACGTGTTATGACAGATCGGAGAAGGTAATATACGGTCCGAATATGGATGTGAGTGACGCCCTTGGGCCTTAGCTCTTTCCAGCGAGTTCCTAGAACCACAAGCATCAGTGCTTCACTGCCGGGAAAGGGTTCGGTGATTACTTGACTAATTCTGATTGCATTAGTTCACGTATGTACTGTACTGGCTAATGCCTAATGGCGTTTCACACGCATGCACGGGTGGATGAGCGTTTTGCACTATCCTTAGCAAGCAAGACAAAAAGGCTTGTCTTTCCTTTGTAATGCTTGAGTCCTCAACACCTCAGCAATTAGGCAGCCAACGCCCTTCGACGCTGACAGCACAAGTGGGTCATGACACTAATGTATACCTCAAGAAATATTTATTAACGCATTTTCAGGTGCAAATAATTCCATATAAGTCACTATATTGTAGACGCAGCGAAAATTTTCCAACATTTAATATTTTTGTGCAGGCGGAATTACTTTGCATGTTATAACTGGTACAGGGTAAGAAAATCCCACGTTGCTAAGAAGCTTGAAGAGTTTTTGGTTTATATGTATGAGAATAAGCTTACTAACTTAGTTAGTCATTTTAGAATAGAACTAACTCATTTTTAACATATTATCAGAGCCATATTATCACTTCGAGAAGTAATTATTTTTTCATGGTAAAAAATTATTTTATGGAGGACTTTTCTCGTCGTAGGTACTTGGTGAGACGTTAATTAATATAAAAGCTCTAGCTAGAAATTTCTCTGAACTACCTTTTAATTATTCTTTTTTGACCTACCTTTAACTATTCAGTATCCACGAGTACCTTTAATATGTTTCAGACAATTTTGCAGTAAAATTTGAGTTATCTAGCCCATGCGTCCATGACATCACATCACAGGGCCTGCCCCGTTTTTCCAATTTCATTAGTTTCTATTGTGTTTTAAAACTCAAGGGTTCCATTTCATCCTCTTCAATTTAGGATTTAGAATGCGTTTGGTTAAAACCAAAATGTGTTTTTCTATCTATAGCTTTTTTATTTGCAATTATCCTATTTTATAATATTTTTTATATTTTTACATAATTATCTTACTTTTCAACTATTTCTTCACAATTTTTTATATAATTACTCGATTTATTTTAGCTTCCTTATATTTAGTTTTCATTATTATTTCTATTAAATCATATTATTTTTTTTCATTTTAAAAACTTCTCTATGAAAAATTTTCTTTCAAAAGCTGTATTAAATATGAAGCACCCTTGATTTCCTTGGCATGAAAAGGTCACGGGGTCCTGCTCTGCCGAATCGATGCTTTTCCCATCTCAGCTACTGTTGACAGATTTTTGAGGTTTTGTCTCATGTAGAATAAATTTTTTTTTTTTTTTTTTTCAGAAACAAAAGCTTTCCTGCAACAGCCACTTTTGTAAGTATAAAAACTAGCTTAGGCTCTCATGAGATTATGCCAAACACCGCCTGCGTGAATTTTAAGACAGTAAAGTACTTTAACTAGAGTAAAAAGTGGGCTAAACAAGCCCTAAATAAATCTATAGCAAGCATGTGCAGGTTATCAGGACTTGGTATGGCCATGGCCTATTTCATCCGTTTGGTGCTATGGCTTCGATTCTAGTTCTACACGTGAGGGACGTGTACAATACTGTTCTAAAAATTAGTGCGGAGGCTCTAGGACACGCAGTCCACTGTTTGAAAATTGAAAGAGAAGAGAGATTAGTGCGGAAGCTCTTGGATACGCAGTCCACTATTTGAAACTTGAAAGAGAGAGAGAGAAGAGCGTTAGTTGGAACATGTAACAATTAACGGGCAATAATTGGACTTCAAATGACCTAAATGTGACCAAAATGCATGAACCGTTGCCAAAGTTATTCATCCAGGTGTCTTAGATGGAGGTTTGAAATTGTGCCAGTTACGATAGCATAGTTTATTCAAATAAGATCTGTAGATATCGTAAATTAGTGAGATTACTATAGTTTACAATTATTAAAAAATGACATGACAATCTAATCCATGCAGCTGATCCACTTAAGTGAGAAATTAACTAATTATGATAATGGCATGCATTGGAAGTTACTCATTGGAGAAGGGTTAGCAATATTATGCTATGAATATAAAAGATCGATGAAGGTAGTCATGGAAAGCTATAGATACAGAGTCTTACTTTTACTCAAGATTCCACTGCCTACCTAAATAGATTTTACCTTTGGAAATGACATTGAACAGACAGCCTAGCTAACTGACCCTTACTTCATGCATGCTATTGCTAACTTGGGACAAAGCTAACTAACGATTATTCCCTGGATGCTAACTAGCGTAAATAACGTGGATAGTGGGACAGGAGAAATTGTCCGCAGCTGCTTCAAATTGGAAAGAGGAAAGAAAATGGTGGTTTGAAAATGACTTCAACCATGCGCAAGCGTGACACGAGTTTCTTGAAACTTCAAGATTTCGCCCAGTTGGCTCGATAGCCACAATGCCCGCTTTAAGAAAACACGCACTGTAGTGCTGGGCATGCGACCACGTTGCACTACAAGAAAAAGGTTTTAGCAACCATCAACAGCAGCCAAGGGCCCGGAAAAATGCCTTCTATTTTTTGCAGCAATAATAGTTGCTAGTAGCTACTGAAACTACAAGTATTATTACGAAACATTCTCGTCTTTAGGAAAGATTTTTACAGCCAAGTTAAAAAAAATATCTCGCCAACCGAATTATAACTTTTTATAAAAAATACATATAGAGAGCTAATTATATGCCGTCGGGCTAAGATCCTAAAAAGTATGTCTGCCCAATGCAGGCCGTTCGATCACACGAGATGATTTTACACCGTGCGATTGAATTTTAAGAGGATTTCCATTTTCGTCTCCGCTCAAGGATTGCTTATGAAAAAACAGAAAATGTGAAAATTGCTCTTTTGATCTCACGCTCTCTCTCTTTCAACCTTCACAAGAGACGACGAACTACATCTACTTTGTCTTGCCTAGGAAGTCTGTCTTCAATTACCCACCTTGGCATCTCCACCCTGCCTTTCCTCCTTCTCTCCATCCACCCATAGTGATGCACGGCAACTAACAGTTCAATTGCCGGCAAGGCAACATTCCGATTTGTTACCATGCGCTTTTCCTCCTTTCACCTCTCTCTTCACATCATTTTCTTGACTACTTAATTCTTCCGTTTTGCTTCTCAAGATCTCTATGGTTTCTTGGTGGTTTCTAAGATAAATTGAGTGCTCAGTTATGGGTTTCCAAAAATATTTTACAATTTGAAAGATTGCCAAGAAAAATTTCATGCCCTTGCGAAAGATTAAGATTATCAGAAAAATATTCTCAAATAAGAAACCGAAACTAAGATTTTTTTTTTTTTTTTTTTGAAGCTAGAAAAATGCCACCACCATATTTGATGGAAGCAAAGAGGAGGTAACCTATCTTTGTTCAAATGCCAATCATATTTTCAAAGTAAGAAGAAGAAAAACAAGTCATCACCAAATCATTTGTAGAGAAGTTATTTTTTGGGTACGAAAAAGATTTTCGAAGTAAGGAATCAATCATGCAAATGATTAAATGAATAAGGATTTGGAGCTTATGATTGGTTAGCCTATATTCTCTTCAATTATTATGAGGTTGTAATTTGGTTAGGTCATTTGGTAAATTTCGTATAATATCCTATTAATTTAAAAGTTAGATTAATGGTTGGATTGGTGAGTATTTCTCTTATGGAACAGATGAATATCAACTTCTTTTTTTAATGTTCTATAACAACATATTCAAGTGAAGAATATATTTCATCTTTTCTATGTCCTCCTATTTCTACAACATGGCGCCACAACGATTTTGTCCTTTGTTGTTTAGCACAAAATGGTGAGTGTCTTAATCTTTTGACCTAATTTTCTGCTTACCTTTTATCACTAAGATAGCAAGGAGGACAACACTAGGTTCGTCAGAGGACAAATTTTTTTTAAAATCAAAATAATATAAACCTCCTTTCTCACAGGGGTGCGCTTTCTCTCATCTCTTCCCTATGAAGACAAAAACCTCATCCTTACTCTCAAATTTGCTTCTCCTCTCTCCTCATCATCATGTCACTTCTCCTCTTCCCTCTTATGAACCTAATGTCGTCCTCGTTACTTCCTTAATGGCAAAGGGTAAGCAGAAAATTAAGTAAGAGACTAAGAAACTCATCACTTTGTGCTAAATGGCAAAGGATAAACACGATGTGGTGTCATGTTGCAGAAATAGGAAGATATACAAAAGATGAAACATATTCTCCGCTTCAATCCATGTCTACTATTGAACATTAAAAATTAGACACTAATGTTTATCTATTCTGTACAAAGAAATACTCACCAATCCAACGATTAATCTAACCTTTAAATTAACAAGATATTGAAAAAAAAAATCTACCAAACAACCTAACCAAATCATAACCGCATTAGAGAATTAAGAGCAACCCAATCATAAGTTTCAAACCTTTGTTCATTTAATCATTTCCTTGATTGATTCCTTTCTTTATCTTTTTCATACTTGAAAAATCAACCTTTCTGGACGTGATTTGTGATGGCTTGTTTTTCTTCTCCTTACTTTGAAAACATGGTTGGGATTTGAACAAAGACAGGCCACCTCCTTTTGCCTCCAACAAATATGGTGGCGGCATTTTTCGAAAAAAAGGATCCTTACTTTAATTGCTTACTTACGAATATTTTTCTGCTAATCTTGATCTTTTGTAAGGGCAAAAATTTTCTTGGCCATCATTAAAATTGTGAAACATATTTGGGAACCCTAACTTAGCACTCAAATTATATGAGTACCGCCGGTAAAAAAATATATTTTTTTAAATTTTTTTTGAAAAATATTTTTATAAACATGTTAATCTAGTTATATTTAATCTATAAACCAAGTTTTACCATTTTTGAATATTTATATATATTTATTTTGGATTTTTAAAAACAGGGGTATTTAAGTCATTTTAAAATATTTAAAATGACTTAAATACCCCTATATTTAAAAATCCAAAATAAATATATATACATATCCAAAAATGGTAAAACTTGGTTTATAGATTAAATATAACTAGATTAACATGTTTATAAAAATATTTTTCAAAGAAAAAAAAAAAAAAAATTTGACCGGTCGGAAATGACCGGATTTCCGACCGGTCGTAAAAGATCATTCGGCAATTATCTTACCCATCGCTATGGGTAATGGGTGGCTGGAGAGAAGGAAAATAAGCGGGGTGGAGATGCCTAGGTGGGGATTTGAAGAAAGACATCACTGCCAAGACAAGGTATATGCAGTCTTTCGTCTGCGAAGGAGAGAGGAGAGATAGCACGGGATTGAGAGGGGAAGGCCAAAAGAGAAATTAAAATTTTTTTTTTTTCTTAAGCAGTCCCTGAGCAAGGACAAAAACGAAAATCCTTATAAAATTTGATCTCAAGGTGTAAAATCGTCTCGCGGAATCTGACAACCTGCATTAGACGAACATAGTTTTCAAGGGCCTAACCCAGCCGCATATGATCGACTCTCTACATATAGGTGCAGGAAAGATTTAAAGATGGATTTCTTCCCATCGATTTCAAATCAAATATGTCTCAAAGTAAGTGAGAAACAAATAATAGATTATTATTATTACTACTACTATAATAGATATTACTATTATTCTATATTAATGTTGCTACTATTATTGTTACCTTACAACGTCATCTGCATTGATTTTCAGAAAGTCTAGTTTTTTTTTTTTAAAAAAAAAATATTTATCTTCGGTAACTTCAAAACTTACATATCCACGTCTTTGAAATTTAATTTTGAAGCCAAAAATATTGTAAAATTAGATTCTTGCTATCAAATGTTCAGATCAGTTGCAGAATTTTGCTTTCGTAGTGATGCCAATTCTTAAGGTGATTTTTGGTATTTCAATTAAATAAATATAATGGTTGGCTTCACCAAAATTTAGTATCATGGTTATAAGAAACCAAGAGGTTCAAAACTGGAGCCGGTTCCTGAACTGAACCTCGCAAAATATATACTAAAATATATAGGACATAAGTTATTATTTGGAACCGGTCCCCTGAAATGAACCTAACAAAATCTACATTAAAATATATAGGATATAAATTAACATTAAATAACTATATAAAAATTAGTATAAAGCATTTGATTATCCGAGAAGTGACTAGCTAGTTGGTATTAGTCGTTGTTTGGCCGCTCAGTATTTCAAAAAAGTTTATTTGCCAAAGTTTTTGGGGTTTGAAGTAACTGTATATACAAATTTTCTATTTGCAAAAAAATCTAAATTATTCGGCTTCTCGCCAGCTAATCACACATTGAAAGCCTTAGGACCTATTTGGCTCCGCTTGTTATGCACGTTAAGCGCTTTGTGGGTCTAAAAGCACGCACGGAATTTAAAGTGTGTCTGGCAATCGCATGCAAAAATAATTTTTAAATATTTATAAGCTTAAAAAGCCCAAAGTGAACTTTTTAAGGAAAATTGAGAATCTTAATTTCTCTCAAAATGCACGGTGCTTTTTTTTTTTTTCTCCTTTTATCTTTAAGCTTGGCCAAACAAGACCTTAATATTATAGATTTTTTTTCTTTCACTCTTCAAGCCTTCAATTGGTTGGTTGGAGAATCAGTGTCCCATAAGACATTGCACGCTCATCCATGAGATTCCACACTGTATGGCAACCATGCATCCATCCATAAATCATAAATAGACTACTGGGAAGTTGGAAGAGACCAAACCAGGATGAGGAAAATGTACGAGAAAAAAACCAAAATGGAAAATAGTAGTATAGTATAGTAGGATATCGGAAAGTGGCGAGCAAGTGCAAATTGTTAGAACTCAAAATCTCTTGCTGCCATTCACCCAGGAGAGACTTCTACTCGACATTTGCAGAAGCAAAGAAAAGTAAGAACTACCACTCCCATTTGCTATGATTAAGGGTATATCATACAGTTTCATAGGTACACGTCACTCTTAAAAATTTTAACATTGTCTAGTTTAAATAAAAACTTGTTTGCTTAACCAACCTTGCTGTTGGTGGAGCATCCGGAGCAAAAGTCTAGAGTTCGAATCCCACCTTGGGATTTCGAAGAAAAATTGTTGTGGGAGCAGTTGGTCTCCCGTTCGGTTGGTGGAATGTCTTCCTCATTTTTTGGTAAAGCTGTGTCTTCAGATTTTCTGAGGGAGCTGTGTGTCTTTCGATTTGTTTGAATGTCTCAGAGCTTCAGTGTAATATGTGTTGAGATGCATGTAAATATACCCATAAAAAAAAACTTGTTTGCTCATGAAGCGATTCCAAAAAGCCCAATGAAGTGAAGAAAACAATAAATCACGAATGTTGTTTTCCGAGTTTATTTAATGCTAGAAGCAAGCCATAGAAACATAATCGTCTTTTGCTAATCCATTAGTACATTGATTATCGTTTTTTTACCATAATAGCAAGATCAAAGCCATTCTTTCAAAAAAAGGACGGGAAAAAACACAATATAGAGAGATCATCTAATACTGTTTTGTACTCCCACTTTTTCTCATATTCTCTCATCGTTCCACGACAGCGAGAGGCCAAAGCAAAATCTTCTGGAAGTCTTTACACCTTCATTGACAATTGAAATAAAAAACCATGTGCGAGTGTGACCACTTCAGGCGACCAGATGGGTCATTGGAATTTGCAATGAAAGAATGGCAATCACGAGCGACTTCAGCGGCCCATATAGCACCATCCACGATGATGATGAAATCTGATCACTTTAAACAGCAGATTGATCTGCATCTCCATCCAAATCTTAAAACCGTCAGTTATATCACATTAATATCCATGCACATACAAATCAATGATCAGGTACTTTTTTTTAGAAAATGATCAAGTACTTAAAATCAAAAAAAAAAAAAAAAAAGATCAGGTACTGTATCCAAATCCAAACCATACCTCATTAAGCTGCAATGACGCTGCTCGATGATGATTCAATCCCCATATTGACGATGTTCGGCCGATCTGTCATTAATTGGGATTCAAGTAAATCAAATGGGTAAAAAAAAAAAATTTTTTTTTGGAGCACATAAAGACATGTTAGGTTGCATTAGATACTTACGGAGCGGAGGGGTGTGCAGAACAAAGAAGCAGGCGCCAATGATGATGTAGCAGAGAAGGAGAACTAACCCTTTTAGGTAGTGTGAAGTTCCATCCTGAAAGATTACCAAAGTTGTAAGTGAGCGGCTCTAGTTTTAATCAGCACTAAAAGCAACTTAGCATGCAGAAAATATGAGCTCCATGGGTTAGTTGTCCACAACATTTTCATGTGATTCACCACAAAAGTTCCCCCATTTTATCATGGTAGCCCTTGAATCTTTGGCTTTAAAGCATATGTCTAAGAACATCCAACTCTGTTGTGGATAAGTTACTAATCCACAGATGCCACATTGTGGAAGGTGGGAAAAAAATGACTTAGGAATGATTCTAATCTTACTTGCAAAGTGAAAGCTGTGACTAGCACTGCTATAAAAAGAGATCCAGTCTCGAGGAGGCTGAAATCAAGATCCATCTTGATGCCCATTATCCAAGCAACTATCACACTCAAAGGCACCTGAATCGCAATTATTGGATATATCATTAGAAATTTTTCATACTTTCCACCAGGATTCTAAATATCCAAACTTGTGATGTATACCATCAAAATGTCTTACCACAAACATGGCAACTTGAGTGGCGGAGCCCAATGCAACGCCCAAAGATATATCCTGCAATTCCACATAACCAACCACGGTTACTTTTTCCCCTTGTTTTGTTATCTTTTTCTAAAACTGAAATTAATCAATATTGATAACGGGAAAAAAGAAATCGAAAATAGAGCAGTGCTTACCAATTTGTTCTTGAAAGCGAAGATGATGGCTCCAGCATGTTCTGCTGCATTCCCGACGATGGGTAGCAGGATTATGCTGATGAACTTGACCGAAATACCCCAAGATTCCGAAGCCGCCTGTTTCGACGGTGGGATTCAGTGTTTGATCAGTGCATTCATTTAGCAACATGACTAAGTTGGTTTGATGTTAGAGGGATTAGTGTGTTGATTCAAGAATCATATATACCTCTATAGTCCCCACCACAAATTCAGACAATACGGCGATCACAATCGTCATTCCCGCCAGCCAAGCGAATGCGCTCGCAAATCCTATGACTGGCTCCTCATCAGAGACGACGTCGTCGTCCTCTTCGTCTCCCTGATCACACACGTGCATTTCATGGAGGTTAGAAGGCTCAAAATCTTCGCTGATCATCATGCATGCACATACTATTCCTTGTAAAAAAAAGCTAGACTTGCTACCTCTTGGGCTTCGAAGAGCTGGCGGTGTGTCTTCAGCTGGAAGAAGAGATAGGCAACATAGGCAATAAGCATGATGACGCAACTCGCTCTTGAGAGCTGAAGTGTGGCTTCGGCCACGTTGACGGTGTTGCTGGTTGCATGCTTGAATATCAAAGGCAGCATATGGCACAAGAGGGAGATGATCAGGAGACCCGTATTCACATCTGCTTGTTTCTGCAACAAACGAAACAAGGAGTAATCATTACAAGGTTATCGCTGGATTTGAAGGGTGGAGAAGTGAAGATTGATATATCCAGGGCTTACCCTGTCGTATTTCTGGTCTGGCCTGAGGTTGGCAAGACCGCCGCACAAGAGCGAAGTGCCGAGAACAAGGAGGAGGTTGGAGAGGATGGAACCCAGAAGAGAGCACTTGACCACTTCTATCTTCCCCTGGTGCAATGCTAGCAGTGCAATGATCAGCTCCGTTGCATTTCCGCATGTGGCATTCAGAAGTCCTCCCACTGAATTAAAATTCAAACCCAAAATTAGTACCTCGTCAATCTTCTTCTTATCGTGGAAAATACATACACACATGAATACACATATGTGCATGCATATATATTTTCGAAGCTATCAAAAAATGTATTTTTTTTTCAAAGAAAAAACAAAGACTGGTGCATACCAGTTGGACCGGTGTAAAACGCTATTTGCCTGCATATAAATTAAAGAAAAAACAGAATAAAAAAAGTCCATCCATGTTAGAAAGGAAGGAAAAAAAAATGCCAGAATGTAAAGAAATGCACGCTAACAAACAAGCAGATTGACAAAAAGTCAGTGGTCCACCCAATGGATATTTCCCACCTGTAACATATCACCGTGCCTAACATTAAAGCCACTTTTAACAAAAATGCCCCTTGTAATAATTAGTGGGACTAGTGGCTAATCCGTTGATTGCGCGAAGAATCCATTGATTGCTGTAATGATGAGACATTAAGACATAGTTCGCGGATTCATGCAACTGATCGTTGTATGGATGATTGCATTTCATCCCAAATTAATCTGAAAACTAGTACTGATTTAGATGCGGAAATCTGAAGTCTTCTTACTCTGTGAGGAAACTGACGCGCTCAGCAAGCGGGGTGAGCCCCAACAAGCTCAAAGCGAAGATCCAAGGCTGCAGCAACGAAACAAAGCAACTGATCAATAGTTCAATGCCTCATCTCGATCGATCGCTAGCTCTTCCCAACAAAAGAAAGGGAAAATGATCGGACAAGAAAGTTAAAAGGAAAGAACTTACTCTGCCAAAATTATACACCCAAGCAACGATTGTTAGAGGGATGGCAGGGAAGAGGATAGAGAGCTTGGTGCCCAAGAGGACCTCTTGGAGATTGCCCAGCACCCGCCTGAGCAGGGTGGATGGGACCTTGGACAAGAGCGTGAGGTCGGACTTCTTGCGGAGAGAGGAAGAAGACATGTTGTGGGCGGTCCTGCCGCGCTTCACCTCTTTGCTCGCCCCCTTAATGTTCCCATTCTCGACGTTCGTCCATTGGTGATTGTAGTCGTATGAAGAAGCCATTTGCTGCAGCTAACGTAGCGTCAGATCGTAGCCTATTTCAGCTAGCTGTGCAACTCACTAATTAAGGGCACTTTTCCTGATTTTGTCCAACTGGGTATTGTTGGTATGTTGTATTTATAGACAGGAGAAGGAGAAAATTCGAGGAAGCTTCATGAATTTTGTACGTATGTTTGTTGATAGATGTGGGGAGGAGATGAAATAATGGCCTCTGGAACCGAGTGGGGGCAGAGCACGTGGTCTCCGGATCATTGAAATAGATATGATTTGGATGTTCTCCCGATTCTTCACCACACAAGGCCAACAGCCACCCCGCTCTCTCTCTCTCTCTCTCTCTCTCTCTCTCTCAGCCCGTATATATGTATATATCTAGCTCTTCGTCTTCATATTTTCATAATGACAAAATAAAACAATCGGCCGAAGATGATAAGAGAATGGGTGGATTCTCCTGTGCGTTTGGCACAGCCTCACCAAACCCTCTTTTCTCCTTTAGCTCCGTCGTATGTGCCAAAGGAAATTACGGCCATCCTCGAGCCTATCTTTACATGAGAGAGGAAAAAGGTAAATGGAGCTTGGAACGCGAAAAGAAAGGAAAGAGACGAAGGAGACGATTTTATACGGCGGAGAAGGGTTAATGAAAGGGAAATATAGGATAAGCATTGTATAAATTATCGATAAGCATGGATCAGGATTTTTGGGATAAGGGTGTATTTGATTTTAGTCAAAAAATAAAAGATGATGCAACATAAATTTTTATGAAATGGATGACTTTTCTTTTTCTTTTTTTTTAAAAGGATGATAATATAAATAAAATAAAACAATTACGAATAACTAAATATAAATTTATGGGTTTTTTTAAAGGCATGTGTTCCATACATTACTTAGGCCTATGCATATGCCTTGTATTTGAAAATCGAAGAATTGGATAAAAATAATAAAATTCATAAAAGCAATTTTATGGAACCTATTAGCTAGTGCCCATCTTGGTGGTTACATGAAATCTACAGCAACTCCTTGCATTTAACTTTTCATTTTCTTTGAAAGGTAGCTATATTTCCATTACGGAGAGCTATACAAAAAATCCAAATAAATTGGATGTACAGTGAAGTTTGGTGGGTTTCCCTACCAATACCATCGGGATTTACATGATTTAACAGAGAAGTCAGCAATAGCATGGGCACACACGTTTCCTATTCTAAGAATATGCAAGAAACTAATAGAGCAAAACATTTCAGTTACTTTCTTGATCTCCTTGATCACCACACCAACATGTGATAATATCGCTCTGTCAAAAACCAAAAAATCCCTCAATATGAGAGAGTCTGTCTCCAGCACAATGTGTTGAATGCCTAATTTTGTGGCCCACATAATTCCCCTTAAGACTGCTTTGGCTTCCATGTCAATTATCTCCAGCAGCCATCTGTTTTCCACCCTTTTGCTACCATAAATCTGCCTTCAAAATTTCGCAATAAAGCACCAAAGCCCATACAATTTTTTATGGTCGATCTCCTCCCATCTACATTTATCTTGTAGTGGCCTTCCAATGGTCTTCTTCAATGTGGGACCAAAGGTTTATCAAGAGAGCTGCAACTAGATGGCAGTTGTGCCTTCTCAATAGATTCCTAATACGCCTTGCACTATTCAATTATGTCTTCTAATTTGATTCGTGCTCCAGGTTCTCTACATTTGTTCCTTAAGAACCAAACTCACCAACAGAAAAGAATATAGAATTCAAACCTATTTTCTTTCTTAGCTGACAAAATGAAGTGAAGGATACATAAGTAGCTCTTCTGGGAACCCAAACATTACGGTCCTTCACCAAGACTCTTCTAGCAGGTAGGATTGCTTCACATAGGCTGAACAAATGATGGACATCCTATGATTTCTTCTTACATTGCATACACAAAGGATCAATCTCCAGTCCCCTTTATATGGGGTTTGATCTCATTGGTAGAGCATCCATAATCAGCCTCCAGTCGAATACTTTTACTTTACTTGGCAGCTTCAATTTCCACAATTTCTTTAGGAGTTCTGTTTGATGGAAATGAGAATTCCTATATCTCCTTCTTTGCCTCTATTGCCCTGCAAAACAACAAAGGTTAGTTTGAGCATCTTATATATAGATTTCGCAAAAAAGTTGTCATTCGCTTCCTTGGTCTAGAACCAGCTGTCCTCTGTGCCTCTTGAAGAAATGGGTACTTGGTTGATTTTTCTCCAACTTCTTTCCCCCACCACAGCCAAAATTCGGTCTTTATCCTAAGAATTTGTGTTTTGGTTGATGAAATGATAGACCAATGCGCCATCGGCAACATGCTTTGGAAGGGGGCCTGATTTTTAGATTTTGATATCCAACCAATTATCAAAAGAAGTGGATGCTTTTTCCAACACCCACACACCATCTTCCACCATCTACAATGACCTGCTTCACCCTCTGGATACACTTCCATGTAAATGAGTCCCAACTATTTGCTTTGCTATCCCAAATACTATTCTTCGAGAAGTATTTTCCTTTTAGTACATTGAAATACAGAGTTTTGGTTCTGAGTAATGCACCAGAATTGCTTTGATAAGAGGCCGTAATTAAATACCATAAGGTCTTTGAAGCCCGTATCTCCTTCAGTCTTTAGTTTGCTCATGTCATTCCAAGCCACCCAGTTGATTTTCTTTTTTCCTTCATTTTCACCCCACTAGAACCTGCTTAGTAGACTATAAATCTCCTTGTAGAAGCTTTTTAGGAGAATAAATAGACTCACAATATATGTTTAGATCGATAGAGTAACCGCCTTAATGAGTACTTCCTTCTCACTTGCTGAAAGCAGCCTTTCCTTCCATCCTTGTAGCTTTCTCGAGATATTCTCCTTTAACCCCTTGAAAACTGCCCGCTTCGATCGTCCGAACCAAGTAGGGAGACCCAGGTATTGATCAAGCTCTCTTCCCGGGGTTTCAAGCCACTTTTGCACTTGTAGTCTTGTTTCGCTCTTGGTGTTCATACTGAAGAACAATGTTGTTTTACTAATATTTAACACCTAATCCGAGCCCTCGCTATATGCTTTCAAAATGTGCTTTAGGTTGATGACTTCTTGTTAAGTAGCTCTGATGAAGAGAAGAGCGTTGTGGGTAAAAAATAAATGTGAGATACAAGGGTCGCCAAGGGATATTTTCAAACCTGTAATCAATTTCCGATTGTTCCATTCATTAATCATAGCAGATAGGCCTTCTGCACACAACAAGAAGAGATATGGAGATAAGGATCACCTTGTCTCAAACCCCTCTCTAGGATGATCTCCTGGGTCTTTATTCCATTTATAGTTAACCTGTAGTTAACTATGCACATACATTTTTTTATCCATGTGATCCATCTGTTACTGAAATTCATTTTCTCCGCCACCTGTAGTAAGTAGATCCACTCCAAGCAGTCATAGGCTTTTAACATGTCCAATTTGATTATCATGTCCATTCTTTTCCCCCTTCTTCTCTTTCTTAAATGGTGGATGGCTTCATAGGCAATAAGCATGTTATCGATGATGAGCCAGCCTGGTACAAAGGCACTTTGTTGTTTGGAGATAATTGATTTGAGGCAGATCTTTATGCTATTTGCCAAAAACTTTTCCAATAACCTTGTCGATCACATTGCACAGGCTTATTGGCCTAAGTTCCTCAACCCTACATGCCCCTTTCTTTTTTGGGATGAGAATAATGGTTGTCTGGTTGAGGTAACTAAGGTGGGACCCCTTCACACTAACATCACCTTCCTCCATGAATTCTTTGCACATGTTGAAAACTTCTCATCCTACAGTCCTCCAATGCTTTTGGTAGAAACCTGCATAAATGCCGTCAAGGCCCAGGGCTTTTGTTGGATTCATTGATTTTATAGCCCCCTCCACCTCATCCATTTCCAGTGGCCTGGTCATGCGGTCCCTATCTGAGTCAGTGATGCGGGCCTTTATCTCATTGGTGACCATTCCTCTATTAACAGGTTTTGAGCTTGTGAACAGGTTCTTGAAGTAGTTTTGGAAAGTTGTTTCCATTCTGACTTGAGCAGTTACCCAATTCTCATCACCATCCATCAATCCATTGATAAGATTTTTCCTTCTTTTGTTTGAGGCAACCCTATGAAAATTGCTTGTATTTCTATCTTCAAGACATAAATAGTGCACTTTAGATCTCTGTTTCTAAATAATCTCCTTGTCTTCTAGCAATGAATTCACTTTCCTCTTCATCTCCCGTATGGCTCTATCTCTCTCATTTGATGGTGTTTGGAGTTTTAAAGTCAAGAGCTCCTTATGTCTCTCTCTTAGATTTTTGATTGTGTTACCTTCCCTCTTTTTGCTACATTCCATAAGCTTTTTTTCACAGAGATTGAGTTTATTTGAAAGTTTCCTGAAGATTGAGACACCCTCTTGAGTCCCTCTATCCCAGACCTCTTGGATTATCTCATGTGCTTTTGCATCTTTTGCCCAATACAATTCATATTTGAACCGCCAATGGGTTTTCTTCTTATCCCCCTAGCATCAAGACAAAGGAGAATCAGACCATGGTCTTTTGAAGCTGCAGCTAGGTGATCAACCTTTGTGAAGGGGAAGAGAGATAGTCATTCAGCGTTTGCCAAACCTTAATCTAGCTGGGCTTCCACCCTATCTCTTCCTACCCTATCGTTTCTCCACATCATTGGTGGGCCAACAAAACCCAGGTCCTGGAGGTTACACTGGTCAATTACCTCTTTGAAGTTTTCCATTTGCTTTTTAGGTCTGACACCGCGGATTCTTACTTCAGATAAACCAACACCTCATTGAAGTCTCCTAAAATTGCCCAAGGGGTTGTCATCTGGATACTTAGTGTATGCATGAGTTGCCGAGATTCCTCTCTTCCCGACCGAATAGGGTTGCCATAAAAACCAATTAATCACCACCCAAACTCCACATTGTTTGTTATAACTTTAGCATTTATGTGGTTTTGTGAGTAGCTTACACCTTCATATTCCATTCTTCTTACCATAGGATTGCAAGGCCTCTACTTCTATCCTCGCTTAATATGGCGAGACAGTATTGGAACCCTCGTTTCCTCTTTATAATCTCCATTTCTTTAGTAGTTTTCTGAGTTTCGTAAAGGAAAACCACCTCGTTATCTTTTAGCCTGATAATATCTAGGGCATTCCGAATTGCTCGTAGGTTCCTAAGCCCATGGCAATTCTAGGCTAAGATACTCATGGCTGCGGGTGGGGCTGAGAAGGGTTCTTAGCCTCCACCATATCTTCGTCCCACCTAATTATTGTTTCCCCTTCACTCCTTCTCTTTCTGCTTGTTTTATTTTCCTTTTCCTCACTGACAGCCCCTCTTTTCCTTCCTCCCCTTCCTCTCTCTTTTCCTTCTTCTCTAATTGTTCCCTCTCTCTCCTACACCACTTTTTACCTCTTCCTCCCCTCTCTTGTTCTTTTTTATCCATCCCCTATCCACCCCTTCCTTACCTTCGCTTCCTCTCCCACGCTCTGTCCTTTCGATCATTACCTCATCAGTTTCCCCATCTGCCCCACATACCTAATTATTGACCCTATGCTTGTTGTTCTGTTTTGCATCTGTTTGAGGTGATAAGCTTTTTGGGGGTCCCCTATCCTTGCTGTTTTGTTGACCATGCTAGTATTGTGTATCTTCTGTATTAAATTAGGTAGCAGTAATATACTCAGTTACTATATCTTCTTCGTCGTCAAAAAGCCCCTCCTCATCATCCCTCTCTACCCCCTTTTGTAGTTGTAGTTGTGTTTTTCCATCTTGTCCCACCAAAAAACTTCCTTCAACCAACCCCTCCTTCATGTTTCTCCTTTCATTCCTTGTTGATGAAGTTTCAACCACTTCTCTCATCCTTTGCTGTTCCTCTTTGTTGTTTTTCTGATTACTTATATCCTTCAAAAACAGTCTGCTCCCTCGTTTTTCTTCCTCTACATTTCCCTTGCTTCTTCTCAGTCCCTTTTTGATAAAACCAGCCCAAGATCAGTGTCCACCTCAAATTTCTCTTCTCTTCTATCAAACACCAAATCAGAGATGTAGTTCTTTAGGGTAACTTTGTTTCCCTGCCCATTCCCCCCTTCAAGCCCACTATTTTGAAACATGCTTTCAGGTGACAGTCGTATGGTAGGTTTGCTTCATGTTGCTCTTCCTCATTCTGGAAACCATCACATTCCTTATAGGCATGACCAATTTTTCCACAAATATAGCAGAACACAGGGAGTCTCTCATACTGGAATTGTATCCGTCTTTTTGCTGTCAACCCACATTGGAGGAAAATGCCTCTTCTAAGGAGTTCTTTGATATCCACTTCCACCTTTATTCTAACATTATTTTCTGTGGGTATTACCTTAAGGTAGGAGCTAAATGTATTGCTAATCTTTGTGCCCAGAATTGATCAATCTATGAGAAAGGGGGACTCCTTCATAAGAAGCCAAATGGGGGTAGAGAACAATTGTACTTCCTCTCTCAAGGTCAGTTTTTCTAATTTTTCCATCAGGACTATTTTTCCATCATACACCCAAGGGCTTCCTTTGAGAACTTGCTCTCTGTCTTCCGGTGTACCAAATGAAACCTGATATAGGTTGTCGTCCACTTCTTCCAAGGATAACGCAATTGGTATTTTCCATAATCTACGCATAGTGGTTTTGAACAGATCCTTATTGTAGCTTCGAGTACTCCAGACCGAGTAGAGTATAGAGGGTTTACCTTTTGGGTCTAACTTTGGGAGCTGGCTAGATTTGATGGCCAATGTTTGTACTTCCTTGATCAATAGATCTTCTTCTCGCAATGCCATTCCTCTCCAAATTTATTGATGCAATTGGGGTTTCTCCCCGTTTACACTAGGGCAATCCGATGGGGTTTTTCCCACCAGAGATGTTTGTCCTCTTCTAGAGCCGGGTTTCAGATTTAGGGTTGTGGGTTTGAGGGAGAAAAAGTATTGTGATTTAGGAACTCAACCTTCACCAAGACCGCACACGAAAGAATCGCCCTTGCACATCTCACTTGGGAAGCTAGGGTTGTTGTCCAATGAAATTTTTAAATTTTTTTTCATTTTTAGTAATAGAAAAAGAAAGAAAAATTTTCATCTTCCTTTTCTTCCCTTGTAATGCAATGCGACGTTTTTTAATTCTTGTATTTACAACTTAATCTAACTTTTAATGTAATGTGACATTTTTTACTCTTATATTTACAACTTAGGGTGTGTTTGAAAATTGATAAAAATTTTGGATGAAGAGTTTTTTGTGTAAAAATTGTTAAATTGATTTTAAAAAATGATGTGATATGATAGAGATAATGACGAGGAGTAAAGATAACAAAGTGAAAATAAATATATTAGTTGTATAGGTAATTGTGTAGAAATGATTGAAAAATATTATAATTTTGTATAGAAAGATGTAAAGAAATAATTAAAAAATAATATAATTGCAGAGAATGAAAAATTTTATATTGAACAGTGGTAAGTGAAAAGTTTTACTTATTACTAAACACCCTCTTAATTTAAAATTTTAAAAATGCTGCTAACAAAATAGTTATAAAAATAAACTTGGAGCCCCTACACCCAAGGCTACACTTTGTGCCGGTTATGCTAGTCACGTGCCAACATATAATGTGATATTTTAATTAGCTAACACTAATACGTTATTCTTATTATTTATATTTTCACTCATTATTTTATACTTCTATATAACTACCTTATCAATTCTATTTTTATTCTTTTTATTCCTAATAATTAACTCTATTACATCACATCATTTCTTACTTTTTAAAAAAATTTCCCCATAATTTTGTTCTCTCATTTGTTTCTTCGTTCCCAAATGAAACATTAACGAACTAAAATTTTTTATTTACATAAAGACTTTTAAAGTTGTTAATCCAACATTTAGACATCTAAAACGTCCCTCTTATGTACTGTATAAAAAGTGCACGTGCAAAACATGCAGCCGGGGGCTATTACCCGTTTCAGTGGGTTTACCCTCCAGTTCTCCACAGTAGGTTTGCTATTCCCAAATCCCAAAAGGAATCCTATCGGGTTTGTCCTCCACTGTAGTGTAGGTTTGCTATTCCCAAATCCCAATAGGAATCCCATCGGGTTTGCCCTCCACAGTCGGACTGCCAACCACAGGAGGTTGGTCCTCCACCGTTGCGTTGCCATAAATATTCTCTACATTATTATGACATTATAAAATATTTATTGACGAATATATCAAAAAAATCAGACACAATTATATTTTCCTAAGGCATGTACAACCCACCCAAAAATGATTTTTAGTATCATGATAAAACAAGCAATGTTAAATGTTACCGGCCGGTTGGATGATTTCTTCAACATGGTGGGTGGGCTCCATATATCCCCGAGACTTCAGCATCCATAGAAATGGAACCCATGTAAATAATAAATATAGGAGTGGATGTTATTTACCTTAGGTAGAATTACATACCCTCGTCTATATTAATCCAAATTATTTGTTTCATTAAGTTAAAGAGAATTACCTGACTGCTGCGGCCGAGCCCGACTACAGATGTGAAATTCTGATAGCCTCCCTTCTCTGTTGTGGAGTACTCTTTCATTTTTACCATATCATCATCTTCGCGCCTGCCCAAAAGATTGCGTTTGACGAACGGCCTAGTAAAAATAACCATTAATCTCTCTTTTACATACAAATATTTGTTTTTTTAGTAAACAACTTCTCAAATTAAACTGATATTTTATCAATTTTTAAAAAATTAAAAATGAGGGAATTTTAAATTTCCTCCACAAGGGTAAAAAAATGATTTTATTACATCTTCGTTAGCAACCAGATATTCCATTTCCAAATACAGGTGAATTGGCCTGATTCTACATGTCAGTACGTCTAGCTGATGCAAGGACGAATCACATCGGCCACTGCTAGCTATAGCCTACAGCAATTAACAACACTGGGAGATCATCAATGGACAACAAATTAACCATGATATTGACATTTTATTTACCTATGTCCGAATTCCTACCCTCCAGTCGGCAGCCTTAATTGGTTTGCACTTTTGCCATGTGTAAGTTCAAGACATCATGGAAGAGACAGATGGTCTATTTATTTATTTGTGTATTTTATTATCGTGTGCTGTTTTGTTAACCAGGACAAGAGAATCAAACAAAGATTAAACAGTGCAAGGGATTAATTGGCTGATTCCATTGAAATTCATTGAAAATAATTCTATAATCCGTTTGGATAAAGTTTATTAGAAAGGTGGTAGGTCACACATTATTAACCCCAAGAATTTATCTTTTGCAATTAAATTTCCTTTATTTTCAAAACTTAGTTGCTAAACAAAATCTTGGTTGCCAATGCTGATGCATATATATATGAGGTTTGACAAGTAGCGACCACGACTATTTTCGTTGCCAATATTTTATGGGGCATTAATTTGCAACTTCTGCAGCCTGTTGATATCCTTGCCCCCACTTACTACGTTTATCATAATGTTAGATGAGGTCAGATATTTTATTCCATATGGTTTAAGCATATTTGTGGTTGTTAATAATATTATTAAGCAGCAACTGGATTATTTACTAATAAGATTTTTTTAATAGAATTTTAAAAAACCAAAACATAAAATACAATAAAAAGTAAAATGCTACTTTTTTCATTGTTCCATTGGGAATCTTATTCTTATAATGTCTTAATTTTCCATCTAATTTTTCAAAATCAAGCCCATGTATCCTTACCATTTTTTCTTATATTATTATAAAAAAGACTAAAACTTTTTAGACGAGAGATCCTGCTTTTGTACACCCACAAAGGGTCAAGGGATGAAATAGGGGTGTGAACCCTCAAGCCACGACAACGTTCCCATCATTGCATTGATAATTCTAGAATTACTTTAAGAAAACTAAAGTATTGTGTTGCTTTGTTGGTATCACTAGAATTACTTTAAGAAAACCAAAGTATTCTGTTGTTTTGGTAGTACCACTAGAATTACTTTAAGAAAACTAAATTATTGTGTCAAATTCAAAAGACATGAATATCACTAACACTTTCTAATACACTCTTGATTGAAACAAAGATAAAAATAAATAAATTTTAATAGATACTGATAACTTATTGCCACAAGGACTAGTGCTTCTATTCTAACTTATGACTTCTACTAACCCCAACTTTACCAAAAAAAAAAAAAAACAATTACTTGTCACCTAGGATTGATATTGCATTGGATCATTACATGCAAGATATGCATTCAATCGTCCGCTTTGCACATAACATATAAAAGGGCTATGCAAACTAGACTGTATACATCTGTAAGGCTATGTAAATCAACCTTAGAGTTATTGTCCCAATTGAATCACCTTATTTGGCCTTGCTATCCTTGAAAATGACTTGTGTTCTTTTAGTTTGCTTTCCAATCTCTCTCTCTCTCTTTATCTTTGGAGTTTCACATCCAAAAGATAATACTCTATTGCCCATGATGTAGTAAAAAGGCGATTCCATACCTTCAGCAATCTCAAAGTTTTATTTTCTCCCACGTTCTAAAATGTAAAGTCTAAAACATTGATCCTCAAATATTAACCAGGGATGCCACCATACAGGCAGCCTAGTTGTAAGTCTGGGCGTCATGAGTCTGGTGCATTCCGATTTTGAATGGTATTTGGGGTGTTTCCCCCTTCTTTTATCTATGAGCAGTATTTCCAACTTTATTGGTAGAGTTTTGCCTTCAATGTTTGTTAGGTTGAGCAGATTGCTTTCTATAGTTTGTAAGAATATCTAAGAGCTTTAGTAGGATAAATATTGAGATAAATGTAAATATATCAATAAAAAGAAATATTAGCCAAGGACTTTGTTGTAAGACCCGAGACGCACCCGAGACGAACTGAGTCTTATTTTTCCACATAGAAACCTTTTGTCCTTGCTAGCAGTCCCTGGTGCCTATATATCTGCGTTGCTCTTCATCAGATAATTTGACCTATATATATATATATCGTGAAAATACTAGTTACTTTTTGCCATTATAATATATTTTTAATTCTCATTTTATGTTTTTTAAAGTTTATTGATTTTATGGCAGATGTATGTTACTGTGATATTTTATTTCAGTAGGTCGGGAAGGATGGTTGGCTGTGAAATTTATTATTTCATGGATATGGTGGCCAATATTGTTCTCTAGACAGAAATCAGAGGAGACGAGTAGGGAGGCGTCAATGATTCAAAGCGCTTATATTCCACAGTCCACACTGGGGAAAATAATTCCACAAGGAGATGATTATATTCTTTTAAGAATATAACGGGGTGCAAATCCTGTCAGTCATGTCCATATATGGTGATTATTCAAATTGCTTACATTAGCCGTGCTCTGAAAACAACTAATTAAATGCAGCAGTGCTCTGGAACATGACATACTGGTGACACTGCCACTAGCGCGCTTACCATGAGCAGGGAACAGATCATAGCAGCTGGCTACAACGAATTACTGAATTATACATGCGATATGCACAGAATGAAAGGTTCGTTTCTCAATGGTCAGGACAATATACACAGAAAATAATGACAAATGTAAATCACATAAAATATATAGAAATAATATTAGATGGAAATCACATATAACTATGCACGTTATCATAATAATAATATTATTAATATGACTTTCATATTGTTATTTATGATTTAAATATTATCTTAAACTCAGTCGTGTTTGCATAAATGTTTAATATTATCTTCCCTCTGATACATTTTATTATTGTACATAATTTTTTTTTCCTAGTGTCGATGGAATATTCCCTCGCATATACCATTGCCCATGCACGAATATTGGATGCATACCACGCAGACGCAGCCGGTTAACGCACCCGTCGTCTGCGCGAAAGGCTTCGAATCTACTCTCGTGAGTCGTGACATCCTAGAATCCTCGTGAGGGACACAACCCCTTTTCAACAAGACTGACAAATATCTGCATAACGTGGACGTGGGTTGAAAATTCTATACTCGCGCACGTACGGTTTCGTCCTTCAACGCTCCTTCTTCGGCATTTTCAAATCTGCAGGGCGGCGTGTTAAAGTGGTCCACGCCGCAGTACACCCAGTAATACGATCACAGGCGTAACATATGCTGCGTCTATATAGGCTAGACTTAAACATGGACCGCCCCACCTGCTGTATAAGTGGACGGTCAAGATCATTTTATAGAGGAACGCTTTGGGTACACTCTGTTATACCGACCGCCGCGTGGACATGTGGAATATGCACTCCGGTTGCCAAATTTGCGGAGAGCATTTTTCAGAGGAGTGTGATTGAAAAATAATAAATTTTTTAGATGAAAAATTTTTAATATAAAATTTTTTGAACTGGCAGAAAGTGATATGATATAATATGGGTAATGATGGAAAGTAAAGAAGATAAAATTAAATTCGATAGATTAGTTATATGACTAATTGTGTAGAAATAATTGAAAAATAAAATAGTTGTAAAAAAATTAATATTATTAGAACCGGACTGGACCGGTTCATTTATAGCCGGTTCGGTTTAATCCCACTGAACCGTGCAAGCCGTAAGAACCCCGGTTGAACCGGAACCGCCGATTAAACCGCTTTTAATCGGTTCGTGAAGGGGATATATATTTTTTAAAAAAATCCTCAAAGTCAATAGCCTCTAGCTGCCGCCCGATTTCCCTCCCACCCTTTTTTCATCCCCCCCAAAAGCCAGCCACTGACGCTCTTCACAGCTAAAGCAAGGGTCAGCTCCCAACGAGTCGGCGACACCACGACATTTGGCCGTCTTCTTCATCACCGTTTTCCTCCTACGCAATTCGGCAAGTCATTTCCTCCTTCATGAACCAGCAAAGTTGCAAAAATCGCTGTCACCGATCGAGCTTGCCGCCTTGCTATGCCTTGTTCTACTCGGCAGGATGGCAGCACCATCTCATCTACCATTTTTCATCACCCTCAAGCTTGATTAGCCCCCATCGACCCCACCGTGCTCAAGTCCATCAACACCCTAATCAACCTTGCTATGCTCCAGCTCTGCAACACCCCAATTGATTCGTTGTGCTCAAGCCTAGCAGCACCCCGACCCAAACCAGTTTGTAAACCCCTCTTTTCCCTACCATGTATCTAGAACCCCGATTCCTTTCTTCCTCTCCAATCTTCATTAACGCACCTTTACTAACTAAAGGCAGATTTTTTTCTAACAATTGCTAGGCTTTGTGTAGTAATGTCACGCTGTGCATTGTTTCAAACTGCTTTGCTGACAACTAACCTACTCCGATACTCAACTTGCTCTGCTTTATGAGCCTCCCAACTGTTGGAAACATGTGGAAAATAAGCCAAGTCTATGTTTTGGTGATTAACAAATCAATTTGAGTAAGTTTTGGTTACTAACATGTTTGTGGAAATGATTAAAGGTTATAAAATTGAAGAATATGAAGCATGGCAAATCAAGTCGATTTTCAAGTCGACTCAGGCATCGACTTAGGCCAAGTCGATCCCCAAGTCGACTCCAGCAGCGACTTCAAGACGTCATTCCCTTCCAGAGTTGAAATCAAGAATGAGAGGTGTCGAAGTTGCATCCCAAGTCGACTCCGCTTGTGACTTGAGGAGAAGTCGCAGACCAAGTCGACTCCAGTAGCGACTTGGAGGCGTCGTTTTTCGTCCATAGTTGAAATCAAGAACGAGAGCTGTCGAAGTCACATCCCAAGTCGACTTCGCATGCGACTTGGGTGAAGTCGCAGACCAAGTCGACTCCAGCATGGACTTCAATCGGACAGGGCAGAAACTTCAGAAGTCAAGTCGGGGACTAGGTCGATTTCAAGGTAGACTTGAGTCAAGTTGAAGACCAAGTCGACTTAGATATTCGACTTGGAACATATGAAGACTAATCCAAGTCCAAAGCAACCAAGATGCATGAATTCAACTATTCTAATCAAAATATATATTGAACTTATTCATGCATATATTCAAGATTTCAAGGATTCAAAGTTTGCAAGTCACGGAGCTAAAAGGACATCAAGCTGGGATGATTATACTGAGTTGCAAAAGATAAAATCAAAGAAAGAACAACCAAAACATGAAGAAATTCAAGCAAGCAATGCATTCCAAGATTCAAGTACTCAAGAACTCAAGAAAAGGAATCAAAAGTTTTCAAAGTAAATAATCATTCAGTGTTCCAAAGAGATATAAATCAAGAGAATAACATCAATATGAAGAAAATTAAGTGATCAAAGTCATCTCTGAAGATTTCAAGTTCAACTAGCAAGCTGAAGAAGTGAAGTTGCACCCGAAGTCGACTTCACCTACGACTTGGGTCAAGTCGAGGACCAAGTCAACCCAGACTGGAACTTGAAGAAGCTACGGACAGGCGAAGTCGCACCCGAAGTCGACTCCATCTGCGACTTGGGTGAAATCGCACTCGAAGTCGACTCCACCTGCGACTTGGGTGAAATCGCACTCGAAGTCGACTCCACCTGCGACTTGAGTCGCAATGGTCGGAAATTTTTCGAACGTTGGCGAATTAAATGCACGCCACCTACCTCCAAACGTTCGGATTCCCTCGCAAATTATATAAGGCATTCAATATGAACGAGGAGGGTAGCTGAGAAATCATTGAATGAGCATAACTCTCATCTCTAAGAGCATTAAGTGATCAAGCCATCATATATAAGAAGAACTCCGCTTTCAAACTGCCAAGAGCTGGTTGCTGAATCATTAAGCATACGTTACAAGTTCTTCTCTGCGCCAAATCTGCCTCTGCACAACAGTAACGTGTAGAAACTTTCTTTTTGTTATTTCTTGTTATATTGAACTTAATTTAGTTTAGGTAACTAAGATCAAGTGTAAGCAAAGTAGTGTGTGATTGGAGTGGAACTCATCACCTACTTGTGCTGTGAATTGTTGATACCCCCTAGAGCTGGAATCTAGAAGAGATGTGTGAAATACATAGTGGAACCCAAGTCACAAGAGGAGTGAGCTTGGAAGAGTGGAATAGGGAAGGTTGCCCAAACCACTATAAAATCTTGTTTGTTGATATTTATTTCTGCTCTCTATACTATATTATTTTCCATTTGTTTTTTCATAAAAGGGGACTAGATTAATCCGGGGTAAAGTTTTTGTTAAGTTGAAAAATTTTAAATACTCAATTCACCCCTCCCCTCTTGGGTAATTGTCATTAACTCGGGACCAACAATTCACTCCTCCCCAATTTCAAACTGCTTTGCTGACAACTAACCTGCTTCGATACTCAACTTGCTCTGCTTTATGAGCCTCCCAACTTCTCCATTTGGCTTCCCCCTTTAAGGTTCTAATTCTAATTTTTAACTGCAATGGTAATTTTTTTTGGTGTCTTCTTCATCTCCAGGCAACAACATCTTTTAGATAGAATAGTCGTGCATAATATTAATATTTTATTGCAGTGCAAATCTCATTTATTTGTTGCTTACTATTTCTAAATTATACTAATATAGTGGTTAGTAGGTAGCTATTTATTGCAATTTATAATATTTATTTGTCATGAACTGCGTATTTGAGAAAATGTTATGGATTACGTGAAGAAGAAATTTGAAGACATTATTTCTTTTATTTTTTTACAATGATGTGAATGGTGGATTTGTAGACTTTTAAAATTCTATGTTTCATGAGATGATGCGTTTGTAGACTTTTAAAATTTTATATTTGATGAAAATAATGTGTTTGTAGATTTTTAGAATTTGTTGTTTGGTAAAACTAATGTGTATGTAGACTTTTAGAATTTTATGTTTCACGGGAATAATGTATTTGTAGACTTTTAAAATTTTATGTTGGATGAAATAATGTGTTTATAGAATTTTAAAATTTGTTTTTATAAGAATAATGTGTTTATGACTTTTACATTTTCATTTTTGTTGAGCATATTAGTTGTTCTTAATTCTTATATTATTATAAATTATTTAATTATTCAATCCTCTAACAGTTGTTGATTTATTTTATTTCTTTTTTGATAAAAGATTTATTTTATTTCTTATTATGTTAGATATGTTTAGAGAAGTGCAATTTATAAAGGCACTAAGATAAATATGGAGAATTCAAAAGTTAAGCATCAATATTCAAGGCTTATTACACATTTCAGGTCAGTTAATATAGTTAATTTTTTCTAATATTCATGATTAAATATTTTAAAAAAATTTCTATTAATTTTTTCTTGCTTGTTTTGTTGTGATACTTAAAATCTAACATATATATTTAGGATTTATGAATATATGATTTGATATTTTATCAATATATAATTAATTTAAAATAATTAAATATTTATGACATCGTAAATATATCATACTGACATCACTGGTTCAAACCGGTTTGCTTAACTGGTAGAACCGATTCGAACTAGACCAGTTCCATCACCGGTTTGATTTTGACAACACTAATAGGAATATATGAAGAAATAATAAGAAATAAGATAGTTATGTAGAGTTAAAATTTTTGAATTAATATGAAATAATATGATATGATATGATATAGATAATAATAATAATAATAAGTAAAAAGAATAATGTTAAAATAGAAAAGTTGGTTGTGTAAAATGATTAAAAAGTAGAGTAGTTATATAAAAAAAATGTGAAAATAATTTTAAAATATGATAGTTATGACTTAGTTTGAAAATTTTTTTATTTAAACAAACATTTCCAAAATTTAAACCATTTAATCCCTTCTGTGTTCTCCAGCTAACCATATTTGAAGAATCATAACATTTGGCCCTCGGATAACTACTGTGCAATGGGTTGCATGCGATTTATCATTTTTCACAAGCTGACACATGTTCACTAAGGAAAAATAAAATATTAAGAAAAATTTCTCTCGTACACATAACATTTGCTTTAATTTGTTGTACCAATAACATTTCAATAATTTCTCAAATGCCTATAAAATTTCACCCCTAATTCGTTAGATTCTAACATTGGCAAATTCTACCAATTAAGTTTCATGAGTGGGGAAAATGACAGGATTATCTTGTTATAATGCCGAAATTGCTCAGAAAGATGCGGGAGCATGGAGCGGGTGCATGCAATCGGGATCCGATTTCAATAACACCACAGTGTCACTGTGCACAGACACATCACAATGCTTCATCGAGATTTAAGTTCAAATCGAGCAACACAAGGATGACAATTTTGCCTTCTAAAATTTCTCATCCCTAATTTGAACCGACAACTATAGTAATTTAGGATTTTTGTGATTATCTTTTTGCATGAAAAGATGAGGCGCAGTTTTTTGGCAGTGTACTCAATGGCAATCGAAGTTTGAAGATTGCTGATATAGTTGCTAGTAGCATTGCCTGGCTTCATTGCTAGATTGTCCGTGACTATTGCTTGCTTCAACTGGAAGGAAATTTGCAGATCATTGCTAAATTTTGCTAAGTTGTTAGGGGATTTTGTGGCAGCTAGATTGGATTATATATCTGTCGATTTTTGCTTAGGCAAAATCAATGGTTAATGTTGTATTGCTCATGACTAATAGTAAAATCGGCGTTATGGGAGAAGTAGAGGTCGACTGTCACAAATTTATCTGGTTCATGGCCATTGAATTTGACACACTAGTGATCAGTGATTTGATTGAGAGGATGTCCCCAAAAATTGGTGTTTTGATGTTTGGCCTTTGCCAATCTAATGGATGAATGCAGAGGCTGCCGGAACAGGCAACAGTGCTAGCTGGTGGAGATGGAGGAGCCATGGCTGACACAAGCATAGTTTTCTGATGTTTGGCATTTGCCGGCCTAATGGATGAATGCAACAAATCATCAAGACAAGAAACGATGCTGGTCGGTGGAGATGGAGGAGTCATGGTTGCCATGAGCATGACTTCTCCTCGGCAAACAAACATGTAATCAATGCCCATGCGAGAAGCCACAGCAGAGGAAGAAGGTATGGCGACCTTCCAAAAAAATCACAGGGTTCTGTGCTGGAGCTTGGAGAAAGGAGAGGACACTTAGCGGGGCCAACCAGAGAAGGGATGGTTGCGGCAGGAGCTACAGTGGAAAGAAGAGAGTAGCGTTTTGAGTATCACGTTCAATTGAAGGATTTTGTTTAGGTGCTAGGTTAGTGAAGTAGTTGGAGGCAAAAATCTTATTTTAACATGCCAATTACAAACATTTAAGCTATCCATTACAGTGCGAGCATGTAAGAAAATAGGGTGAAATATTGTGTGCAGTGGAAGAATTATTGAAATGTTATTGATACAAAAAAATTAAAGGCCAACGTGATGAATTCAATGGGAATTTTCCCAAAAAATAACAATAATAGAAATATCTTTTCCGATAGACTCAAGTATGGAATTTAAATTTCAATCCGTTTAGGGAAAAAAATTGATTTCAAATGTATCTTTTTCGTGATAATTATAATAGTTGTCTTCGTTTATTTTATTTTTATTTATTGTATTGATGAAAAATACTTGATTGGAATTACGTGGCTTCAACCTGACGCGATGGCGCGGGCACCAGAAAATTGGTGAAACGGACAGCGGTGATCTTCGGAGCGAGAGACTGGCAAGTGCCAAATTGCCAACGGCTCGAGACTTTGGACTGGCGTGGTGGTGTATTCTCCTTCTTCTATTCGATGCTCTGGCGGCCCATTATGCTCGACAGTAATGACAGACCGCCCAACTTTTATTTTTGTTGTCTTTTATCAATTACGTCTTCGCTAGTACGGTACGATGTCGTGTTGTCTCTGGCTTAATTATTTCTGAAAGGTTCTCGTGTCTCTCTTTCTTTTTTTTTTTGGAAAGAGATTTCTGAAAGGGTTCTTGGGAATTCCGGTTGCAAAATGCTCCCGGGACCCGCATCCATTTTCAGTAATTTTCAATTTTTCATCGTCGACTGGCCCGTGCATTTTCGAACATTCTGGACGACAGTACGCTAGAAACATCCATTAGTTCTATGCAAATGCCGTGAGAAGAAGTTGCATGGCACAAATGAGAAGAATAATGCTAGATAAATGCAAAACCAAATACCCACAACAGAATTATTCAAAACTTTTTGAAGGTTTCGCTAAATGAATTTTTTTATATTTATATATTAAAATTATTTCAAATATTTTCTTACAATCAAAGGATAATTCCATTTATACCCGTAATAATTATATATAATTCTTAATATACGTACAACGTTTTATAAATTCTTCTTATACTCATAACATTTCACCTTAAATTCCTCTCATACTCACTCCGTTAAAATCACTGTTTCCATCCAATTGAGAAAACAATTTTGTCCTTTTAAATTTTTTTAATTAAAATAAATCAACCTTAATATGATTTTCAAGTTATTTAATATCTTATATTAATGATTTACCATCATCAATTGAGTTATGTTAAACTTAAATTATCTCAATTAGAAAATTTTAAATAGGTAAAATTATCTTTTTAATAAGGTAAATAATAGTGGTTTTAACGGCGTTAGTCTGAAAAGAATTTATGGTGAATGTTATTAACATAAGAGGAATTTATGAAATATTATAGATATATTATGAATTATATGTAATTGTTATAGATATAAAATGAATTATCCTTGTAATCAATCATTTTCTTATTTTTATCTAACAAATAATACTGAGTGCTACCCATGTGGACGCTCTCACACGCTTCGGGGAAGGTAGACGCCGCAAATGCATGCTGCACAGAAATTGCTGCTGACGCGTTTTGAGCCCACCTCAGCACGTAATGGCTAAACCGCAGGCTAGCAACTGAGCTAAGGCTCTTGGCTTTGCCTAAATGATTTGTGATTGACTATGTATCATTCTTACCACTTGGCACACATTTGAATTATTTGAAATGATTTCAGCAATTAAATAAATGTAAATCTATTATAAAAATTGTAAATCGTTGTCAATGGTCACCAGACGGGTCTATTGATGTTGAGTATCCCTACTTTTTTTTTTTTTTTTGACAGAGTATCCCTACTTAATTCCAAGAAATTTATAGCGTTGTCCACCATCTTTTGTCATGGCTTGTTACATGTCGCACGTTAGATTGTGAAAAAAATTAGTATATCCGGCGAATCTCATGTTTAGAAATTAATATCAATATCGTAAAGAAGATACATTCTCTTCGAATGGTATATCAACCCTTTAATTTTGAATTGAACTTGAGTAGATCATTGCTGAAGATTCCGTGCATTTATGGAGGTACAATGTCTGGATATACATGAATTGAGATTTTTAACTCGGATCAAGTCAAATGACGAGAAACCACTGATGTTGGATCCATTTAAAAATTAAAACTAGGTGTAATCGATTATATATCCTATTTCCTTCTCAGAATAATTCAATACTTTAATTACGCATGATGACTTTAAAGATACTAGCTTTTTATCAATAGGCTGTGTTAGATATTTGATAAAATTCTTAAAATTCTTGAATGAAAATTTTCTGGTATAATGAAAAAGAATAAGTGATATAATATGATTAGAGTAATGATGAGGAATAAAAAGAATAAAATTAAATGAGGAATAAAAAGAATAAAATTAATCTAATATGATAATTGTATGGATAGTTGGAGGTAAATAATTGA
The DNA here is from genome assembly GCA_030490835.1 of Annona cherimola. Classification (NCBI taxonomy): domain Eukaryota; kingdom Viridiplantae; phylum Streptophyta; class Magnoliopsida; order Magnoliales; family Annonaceae; genus Annona; species Annona cherimola. Next base: position 109,649,198 of record CM059971.1, read on the forward strand.
ATAATAGTATATTGTATAAGAAACTTGAATGATTAGAAAATGAGATTGTTGTGTATAATGAAAAGTTTTATATTAATAAGTTCTTCATAATTTCACGCATACTCTATATTTTAATATTAAAAGAGTTTCATTAAAAAATATTTAAAAAATTGTACAACATGTTTCAGGCTAATTCCGAATTTCCAGTGCATCATTTCTCACTCCTTAAAGTATCGAAATATTAGAAAATATTTAGTAATGTGAATTTTTATAGAATTTTGGGATAACGTGGGAAATGAAAAAAAATGTTGTAAAATTTATGTGATTCACATCAAATAATGAGTCGTAGTTGGAATAAATTGAATAGCTAAAAGGATAATAATTAGATTATAAAAGCAAAGTTGGAAAAATAGGGTTATCGACTTGTTGAATGTTTGGTCGGTGCAGCTCACGATACAACTCCTATGGAATCTCACACATACTCGATATCAAATGTTCTCTTAAATGGAATGAACGTGAACTCGAATGACTTTTTCCTTCAAATTGAACATTTTTTATTTTTTTAAGAAGGCGATGGAAGGGCAATTAGGAATTGTATTTCTTTATACATTTTAATAATTTTATCCACTTTAACTATTTCACTTTTTCTATTTTTTATCTATGCATTCTAATCATTTTATCATACAATTATCCTTTGTGATATTATTATCTTAACTTTCAAAAAAAATTTAACTTTTCCAATTTCATCCTATATTAAACTATTTTTTTACTACATCATCCCTACACTAAATTTTTTTTGTTGTGTCAGCCCTCTTAATGACCAGACAATTGACGTAAGATATGAGAAGTAAACAAGACAAGTCTCTGTTCAACTTTGAATCTCAAGTTTCTCACCTTATATACCCTTATATGTGTTAACATCAATCATTTGGTCATTCAAATACTGACATTTTTGGATTATATTATTGATTATGTTGTTCGTAAGAAAATAATAATATGAAAAATTAGATATATTGGATATGCGAGTAAGTCATAACTAGCATCTAGAAATGAAATTTAATTTGGCAATGTACATGCACTAGTTTTTATACTATTAATTAACTACTTTCAAATCGAATTCATATATTATGTTCATCACGGTAAAATGTTCTTATAAAAAAGTAGTGTAGTATAACAGTAATGGAACTAGTATCAATTGAAAGATAAATATTTTAATTAATTTATTCTTAAAAATCATAAAATAAATAAAATTTAATCTCATGATATTAAATTGTAATCAAAATATGATTAATGCTTTAGATATTAAAATTGTATTATATAATATGATTGTTTAAGTGTTTCAGCTATCAAATATAGTCAATAAGTACTAAATAAATGCAATGCCAATCAGTCCTCCGCTGTGCGATAAGAAGGAAATACCATGCACTTTCGAGTTGCTCCCGATGATTGGACAAAAAGCACAAAAATACCAGATAAATTATCCATGGGATAGGATTTGGACGGACGAAAAAGGGCCATTATTTATGGGAAAAAAGGTTGAAGTAGCATTAAAAATAAAAAAAATTAAGTTTGTTATATATTACAAATAAAACTTTACATTGAAAATTGAAAATTGAAAAAATTATTATTATTATTATTATGGAAATTTTTACTTATTCTGTTACAACTTTTCCATCTCCTATCATGTGTCAAACTCATAAAACTTCATAAATCCACTTACATTATTACGGACTAAGACTCCTTATATAGAGCTCCTACGCACCCAACAAGGTAAAATACCCAAAAAGGGGAAAGAAAGAATCGAACCCCAACCAGAACGTTTGGTGCTATTGTCCGACTAGCTAAGCAATGCTCGCTGAAATTGGAAATGGTCAGAATTGTCATATGGTTTTCCTGATTGGGTAGCACTAGTTCATGGTGATTTCATTGATTCGAAATTAAATAATTGCCAAGAATTTTCAATTATTTATGGTTTAAATTATTGCAAAAAATTTATTTTTTCGTGGCTTTATTTTATCCCTTTAGATAGCTTAAACGAGTTGCTAAAATATATAAACACACATATTTAGCCGGAGCACTGGTGCTCCAGCTAAGTATGTATTGAATGTGTGTATTTGTGTATTTTAGCAGTTCGTCTGAGCTAATTAAAGGACAAAGTAAAGCCACGAAACAATTCGGCAATAATTTGATAGATAAACAACTGAAAATTATTGGCAATTATTTAATTTCAAATCGATGAAATCATCGGACACGGCCGAAATTGTTGCAAGTGGCGGGCGAGTAGGCGACATACCACAGGTGCCCACGCAGGAACCTTCCTGGAAGCTTCCGAAACAAGTATCCGCCTATCCGGCACAGGATATATGGGGGCCCATGTTACGTATTTAAGCTCTTTTCAAACTGTAATATTTTAATTGCAAAATAATAATGAAATTATTCAAATCGAATGTTTTAAACGATTAGTGTTGGAATTAATTTGGTAACCAACTTTTAATTATGGTATTATTCTAAATCATCAAATGTTTGTCTAAGTGATGGAGTATAAAATTGAAATCATAAAATGTTTGTCTAAATGACGGAGTATAAAATTGAGTCGCGTAATAATTTGTATGGGTTTTGCTCCCGTGAAGGAGAAACCAGTTTGGAAGAGTTCATGTGTTCAATGAAGCCAGATACAATTGGGAAGAATTTCTTTTTTAAAAAAAAACTTTGCATGAGATGTTGTGGCCGAGTTGTATTATATTATTATTTTTCAAAAAAAAAAGAGAGAGAAAACCTAGTGGTCGCATTTTGAAATTAAGGAAATATTTGTTTACACTAAAAACTTTTTAAATTCAAAATTTTCAATCTAAAACTTTCTTACTTTCTATAATGATTATATTTTTTAATTATTTTTCGCTTCTTTCTATACAATTGTCTTGTTTTCAATTATTTTTACACAATTATCCATATATCTAACATATTATTTTAATTTATTCTCTTTATTCCTTGTCCTTACTCTTATTAGATCATATAATTTTCTCTCAATTCAAAAACTTTTACATTGAAATTTTTTATTAAAAGTTTTATCATTTCCCAAATGCATTCTAAAAATGCAAATGATTCCATTTCATAAAAAGTTTAAAAACTTTCACTTACTTTTGCACACATTTGGATATCATTTGTCTTTTTAATTGTCTAAGCTCTTGCATTCTTGTTATTACATTTACATTTCAATCATTTTTACATATTTTCATATAAGTAAAATATTTATTGTATATTTGGATCTGTTTGTTAATGGAGCGGAGAGGTAAGCAGCAAAGGGGATTGAACTATTTTTAAAGAGTATGAAAATGATATTATATGATGTGATAAAGAAAGAATAAATAAAATAATTATATAAAAATAAATCGACTGTAAAGGGTAAAAACCAAAAAAGTATAACATTTACCTAGTTAATATGTCTAATAAGGCAGAGGTGGAATGGACTTGCTTGTCCTACACTTACCGAATATTATCTTTAATATTAATTGTTGCTCTTAATTATATTACATTATTTTCTTACTCTTTCAAAATTTATACCATAAATTTTTTGCACATTTTTCAACTACCAAAAGAAAAAGGCTTTTCCTAAATATACTACAATGTTTAACTTTGATATCAAATATACATATAATATTTCTAACATTTCAAAAATATATTTACCATGTTTGTGTCAAATCCAAAACATGTCTATTTCATTGTAGATGCTAATAAATGTCATTAACTAATATATGAAATTACTAACATACTCATCAAATTTAATTTACGGATTGAAAAAGTTGATCGTCATAACTCACAACCACTTTAATTACATGAGAACTTTAAATCCAAAAAACCCTAATTTCATTTTTATCCGTTGCATTTCATGTTTTATTATTTTACACTCATGGCATTTGGAGCATTTAAGAAAAATATAATCATTATTGTTCACTTATCTGACAGTCTTTAACTGAGTGAATATTTTCTGGAATTAAAAGACAAATGTTAAGTATATTTGGGATATCTGTCATTGATATATTTAAAATTGAAATCAAACATAGGGATTACATTTAGGAAAAGTCTTACAAATAACAACATGTAGAAAATAAAAACACATATAAAAGTGGCTTAAATCAAATTTTAAAGAGTTGATTATTCTCACACACACAATCATAACTTTTGCTATGCTATTTATAAGTTTGCTATCGTTGATAAATGATAATTGGTTGTATGCACTCGAGAGGGATGCATACACTCATTTTTTTATTTTTTTGAAAATTTCTTTACAAGATTGTTAATTTAGGTGTATTTAATATGTGTATAAATTTTTATCGTTTTTAGAATATTTTAGATATTTATTTTTTATTTTTGAAAATCAGTAATTTTTTGAGTAAATTAAAATTACTAAAATAACATTGATTTTCAAAAATCTAAAATAAATATTTAAAATACTTTAAAAATGATAAAAATTGATTCAGATGTTAAATACACATAGATTAATATATAAAAAATTTCAAAAAAAATCAATGCTTCCGAAGCATGCGACCAGGCTCAGCTGATAAACATGCAGAATTGCAGATGGCATCCTTCGCTGCTGCACGGCCAGATGCCAGGTACGGTCATCTGGAGATTCCGTCTCGGCAAGAGCTACCCAATGGTTGGCCTGCAAGTGATCTGAACCGTACCGCCATGATCCACGTCATGGGTGGACCAATCAAATGTGTGATATTTTGAGAGCTGTACTTCACATGGTTCAAATTCACGTGGTTCAAATTCACGTGCAAGATTCGTGGTCTAAAAGCAAGCAGCTGAAATTTGATGTCATGAACAGGAGACACCGTAGCCACGATTGCAACCGGACGAGATGAATAGATAAAATACAATCTCCACCAGAAAGCTTCAGCCACGCCGTGCTACCGTACGTGACGCCGTACGAGACCAAAAACACGTAATGGTCCTCGGCCCGAGTAACGGGAGAAGGTGGCGCGAAGTTTCCTATTGCGATTCGACGTCTGTTCTTCGTGCGCCTCGGAAACCATGCGCTGTGCGCCAAAAAAAATCAGCCGAAACGTCACTAGCACGGGGCCTAAACTTATGGACCCGTCCAAATCCCAACAGTGCGAGGGCTCTTGTCAGTGTCGATGAACTTTCCAGGAAACTTCCTTTGTCCACCTCAGCGCCAACGCCAACGCCGTATATGTCGATTACGGAAAATTTCAGTTGTAGCAGATGCACTCAGCAACGCTCGACCACACGAGTGGGCCCGTCGTACACGTCTCATTTTCCGTGTTGGGCTCTGTGTCTCTGGTCCGATGGCGTTTCGCCTTCGGAAAAGCTCTTGGAGACGTGATACTCCGGTGCACTGGGATGTATGGTAAACTTGTCAGAATCAGAAGTAGCGAGCAACCGCCACGACGATGAGTTCCAATGCATTGTCGATATCGGAATTTATGGAAAAAAAAAAAAAAAAGGAATAAAATAGAAGAAGAAATAAAAGTAGGTGCGGATGTCGCCTATGATAAAGTCGCGGGATCGAACGGCAGCATAGGCAATTGTGGTGGAAGTGGCAATGGGAGTGTCTATCGTTGGCTTGGGCGAAAAAATAGGATATATAAAGATACAAGGTTAGAAATTTGGTAAGGTAAAAATTTGGCAAGGTTGCTTTTGGTATATTTTTAAAATATCTCGAGAGGGTTTAATTATAATATACATTTGAGATGATTGTATATATCAATAGAATTAAAAAAACAAAATTGTGGATTTACTTGAATTTTTTAACCCATTATTTTCCTTTTCAAATCCAAAAGTGGCAATGCCTTATCCCAGTTGGTGGCAGCGCAATTTCATGTGTTATCGCATATGAGGTTGGTGAATAAGTTTAATTTGTAATATTAGATGTTACAGTGTATATACAATACTAATAAAAAAAAATTCAAAAGCAGCAACAAGGGTAAGAATAAAATGCCCAAGCAGTTGGTGTGAGATTTTATATATTTCTTTGTTTGTCCCCCCGATGGTGAGGTATTTATAGTGGTTAGGTATTTACGGAATATACCTCTATGGTGAGAGTAGTGAATAAGTTTAATTTATTATATCAAATGTCACAGTGTGTATATAATACTAATAAAAAAATTCAAAAATAATAATGAGGATAAAAATAAAATGATATGACAGAGAAAGATTCAATACATTCGTTTGTAATGTCTGGATGGATAAGAATGTTTTCATCTTTTCTTTTCTTTTTTTAATATAAGTAGCCACGTAGTTCTCCATGGATTTTTTATAATATCAAATATCAATAGTTTTTTTTACTCTAAAAAATAGTTTTTACCCTCATTTAACCTTAAATAGGGGGTTGAAAGGTTGCAACATTTCGGGTTTCAACTCCCTAATTTGTTATCTTTGAATTTTATAAAAAATTTAAATCTATATATAGAAACTTAAATTGATTAAGAGTGTTTTGTTGTGAAGGGGGGGGGGGGGGGTGAAGAAAGTAGAGAAAAAACTTTCCCTTTGTTTTCCAATCCTTTTGATGGTATGCGTGGAGACTCATTGATAATAGGAAACGAGTCATGGTAATAGCGTGTAGTATTGATTATCTAACTATACTTGGTTAACATATAAATCAGTGTAGTTTGCTAACTAATAAAGATAATTGTCACCGTGCGATAATGTCAATATTCTTCTAGTCAGTATCCTTGTTCGATATGATTGTATCCCACGAAGAGCATAGATTTCAATGTTCTATTTTTCATGATAGGAATGATGTTATTTGTAATTTTGTAGGGGTGATTTCACATATGCCTATGAATTTTCAAAAAAGGTCTTTCATATTTATAACATTTCATCATAATTCTACATATACTTGTGCTATTAGAAATCCGTTAAATGAGCTATTAATCTTTTATAAAATGATAAATATGTCTAAGACTTAATATAATTTGAAGTTGTTTTGCTCAAAATTAAATATTCATATTTAAATAACATGTCATTTATAGTTTAGAATTGCTAAATGTTTATTGTAATATGAATTTATGGCTATAAAATTATTATTTCACTTAGGGTTAATGGACTTTTTAACATATTCACAACGGTATGGATATATATAGAATTAAAATAAAAATTTACAAGTATAAAATATATTTTTAAAAATTCACGAGTGTAAATAAAATTAGAGTTAAAATTCATTGGTACGTAAGGAATTAGCCAATTTTCAAATATATAACATCTTTTAAGTAAATCGAGATTCTTTTTCTTAATATTTAGCCTTACATTTATTTACATAAACTTGTACATTATTTTAGCCTTTTTTAACATTGCAATAGGGTGCATAGAGTCCACTCATTATTTGTATTTTAAAGGATAAATTATCAAATTTAAATCATTTATCATACTTATCTATGTTAATTTATTTAATTATTTGCATTGAAAACTTTATATACTACACATATTATGTGTTTTTTTTGAAAAATTAATACTCCTGTCAATCCCATGTGCACTATGAAAAAATTCCAATTTTTATGAAAGTGACATTTGGTAACATGATAAAATAATTGCATTAAATAAATAATATTATTTAGATTCGAGAAATATTTTAGGGTATATTTGGCAAAAAGAATTTTTTTTTCTGTTTTCGTATATTTTTTCCAGACAACTACCTTAGGAGCAATCATTCTTTACATTTTTTCATACATTAATTATTTTATCTATTTCAACTTTTTTCCTTGTATTGGATCATGCCATTAATATATATATTTTAACAAAATTTTCCACCAGAAATTCCTCCATCCTTATTTTTCCTTCTTTCCAAACGCATCCTTATGGTAAACCGGCTGCATTGCATTACTACCACTACTTTCAATATATGTAGCAAACTTTTGTCGAAGCATTATATACAATATATTATACTTATGCTTAACTTATAATATTCATTTGTTAATTTTAATTTTATTTATTTTTTTATTTTCTTCGTAAACATATTTTTTCTGAATGTATTTGATCTATACACTAAGTTTTGCTATTTTGCAGTACTTTTATATATTTATTTTTTATTTTTGAAAATCATCAATTTCAAGGGCATTTCAGTCATTTTCACCCCTTAGAAAATTGATTTTTAAAAATAAAAAATAAATAAGTATTATAAAATAAAAAACTTAGTATATAAATTAAATACACTTAGAAAAATATGTATATGAAGAAAAATAAAAATAAAATTTTAAAAATTAATATCATAAATTAAGCATATATACAAAATATTATTTATAACCACGTCTCATTTTTGTATGCAACTAATCTTGAGGATTGGCCAAGTATTTGAAGTCGAATGTATTTTTTGTATGTATTTTAGCTCCGTTCTTTGATGGATGGGTAGAGACTAGAGAGGGAAGTGGTGAAGTGCAGATAATAATTTTTTTAAAAAGTATGAAATTAATATAAGGTGTGTTTGTTTGATACTAACATTTTTTAAACTAAAACTTTTATTCTTAAAAATTACATTATTTTTAATTATATTTTTACATCTTTTTATACAACTACGTTATTTTAAATCATTTTTACATAAGCACTCATATAACTAACTTATTTATTTTAATTTTATCCTCATTGCTATTCATCATTTACCCATATCATATCATATCATTTTTTTTATTTTAAAGATTTTTACGATAAAACCTTCCATCCAAAAATTTTAAGACTTTCAAATACACCCACATTGTATAACAAAAGCAAACTGAAAATAAAAAGAATGCGTGAAAAAACTAGGGGTGTAAATCGGGTCGGGTTGACTCGGGTTGGCACAAATACAACCCTAACCCACCTTGTAAAA